>VDFB02075321.1:119880068-120145048 GCA_007258455.2 Sequoia sempervirens
CCTTTATTGAACCCTTGTTGTATCAAATACTTATCTAACCTTGCATACCAAGCTCTAGGAGATTGCTTCAATCCATACGATTCCTTCTTTAATCTGCAAACCATATTAGGTTTATTTGATAACTAAAATCCTTTTGGTTGTTCCATGTATACTTCCTCTTCCAATTCTCCATTCAAGAAAGCAGACTTCACATCCATCTGATAAACTTTAAAATCCTTATGTGCTACAAAATCCAAAAACATCATGATTGCTTCCATTCTAGCCACTAGAGAAAATGTCTCCTTAAATTCTATTCCTTCAACTTGTGCATAGCCTTTACACATAAGACTTGCCTTGTTTCTTACCACTTCTCCATTCTCATTCAATTTGTTTTTGAATACCCACTTAGATCCAATAATGTTCTTGTTTTTTGGTCTTGGGATAAGTTTCCAAGTCCGATTCGTCTCAATCTACATAAGTTCTTCCATAGCTTTCATCCAATGTTCATCCTTGCATGCCTCAATCATTGTTTTAGGTTCAACTTTAGAAAGTAGACAGAAATTTACCTCTTCTTCAACAACTTTCCTTCTTTTCAACACTCCTTTTCTTTCGTCTCCAATGATTTGTTCTTTGGAATGATTTCTCTTCACATACCTAGGGGTTCTAAGGGTATTTTTTGAAGCTTCTTCCTCTTCATCTTGTGCTTCATGTTCCTTGGCTTTTTCTTCTTCTTCTCTGTAGGCAGGTTCATCTAATTCATATCCATCTATCACTATTGGATTTTGCAGATCTTCATCAACTTTGACACTTGAACTCTCAACAATATTTCTCAATCTTTTATTGCAACATTTTTAAGCTTTGATTTTAGTAGAATATCCAAGGAAGATACCTTCAATAGACCTTGGATCAAACTTTCCTAAGTTTTCATCATCTCTCTTGATATAACATTTACTTCCAAATGCTCTAAAGTATTTGATAGTAGGGATCCTTCTATACCAAAACTCATAGGAAGTATTTGTTATGTTTGCTTTTTTTTTTTAACTCTATTAAGTATGTAAACAAAAATATGAATTGCTTCTCTCTAGTAGACTTTTGATAGGTTAGATTCTTTCATCATAGTCGTTGCAACTTCTTGAATAGTCTTATTTTTCCTTTCAACCACTCCATTTTGCTAAGGAGTCCTAAGGGTAGGCAAGTGCCTCTTTATGCCATGATTCTCACAACACATGTTAAATTTGTTGGAGGTGAACTCTCCACCTCTATTAGACCTCAAATATTTTATCTTCAAATCCATTTCATTCTCAACCATATATTTAAATTCTTTGAATCTATCTAGGGCTTCATATTTTTCTCTAAGAAAAGTAACCCATGTCATTCTAGAATAATCATCAATGAAAAGCATGAAATACCTATCACCTTGAAAACATATCACTCTTGTAGGACCACAAAGGTTTGTATGCACAAATTCCAACAATCCAATAGAAGATTGTTCTTTACCCTTGAAACTTATTGTTTGCTTTCCAATCCAACACTCCTTGCAGACAACATTGATAGGCTTTGTAATCCTTGGAAAATCTCTCACTACTTGAACTGAACTGATTCTAACCAGGTTATCAAAATTGATGTGACACATCCTCCTATTTCATAACCAAATTTCATTAATTTGAGTCATAAAGCAATGACCATCAACACCCTTGATCTGATAAACATTTCCATCTACTCTCTTTCCAACAGTAATCATAGTTCTGAACCATTTTCTGATCTCATATCCAAATTATTGAAACATAAGACTATATCCTTTGCTACACATTTTTCCAACACTCAAAAGGTTATGCCTTAAACCCTTGATATAGTAAACATCATCAGTATTATGCTTGTTTTCAAAACTGATTGAACCTATTCCACAAATCTTAGCACTTGAATCATTCCAAATTCAACAAGTCCTCCATCATATTTTTTAAGTTTAACAAAATTACTCTTGTCTCTAGTCATATGATTTGAGCAACCACTGTCAATGATCCAATAGTTCTTATCTTGTCTAGCATGAAAAGTAGATACCAAAGTACCTTCATTCTTAATATTTTTCTCCTTTGTCTCCAAAGCACTTTCCTTCACACATCTTTCATAGTTAGTAGAAACAAATTCATATTTTAAATCCAAGAAGAAGTATTCATTATCATCATAATCTCCATAATTAGATTCATCATCAGAAATACCAACATCTTCTCTAACATAATAGCTTCTCTTAATCATCTTACCTTTGTTTTCCTTATTCTTATTGTTCATACTTTTGTTTGGACATCTTGAAGCATAGTGACCTATTTGTCCACAACTAAAACATTTGAAAGGTAATTTAACTTTGTACTTATCAACACCCTTTTTCATCCTTCTCACAAAGTTAGCTTCCACATCATTGAGATCATCCTGATCTAAATCTTCAATCTTCTCTAATTTTCTAGCCTAAAAAGCAGTCTCCACTTTTGCACCATTGTTAGTACCAAACTCTCTCATCTCAAATGCAGTTAAAGAGCCATACAATTTGTCTCTAGTGTAAGTATTAAAATTTTCAATTTCCTCAATAGCAAAAACTTTATGACCATAAGATTTAGGAAGAGTTTTGAGAAATTTCTTTACCAATTAAGGTTCTTTGACTTTTCCTACAAGATCTTTGATTGCACTGAAAATTTCATCAACTCTCTGCATGTAGCTTGTGATATTTTCTTCTTCAAAAATCCACAGGTTCTTAAATTGGGTCTTCAAATTTTTCATCTTAGCTTGTTTAACCTTAGCATCCCCTTCATAAATACTTTCTAGATTATCCCAAATTTCTTTAGCAGTTTTCAAATCCATCACTTTCACTAATACAAAATTTGCAAGACTACTCAAAAGGACAAACCTTGCTTTACCAATTGTTTCATAGGAATTGATCTCATCACTTGTGCTTAGAGCATTTGCAGGTATAGAATATTGACTCTTCACTGACTGCCATACATCATAACCAAGGTAAACTAGATAGCCTTCTATCTTCACCTTCCATAATGCATAGTCTATGCCATCAAATATAGGGATATCCTTCTTGTTGTCCATCCCAAATCTGCCTCAAGTTGTTAAGCTTGTCTCCAAGGAACTTTGCTCTGATACCAATTGTTGAATGAACAAGACAACTGAGAGGGGGGGTGAATTATTTGTATCTTATCAAAAAATCAAAACCCTCATTAACATTTAGATCCCCATGCATTCATTAAACCCTTAATCTATTATGATGAATTAACATGAAATGCAAATAACAAAAATTGAAACACTTCAACACTAAACACAAGAGAACACTAGATTTACGTGGAAAACTCAATGAGGTAAAAACCACGGTGAGGATTACCTCAAAATATAAATAATTGCAAAACTAGTTACAAAGGCTCATTTCCAGAATAGGACACACTATTCAGAAGGGCGCACAACTAAGCCTCACTACCAGAATGAAAAAGAAGATAGAGAAGAAATTTTATACATAGAACATGATCTCAATGCAACATAAAATCTACCATAATAGCTCCAACACCTTTGTATTTTATTCGAATGATTGTAGACACCTTATGCTCACTACATCCGATAATCCAACACTTGAAAGCTCGCATTGCTCTACTTAATTTCACATCACTCGCATCATATAATTCACGATGTATTTATCTATCTTAACCTCCTTCAACAATTTAACTCATACTTATACTGTCCTCAACCTTGAAACCCTCTTATACCATCCTCAACCTTGAAATCCTCTCTAAGGTCAATAATGCACCTCAAACGTGTAAATTCAAATTAGGTCAGTGCCAAAACACTTATGTGGAAGATATAAGTGAATGCATACCACATCAAAACTTATATGGGACCCAAATCAACAACACCACTTAATCAAATGCTACCACAAACAAATTTTATCCTTCACATGTTGTGTTAACACCAGGTTGATCATTACCCATGCAAAAACCATTAATCAGTTAAGTATACGCTTCATCAAACCCAAAGACAACTTGCAAACCACACACCATGCTTGAACATGATCTACAATATTCCTCAAACACCTTGAAATCTATTAAAATCCTTCACAACAACTTCCACCTAAAGAATGTACAAACTCGATACACTTAGACTACTCTACAAGGAACCATTAAAAAATTATCTTTCGAAGCACCAAACCTTAAATCCTCTTGACTGAGGTAAAATACCAACACCTTCAACACAACTTCAAAATTGCAAGACTTGAAGCATAACTATGGAGAAATGTGGAGCCAAAATATTTCTCCCAGACATCTCTGTAATGCATAGTCACACACTGGTGTACACAAATTCTACTGTACGATGATCCAGCATACCATCTCTTGAATATAACATCTACAAACACCTATCACCATATCTGAATAGCATAGGTAGATTTTCAACCCAGAAGAAATGTGAAGCAAAACTAGAACACCTCTTTGTAACCTAGAACACCACTGCAACACACTATTTCCTCTTTTTATCAAATTTTCTCAAAAGCACTTGGAAACCGAGCACTAGAGACACATACACAACATCTTCAACCCTACCACAACCATATACGTAAGCTTATTAAAGTAGCAACAAAGGTTAACACCAATAGCTTAACTAATGACAACATAATACAACAAATCAAAGCATAGAAAACACTAACTATTAAACATCAATCTTACTCAACACATACATTTGACACCAATGCCAACATAAGCTTGTTGACATAAATGAAAACACCAATCTGCACATACTTGCAACAAATGGATGATAGAGCCATTGTGGTGTCTTGAAACAAGAGGTAAAACCACATACAAAAACCATACGCCCCATGCTCTTGGGAATATTATAAGTATAGTAAAAATTATTAAATTCTCAAATGGATTTCACATGGGTGACTAACCTACAACCAATCAAAATTGGTTAGTCTCGATTGCACCATTACTCTTCAACGAATCTGATGGCTAAAACCTAAAAAATGCATAAGTGGCTGCCCAAACAAGGATATCATGCAAGTGACATATGTCACACCTATTTCTAGGTGGTCCCTACCCAAAAAGTGGATGTATAGGAGGAATGTTCTCCCAATGTGCTATGTAACCATCATCAAACAAGTGTCCACCTTTAATGAGTGCAATTAAAATTAGTCATAGAAAATAAATATCAAATATTTTTACTCTCATTTCCCCAAGAACACTTTCCAATGAATGTGAAGACACATAAAAATGACTTAGGTTTGCAAGGTTAATGTCACCTATCCTAACATCTTTAAACATAGGTTTTTATCTGAACAACAAAAAATGAGTTACTAAGATGTTGAGATATGAATTTGAGATCGTATATAAGAAAAAAAGGATAATTTTGTAGTTGATTCTTTATTGAGGAGGGATAAACCCACAAAGTCACTATTGTATTCCATTTAAATATTACAATTAGATGGGGTAAATGAGGCAAGATAAGAGTGGTTGAAGGACACATATACTCAAATTTGTATTGATAAAATCTAATATGATTAAATTATGGAAAAATAATTGCATGGAAAGGAAATATTTATGGTATAAGGATAGATTGTACCTATGTTGAAAATCAACCCTTAAATTTGAGTTGTTGGAAGAACTACATGCTTCTCCAATAGGCGAGAAATCTATATTCTTGAAAAATTATCATAGAATCAAGAAAGATTTATTTTGGGAAGGGCTAAAATGAGATGTTAAAAAATGTGTAGTAGAATGCATGGTATGCCAAAAAAATGAAGGGAAGAAAATTAAGTTTCGAGGTTTTTTGCAACCCTTATCTATCCCAAGTCAAAGGTGGGAGGAGGTATCTATAGATTTTATCATTATTTTACCCAAATTTGAAGGAAAAATTCCATCATGGTTGGTGTGGATTGTCTCACCAAATATGCACATTTTTGTGCTTTGACACACCTAATGCTAGAAAACACTATAACAACATCCTTTATGGGTATTCTTTAGAAATTACACAAGAATCCAAAATTTATAAGAAGTGAATGTGATCCTATATTTATAAGTAATTTTTAGACTGACTTATTTTCAAATTTGAGCACTCAAATTGCTTGTAGCTCATCATATCATCCCCAAGCTTATGGATACATTGAGGTGGTCAAAAAATGCTTCAAAGAATACCTTTGATGTTTTATTTCAAATAAGTAAGAGAAATGGATGCAATGATTACCACTAGTGGCATGGTGATATAACACTTCTTTCTATATTTTTTCCAAGATGTCTCCAATTTTGGCACTATATGGGTACTAGATTATGTCAATCACCTCTTCATTGTAGGCACACCCAAAGGTTTAAATAATTGAAGAGCACATTCAACATCACCAAAATAAAGCAACAAGTTGATCAACACCATAATTAAAGGACTTATGAAGTGGGGGATTGGATCTTTACGTGACTACAACTATATAAGAAAATATCTCTAAAATATATAACGAAATATAACAATATTTCACCCAAGTAATATAGTCCTTATAAGGTGTTGCAAAAGATCAACAATGTGCATATACTTATGAAATGATTTATGGATTCAATTGTGCATGATTTTTTGCATCAACGTTTCAGATCACACTCTATGATTTTTTCCCCTTATGCTCTCTACTCATCCTGATGATGGATCATGGAGTGTGATCCGAAATGTTGATGCAAAAAATCATACAAAATCAAATCTAGAAATCATTTCATAAGAATTAACATGGATTGTGAAAATTTGATATCATTAATGTGCATATAAATTGGTGTTACCTATGTCAACAATAATTAATATAGTTTTCCATGTTTCATGCTTGAAGAAGGTTATTGTGAAAATAATTCTAGCAAAAATAGAGTTACTAGAGGTTAATGAGGAGGCAATAATAGTTTTGGATCTTGAGGGAATTCTTCATACACACACCAAGAGGTTGTAGCCAAGCGATATCACAAAATATTTGAAAAAATAGAAGAACACCCTAGTCAAAGATGCTATGTGGGTTAAATGAGGATTTTATGCGAAATCATCCACAATTGATCAACATTGAGGACAATGCTTCTTTGAAGAGGGTGTCACGCTACACCCTTAATCCTTTAGTGTGTATAGGGTAGTCATCTTGTTGGTACCTTAACACTTAAGTTATATAATCATTATTATAGTCATATATGGTTAGTTATGTTGTCTTCACTATTATATTTAAGTATCTAAGTTGGTTTGGGTGATAGCCAAGGCATAATTAGGTATATATACAAGCTAGAGGTAAGTTTATTATCATCATGCTATAAATTATGCTTTCATTGGATATATTTGGATGCTTTCTCCCTTGAAGTGGGTTTTTATTCTCAATTATTATCAAACATTTGTAGTATATTTCATATTATATTCCTTTTATGTGCAATTTGTTTCATTAAAATACCAATTGGCTCCAAATTAATATTCCTTCTATTTTACAATCTCTTTTATATTGATTTACATGCACATACTTTGTGGGGGTTTAGTGGTTCCAAATTACATATTCCTTAGGTGTCATGACATATATTAGAGTTTTGTTTCACAAATCTTACATGCTCCAAATTGATTAGGTAGATTTTATCACTAACACTTAATGCATGCACAACTAATGATTTATTTAAAGGTATGAAAGGTGTCATTTTTTTAAGGTGCATGGACATAGAAAGAAATCCATGGGTATGTGCATAGAGAAGGTGGGAGAAAAGTGGCCATAATCAATATAAAATGTCAAACTTTCATCAAGATCAATATTACATATTTTATCACAAGATTATGTGCCAAGACCCCTACAACATTACATATTTCATCACAAGATTATGCGCCAAGATCCCTACAACACCATGCAATTTATTATCTTTCAAACCACATTATTTTTCTATAATCCAAGTAAACTAAGATTTTAATATTTATTTACTTTTATTAATGTCTTTATATGTTGTAAAAGTATATGTTTTTAATGTATTTTTTATCCACTCCTCCAAATTTAAAAAAATATAAAAGATTGTTGAAGGCTTCATTCCATATACATTAAACAAAAAATAATTATTTTTTTAGAAGTGATGTGCATACGAAATCATCAGTTTTTTAGGGTGCATCCACTTACAAAAATCATATAAAAACTATTAAAAAAAAATATAAGTTTTACTATATTCTCTTAACTACCTTTCCACTAATTAATTTTAAAAATACTTAATGAAATAAAAATGGTGAGATGCACACCCAACACTATGTTGTGTTTAATAATAAAAATAGGACCACCTTTTGTGCACTTAATGTTTAATATTCTTAATATTAACCATTTAAAATAATTCCTAGTAGCGTAGAAACTAGATTTACATTACTACAATCTTGCTCTTATCACATCACTAAATTTTGAGTGAAAGCATCCCAATTCAATCAATATGTATCTGGTGTCACTAATTCAAGAAAAATTGGTCACTTACAAGCTCCTTTTAGCTTCTCATTTCCCTACAATTACTCATATATGGATCTAATAATCCATCCTTTCATGTGTATTTGTACTCATTCATTGCATATATTTAATTTATGATGCACAATCCACGTAAATTTATATACATACCAAGTTGTGAGGAAAATGTAAGTTTTAAAGTGCATATCTTACACTTTAACACCTTTATTTTATATCAATTGAAACAAATCTTGTAAGTACACAACCATAATAGTTTATTAGACTTATTTGGTGCACAAGCTTTAACTCTTACCTATAACCTATCAACCAATTGTCATTATAGATCATCTCATCTTTGAACAATGCAATTTTCATACCTATTTTCTACCCTAGATGAGGCCATGCACTATGGCCTAGTCAACCTCATTATTTGAAAGTTAAATCTTTTGGACAATAGTTGATGTCCCATTAGCCCACATTTCAAAAAGTCAATAAATATACAACTATAGACACATATTTAAAGTCATCTTCAAATTCATTAATATTCATCAATAGACAATAATAATCAATTAAAAAAGTATACAATTCTAGAGTATCCAAAGTTATATTCAACTTATTTATCTACTACATCACTTCATCAATCCATTTGATTTACATCTATGCCATGTATTTGGAATATTTGTGATCATTTGTTCTCTTCTAATGGTTTGACCACTATCGAAACAAGCCCATGTCATTCCCTTTATATTGAAGAAAGTCTCACTATTATTTAAACATAATTTAATTTAAACACAAATACAAAAGCAAAACTATTTTTTTTAAAGAACATACCTTCAAAAATCAAACACACCACTTGAATTAATTGTAAGAAGTAATTTATTCTAAAACTAAGCTACACAACGTAACCCAATCTGTTATAGAAAAAATTATACAATTCTATAATATGTTTTTATCACTAATCCACATTCCAATTCTTCATTTTTATGCTTTAAAACAATATTTGATAATATATAATTTGATTCATTACTAATCATATTTAATTACTTTAATTACAAAGTTGAGATTAAGCTTGACATCATAATGATGTTTCTTAGAATCTTGTTTTAAAACGTGTAAATTTGATAAAGAGCACATTCAACATTTATATTTTTTTCATTTATCTTTTATAAATCATAAATTTGAACACATAAAATGTATGTACAACCTTTCATATTAACAAATTCAAACTTTTTCCAATCTAAAGATTTTTTTTTTAAAATCAAAACTGAAACATATATGTATTGAACACTTGTATTACTAAAAATATATTAAAACCTTAATGTGAGCCTATTATAATGCAAACATATTATATTATATAAAGCATAAACACATTTAAAAAATATATGAATGTTCGAGTACTTTTTGACTTCTATCATTATACACCCTTTATGGATAACACAAATCTTGAAAAAAAAACAATTATTTAGGTCAATTAAGTACCAACTTATAATAATTTTCTAACATAGAGTTAATATACTTATATAGAGGGAAAATGATTACAACAGCCTTTATCTATTTATGTTTTCCGTGCAATCTCTATTTTATGCATTCTTAGAGAAGGGGAATGACTCTATTTTAGGTCAATTGCTAACTTCTAAAGCCACATGTTTGCATAAAAAAGAAGAGATGACCACCCCTTCTTTCATTGACTTGCACATGAGGAAATTCTCTTATTAGTCTTAGAGGAGGAGAAAGGATGTTCATAACTAATGTTTCCCAAGGTGCTAACAAATTATCATCATTTATTTTTTTAACTATAATTCGTACAAAAGAGAAAGTGACTAAACTATAAAGTGTCCCTTACATAGAGAAGGGAAAGGAACATCCCATTTTGCCAACTCAACACATTTGACACTTCCTTAAGGAAACTTCTTAATTTATCTGTAGAAACCAACTCTTGTAAGTTTTCAAATGAAAATATAATTTAACTTCATAGACACGCCATGGTGGAAAATATATAGCATCTAGAACCTTTTGAACTCAACCAAGGACAATGAATCTTGTAACATCTAGAAGATTTTGGTACCCTTTCCCATCAAGATGGATTCATCTAATTCATTGCAAATGAGGAAAATTATGGGAAAAGATGGAGAAAATGGTATTAGTGATGTTTGAAGATTGAAAGGACCTGGGGGCCATTTAAGTATAAGCTTGAGGTTATATTATTACTTTTGGAAAATTGTTTTTTTTACTAAAAAAAACTAATTTAATGAACATGAAGTAGATTATAATGTTTGAAAAAAGAGTAGTTATTATTTAGAGATTATGACGAAGTGTCTAATGTGTCTTAACATTTCTTCAATGTTTCTGTTACGACTATTTTTAAAGGAGATATGCGATTAAAAGTCGAAGCATGGCATTTAGGAGAGGGCCAAAACAAGGAAGAGGGTTTAGATTCAAGCAATGTGATGCAAAATTTTAATGCTAATGGAACAAAAAATAGTGTGTTAAAGAGCAAAGAAAATGGGGATTTGATTACAGAGGTTGTGTACAATTTGATAGGAGATAATGGTGATAAAGAGGTTTCTATAATGGAAGAAGAAAATAGCGAAGAAAATGGTTAAACATTAGAATTTTGCTCTCCAATGTTGTTATGTATTGCATTATTGAGTGTCAACACAAATTTTCCATTTTTTTAAAGAGGGTTACCCTCTAAATTAGACTTTTGCAAATGGGAAAAACTAAATTAGAAAAATAGGGGCTAAGAAATTGAAGCCTTGAGTGGGTTAGGAAAAGGTTATGTGCCATGCAAATTTCAAATAGCTAAGCATGCTCAAGTAGTACTACAATATGGAACTTGGGTTATTTGTGGTCAAGTCTGCTATTTACAAGCTTGAACAATGGGTTTTCACCTTGACGACCCTTCTACATCATGATACCTAATGTGTATGGAGTTTTTGCTTTTTAACCTTGTCTTTAGGCCTTTCTTGCAAGAAATAGTTTCACATCTTGGAAGGCTTATTTGGTGTAAGAATGATTTTGATAATTTTTCTAATTTAAGGGTACATCCTAGGGTTTGTGAGGAAATGGATTTCAATAACCAACTACCTAAAAAATATTAAGCTTATCGCACTAGGATTTGAGTTTTACCAACAATTAGTATATTTAAATAAACCTAATACTTATTTTTATTACTAACAAGAAGGCCATCTGATAAGGTATTGTCTTGCCAAAAGGAAGAAAATTGTGTAGCCTCAAGTTTTAGCCCCTTCTAGTTAGCAATAGGTTAAAAACTAACATTTAAAATCTACAATTCCTAAAGATACAACCCATTTGAAAAAAAATGATTAACCCCCTTCTGATACCCCAGATAATAATTTCTATTATTCTTGCTTAATCTTACAAATATTTTATGATGGAGGATAGGTGAAGAGTAATAAGAAAAAGAAAAGAACCATCTAGGTTTGATGATAGTCAGATTGGCTATATTTCACGCCAAGGTTATCACCATTCATCTTCTCACCAAAATTTAAATAATTGGATTGAGCTTCCACTTCTCCTCCCCTTCTATGAGGTAAATACCAAGGTTACCATCTCCTTCTTCAATAGATATGCGAACCTTTGATCATTCTATTTCTTTGGCTAACTGTTATGAAGCTCTTCCTCACTTGAGGAAGATCCTTCTATCTCCTCTATACCATTATTTACAAAATTCTATCTTGGAATATGAGAGGGATATATCTCCCTCATCATAAATATTGAGTTATGGATGTAATTATTAAGTGGAAACTTGATATTATTTTTCTCTAGGAATTCAAACTTAATGGTCTCCATCTTGCTTCTTCTCTACCCAACATATGGATAAATGCTTCCTTTCTTCATATGTTGTATAGAGGAGGTAGGGGATGGTCATTGGTTTTGCTTATGAGTATATAACTTTTTTATTGATAAAGGGGAGGAGCAACAACATAGTTGTGTGGGGTCCTTGAATTTTATCAATGGTTAACCTATTGGTTTATGCTCAATTTATGCTCCCAATATTGCAAAATATAGAAGTGAGTTATGGGACTAGATGTCTGAAAACATTCTTAATGTTGATTGGATTATAAGAGACAATTTTAATATGGTTGAATATACCAATGACCGTAGCTAGTACTAGCCTAACTTTATTAAGTTAAATAGTCAATAATTTGATAAATGGTTGTATTGTCATAATTATGTGGGGGTTATAGATCCAATTCATAATAAAAAAATTATCCATGACAATAATTGGTACACTTTGTCTAGCTGTAGATTTGGGGATGGTAGAAAGCTTAGTAGACTTGACATATTTTATATAACTCCTAACCCTCATATAGTTCAAGATACATCTAGTTATTGTGTTAGAGTGGATTATTCTTCTACTCTCTCAAATTGTTTTCTTATATTTTGTTCTATTTTAGGAGATGAAAACAATAGTGTAATTTCTAAGCTACTATATAAAATTAATACATCACATTTAAAAATCTCTCCTATGTATTTTTTCTAGTTGGCATTTGGAATTCCATTCCCAAACCAAGAAAATGAGATTCTGATAGGGAATGATGGTACCATGCTATTTCATAATGTGTACAATTCTTATGTTCTTTCAGAAAGAGATTGGTCTCATAGTGAAAATGTAAAGAAAAATCCTTGCAATGGAAGCTTGAACACACTAAAAAATTACTTAATAAAAATCCATGTAATATCAAATTATAAACTTCTATAGCCTCTTTAGAAAATCAACTTCAAAAAATTGGCATTTATAGAGGACAAGGAGCTAAAATTAGGGCCAAATTACACTGCCAGGTTAAGGAGGGTAATATAGGTTCTAGATAATTCTTCAATTTTCTAAAGTATAAACATGAAAATGAGTATATTGGAGCTATTCAAGATGTGATTGGCTATGTTCATACAAACCCCAAAGAAGAAAAGGTTTTATTTCAAAAAAATTATGAGAGGCCTTTTAGAGAAGATCTCCATTGGGAAGATACAAAATTAGTTTTAGAAGATATTATCAAATATCATAGCTGATTATTAGAGTATGATATTTCTATTGAAGATTTCAAACATGATTTTTTTCAGTGACATCTAATAAAAGTCTAAGGATTGATGGACTTTTAGTGGAGTTCTATCAAACAATGTGACATCATATTAAAAATGACTTTTATCTATTACACTTGGAGGCTTTGGAGTAAGGTTCATTAGGGCCTAATATTAATAAAGGTCTTAACAAACTCCTTCCAAAATGAAAAAATGATGACTCTATCTCTAGATGGTGTCACATTACTTTGATTAACACCTCCTATAAAAGCATTGTTAAAGCCATAGCTGCAAAGTTCAAACTTATGATGAAAGGGATAGTTCAACAAGAAAAAATTGGGTTCCTTGATGGGATATTTATCCTTGATAACCTTCTCCTTGCTTGGGAAATTATAGAATGGGCTCAACAATTAGGACAAAATGTCTTGTTGGTTAAGTTGGATTTTTGATAAAGCATATGATAGAATGTGTTGGAGTTTTATTCTCAATATGTTACAATGGTTGGGTTTTGGTCCTAAGATACGTAAGCATGTTTAAATGTTATTCAAATATGCCAATGCTCAACTAGTAACAAAAAATAAGTTTTTAGACAAATTTCCCTTACAGTGTTCATTAAGACAAGGTTATCTATTATCACATTTTCTCTATGTTCTTGTTGATGTTGCTCTTGGGTATTTATTGAAAAACTATAATTAAATGAAATTTATAAGGGGTGTTTCCATTCTCAATAGTATGGTTGTGCTTAACTAAAATTTTGTAGATGATAGCATGATTTCTCTTCAAATTTCTAAATTGGAGATTAATAATGTGATAGACATCCTTGATCTTTAGTACTTTGTGTCTAGCTCAAAGTTATCTTATCAAAAAACTAAAATTCTCATGGTGCAAATAGATCTAGTTCCTCAGTGGACTCCTAAATACTGGAAGTAAATTAAACATGTGTAAATTTATCATTACCTAGGAATCCCCTTTTGGGAGGGTGTTCCCCATTTTGATATGTGGAATTGGTTTATAAATAAGCTGAAAATAATCTTTATACTTGGGGGAACAAATTTTTATCTTTAGTAGGAGAGATTCAAGTTGTGAACAATATATTTCTAGCATCACATGTACATTAATCCTCTTTTTGGATACCTTCAAAAAAAGGTTATGGAGACTTAAATATAATAATTTTTCATTTTTATGGTCCAATTGGAATGGTAATGATAGCTTTAAGTCCACTTCCTAGTTACATTATATCCAACTTAAAGATAAAGGTGGATTGGGTCAATTGGATCCTAGAAGTCAAGGGGTATGTTTGTTAGCTAAATGGATAATTATAATTGTTACTGGAGAAAAGACATGGAAAATGTTGGATTTGATAGTGAACCCCACAGTTCCCAGAAATCCATACAGCCAAAACACCTATAAAAAATGAGAGACCAAAGTACTTGATTTGCTATGAACCTTAAGAGAAAATATTGAATACACACAAGTATCACACAAGCATTTGATATTGAGATTAACCTATAATTATAATTAAATTGAATGGAATTGTATGATTATAATGAATGTGCATGCTTATAAAAGAATGAAAAATCAAACACTAGATGAGGATTGCATTAGATTGTGACAAGTTTCTTAATCTCATGCAATGAGACTTGACATATATTTATCCCAATCTAATTAATAAAAAAATGACTCCTAAGTTTAGCTTAAGTGAATAAAGTAATAAGGGACTTAATAATTAATCAATTATCAAGTGATTTCCTAATTACTCCAACACCACACCCCCTTAAGATCGACTTAGGGAGAAGCTATAAAACCTTGATGAGGAATACAATGATGAATGCATGGATGGGCCCCAAATACAAGTCTTGATGAGGTACCTATGTACAAATAAATGAATCTCTCATAAATAGAGAAAAGGAGAAAGCCACATGGGAAAAACTTCTCTCCAAAAGAGAGAAAAATGAAATGATTGGGCTAGTGAAAGAAGGATAGAAGGAGGACTCAATGTGACCCCCAAGGATTGTTTCTATCACACAATTAAAATAGATGTCCCCTCAATAGGAGAGAGAAAAAAAGGATATGAGTCCCCCCATAAAGAAGTAGCTCATGTGCCAATGATGAACTCTTGAAGACAAAATATGATCCACTACCTACAAACAACATTTCTCCCCTTAGGAAGAAACAAATCCACTAGTCATTAGAGAATCCAATCCAAAATATGGGTGAATCAAGAATCCAAATCCAAATGATGTGTGCCTTTAAAAAATGCTCAAGTGTCCATATGTTGGAAATAAACGATGTCAATCCAAAAACTAATGAAGATTGATGTAGAACAAGTTGCAAAGGTGATGAAGATGGTGGGCCAACAATGTTGATGTGGCTATCAACAAAGAGGAGATGAATTTCCTCAAATTAATCCTCCAAATCTGCAATATAGGACTCTACAAACAAGGATGATATGTCTGCAAGATTCAAATACAAAGTAGAAATGTCTAGAAGAAGATGAATTTATTGCTTCCCTGAATCAATAGGATCCAAAGATGTGGCGATGCACAACTAATCAGGAATAATAAGAGATGGTGATGAAGTATTGATTTAAAGAGTGAGAACATGAAGATGAGTCTTTGAACCATTGTAACATGCAAGACCTATGATATACTCAATCTCCTCTAAAGTATCATCATCATAGGGCATGAAATTTGCATCTGCAAGAGCAATGAGACAATTTGCAATAGGATCATCTGGGTATGGAGAGATATGAAGGTCACCATGGATCTCCCAAAGAAGATTCCAAAGTGTGGGGATAATTAATGTATGATACAACACACATAGTGTCAAGATCAACACTAGAACATATAACCCCTACAACATGATCACTGATAATACCCCATGATGAATAACTCCCTGGTATTGTTGGTGTAGGTATGAGTCCATAAAGATAAGGATAAAGATCAAGCCACCTAAGATGTTTCAGGATACCATTTCACCAAGACTCATAGTTATCCTTTGTGAGGATGACCAAAGAAGGATGAACAAAAAACCCATGATACTTCCTTAAATAATAAAATCAGAGACTAATAACCTCAGTACATATAAAGTAGATCAAATTAAGTCATCAAAAACAAATAGATCCTTTCTAGGTGCCAAGATGTCCAAGTAATTAAGTAGAATGTGTAATCACAAAAAACTGAATAAAATGTACCTAGGGTAGATTCTATAAAAAGTGCATGAACAAAACCAAAGAGCTTTGAAATACCTTCCCAACACTTGAATTGCAAAAAATGGAGATACAGGAAAAATGTTGTGAGGTTGGAAGCATAAAATAAAGATATTATTTTGACTAAGAATAACAAGAACCAACAAAAAAAATCTAATAATAGGACTTGTACCACTAATAAGTAGATGGAACCAAATTCTCAATGATATCTCACTTGCCCGATTTCGACATTGTATGACCAAGTTATGCCAAAAAGAAAGAAATGCTCCTTTCAAGAAAATCAAGGATAGGAGGGGGAAAAGAGGGTTGTATGACCAAATGATGTCATGTTGACATTAGCATGATGTCATCGAATATTCCTTGGGTTGCCAAAAGATCTTTGTTGTTGAAAAAATCACTTGGTCACATGAAAATTCTATGTATGCTCAAAATGACTAGGAAAATTCATCGCCCGACAATTCACCACTAGCAATTCATCACCAACAATTCATCGACATGGCATATTCATCACGTATATAATTCACCTCCATCAATTCATCATCGTGGTATATTCATCATGTATATATTCTTCAATATTTAAGTGGCCAAGAGCACCCAAACAAGAAAAAGTATAGAGATTTTGTTGAATGCATAAAAAAGGTATACACGGTGAATATACCATGGCGATGAATTGTTGGTGGTGAATTGTATATGCAATGAATATGTCATAATGATGAATTTTTGGTGGTGAATTATTAGTGGTGAATTGTTGGCGGTGAATTTACTTGAACCTACCTAGAATAATGCCCTTTTTAGCAGAATATACTATTGGTCACAAAATATTTTTTGGTCACCAAGATCTAGATATCGATCATTGATTTTTGCAGGTCTATTTTCAGCATATTGGGAGAATATTCTCCTATTGATAAAGGTTGTCAAAAAATTTTCTGGGTGGTGTTGTGACTACTACTTTTGAGGAGCCATCGGGAATAGGGGGTCGTCAGTCAATTGAAAGGGTCAAGAAATGGTAGTAAGGTTGTAGATCCATGTGGGGCCTATTACTAAAAGGGAAATGAATATCTATTACATGGTTAGGTAAAATTTTGCTGGCCTCTTTCTTTTAGGTTAAATCTTCAATTCCTTTATATTCAATATGGAAGGTGTGGCAATAAGTTTATAAATTCCTAAACTATAAAATTTCTTCCATGCGACACGATTTTAGTTTTGTGTCTTCATCTATTTGGTAAAATATAATGGTGGAATATCAAGGCTAACCCCTTGTTATCTCTTTTTTGAGGCATGTTTATTATTTATTCACCAAAAAGATTCAACAGTATGGGGATTTGTGGGATTTTAATTATTTGGATTGGGCTAATTGGAAAAACATTAATAATAATTTGTTTTGAAGTAACAATTCTAAAGTTTTTGGTATTTTTGTTAAATCGTTGGTTCCTATGGACCTATTTATGAAGCTTTACACTCCCTTGCACTATAATTTTTCAAGGATTGGTGATTCCTCTCTAAGTATCAATTTGTTTTCTTTCCTTTAAAAAAGGTCTATTTGAGTATCTTGCCATCTTTGTCCCTAAATCAAAGATTGAATAAAAAATGGAAATATAGGTTCCAAGAAAATACATGGAGAAAATTTAGTGCTCAAGTTTGGAAATCTAATGTTGAGGATAAGTCGCAAATTCTAGCTTGGAAAGCCTTATACTTCAAACTTATTGTGGGTGACAAGTTGAGATATATGATAGTTTAGCTAGTTAAATATCCATTCTGTTAGCACAATGAAAGTTGAAGCATATTTTTTGGGACTGTTTGTGGGAAAAAAGGGAATGTTATTTTTAAATATATTCTTTCTATTTTTTACCATGTTTTGTGTTGGAAAGAAGTTATTTTGGGTTTTGGTCTTTAGAATAATGGTGTAGCAGACTCTATGATACATGCTATTTTTCTTCATATATGGATAATTAGACACTTGTTAGTGTTTTCAAAGCATAATTTTTACCAAGAAGAAGAAATAATTAATTTTTACATTGATATCATTTTTCAAATTGTTTCCTTGTGTTCTCAACTATAGGGGGTTCCCAAAGAGCATGTGCATATCAATAACCATTTGGATAAGAGTAAATTTCAAATTATATAGCTCCATGAAGAAGATGCTTTATGTTCCAAACAATTTCAATGTATTCCAAAGTTCAAAGTTTTAGATTGTACTTTTGTAATGGGGTCTTTGATTAGTTTGGGGGCTATACTATTCTTCTTCTTCTCAGTCCCATTTTGGGTTGTTTTTAGTGCAATAATCTTTTTTTTCTTCTTGGTACCCTATTGGTTTCCTTATTCTATGTTATTGTCCTTGCATTGTTTCAATATAAAAAAAATCAATGTACACAAGTTTCTATTTTACTATTACAATAAATAATAATATTAATATTTTTTATTAATATACTAGGCTAGTTAAAATGGGTTTCTCTAAATAAAGATAAGTGTGTTTGTATTATAGAATAATTATTTAGCAATAAGAAAATTTTCCTTATAACAATAACCAAAAAAACACCTTGTGATCCAAAGGTGATATCTTATAAAGACTATAAAAAAGGCTTCCCTATGATTGGAGATAATTCTTATGGTAAACACCAAATTATTTGTAAAACTATTCAAATGTTGATGAAGAGGATTTGTGATATGTCAATTTCCTATTCTCTATTAGAATAAAAGAGGGGATCTAAGGTCAAACCAACATCCACAAATAGAGACATTTCACTTATATTTTCTTGTTGTAAGCATGAACAATTGGATTCTTAAACATCGTGACAACACTCTAACTGTAAATTAAAAGATGAGTAGGAGCAAGTTGTGAACACTAAAAAAAATCTAAAATAGATTGCAATAATATAATATCACAAGAAGCATCCCATGTTGCAACATGTTCATGCCGTGGGAAAATTAGACACCAGATCTCTAATTGTAAACGAAAAGAAAAGTAGGATTAAGTTGTGAACATTGAACAAAATGTAGAATATGTTGAAAGAATATAATTTAGTGTCATAAATTGTCACCCATGACAATTTAACACTATGTTTTGATCCCCCTCAAGTTACTGGACCTAATTGAACACCTAATTTCCCAAATTATGCATTTCATGGCCCATTTAACATTTACCGACAAATTGCAAGTGGAAAACCTAAGCATTCATTCAATATTTTACCCTTGGCTTTTAGATCCTAAAAAAGTGGGCCTGGACAAAGGCACCCTTAGTGCCTTGTCCTCTTGATTTGGCCCCAAATTTGTATATGCCAGAGGTGGAATTTCATTTAATACTTTTCTCCAAACACTTTATACTTTGTAAAATAGGGCTAGGACATAGGTGGCCTGGGCAACTTAGTCCCCCTATTTTTCCTCCAAAATTGAATATGTTGGTGTTCAAATTTTATTATTTGAATTTCAAATATCCAATATTGGTTATCAAGATCTATTTTTTGGGAAATTAGAGTAATTGCATATAAATTACAAGTTATTGCATCATTTGAAAACAAAGTGGAAATCATTGGACAATTTATGATCAAGCAATTTTATCAAGCAAGTCAAGAGCATTAGAGAGTAGATTTATTGCAAAAATTCAATATCAAATCATCATGTCAAAGTGTATGTGAGTTTGTTAATGTTTATGTTTTCATATTATTTGTGAGATCTAACTCGTGTAGGCCTTCAAAGCAAATCAAGTCAAACGAAATCCAAGCCTTGAGGAGATGTGCATGACTTCAATCCTTTAAGGAACCATTAAAGGGTGGTAATTTGCATTCCATTTTTTATTCATTAATTTTTATCATTTATCCCTATCCCTCAAAAGGATAGGTGTATTATCATTGACATTGCCATTGTGTAAGTGGAAACACTAACACAAGGTTTGACTAAGGAAAGCCCCTAAATGGCACAACCCTTCCTCTCTCTTTGAATGTGTAGGATTCAAATATGAAGAGGATTGGGAGAAGTTTGAAGATCAATTATTCATTGTTGCAATCAAACCTACATCTTGAAATCTCATGGAAACTCAATTACAAAAATATTTGACAATGATCCAACAGTGCGACAATGGGAAATAGAATCTTTGATTTGGCTCCCAAGGATTGTGAAAATAGATCTAAATTTGGTCAACAAGGACAGTGGTGCCATGGGAGAATTATTCCTCCATTTTAAACCTCATTTTTGAACCACAAGTGCATAGTGTCCTACTAAGTCCATTTTTGTAGTCCAAATTTTCGTGTGATTTTCCAAATCTTTTGTTTTTGCACTAGAATAGTTATTTGCATTATTAGCCTAGTCAAATCATTGCATTTCAATCCTAAATCCATTCTAAGTTTGGTCAAGGGAAATTTGACTCAGTTTTCAAGTTGTAAGTTAGTCCTGCTTCTTATCCAAATCCATCAAATCCTCACCACATCAAATCCTACATCAAATGTTTAGAAAAAGTGCCTAAATCCTAGGGTTTCACTTTTTCTATGTTTCATTTTGGTGAACCTGACATGTTAACATTACATACCTTCTAAAATTTGAAGCAATTCATCCTAGATCTAGGTTTTGCATTACATTTATTTGCATTGTTCATTTAGGAATTCACTTTTACATCATAAAAAGCATAAAAAATTAAAAAAATGCATATAATATTGCATCATAGATTGCAATAGGGTTAATTTTAGTCATCATAGGTCATATCTACATTCTAATTGTATTTAAAAGCCTACACTAAGTAATTTTAAATATGAAATCAGTTTGAAAGTATTCATTTCATTCATTTAGGTATCTTGCATATAGCTCAAAAAGTGAAAAAATGCATTGTTGTGTTTCAAAAAGGCATTAATGTCATCATTTTCAAATTTTGGCATATTATAATCAATTAATTTTTGTATCTTATATCTGGAAATTTCATTCACAATTGTCTTTTATTGCTTGAAAATTTGGAAAATTATTGCACACTTGCATTGTGAATTACATAATCATAAACTAGGCAAATACTGGAAAACTATTCATTGTCACAACTATCCACACACAAAAATAGGGACTTAAAACAGTATTGTTCACAATCAAATTTTGAATTTTGCAAAAGCATATGCAGGACATAGGTTCCCTAGGCACCCTTGTCCAACTAAATTGAGCCTAAATTTATTGTGTAAAATCTTGTCTTTGATCTTTGCCTAGATCTAGCATCATTTTCTATGTATTAGTCTTGTACCTATC
The DNA here is from genome assembly GCA_007258455.2 of Sequoia sempervirens. Classification (NCBI taxonomy): domain Eukaryota; kingdom Viridiplantae; phylum Streptophyta; class Pinopsida; order Cupressales; family Cupressaceae; genus Sequoia; species Sequoia sempervirens. Next base: position 119,901,944 of record VDFB02075321.1, read on the forward strand.
TATTTTGATAAAAAAAATTCTAGCTTGATCCATAGGAAATAACATCATGTTCTCATTTTAAAAATCTTGTGTTGTCATAATTCATGTTCTATTGTTAGATATTGTTAATAATTTCAAAGAATTATTGTTGCAAGCATGTGAAAATGAGTTTATTTCTCCTATTTTTTTATTTTTCATTGATCCCTCTCCCACTATCTCTACTATGTGTGAAGTTAGCTTGGTGCAAAAGAATTCAAATATTGACAATAATGATAATCATGACAATCATGTTTTTTCTTCTCTTGATATCTCACATATTTGCGAAGAAGGTATCTTGGTGTTATAAGATCCAATCATTGAGAATCTTGAGAATTTTGTTTGTTTCTCTCCCAATACCTCTCCTACTTGGGAAGATATTGTGACATCATTGATACATTTCTTTCAAAACATAGTAAGAGGGATTGTATAGATGAAGATGCTAAGGTGACATTAGATTCCCCCTTGATAGAAGATCACCAACAAGTAACTCTTTTGAGGTTATGAACACACAATTGACTATTAGATATCCTCTATTTATTGGACGTCCTAAAAGTCCTCTAATTATGGGACCTCCTAAAATTCCTCTAATTATTGGACCTCCTAAGTCACCTCTCATCATAGGACCTCCTAAACCTCATGGTCATATGGACTAAGCTTTACAAAAAAACTCACTAGTAATCATGTGTCACATTAACCAAGTTATCACATAGTTTCTCACATATATAACACTAGAAATAATAAGCAACCAAAAAAAATACCAAAATACATCCCATTACCTCAACCATACCTTCAACTTGCACCTAATTTTTCTTATCATAGTGGTAAATAATATGATCTTATTGAACAACTTTATAATACTCCAACAAATATCTCCCTTTAAGAGTTGATTCTAACGTCACCTACATACCACAAGATGCTCCAAGACTCTTTGCAGAAGATTGATGTCCCAAATTTTGTCAAGTTGAATGATGTAGCAGCCTTGTTTGATTATATGCAAGTGAAAAATTTTGATATTACATTCCCTCAACATGAATTACCCTCACCTGAGATCCAAAATAAGCATGAAGCCTTACTAATAAAGGTAATCATTAATAAAATTGGAGTTAGGCGTACCCTCATAGATAATATATTAGGTCTTAATTTTTGTGGCATTGATCTTTTAGATAAAATGGGTATGGATAAGAATCTTATAGAACCTAAAGATCTTTCAATTCATGGCTTTGATAATGTTAATAAGAAACTATTAGGAATTATCACATTACCCATCAAGTTAGGACATGTGACTTTACCTACACCTATTTATGTCATGCCAAGACCTCTTTCATACAATCTTCTCCTAGGTAGACCGTGGATTCATTCCATGGAGGGAGTTTTGTCTACCCTCCACAATGAGATGAAGTATGAATATAATAACAAGATATACATGGTTAAGGAAGATGAACAAAGATATAATTCACAAGTCCAAGATGCTCATAATACTTCCAACTCTCTTGCTACTTTGATTCCAACTTTAAAAGTAGAACCCATACATGTTGAACACAAATAAGAGTTTGTTTTACCCATGATGAAATATTTGGATGATGATTGAGGGCCATTAGATTTTACACCTTGTTTCAAAGGGGAGTCTAAAAATTCCATCAAAGTCCAAATAACGTATATAAATTGATGATAATCCTGATTGTATATCATCCGTAACAAAACTCTTAGAGGATGATTGGGGTTCATTATATTTTTCATATTCTTTTATGGGAGAGTACAAAATATCAAAATATAAACCTAAATATTCTTGTGTTATATCTTTTTCTACATCAACAAATCCAAAAACATCACCCCATGATGGTAATGGGGGCTCTTCATCTTTCATCCATTATGAGTGTAATATGCCTAACTTTAAAAAAATAAAAAGAGTTTGCCTGCTCGAGAAAAAATTAATTCTTCTTAGGAGCATGTGGATACATTTTATTCATCTGAGTTGGAGGAATTTGATGGTCTTGGATACAAAATTATTTCTAAAAATAGATATAATACAAACATGGAACAAAATGCTAGGGATCAAGTGAAGTCTATATTGTACTTTTCCAAGTAGGGTCTAGGTTTTTGACCTTCACCTCCATCTTTATCTAATGCTTTATCATCTACTATATGTATGGAATCTTGTGGTAAGAAAGGAAAATTTTCTTCACAAAGAAAAGGAATGTCTTCTTTTACTAAGTAAGAGTATATTTTATCAAGGTTTCTCAAAGCCTGCTTGATATCTCTCCCTCTGAAAACATGAAATAAATTTTATAACAAAAACTCATTTTTTACATATCATCGAGTGCATGGTCACTCTACTAATGAATGTTAGGACTTGGGTATTACAATATGATGAATTCATGATTGTGGTGCTCTTCCATGTGTTGATGCACCTAATCACTCTAAACAAAAATTATCTTTATTATATGGTTTTGCTCCTCACTATGTGGCATTTGTAGCCTTATGTGTTTTCTCATTTCCATTCATGGTGGTACAATCTTAAGTGCAACCATATTTTTCATGGTAGCAACATGATAGTCTCTTGTGTGGTTGCCCTTATCTCTACAATTAGGGGGCAAGGATAACTAGTTTTGAAGGGGTGCATTATTTTCTCCTTAAAATACCAACTTAGCAAGTAAATTTACATTTTAAGGGGGGGAATATATTACCCCTATCCATTTCACACATTTCTTATGAGATTTGACTTATTGACATGCCCCTTGGTGGTGGTGTTGTTTATAACACCCCCAAGGCGTGGTTATCAATTATTTCCCTTGGACATTTATGCACCTTCTTAGGTGAGTTTATGTGCCTTCTTAGGAATTTTTTTCATTTTTACACCTTCTTAGGTGAGTTTATGCACCTTCTTAGGTGAGGATCTAGTGATAAAGTTTATGGATTCAACATAACACAACTTGTTGGGTCATGAACTTGAGTGTTGATGAGTTTTTTTGCACATTCACAACACAAACAAAGTAATAGAGTACCATGTCTCTTGAAAGGAGATCTTCCAAAAAATTTAGAAAGATAACCCTAAGGCTTCGATTTTCAAGACTTGAATTTGCATAAAATGAATCAGTGGTAAATGTAATGCTGGTGTCATGAGGGGCCTTACACTATTTAGCTAGAACTTCTAAAACAAGGGTTGTAAAATATGAAAACTGGTATAAACCCTAGCTGTATTTTTAGATTTGAAATATGAAAATGATCTCAATCATCAAATAAAGCAGTACTATGATGCTTTTCCTCCTAAAATAGCCTATATTTTTAAATAAAATGCAAAAGATAAGGGTTTAGAGAACCTAAATATAAAGCTTAAGGTCAATCACAATAATGGTTGATGTTGCAGATAGATAAATTCCCATAAAACCAATTTTTGTTTAATTGGGGCTAAACCCACAACACTACAAAAAAGGTGCAATCTTCAAAGGAAAACAAATGTTTTCATAATGTAAATATTCAAACATATATCCAATTTTTGGCACAATATGGACAAACATTCATAGTTTAACCAATGATATAAAAGGCTCGAATTAACCATACACTACAACTTACAATCAACAAATTACAAATGGTATGAGCAGCAGATTTGTTAAATACCTTTAACACTTTTCCATCATTATAACTAAACTTGAAGTAAAAATAGAAATAAAATTGGAAGAAGGAACCATGTATGTATTCAGAAACAAAAAGAAAGGTCACCAACACTCTAATGCCTTTGCTTGTATTAATCTCAAAATATTGTTACCACAACTCCTGTTCATCCCTTTACAAATGAGATAAGGTTTCCTTTTATAGAGAAGGCTTGCAAAATCAATGGTGGAGATTAACTCAACATCAATGGCCTAGATTACATTTGCATTTAATATTGGACATGCATTAGATTTTTTTACAAAATATTCATTCTTATCCCCCAATTTGAAATTCTATTACAAAAGAACCTAGGAGAATGTGAAATATATTAATATAAGTTTTACATTAAATACAACTTACAAATTCCCATAAAATCTGGGTGCACACACTTTAAGGTAACTAATTACAGCTAGTTGGAATATTACATAATTTTATCATTAATTATAGGTATTACAACTTCTTTCTATTTTATAGCATATCTAACAAAAACTTTGAGTACAACTATCAATTTATCATTAGGAGGGGCTTGGGAAACATGTACTTTTTAGGCCAAAGCCTCATATCCATCCATCAACTTGCTATGAAGGTCAATGTTGGATGCTCTTTGTTGAATTACCTCCTCTAAATGTACCAAAAATTCCTTATCCAAGCTATCAATGGGTTTTTTTTTTGTATATTTTTTTGCCATTGTTGCTTTAGCTCCACATCATTTAGCTTTTATAAAGTGTTGATTGGTATTTTCACCATATCTTTCAAATATTGATCATAATCTGCAAGTATCTCATTAACTAGTTGAATGATTATACTCATCCCAGACATTACTTGAGATATCACTTCTTAGATGCACATGACAATTGAGAGGGGGGGTGAATCAGTTGTATACTTTAAAACATCAAATACCCTCATTAACATTTAGATCTACATTAACCCTTAACCCTTAACAACCATGAAACCCTTATCATGCATTAGTAAAATGTAAACATATGAAATAGTAATGCAACCACATCCAAACACATAAGAACACCAGATTTATGCAAAACAAAAGAAAGGAAAAATCATGATGAGGAATAGCTCACTAATATATGAATTGTAACACCAAATACAATAAGGCTCACTTCCAAGGGCTCACTGCCTAGAAAGATAAAGAAAGGCTCACTACCAAAGGACTCATTGTCTAGAAGAAAGAAGAATAGAAGAAAGGGTGGCTCACTAACAATTTGAACTACTAACATTGCATATCTCATATGTCAAAGGTATAGTTCCACTTAAGCACAAACAACTCATCAAACAAACTAAAATGTAGACACCTTTTACTCACTACATTGGGAAGTCATAAACATTAAGGCTTGCAATAAAATCATCACACTTGATCACTTTTACATCTTTCACATCTCACACTCTACTCTTAATCCACACAATAATTCTCCTTACATTTATACCCTATGCAACCTAAAAAAATCTCAATTAGGTCGTCCTTAAGGAAACGTATACACTTCAACCATGTAACACTAAATAGGTCGGCACCAAACACTTCCACAATATAAATAAGTGAAGCCAAACCATGTCACTACTTAATTGGGACCCAAATCTACACCAACACACTTCTCAAAACTTCCTCAAACAATAATTATCCTCCACAATTATCACTAGCATTCTAGCTCGACCAAACCTACATGAACACTAAAAAGTGAATCCAAACACACCTCTTAAGGTCTAAAAACATCTCATGGACCACACAACAACATTCCACAATATCCATACAAAATCTCAAAATATTCTACATCATCAAAATATTCACCACAAGTACTACAACCATATGAAACTCAAGAACACCTTCATTCTATGCAACCAAACCTACTGGCACAAACATCCAAAACACCAAAAAACTTTATGGAACAACTCAATACCTAAAAATTCAAGGAAAGGTAGATACAAACATTATAAGCATGTTCTCAGATCCATAACACTGAAACTTTCACTGTAGAGAAATGCAGAGCAATCTCATTTCTCTTAGACACCTTATTTCACCAACAAGATATACTTTCAAAAGCATCTTCCACTCCAGTACGATCTAAAACCTAAAACTAAAGATATGAAACCTCTGAATGCCTCTAGTCATTACATCCAAACCGCATGAGCATATCTTCAATCATGAAGAAATGTGGAGAAAAACACTAAACACTACTCTGTCACACTAAACTCTCTTTTATTCAAATTTTCTCAAAAGCACTTGGAAATTGAGTGAACCAACTTCATCAACAACATTACTAACATCTCCGTAACACATCTACAACATCTGCAATATGCAACACTTTCCAACTACAAAAATATCCCTAAACACAATTCAAACCTACAACCTCTACAACTATACTAAAGTAGGACATCAATGACAACACCATCATGTGTTGAAATCAATACCAACCATTCCAACATTCTCTTTATACAAGGGGTTGACATCAATGAAAACAACCATGCAACTCCCAAACAACTCAAGCTTCTAACATCTCTGAACTTCCAACAATCTCCCCCTTTTTCATTTACAACAACACCTGCTTTCTAAAAAACTATCAACAACAAAAGTAACCAACAACAATATTGCAATAAGTAGTACTCCCCCTGACTGGAAAAACTCTTTACTCTTCATTCGCTTTCTTCACAAAATTCTTCTCTTGGAACATCTACATTCTAGATCACTCTCCTCATTTTCTCCTTAGACAATACTCTCCCATACACTTACTAATGTTTTTTAGATTCTCTCTCCCCCTATGGTCTTCAAACCATATTCACTTCTGCAATATGGTTTTTCAACCAACTCTTTCCATGTTTTTATTTTTCCCCTTATGGGTTTTCAACCACTTTAACTCTCTCTCCCCCTTTGACATCAATGGAAAAGGGCCAAATCATGATTTTCTCTCCTCTGCACTTTCTTTTTTGTAGTGAACTCTTTTTCTCTCCCCCTTTGACAACATTCAAAGGACAACAAAAAATCTCTCTTTCCACTGTTTTGCATCTTCTAAAATCACTTCCTTTGACAATGTTTCAAAGGATAGCACCATCTAGCAACCACTACTACCTACTCTCCCTGAGAGGTAGCCTTCAACATCAGTCTAGGACCAAGAATGTATCTTGAAATGCTTCCCAAAAAAATGCACAAACTTATACATCTAGTTGAAAGAAGGAGGGGAAATAACCCCTAACTTCTCCTGGAGATACTCAAAAGTATTTTTTGGAAGAGCCTTTGTGAAAATATTAGCAACCTAATCCTTAGTAGGCACATACTCCAAATTTACCTCATTCTTTGAAGCTTTCTCTCTCAAGAAGTGATACTGGATTGAGATATGTTTTGTTCTTGAATGCATTACAAGATTCTTTGAAATATTGATTGCACTTGTATTTTCACACATGATATAAATAGGTTCATCATATGAAACTTTGATATCCTTCAATATTTACTTCATCCACAACACCTTTGTACAACATGATGATGCTGCAATATATTTTGCTTATGTAGTAGATAATGTTATTGAATCCTACTTCTTACTTAGCCATGAAACCAACATGTTTCCAAGAAAGAAAGGACCACCACTTGCACTTTTCCTATCATCTGCACATCCAACTCAATTTGCATCTTTATATGCACTCAAAGAGAAATTAGTATCCCTAGGATACCACAAACCATAATCCATAGTGCCCTTCAAATATTTGAATATCCTCTCCACTGTTGCAACATGAGATTCTCTAGGATCTTCTTGAAATCTAGCCACAAGACAAAATGAATGCATGATATCCAATCTACTAGTAGTAAGGTATAATAGTCCACCAAAGATTGATCTCTACTTGCTCTGATCTATCTTAGAATATTCATCATTCTTACTCAACTTACAACTAGTAACCATAGGAGTACATACTGATTTAGAGTCATCCATTCCAAAATTCTTCAACAATTCCTTAACATACTTAAATTGTGATATAAATATACCTTTCTTTGATTTGATTGATCTACAAATCAAGGAAGGAATTCATCTCCCCACACATTGACATTTCAAATTCTTTCTGCATTTCCTCTACAAACCTTTTGTACATACCTTCATTTCCTCTAAATATTATGTCATTAACATATACCACCACAATTAAGATTTGTTCTCCTTCAACTTTGAAATATAGATTTCCAGTTGCAATACCTTTCCTGAATCCTTTTTGCAACAAGTACTTATCTAATCTTGCATAACAAGCTCTAGGAGCCTACTTTAGGACCCATACAATGCTTTGTTCAATATGCATACCATATTTGTATCTTCTAACAACTGAAAACCTTCTGGTTGTTCAATGTATAGCTCTTCTTCCAATTCACCATTCAAGAATGTAGACTTCACATCCATATGATATACTTTGAAATATTTATGTGTTGCAAAAGCTAAAAAACATCCCGATAGCTTCCATTCTTGCAATCAGAGAAAAAATATCCTCAAAATATATACCTTCAACCTATAAGTAACCCTTACAAAAATTCTATCCTTATTCATGATAAATTTTCCATCTTCATTTAGCTTGTTCTGGAATACCCACTTAGTACCAATCATATTCTTATTTATCAGTCTTGGGATGAATTCCCAAGTAAGATTCTTATCTATTTGTTGTTTTTGGAAAATGCTCCTCAACTCGTTGACTTGGAACTTCCCTTAAAGCTTGGAAGTTTTCCCTTTATCAGCCTTCATGTCGTGGGATCGTTGAATTTTCGAACTTTGCAACTCATGTCATGAATTTCTAGAAATTTATAACTTTTCAACATATCACTAGATTGCAAAAAGTTGAAACTTTGCAACTGAAGTCGCAGGGTTCTAAATTTTCATAACCTCCCAACTTAGCGATAGTGGTTCTCTTTGTTGTCAACATGTCATGGGATTTGATAAATCCCTAACCTCTGAAAGAGGTTATGAAGTTAGGATTTCTAGTGACTTAACAACTTCATACAGGATTGCTTAGCAATAATGACTTTGACGTCAAGTTGACAGTGCAATGTCATATTTATTGATCGATGACTGTGATTAAAATAATCCAACGACACTCTCTAACCTGACACCTCTTGTGGTGGGTCCCTAGTGACTCTTTCAGGATGTGCAGGCTTCAGACACATGTCGTGGTGGACCCAACCAGTTCCAAGTTGTTAAGTGGTATGATGATTGACTCAGTAACTTGTGAAGGCATATGGTGGGACTTGATAGGTTGATAAGGAAGGATGGTGATGTGTATAGGTAGATGGTGATTGCTGATTTGATGATCATGCAATTCACATCCTTGTTCTGAATTGTGTGGCAGTTGTCAATGTGAACATGGGTAGCTCACTTAGTAATTGAAATTGGAGGGAAAATTAATTAAACAACTACTCCAGTGACAAATTAAATGAAGATTTGATCTTCATGATGGTGACATTGTTTGCAGAGGTGATCGAGATCAAATCATATTAGATGAACAACAGAATGCATTGAATGTATATTCAAATCCTCTGTATCAAAATTAAATGGTGTGCGGCTTGAAGAAGTGGTAGTTGAGTGGTTCTACATTGTATTCTTTTACGATCATTGTAATAGTGTGAGGAGAACTATAATCAGTGAGGTTGATCAGTCAATGGATTGTATTGTTGCTATAAGTTAACACCTAAGAGTGAAGTTTGTAACTCTGTATGCAATCTATTTACTATAATACAAAGTGGCTTTATTTGGTGTGGGTTTTTCTCTCGTAAGGGTTTTCCCAAATAAATATGGTGTTCAATTATGTGTCTGTTGTGTGATCAATATACTATGTTAATGTGTTTTTTGAATATTGTGTAACTCGGTTTAGTTTTTTCTGCACTTCTTCCCTGAAAATTTTGCATTAGGAAGGCGTTTTCGTACTAGGCTTTCCTTACAAGTGGTATCAGAGCCTTGCTAGTTGTGTTGTCCTTGTAGGTAGGGCTGGTTTTTTTGCTAATTATATTCAATGGGAGTCTTGTAAAGAAAATTGATTATCTTGTTTATAGTTTGAGATGGCAAGCACATTAGGAAGGGTAGAAATTGAAAAGTTCAATGGCAGCAATTTTGAGTTGTGGAAAATCAAAATGGAAGACCTGTTGGTGGATAGAGACCTCTAGATTGTTGTGTCTGGAACTATGCCCCAAGGTATGAATCAAGAAGATTGGGACCTCACAAATAGGAAGGCCAGAGGAGTGGTAAGACTTTGTTTGGAATATTTTGTTCTCCTAAATGTCCATGAGGAGAAGATTGCATCTTCATTATGGAAGAAACTTGGTGACATTTATTAGGGGAAGTCTCTGGTGAATAAGTTATTCCTGAGGAAGAAGTTATACTCCTTGAAGATGGAGGAAGGTGCATCTGTAGCAGACCATTTGAATTCATTTAATATGATTGTTGCTCAATTAGCCTTTGTGGGTGTGAAAATAGAGGAGGAGGATCATTGCATGCTTCTATTTTGCTCCTTACCTGACACATGGGATTATCTGGTAATGGCTATTGGAAGTACAAAAACCAAATTTAAGATGGAATATGTGCTTACTTCACTACTATTAGAGGAAATACGGAGGAAGTACTTTGAGATGGCTAAGGAGGCCCTTGTTGTTCGGGGTAGATCAAAGGAGAGAGGCAATAAGAAAGACAAGAAGTCTAAATCCAAATCTGAAAGGAGATCAAAGTCTCTTGGCAAGAAGTCCAAGGTGAAATATTGGAATTGTGGGCAGATTGGTCATATCTAGAAGGATTGTAAAGAGGAGAAAAAGAAGAAGAAGAACTCTTTTGACACTGACTCTTCTTAGAGTGATGCAAATGCCTTCATTGCTGCCTTAGTGAATTAGGCATAAGATGATGTCTGGTTGATTGACTCAAGTGCATCCTTTCACATGAAATCTCACAGAGATTGGTTCACTAAGTATGAAAAGTATGCTGGTGGAAAGGTGTAGTTTGCAAGTGATTCATCTCTTGAAATTATTGGTCATGGAAGAGTTAGAATCTAATTCCTTGAGGAAGAATTAAAGGAATTGATGGCATACTGCACATACCAGGTTTGGTTCGTAACCTACTTTCTATGAGTAAGCTGAATGATGTTGGCGTGCAAGTTTCATTCTCAAATGGAGGCTGCAAAATGACTAGAGGATCTATGGTGTTGGCCAAGGGTGTTCGTATTGGTACTCTGTACAAGCCAGATGCACATGTTCAATGCAACATCTTTGTAAAGTCAAGTAAGGTTGCTTGTAAAGAGAAGGATAACAAACACCCTCTAAGTGTAAACTCCTTTGAGGTGAAACTTCCAATAGAGAAAACCATGCTATGGAATCATAGACTCAACCATATATGAGAAAATGGCTTAAAAGCCTTGAAAAATAAAAATATAGTAGAAGGGCTTGCTGATTTCAAACTTGAGTTTGATTTTTGCAAACATTGCATTTATGGAAAGCAACACTGTGTTTCATTTTATTCTAGTCCCCATAGATCTTCTAGCATACTGGATTATGTTCACTCTGATGTGTTTGGTCTAGTAAATGCTCCTTCGTTATTGAAGTCTAAATATTATGTTTCTTTTATTGATGATTATTCGAGAAGGGAATTTGTGTACTTTCTTAAAATTAAATCATAAGTGTTCAATCGGTTTAAAGATTTTAAAATCTTATTAGAAAATCATACTAGAAGGAAAATTAAATGTTTAAGGATGGATAATGGTGGTGAATTTTGTTTTGCAGATTTTGAAAATTATTGCAGAGACCATGGGATTAAAAGGCATAAAACTACGCATTATACTCCACAGTAGAATGGAGTTACTGAAAGGTTGAACATGATGCTAATGGAAAGAGTGAGAAGTATGTTGAGCAATGCTAGTCTAGAGAAGAAGTTATGGGCTAAGGTTTTAGCTACAACATGTTGATTAATTACTCACCTTGTTCAACTCTTGTTGACAAAATTCCTATGGAAGTGTGGTCTGATAAGAAGCCCTCTCTAAGACATATTCGTGTCTTTGGCTGTGAGGCATATGCATATGTGTCAAATGAGAAAAGATCTAAGTTGGAGAACAAGGCTGTCAAATGTATCTTCACTGTCTATGGCATTGGTGTGAAATGATACAAGCTTTGGAATCCTATTACTGAGAAGGTTGTGTACAATAGAAGTGTAGTCTTTCAGAGATGAAACCTTCTTCAGCCGATTTGTAGTCAAAGATAGAAGAAAGAGAAGAAGAATGATGTGTTTGAAATTCCTCAAACCCTAGATAAAGAGGAACTATGAATTCAAATTGTACTTGATACTGAGAAGAGCTCTAGCAGCTTTGAGAGTTCTGAACAAGAAGAAGAACCACAATCTCATCCTCAGCCTCTGAGGAGGTCTACACGTGAGAAGTGGCAACCTGAAAGATATGGATTTTCCATGTTGGATTTGAACTATTCCTATGCTTTGATTACTAGCACTAATGAGCATAGGACCATAAAGGAGGCTATTAATATGTCTGGTTCAAATTCTTGGTTGGAAGCCATGAATGAAGAAATGGCATCATTGAAGAAGAATGAAACCTAGGATTTGGTTCCTTTACCTGAATGGCGAAAGCCTATTGGCTGTAAATGGGTATTTAAGAAGAAGATTGGTCTAGATGGTAGTGTTGAGAAGTATAAAGCTAGGTTTTTCACAAAAGGTTATTCCCAGGTGGAGGGAGTTGATTATAGAGAAATTTTTTCTCCTATAGCTAAGCTAGCATCTATCAAATTTCTTTTGTCACTTGCAGTTGTGTATGACTTAGAGATTGAGTAGATGGATGTGAAGACAATGTTTCTTCATCGAGATTTGGAAGAATAAATTTATATGTCCCAACTTGAGCACTTCATTGAAAAAGGTAAAGAAAGCCTAGTTTGTAAGTTAAAGAAATCTTTGTATGGTTTAAAGCAATCACCTAGAATGTGGTACCAAAATTTTGACACCTTTTTGTTATCATTGGGATTTGTGAGATCAAAATCAAATCATTGTGTACTACAAGATTGAAAATGATCATTTTCTTATTATTTCCCTATATGTGGATGACATGTTATTCTTTGGGAATAGTAAGGGTTTGATTTTTGCGTTGAAATCTCAATTGTCAACACGTTTTGAAATGAAAGATTTAGGTGCAACAAGGTATATTCTGGGTATGGAAATCAAGAGGCATAGGGAAAGTAGAAAGTGTTGGCTCAACCAGAGTAAGTATATTAATACTGTTACCCAATTTTCTCCTATGGGCTCAATCAGGGGAAATTGTATTTCAAATTTGCACGTGGATTAAATGTGGCTCCCATAAGGGTTAAGCCTAGTGTGTAGGTGCTCGGTTTTCATTGGGAAGGTCCTTATCTAACAGGGAAGTCTATTGGAAAGCCTCGCCTTAGTCAATTTTGGTATAAAACTCATCAGGGCAGACAATCGACAAGACCCCCTGTTGTCTTGCCGACTGGCAGTGCGTGTTATCTGTTTGAATACACCAGTCGCTAGGACATTCAAGTCACCATAAGTCCTTATATATCTCTCTACGTGGGATGTCTCGCTGATAGTAGCTCATAAAGTTGTCATCGTGGAGATGTTTGTGTTCGGCGTGAGGTATGGTCGTTGGGATGATGTCTCGATGACTAACGATGGTCTCGGCAAATGGGATGTCAACGTGGAGAAATGGTGGGCCTCGCTATGATGTCTCGATGACCGATGATGTCTCACCAAAATAGAGAGCCTTCACCAAAAAAATAAAGACCTCGCTATGAGGTCTCACCAACCAAGCGACGTCTCCCTAAAATGAAGTACGCTCTTAGCGAAAGAAAGGAGTTCGCCGTGATGTCTCGGTTAAAGTTTTGAGCTTGAATTGAGGTCTCGCTGACCAGGTAGGGTCTTGCCAAGATAAAGCAAGCTCACCAAGATATTTTAACATCAAGGTAATGTCTCACCGAAGGGATGGAGGTCTCACCGAAAGGGATTGTCATCGGGGGAAAGAACCCTCGTTCGCTTTGAAGTCCTGCCAGTCAAATAGAGGTCTCACTGATGGAGGGTACTTTCTCTGTGATGTCTTGTTGACCAGTGGGAGTCTCACCGACACAAGGTTTGAGCTCGAGAGGAATGGAAGGGGTCGGTGTAATGTCTTACTGACAAGCGATGGTCTCGCCGATGGTTGTAAATGTTTGGTGTGACTAATGTAACCCACCATGATGTCCTGCCGATAGAGGAAAGTCTCCCTGACAGTTGTTTACCAGGCCGTCATTGGAGAGAAAGTTTTACATTCGCCATGAGGTCTGGCCAAATGAGGAAGGTCTTGCTGACCATGGTGCACATAGAGGGTAAGCTCTCACCGAAATAGGATAGCTTCAACAAGAAGTCTCGCTGACCCAATAGGGTCTTACCGAAATGAAGTAAGCTCGAGGAGAGGTAGGGAGCTCGCTATGGGGTCCTATTGAAAGAATTGTGTCTTGCCCATAGCGATCAACTTGCCCATGGAAAAGGAGATATTGGTCTGACTAATGGAGCCCATTATGACCTCTTGCTGACAAGTGATTGTCTTGACGAATGCTACTGTAGAGTATAATCACATCAGGGAGACACAACATGTGTCTCACCGACATGCGATTCGGTCTGAACAACCTTTGACTATCAGGTGATCCCATGTGACACGAGTTTAACCAATCAGAGGAAGCTACAAGAGAGTTGTGGTAGTTTGACCCCTGTGAATGAGATCAACAGAGCATAAGCAATGTGGATTTTCTCTGAGAATAAAGCGATGAATCAGATCGATCTAAGGGAGGTGTCGTCGGTAAATAGAAGGGCAGAAACTGCAGGGACGAATGGAATGTCAACTAGCAAGGGTCGATAGACATTAATGATAAAGCTTTAGAGCATTCAAAGAAACTCTAAGGGAGGGTCAAGAGTGGACATGGAGGCCAGAAATAAATGTTGTATTCAAAAAGAGCTGAGGACTTCTCCTAAGAGCGATCCTTCATACCGACATGGGCAGTAGGGACACACTTAAATGCAGCATTAACTTTGTTTTAAAAGATCTAGGGGTAGATTTTTTTTGAAGACTGATATTTTTTGTAAGCCCTAAGGGCAAGGGCCAGCACTCTTTGTATATATGGCATTTTTTCCTTTTTTGTAGTTAGTTCGAACTTGCATATTCTTTTGCTTTTGTGACTTTTGTGAGTCCTTAGAGGAGAATACTAAGTTTTGTAATTTGTTTACAGACATTGTATGGATAGTTTCACCTTTGGAAATCAATAAAGAAAGCAACTTCTGCCTTCTCAGTTATTTGTTTCATTGAGTGTGTTGAATGATTGATAAATTTACATGTGAATTTCTCTTATTCCTTGTTAATTGTCTCGTTAATAGCATTTTTAAGTAGAGGAGATGCGTATATTGCAGGTTATAGGTTATGTTAGTGATGCAAACAGTTTTAGTTGTGAGGAGAATTTATCATCCTTCTAGGACTATGTGTATCGTAGCTTTCTTATAAAACAATTATGCAATATCATATGAGTATTGAGTTGTGCACATCAGCTTTTACTGGTTGATTGAAAACTATGTGTTAATCAACTGTTCATGATTGAACAAATTTGGTGTATCGCCATAGGAGTAATTTTCAATTTTTATGTTCCTTCTCCCTTTACCTCACAAAGATTAGTAATTAAGTGATATTACCATTTAGGAGCCAGCCTCATCTAGAGGTTCATTTCAACTTTAGGTGACCCACAACCTTGAAATGATCCCATATTTCTCTAGAATGCTCAGTTTTTGTAACTTTGCATAGGGTGCATTTTTTTAGAGATAACAGTTTTGGCATGCCCAGTGGGACAATGTTAGAAGTAAAATTCCTGGGCCTTGCTATTTTGATTTGCTGATAGTGAGCTAATAGCCTTTTTAGAGGTCATTTTTTTTTAAGCATATCTGGTGACTCTGTGTGGAGGAAAGGATCAATGTGTTTATTTATTTGAGAAAAATAGAAACTAGAAGTTCAAAAGCTATAGAGTTTCTACATTTATCTCCTCCAAGAAGAAGAGGGAGAACTCTCAGAAGGATTGTCCCTTCTCTTAGAGTTCAGTCAACACCACCTGGTGTTAGTGACAAGACGCTATTTTTACACGAAAGGAGAAGAAGAAGAGACCCTCTAGCTAGGCATTCAACATCTCCTACTCTTAGAACAAAACCTTCTGCCTCCTCATTCGAGGTTTTCAATTGTACAACAAATAGTATTTCTGTTATAGCAAATACTTCTTAGCCAAGTTCAAGTTCTGCTTCAGCAAGCATACCAACACATTCCAGCTCAATGGTAGCACCAAGGGCCTTTACTTTCATACCGTTCAACTAGGGTAGTCCCCTTAATCTAGCGCAACATGATGACATTCCATTAGCATCATTAAAGGGGTTACCAGAGTTTATTGGAGAAGGACAAGTAACACCTTTTGAACATATCAGAGATGTGGCAGTATTGTGCAATGTACACCATGTGCCACAAGAAAATGTAGCTATGAGATTGCTGGCTGCATATTTCAAGATAAAGGTGTTGGAATGGTTTAGAAGCTTACCGGTGGGTTATATAAGAACATGGGATGAGCTTAGTGATGAATTTACCATATTTTTTGAGGAAAAATCTAATCACCTGTCTTTGGTAGAGTTGTTAACAACCATCAAAAGAGCCCCACAAGAACAAATGGCAAACTTCAATATCCGGTTTCAAAAAACTTGGAACAAAATAACTGCTACGGTAAGGTCTTCTACTGATTATGCATTCTTATATTATTTGAAAAGTTTAAATAGTGATATATTAGTCATGATACAGTCCATGGGGGGTATTTCTTTACCTTAGGCTTATAGCATAGCTATTAAGGCATAAAATAACCTCATTCAAGCAGACAAGTTAGCACCCAGGCCACCTATGCCCTATTTCCTTGAAATTCAATCAAATATGCCATTGCAAATGCCATCTTTAGCCCCTTTACCTACTTTTACAGCTCACCCATTGTTGTGAGCCATGGAGTGGGAGCTGCAGGACCATCAAGTGAATTGCAAGAGATCAAGTCTAGTTAGCATAATATAGAAAGCATTTTACAAACTATGGGAAATGAGTTGATCAGAATGAAGAAATAGTATCAAGGGGCAAGGCTGAATTTCCAACAATAGAACCAACAACAAGGTCAGAATGTAAATCAGTCTTATCAAAACCAGGGATATCAGTATCAGAAAAATAGGCAACCCTATCAAGGTGCTTATCAAAGGAAAAATGTTATTCAGAGACCCTTCCAATCTTATAACCTAGCTCCTCTTAATGCTACAAATCCAGTGAAGGATATGGTTCTAGCCCAAAATAACTTTGTGATAGAAAATGAATGGTGTCATTCATGTAATCAAGCACATAACCCAGCCTCATGCTCAAATGGGGTAGTTAATCAGGCATTTATGGTCTAGAATGCTGTCAGTCCACAGCCAGATGCACCTGATAATATACCTGAGCAACAACTGGATATACATTTTAATGAGACTGCATTTTTAAATTGGCAAAGCGAAGAGTTCTGTGGTGTGAATGTTGATTCAACAATTGTAGCCAATACATGAGCTAAGAAAAGAGCTCTAGAGGTGAAGCAATCGGCTGATAAAAACAAGGGGCCTGCAACTATAGAAGCATCATGCACACCTATTCTAAATATACCAAAAGGGACTACTATCTTACCAATCAATGAGCAGCCTCACAAGAATAAAGAACCGGTTGCTGCTAAAGTACATTAGAAGGTACCTTTAACTGCACCTTATAATATTGTGGACAACATGAAGAAGATGAATGTGAATATGACCATGTGGGACTCCTTAAGCATTCTAGGACATGCTGATCTACTTAAAAAGGAATTATTTGAAGATATAAATCTTGAATAAGTTGTTGATGATTCCCAAAGAGTCATGATGGCTAATGATGATCAAGAGAAAGTTGCTAATCCTAGTAGTAAAAGGGAATTTTCAATTCAAGGTAAGAAAGTGAGACCTCCTCTATTCTATGTTTCATTGATTATTGGAAAAAATTTAGTGCACAATTGTATAGTAGATAGTGGTGCTACCTGTTCTGTGATGCCCAAACAAGTAGCTGATCAGTTAGGTTTAAAGTATGAACCTTTAGAAAAGGGAGTAGTCCAGTTGGATGGCTCATCTATTAATACAATGGGGCTCATCAAAGATGCTAGCTTAATTCTGCATGCTTGCCCTAATTTTTCAATTTTGCAAGACATTTATGTGGCAGATGTGCCTCCATATTATGGGTTATGTTTGTTAAGGGAGTTTACGGCTAAAATAGGGGGATACCTTTCGTCTAATTGGTCTCACATGTTATTCCCTACTAGATATGGAATTAGAGTAACCATTAAGTCTGAGCTACTTGCAAAAGACAATATAGAGCCTTATGTACCCAGTGCAATAAATGCCAATTGCATAATTTTTGAAAAAAATGAGCATGTTGCTGTCTTTGATCCTCGCATTGTTGTCGATGATATTCTTGATATACTTCTAGATGAGTGGGCAATAGGCCAAACTTCTAGTGCTAAGAGTGACTTGGTGTCAGATGCTGGTATGGGTAACTACATGTTTCAAGAAGCTGATATAGTGATGCCTAACTTGGTTAAGAGGCCAGTGAATGATTGTGATCAGCAAGATGAAGTTTGGGAAATGTATTTTGATGGCTCAAGGAGCAGACATGGTGTTGGTGGGGGTGTATTATTGGTTTCCCCAAGAGCTGAAAGATATTATGTAGCCTTTAGGTTTGTGTTTTCATGCACTAATAACATAGTAGATTATGAAGGTCTCATTCAAGGGCTGGAATGGGCAAGGAAACATGGAATTAAGTGTTTGAAGGTGCATGGAGATAGTGAATTGATAGTAAATTAGGTTAGAGGCTTGAATGTTGTTAAGGAAGGAGTGTAATCAATAGCACATTAAGGTTATTATCAGGCCTTCCATGCCCAATAACAATGTTAACTGGCAGGTCTTTGAGAGTGATGAGCAAATTCTGCAATTTCTGCTTGAAGAGGATGTGTTTGCAGCATCAAACCAGGAGATAATTAAACAATAGTATGGAGACCAGGTACTGCAATTGAAGAATAAAAAGTTGCCTAAAGGTTTGGTCACCTTAGAAAGTATTTTCAACTCTGATGATCAGGCTAAAAGTAATAAAGCCAACTTATTAGTTCAACAAGATCATTATGAGGACTTAGAAATTCCACCCAAGAGAACCCTCAAGATAGGGAAAATAAACACTGCTATTGAAAAGCAGTCTTTTCTGTAATTATTCCAAGAATTGATTGACATATTCACCTAGGAATATGGAGATTTGAAGGGATTTGATCAATGTCTTGCATGACATACAATAGAATTGGAGCCAACAGCCAAACCCATAAGGAAAAAATAGAGGCCAATTAATCCCAAACTGGGGCCACTAATGCAGAAAGAGGTCTTCAGACTTATAGAAAGTGGGATTATTTTTCCCATCAAGCATACTAGTTGGGCTACCAATCTAGTTCTCGTCAGGAAGAAGGACAAAGAGCTTAGATTATGTGTAGACTTCAGAGATTTGAACAAAGCTTCATTAAAGGACAAGCACCCTCTTCCATCTATGGAGCAGATTCTTCAATGTGTGTTAGGTTCTGAATGTTTTTCTTTACTGGATGGATATTCTGGTTATAACCAGATTTTGGTAAGGGAGGAAGATCAAGTTAAAACTTCCTTCACCACAAAGTGGGGCACAATGGCATACATAAAAATACCATTTGGTTTGTCTAACACTAGAGCAACCTTCCAAAAGGCTATGGACATGGCCTTTAGCAACTTAATGTATAAGTTTGTTTTAGTATATCTTGATGACATCACTGTCTATTCCAAGAAGACAAAAGATCACATTGACCATTTGAGGCAGGTTTTTGAACATTGCCAAGAGTTTGGTATATCATTGAACCCCAAGAAATGTGTTTTCTCTGTTCATGAAGGAAAGCTTCTTGGGTATGTAGTATCTAGGGAAGGAATTACTATGGATCCTAAAAGAGTTGCAACAATCCTAGAGCTGCCTTTACCTCCGTATAAGAAAGGACTTCAGAGTTTCATTGGTCGTATCAATTTTGTTAGGAGATTTCTCCCTGATATAGCCCCAACACTAGTTAACCTAGATTTCAGCAAGGATTTTAGCTTGTATGCTTTTGGTAGTTTTGATGTAATTTTTGCAATCTTGGTATAGAAAAATGTAGAAGGGTTGGAGTAGTGCATTGCCTTTTTCAGCAAGGGTTTGGAAGACTTTGAGAAGAAGTATACCTTCATAGAAAAACATGTGCTGGCTGTTGTGAAAAGTTTGAAGAAATTTAGACATCTATTGTCTCATAACAAAATTCATCTTCAAGTGGCACATTCCAGTGTGAAAGAAGTTTTACTTAGCAAAGATCTAAATGAAAAATGGGTTGGATGGATCACAAGAGTTATGGAGTATGATGTGGATATTCAGGTCACCAAATTGGTGAGGGGAAAAGGTTTATGCCAATAGCTGGCTAACGAAGATACTTCAACAGTAGAGAATGAACGAGACCCAGTTTTGGTCAATGTTGGGACAACAGATAATGGAGCTACCAGCTAGTTGCAAGAAATGCCATTTTTCTTGAGAATTGGGGCGTGCCCACCTAATCTGAACAGAGAAAAGAGGAGGTACTACCGACTTTAGTCTATTCCTTTCATCTTGATTGATGATGTTTTATATAGAAAAGATCATAGTGGAGTATTGCTCAGGTGTGTTGATAATGATCAAGTGGATTAGATATTACATGAATTCCATGACAGACCTTCTGGAGGTCACTATGCTGTAAGGACAACATATAAGATCTTAAGAGCAGGCTATTACTGGCCTGACTTGTTTAAGGATGCACATACATATGTCAGGAGATGTTCCAAATGTGCCTTGTTTTCAAGAAAAGAAAGGCTTGTTGCTTTGCCGTTGCAACCAATTCAGATAGAGCAGCCGTTTATGAAGTGGGGAATTGACTTCATAGGAGAAATTAATCCACCCTCAAGTACAGGCCATCGATGGATTATTATAGCAACAAAATACTTTACATGATGGACAGAAGCTTTGCCTCTGAAGGAAGCTAATGAAACAACAGTGTTGAATTTTTATGAAGACATAGTTTGCAGATTTGGAGTCCCAGATTCTATAAATTCTAGTAATGCCCTGACATTTGTTGGTTTGAAGGTTGCTGATTGGGCATTGAAGAATGGAATTTAATTGAACACAAGCTCCAACTATTATCCTTAGGGCAACGGACTTGCGGAGTCCACAAATAAAAATTTGATTAACATTATCAAAAGGACGCTTCAAAGCAATCATAGGGCTTGGCATGCTAGGCTAAAGATTGCCCTTTGGGCAGATAGAATTACCCCTAAGAAGGTGATTGGGAGCTCGCCTTACATGTTGGTGTACGGTAAAGAAGAAAAATTACCTATCTCTACTGAGTTGCACACCTTGGACATTACCAGTCAGCTGGTTTTGTTTGAACAAATTGACCCACTTGCCTTAAGATATACTCAGATGATGGAGTTAGAAGAAACTAGAAACAAGGCTATGAGGAATATGGAATGTCAGCAAATCCTGACTAAGAGAACATTTGATAAGAAAACTAGATCAAGATATTTCATGGTGGGAGATCTTGCGCTGAAATGGGATGTTCTAAAAAGCAGGCCAGGCCATCACACCAAGTTTGACAACATGTGGATGGGTCCATTTATTATCAAAGACTGCAAAGAACACAATGCTTACCAACTGGCCACAACTGAGGGTGAAGTGCTTCCTATCCCAGTCAATGGGATACACCTCAAGCCTTGTTTTGAGGTTTAATAAGTTCCTCTATTGTATATATTAGGTTAGTTCTAATATTTTCAATAAGTGCTTCTGCACTTTAGTTTGATTATCATTTCATTCCCTAAGTGCTGTTCCAGCACAACAAATAGCTTCTTTTTAGTTTTTCCTATTTTATCAGTTTTGGCAACTTGTGTTCTATGAGTCTCAAGCGAGTTGCAACCATGTGCGAAGTGTTTTTGAATTTTTTCTGAGTTTTCCTAACGACTACATGCCCAATGGACAAGTTTGGCTACTGGTTTTTGTGTTTAGCAAGAAAACATATAGCTGAGGTTGCCAGAAATGTTACCCAATTTTCTCCTATGGGCTCAATCGGTGGAAATTATATTTCAAACTTGCACGTGGATTAAATGTGGCTCCCATAAGGGTTGAGCCCAGCATGCAGGTGCTTGGTTTTCATTGGGAAGGTCCTTATTTGACAGGGAAGTCTATTAGAAAGCCTCACCTTAATCAGTTTTGGTATAAAACTCATCGGAGCAGACAGTCGGCAAGACCCCCCTGTTGTCTTGCCGACTGGCAGTGCGTGTTATCTATTTGAATACACCAGTCACCAGGACATTCAAGTCACCATAATTCCTTATGTATCTCTCCACGTGGGATGTCTCACCAATAGTAGCTCACAAAGTTGGCGTCATGGAGATGTTTGTGTTCACCGTGAGGTATGGTCGTCGGGATGATGTCTCGGAAACTAATGATGGTCTCAGCGAATGGGATGTCAATGGGGAGAAATGGTGGGCCTCACTATGATGTCTCGATGATTGATGGTCTCATTGAAACAGAGAACCTTCACCAAAAAATGAAGACCTCGCTATGATGTCTCACCGACCAAGTGACATCTCCCCGAAATGAATTACGCTCTCGGTGAAAGAAAGGAGTTAGCTGTGATGTCTCGGCGATCAAGCAGAGGTCTCTGCAAAATTTTTGAGCTCAATATGAGGTCTCACCGACCAGGTAGGGTCTTTCTGAGATAAAGCAAGCTCACTGAGAGAGTTTAACATCAAGGTAATGTCTCGCCGAAGGGATGGAGGTCTCACCGAAAGGGATTGTCATCGGGGAAAAGAACCCTCGTTCGCTATGAAGTCCTACCTGTCAAATAGAGGTCTCACTGATGGAGGGTGATTTCATCATGACATCTTTCCGACCAATGGGAGTCTCACCGATACAAGGTTTGAGCTCGAGAGGAATGGAAGGGGTTGGTGTAATGTCTCACCGACAAGCGATGGTCTCGCCGATGGTTGTATACCATTAGTGTGACTAATGTAACTCACCATGATGTCCTATTGATAGAGGAAACTCTCCCCAATAGTTGTTCACCAGGCCGTCATCGGAGAGAAAGTTTTACATTCGCCATGAGGTCTAGCCAAATGAGGAGGGTCTTGCCGACGAAGGGGTGCCTTCGGTATAATATTTTGAGTTCGGGGAGATGTCTCCCCGACCCGATAGTCTCGCCGACCATGGTGCACATAGAGGGTAAGCTCTCGTTGAAATAGGATAGCTTTAGCAAGAAGTCTCGCCGACCCGATAGGGTCTTACCGAAATGAAGTAAGCTTAGGGAGAGGTAGGGAGCTCGCTATGGGGTCCCACCGAAAGAATTGTGTCTTGCCGATAGCGATCAACTTGCCCATGGAAAAGGGGATATCAATATGACTAATGGATCCCATTGTGACCTCTTGTCGACAAGTGATTGTCTTGTTGAATGCTGTCGTAGAGTATAATCACATCGGGGAGACACAACATGTGTCTCACCAACATGCGATTTGGTCTGAACAACCTCTGACCGTCAGGCGATCCCATGTGACATGAGTTTAACCAATCGAAGGAAGCTACAAGAGAGTCGTAGCAGTTTGACCCCTGTGAACGAGATCAATAAAGCATAAGCAACGTGGATCTTCTCTAAGAATAAAGTGATGAATCAGATTGATCTGAGGGAGGTTTTGTTGGTAAACAGAAGGGTGGAAATAATAGCGACGAATGGAATGTCAACTGGCAAGGGTTGATAGACATTAACAATAAAGCTTTAGAGCATTCCAAGCAGCTCTAAGGGATGTTCCAGAGTGGACACGGAGGCCAAAAGTAAATGTTGTATTCCAAAAGATCTAAGGACTTCTCCTGAGGGCGATCCTTCATACCGACATGGACAACAGGGACACACTTAAATGCAGCATTAACTTCATTTTAAAAGATCTAGGGGTAGATTTTTTCTAAAGATTGATATTTTTTGTAAGCCCTAAGGGTAGGGGCTGACACTCTTTGTATTTATGGCATTTTTTCCTTTTTTTTAGTTAGTTCGGACTTGCACATTCTTCTACTTTTGTGACTTCTATGAGTCCTTAGAGGAGAATACTGAGTTTTTTAATTCGTTCACAAACATTGTATGGATAGTTTCACCTTTGGAAATCAATAAAGAAAGCAAATTTTGCCTTCTTAGTTATCTGTTTCATTGAGTGTGTTGAATGATTGATAAATTTACATGTGAATTTCTCTTATTCCTTGTTAATTGTCTCATTAATAACACTTTTAAGCAGAGGAGATGCGTATATTGTAGGTTATAGGTTATGTTAGTGATGCAAACAGTTTTAGTTGTGAGGAGAAATTATCATCCTTCTAGGACTGTATGTATCATAGCTTTCTTAGAAAACAATTATGCAATATCATATGAGTATTGAGTTGTGCACATCAACTTTTACTGGTTGATTGAAAACTGTGTGTTAATCAGTTGTTCATGATTGAACAAATTTGGTGTATCACGATAGGATTAATTTTTAATTTTTATGTTCCTTCTCCCTTTACCTCACAAAGATTAGTAATTAAGTGATATTACCAGTTAGGAGCTGACCTCATCCGGAGGTTCATTTCAACTTTAGGTGACCCACAGCCTTGAAATGATCCCATGTTTCTCTAGAAAGCTCAATTTTTGTAAATTTGCATAGGGTGCATTTTTTATAGATAACAAATACTATCCTTGAGAGATTTAGTATGACAAAGTGCAAGTGGTTAGTTCTAATGTTGCAGGGAATGAAGTTATCTATTGAAGATTATTTGAAGTCTCCTACTGAGATGGAGGACATGACTAGGGTTCCTTATTCAAGTGTAGTTGGAAGTTTGATGTACGCAATGGTGTGTACTAGGCTAGATATTTCTGAAGTAGTGGGAGTTCTTAGTTGGTTTATGGACAATCCAAGAAGACCACATTGGGATGTCTTGAAATTTTTTTTTAGGTATTTGAAGGGTACCTCTGAGTATGATTTGTGTTATCATGGAAACTTGGTTGGATCACAAAGGTCTCTTAGCATTCATGGGTTTGTGGATTTTGATTGAGTAGGGGATGTTGATAGAAGAAGATCCACCAGTGTATACATTTTCATGTTATTCAGTGGTGCAGTTAGTTGGATGAGCAAGTGATAGGCTATAGTTGCTTTATCTACTACTGAGACATAATCCATTTGGCTTAGAAATTTGTGTTTTGATGTTGGGTTTAATTCAAGGTAGATTATAATTTATTGTGATGGTTAGAGTGCTATTTGTTTGGAAAAAAGCCCACTTTCCATGCCAAGACAAAGCATATGGATGTTCAATATCATTTCATTCGTGATATGGTGGAAGATGGAAAGGTTAATCTAGAAGAGGTTAATACTCCAGAAAATGTCATTGATGCATTTATAAACCTATGAACATAGAAAAGTACAGGCGGTGTGCCAGTTCGATGGGCGTTGGGGCCTATGAATTTCAATAAATTCAAGTTTGGAAGAAGCTAGTAAGTCTTTGTAAAGTGAGAGCTTGTTGGAAAATGTGCCTCAACTTGATGATATGGAACTTCCCTTAGAGCTTGGTAGTTTTCCCTTTATCGGCCTTCATGTCGCAGGATCGCTAAATTTCAAAACTTTGGAACTAATGTCGTGGAGTTTTGGAAATTCATAATTTTTTGACATATTGCTAGATGACGAAAAGTTGAAACTTTGCAACTGAAGTCACAAGGTTCTAAGTTTTCATAACCTCATGAATTAGCAATATTGGTTCTCTTTGTTGTCGGCATGTCGCGGGCTTTGAGAAATCCCTAACCTTCGATAGAGGTTATCAAGTTAGAATTTCTAGTGACGTAGTGACTTTGTATAGGATTGGTCAGCGGTAATGACTTTGATGTCCTGTTGATAGTGTGATGTCATATTTATTGATTGATAGTTGTGATTAAAATAATGCAATCATGCTCACTAACCTCGTGCCTCTTGTGGTGGGTCCCAAGTGACTCTTGTGGGGTGTGCAGGCTTCAAACACATGTTGTGGTGGACACAACCAGTTCCAAGTTGTGAAGTGGTACAATGGTTGACTTGGTAACTTGTGAAGGCATATGGTGGGAATTGATAGGTTGATAAGGACAAATGGTGATGTGTATAAGCATATGGAAATTATCTATTTGATGATCGTGCAATTCACATCCTTTTTGTGAGTTTTGTGGCAATTGTCAGTGTGAACACATGTAGCTAACTTGGTAATCAAAATTGGAGGGAAAATTAATTAAACAACTACTCACGCAATAAATTAAATGAATATTTGATCTTCATGATGACAACACAATTTGGAGAGGTGATCAAGATCAAATTAGATCAGATGAATAACATGATGCATTGAATGTATATTCAAATCCTCTATATAGAAATTAAATGGTGTGCATCTCGATGAAATGGTAGTTGAGTGGTTATACATTGTATGTTTTATGAGCATTGTAACAATGCAAGGAGAACTATAATTGGTGAGTGAGGTCGATCAAGGGATTGTATTGTTGTTGTGAGTTAACACCCGAGAGTGAAGTCTGTAACTCTATATGTAATCTATTTACTATAATACAAAGTGGATTTATTTGGTGTGTGTGGGTTTTTATCCCATAAGGGTTTTCCCCCATAAATCTGGTGTTCAATTTTGTGTGTGTTGTCTAATCAATATACTTTGTTAATGTATTTTTTGAATATTGTGCAACTTGATTTAGTTTTTTCTACACTTCTTCCCTGAGAATTTTGCACTAGGAAGGAATTTCCATACTAGGATTTTTATGTAGAGTAGGGGTGGGGATCACAAACCAACTAAAAGCTAACACAACCAATAAAAATTTTCAATCTAAGAACCCTAATTTGATAGATTTCCTTACCAAACAGACTCTAGGCCTTGTAAGACAACAAACTAGCTTTTTCCAACATAATTTCCAAACTAGGCCTCAAACCCAGAATTTGATCACCATTCAAGATACCCTTTAAGTCATTTGAAAACATATAAATTTTTCAAATATGGTTACTTTGGAACAAAACCTTCAAAAATTGACCGCTATGTTGTAAATTAGGCCTAATTAGGCTTGTTTGAATGGGCAACAATAAGGTTTTCAAAACATAGGATTCAAATCTTCACACCAATGGCTTAGACATTTCAAATAAGGTCTTCCCCAACATCTCCAATCATTTCAAATAGTTTCTCAAGATTATTTCACCAAACCCTAAGTCCTATGGAGTTATAGTGTCTAATTTTATGAGAAAACTAGGCTAGGGCATCACCAAACTTACTCATAACACTTTCCCTTGCTCCCGCAACATCAAGAACACAAAACACACTATTTATAAACCTATTCCACTGTGTTTAAGGCCTGTTCATTGGTGGAATGGGAAGGAAATCATGATTTTCTATCAAAGCACACCCTAACTAAGGGTTTCAAGCAACCTTCAATAAATTGGCTCTAATTTACTCCAAACTTAATGAAATCAGGTGAAACCAAATGAAATAGAATAAAGATTCAATGCATTATCTGTTCCAATGGAGTTTATATCAATTTCAGTCCGTACAGGGCCATACCACAATGTGTAGCAACAAATTATGCTTCTAAAATGTAGAAAAACAAAGTTTTCTTATTGCTTAACATAAAACTTCACACACCATCCTTGTCTCAGCCTTCACTAGGCTTATTTAATCATTAAAAAAACAAAACCAACCAATTCTAACTATTTTCCAACTCCACAACCGTTCAACTTCCCAAAAATGCAAAAATGCAAAGTTGCTTGAGTAACTTTCTACAACTTTTGCAACATTTACAAAATGGACTCACCAACCCACCTAGCAACCTAAAATTGACTCAAAACACATGACATGGTCTTAAATGACCTTATTACAAAAAAAAACATAACTTAAACACCAAAAAACCAACACTAGACTTCGTTTACATCATGAAGATTCAAGTGCCCTGCACCATACTCCCTGGGGAAAAAATGACTCAAGTCCCTTTGAGGACAATGTTGTAATAGTAGATTCATGATTGATCAAATCATTCTCTGGCCTCCAAGTAACATCTCCATTTGGTAAACCTTTCCAATGGACTAAGTATTGGAAATAAGCATTGTCCCTTGTCTTTTTGAATTCTTTGGTACCTAGGATATGCTCCAACTTTAGAGGCTTACTTAATGGATGATCTTTGACTCCTTCCTCATCTGAGAATGTTGTTAAACCTGTATCATCACCTACTACCATATCTCCTCCTTCCTTGTAATGAACTTTATTCTTCTTCACTTTAGGTGTATGCTTGAACTTTCCCATATTCCTTTGCAATTTATCCTTGATCTCTTCATCTTTGCTTCTCATCTCTTCCATCTATTGTTGTGTCCCTATAACTGCTACTTGATCATGCATACTAACCTCTAACATGGAATAAATATAATGACCAACTTACCTCTTTGAAAGCAATGAATGGACCACCTCTTCTATCCTCCTAGCAACATGCTCCTTAAGCCAACCTTGAATCCCCAAAATAAAGTCATTCTTCATTTTTGTTGTCATAGTATCTCTAGGTTTAGGAGTGGATACAAGATTCATGTCCTCCTCTTCTTCTACTTTGATGAACTCTTTCCTACCTACCATAATCACATTAGCACCCTTGGTTTTTCCTTTATCTTCCTTCATCAATGGTGTCAAAGTATAAGAGACCCCATCTTTTTATATCTCATAAGTATTCCTCATTCCATCATACATAGCATGCCTATCAAATTGCCAAGGCTTCCCTAGCAACAACTAGCATACATCCATGGGTATTATGTCACATAAAATTTTGTCCTTATACCCTCCTATGTTAAATTCCACCCAACTTTTTTCATTCACCAAAACATATTGATCCTCATTTAACCAAGATACTTTGTAAGGGGTAGCATGTGGTATTCTTGGCAACTTAAGCTTTTCAACCATCTCAACTAAAACAATATTATCTATACTACCTAAATAAATTACAACTTTACAAACCTGATCCAAGCACTTACAAGTTGTCCTAAAGAGAGTCCTCCTTTGTGGTGTCTCCTTTTCCACTGGTACTTTGATGAGAGATCTCCTTACCATGAGTGATTCACCAATTTATGGAGCAACATGTTGTGATGTTGAGTTCACACTCTCACAATCATCTCCTTGAATAATTTGATTTCTCCTTTCTCCTCTAGCTGAAGTAGTAGCCTAACTCTCATTGCATTTCCATGCTTGATGTCCAAAATTGTTGCATTGGTAACATCTTCCTATGAATCCACTAGATCCTCTTCCTTGACCTCCAAATCTTCCTCTAAAGCCTAATCTACCTCCTCTAAATCCACCTCTTGAATCTGCAACTTGGTCTTGGACTTTTCTTGTATCTTCCTAGCTCTCATATGACTACCTTGTATTAGAAAATAACCCTCTTCCTCTGGAATTGCTGCCTGCCCCTATTTTGTTTGTATTTCCTTCTCTTTAGCTTTTCTTCAACCCTAATTGCTAATTGATTGCATTCCTCTACCGTTCTTGGGTTTGTCAAACTTAACTCATCTTGAATGTTAAATATTAACCCACTGAGATATCTAGCCACCTTCTCCACATCATCGTCCATGTGACTTGCTATTATACTCAACTTATAGAACTCATTAGTATAGGCTTTGACATCCATATCTCTTTGTTTCAGACCTTGAAATTTCTTGTACTATTGAATCGCATAATCAACCAATAAAAACTTACCCTTAAGCTTGGATACCATTCTATCCCAATAGAAAATTTTTCACTAGCCTTTCTTCCTCCTTTCAATTTTCTCATAATCCCACCATAGTAGGGCATGACCCTTCAATTTTGTTTTTTCCAACTTGACCTTTGTTCCTTAGGTATATCTTCACATTCAAAGTAATTATCAAGTGTTGCAATCCGATCCAAAATCTCTTCCTCATTCAAGTTCCCTCCATACATAGGTACATACATCTTTACCTTGTGTTTATCTTCCTTGACTACCTTTAGCAGCTTGGCCATCCTCTACTCATTAGGATCCAACTCTTCCTCTTCTTCTTCTTCTTCATTCTCCTCTTCCCCTTCTTTTGGATCACTCACATCACCTAGAACCATACCTCTCCTTTGAGTGGTTTCAACAGCCTCAAGCCTTGCTACCACCATATCTTGCAGTTCCTTCAACCTTCTAATCTCCTTTATAGTTTTCTCTATCATCTAATTCATTTCCCTAGCCATAGGGTTACCCTTTGGAGGCATCTTGTTCTCTTTTGTTTCACACTTTCCATTTTTTATAGACCTACCTAGGCTCTGATACCAATTTGATGCAGATTAGGGTGGAGGTTATCAACACAAACACAATTAAGAAAAATTTGCAAATTCAAGAGCCTTAATACATCAAACAAAGTGATTTTCTTCACAAATTGCCACTAGGCCTTGTAGGACAACAAAATAGCTTTTCCAACAAAATTTCCAAACTAGGTGATGAGTGCCTCAAAAATACTTTTAAATAGTCATTTTATGGTTTAAAAGACTTTGTTATATTATTAATTAACATGACTGGTGGTAGACTATATGCTGATATATTTACTTGTTTTACTTTATGTTTGGATAAATTAATAAATATATTAGAGGTAATGCTTTGCATTGAATGTGTTGCTTTTGTGGTGATAATGAAGAGTTAATTATACAATTTTGAATCTTTTACTGTCATAATTGGTATCCTATTTTTGAGGATCTTATTCAGGGTATTTAAGACTGATGATTGATGACTTAGTTCAATGATAAAGTTAAACTCACTATTAACCACATGAAAATAATCATGCTCCTGATCACTCCAGCTAGATGATGAATCACTAAAGTTTCAAATCAGCTCCTCTTAGTTAGTTTAGGAACTTCTTGTCCCAACATTGATCTGGTGTTTTCCCTCTGTCTATTTTCAGTTCTATTTTATTATTTAGTTTATATGCCTTGTATCTTGGAAGTTAATTCCATATTTTGAAATCAATAAGGGATATAATTATAAATATCCATCTTTATGTTTAAGGAGGGAGATAATTTTCCATTATAATTTTGTAATTATTGCACTACTCTATTCTGTATCCCTATTTTGTTCAATTTAAATGAAAATAAGAACTTAAATTGAATCACTATGTTAGAGGTCTCACCAGAGGAAGAGCAAGGCCCAGTCAACCAAAGGAAGCGACCTTGTGTGGTATTTCTCTGAGTTTATTTTATTTTTGTTCATTGGATATTAAATTTGGAATGTTAATTCTGTTTGAATCATTTTCAACAACTGTTTTTAATCACTTTTAAGCTAAGTTCATCATGGTTAGAATGGTTTATTATATTTGTTATAAAGTTTATTGAGTTAATCAAGATTTAGATGTTGTTTGTAGAAATTAAGTTTGATGATTATCTATTGAATTTAATAGAAGCAATGATGAAAATTATGGAAAGATGAAATTGAAACTTGTTTGGAATTTATTTATGGAAATTAGTATTTATGTTTTCTAGATTAATAATTATTTCCTTTCAATTTATTTTTGTTCTTTGAATTAGCATTTATTTTTCCAACAAATCTTAAAATAGATTTCTTTTGAATTAAATTAGAATTAAAATTAGATTTTGAATTCTATATTAAGAATTAAGTTAATTTTAATCTTTTCCATGAATCAGTCTCAATCAATTCAAGCGAAGTCATAAATAATTCAACAAAACTTTAAATTAGAAAATGAGATAGAATTAATCCTTAGGAATTAGTCACTGACGTTAAGCTCCTAAGAGCTCTTGAAAGCTCCTTAAGGAGTTAAACCAAAACCAAAAGTCATTGTTTATAGTGCAAAACCCCCCAAAAATCTATGACAATCATCCTTATCACATATAGCTCTGAGACACACCTGGTTTGATAATTAAATGAATACATGATGAAAGTTGTGACATCAATGACCTTGCCCATCATTTTTGGTGTTATTGTCAAGAAATAAAAGATTTGGATATTAAGTGTGAAGCCTTAGTGTTGATAAGGAAGATAGATTTAAATTGTGGATGAGACGAAATAGAGACCATCTAGGGATGTTTCTTCCATGGGATATTGATTTTTGAAGAAATATTGATTTTGATCAAGAACAAGACATTCAAAAACATCAGATTAGAAATTGAGAAGAGAATTGAGATCCATTTCAAGAAGAAGAAATGGGTGACCAACCAGTATGTACACCAACAAATAGGATCTTTTCTTATCCTATTAGTCTTGAAAGACAGATTGATGAGCCTCCTACGAAGAATATTTCACCCTCAGTTTTTCCTACCTTTAGGGGAAAAAATTCTAAGGATCCTAATCAATTCCTTTTTGAGTTTAAAGTTTTATGCCAGACCTATGATTATACAGCTGATAACTAGAAGTTGAAGTTATTTCCTTCTACCTTGAAAGAGTCAGCTTTACGTTGGTTCATGGGTTTAGGTACAGGAACAATCACAACTTGGCAGCAAATGGAAATTAAGTTCTTGGATAAGTACCAAGATTACTGTCGAGTAAGGGATAGGAAGGAGGAATTGTTTTGAATGAGACAAATGGAGGACAAATTTTTGGAAGATTATGCTGATAGATTTCAATTTGTGCACTAGAGGTGTACTAATGGATTGGATAATGAAATTAGTAAAAAAAAATTCTGAGAGGAATTGATGATGAATCTAGAGTCTTTGAATCTTATGGGGAAATGAGACATTAATAAGCTTTCCTTGGATGATATTGTTGAAATATGTAGAAACTACTCTAGGACTAGAGTAGGGACTAGAAATTCTCAAAGAAACAAGGCTCATATTACTGATGTGTCTCAAGTAATGGAGGAATTAGCAAACATGAAAAATGATTTACTTCTTCATATCAACATGCAAGGATATAAGAATAATATTGAGCCTTTATCCATTTATTGTTCCAAGTGTAGAGGGAAACATATTTTAAGAGAGTGTCCACTAAATCAAGTTGATATCTGTGAAATTTGTGAGAAACATCACTCAACAAGTTGTAATATTTTGGCTAGAATTAAGAGGAATCTGAAGAAACCATCAGTGGTAGAGGAAGAGCTTAATTATGTTGGCCAGAGATCTCAAAACACAGGGTATAATGCTAATCAAAGGCAATATGGCTCTACATCTAATTGGAATCAGATCCCTTAAAAAAATATGAATCAATGGGTCCCTCCATATCAACCACAACCACCACCTACATTTTGGGGTCAACCTGAATGATGAATCCTCAATGGAAAAATTCATAGTGGCAAGCTAATTAGCAGTTGCAGTGGTAGTCAAATCAGCCATCATGGCAACAAAATTAGACGTAGTTTCAACCATAGAAAAATTAGGGGCAAAAATGTCCCTGGGTACAAACACCTCTATCAATAAATGAACCTAATCTTGCTAATGAACATGTAAACCAGCCTCAGTTGCCAGCCCAACTAGTTGTAAATTTGAGAAATACCCATAATGATACAAATTCCCCTAATTTGAACGTGATTGATGTTAATGATATTCAATTGAGAAATCAAACTGTTCAATCTACACCAACTGAAGAAGTTCAAAAAGGTGGGAAAGAAAAAGAGAATTTAGAAGAAAAAAAAATTTGAGGATGAACAAAAAGTCAATCAGGTACCTTACCTTGAGTGGTTGAAGGAAGAAAAATTCACTCCTGAAATATCCCAACCAAGTTACATGAATGATGTAGATTCACAACTTCTTCGTGAGTTGAAGAAGATTAACATTGAGATACCATTGTTACAAGCCACTAAAGACATGCCAAAGATAAATCAATTGGTTAAGTCCCTTTGCATGAAAACTCTGAGGAAGAAGAAATTGCCTCCCACAATACAAATAGGGACAAAACTCACTGATGTGTTATTAGGAAGATTGCTTCCTTAGAAATATAATGATCCTGGTAGTCCTATAATAACCTTGAGTATTAAAGGAGTTGAGATATCCAATGTTGTAATTGATTTGGGAGTTGCCATAAATGTTATCACATTTGATACTATTGAAATGTTGGGAATGATAATTGTTCAACCCACAACAACTATTTTACAGTTGACTAACCAATCTACTACCAAACCTGAAGGTGTTATTGAAGAGATCATGGTCACCATTGACACATGGGATTATCCAATTGACTTTTTGGTTGTTAAAGACAAAGAAATATTCTATTTATCCAATTATCTTAGGTAGACCATGGTTGGCTACTGTTAGGGTTAGAGATGGAAGATCTAACAATTAAATGCAGATTTAATAAACAAAAACAGAGAAACTAAAACATTCACAGAATAAATCATAACACAGAATTTAACGTAGTTCACCCAATTCTGGGCTACATCCACCAAACCGCAGCCATCCAATACTTTTATTATCCAGTGAAAAACCTATTACAATCTTGCGAATAATCGCGTTTTTCATCATACTGAAATACCCATCCGAACCCCTTTTTACCAAGCTTAGAAGCTTCCAGATTTTTGGGTTCTACAAAATCGGATTTTTCTTTTTTCATTGATTTTTCCCTTTTTCGGTGATCACGCGAAAAAGTATACCATGGGCGTGGACGGGGGGCCAGGGTGTACAGTATACCATGGGCTATACAGTATAGCATGATCAGTCGCCACATACCAACAGCTACTGCTACAGCCTTAATAGATTATAGATCTAGAAGTATGATCATTTAAAATGGTTAGAAATAGAAAGAGTTTTCACTCTATCCTCCAACACAACCATTAATTCAACCTAACACTCAACTTTGGGTTGATGAGAATATGGAATCAGAGGGTGATGGTATTGTAGAGTTAGCTATGGTTACCTTGGTTGAACATGTTAATGAATGTGAAGAACAAGAGTTTACTTATGAAGAAATTAATCCAATTGAGAAAGGAAACTATCAAGCAACATTGCATCAACAACACTCTTGTCCTTTGAATACACTTGTTGGAAATCCCCTTGATTCTAACAATGATACTAAAGAAGTTATAGTAGCTGGGGATAAACCTTTCAACATTAATTCATCTTTGTCCCCAACACAAGAAAAAGAATTGAAGGAAACTTTAGAAAAACATACTGAAGCATTTACTTGGGAGTATAAGGATATGAGAGGAATTCATCCTTCAATTTGCAGTCATCACATTTATACTAATGTATGTCAAACCAATCAGACAAGGTCAAAGGTGAATCAATCATGTTCTTCATGATATTGTTAAACAAGAAATAGAAAAGCTGGTAAAAGTAGGGTTCATTTACCCATATCTAATAGTCAGTGGGTTTCTCCATTGGTTATTGTTCCCAAGAAAAATGGTAAATGGTGTGTGTGCGTGGATTATAGGGAATTGAATAAAGCCACAAAGAAGGATCATTTTCCATTGCCATTCATTGATCAAGTACTTGATAACCTAGCTAGCAACAATTATTTCTCTTTTCTTGATGGTTTTAGTGGATACAATCAAATCCAAGTAGCTCCTGAAGATCAAGATAAAACTACTTTTACCTATCCTTGGGGTACATACACTTATACATTTTTACCATTTGGACTGTGTAATGCGCCAACCACTTTTCAAAGAGCAGTCCTTGCTTTTTTTGCAGATTTCACCACTTCATGTGTCAAAGTTTATATGGATGAGTTTATAGTTCATGCAAAAAAAATTGAGGAAGCACTTGGAAACTTAGAAAAGGTTTTGTAGAGATGTAAAGATCATAGGTTATCCTTAAATCATGAAAATAGTTCAATTATGATGACAAAAGGCATTGTTTGGGACATCACATCTCAAAAGAGGGGATAAAAGTTGATTCTAAGAAAGTAGAAATGATTCAAAACATTGAGATCCCTACGAACCAAACTGGCGTTCGTAGCTTTCTTGGGCATGCCGGATATTATAGAAGATTTATTGAAGGGTTTAGTAAAATTGTTGGACCTTTGTTTACATTGCTCAAGAAAGATGAGGATTTTGTATGGAAAGATGATTGCCAAAAATCTTTTGAGAAAATTAAAAAGCTTTAACAACTTCTCCAAATATCAAAGGACCTATTTGGGGAGTTCCATTTCACATACATGCTAATGCATCCAATTTTGATATTGGTGCAATATTAGGACAAAAAGATGATAATGATGCCATGCATGCAATCTATTATGTTAGCAAAAATCTAAATCCTGCTAAAAGAAATTATACAAAAATTGAAAAAGAATTTTTAGCTATAGTATATGCAATTAATAAATTCAGGCATTATATTATAGGTTACAAAGTTTACGTACATACAAACCATGCTATAATTAGATATTTGATGAAAAAAGTTGTAGTAGGTGGACAAATTATAAGATATTTATTGTTGTTACAGGAATTTGATGTGACTATCGTAGATAAGCCTAGAAAGGATAATGTTGTTGCTAACTTCCTTTCTAGAATTTTTTTGCAAGATGATCAAGAACCAGTGCATGACACATTTCCAGATGAACATTTATTTGCAATATCAATTCATTCACCAAGTTTTGTTGATCTTGAAAATTACCTTGTAACAAGGAAGTGTCCAAATCACTTTAGTCATAAACAAAAAAGAAGGTTAATTTGTGAAAGTTCTAGATTTCAGTGGATTAATGGACTTCTATTTAAAATGTTACCTGATCATGTTCTTCACAGATGTGTTGTTGAGTTAGATGTCTATGATGTTGTAGATGCCTATCATCATGAGCCGGAAGGAGGACACTATTCAGTAGTTAGAACAGTTCATAAGATCTTAGGAGCAATTTTCTTTTTTAAGCACTGTGATGAATGTTAGCGGATGGGAAGACCTATGCCAACAATGGAGATGCCATTTTAGTTGCAAATAGCTCTGGAACCATTTGAAAAATGGGGAATCAATTTTTTGGGACTTGTTGATTCACCTTGTAAAGGGAAACATTATATCCTAGTTTGTACAGACTATGCAACAAAGTGAGCTGAGGTGAAAGCATTGCTAGTAGCATGAGAGGAAAAAGTAGAAAATTTTCTATACAAACAAAATCTTCAGAGATTTGGTGCACTAAGAGAAATAG
Source organism: Sequoia sempervirens (assembly GCA_007258455.2). Classification (NCBI taxonomy): domain Eukaryota; kingdom Viridiplantae; phylum Streptophyta; class Pinopsida; order Cupressales; family Cupressaceae; genus Sequoia; species Sequoia sempervirens. The sequence continues at coordinate 119,938,809 of VDFB02075321.1, forward strand.
TTTCAGACCAAGGACCACAGTTTGCATTAGTGATGATGGAAGCCTTTATGCAGAGATATTAGATGACACATAGGAAATCTTCTCCATATCATCCTCAAGTGAATGGACAAGTTGAAGTCACTAACTAAGAATTGGAGAATATCTTGACAAAGATTGTTTCATTAAGGAAAACAAACTAGGCAAAGAGGTTAGATGAAGTAGTATGGGCTTATAATACCACATGGAAAATAACAACCGGATTTTCTCCATATGAACTTGTGTATGGGAAAACTCCAGTCATGCCGATTGAATTTGAATTATGAACATTGAAAAAAAGGTTAGAAGTTGGAATTGATTTACCTAAGTTTGAGAAAAGTAGAATTTTACAACTAAACAGACCGAATGAGATGATAATGGAAGCTCTTCAACACACATAGGTGATCCAGAAGAAAAGGAAAGAATGGCATGATAAGCATATTGTGACTAGATAGTTCAAGGAAGGAGATTGGGAATTATTATTTGACTCCAGATTTGAAGAGTTTAAGGGGAAACTCCATACAAGATGGTTATGACCCTATGAGATAGATCAAGTATTTGAAAACGGAGTTGTTCAATTAGTACCAATTGCTGGATAAAGGAGAGTTATGCTAGTTAATGGTCATCGATTGAAAATATATCATAAACTAGCAACAAAGGAGGAATTTTTATCAGATCTGCAACACAAAATCAAACATTTTCTCAAGGGAGATATTTCTTCCATGAGAGAAGATCTTTGAACCTTTTAAGAAGGCATGAATAAACAAGGTAAATTAAAAACTAGCAAATGGTGGTTTACCTTGGGAAAAAAGAAAGTAAATTGAAAACCAACAAATGGCAGTTTGCTTTTGAAAAAAAAATTAAAAAATGATAAGATGATGGAAAACCAGCAATGGCGGTGTATCTGGATTAGCTTTGTGTAGCTCCTAAAAGCTCCTAAAGAATCTTGAACTTCTCAAATCCCCTGAAGACTCCTAAAAGCTCCTAAACTCTTGAGAGCTCCTGAAGACTCCTAAAGGCTCCTAATGGCTCCTGAAAGTCTCGAAGGCTTGAAATAAATAAAGGTGTGCATTTAATGTGATTATTATTATCAAAATATTATTTTCTAAAGTAGTTAAAATAATGTAATGTAGGTAAATATTTATGAGCTTAGAAACCTCCACCATATTGTTATTAATAATTATAATAATTTTCTTTTAATGATTACAAAAAGTGGTAAAGAAGTTGGTATAAGTGTGATGTGACATTCAAATGACGTTCGTAATGATTAAGGGTCATGTGGAGATTCACCTATCCTTTCAAAATTAAAATGACATGTGTCAGGGGCATCACCAACTTTGCAAATTGAATTGCAACTACAAAATTGTTGCATGTGAGGCATCCAGCATAGTAAAGGAATTAAATGCAAAGAAATAATGACACATCATGTAATTTTTCAAAAAAAATTCTTCACAAGCAAGAAACGATCATTCTGGAAATTATTTAACAACTTAGTCTACCATTATTGATAGAAAATTATGGGAAACACAAGGAATGTGGAACCAAAGAATTTTACTCTTGATTCTAATACTATGAGGTTACTGAGAGAAGTAGGATGGTTGGATTTCATTATGAAGTATGAAGGCTTTCAATAGGAAATTGTGGGCGAATTCATAAGGAATTTCCACGTGAATGTCACAAGAGTTAGGGATGAGATCATTGAAGTTACTTCTGAAATCATAAGTGAAATTTCAGGTATTCATGTTGAAGTGACGCTGATTAATAAGGGCCTAGTAAAATTTGATGAGTTGGTGTTGGAATTTAATCAAGAACCAGAAAAGAATCCTAAGATTCTTTTGCATAGAGGAGATCAACAAGGAATTGCTCGTAATAGCTTGGAAGAGCCTTGGAGAACTGCTATAATGTGGGTAATGAAATTATTCACATGTGAGGGACAATACGACACTATATTAGGGCTAGGAATGCAAATGTTGATACATTTGAGGTATGGAAACACAAAAGCTTATGCTAGAATCAATTTACCAACATTTTTGTTTTCACAAATTGCTTCAATGATTTCTCTGGTAAAATATAGGGGAGATTTGTCCATTAAATATCATGGTTTAATTCATTTGATAATTAAACATCATTTCTTGAAGAAAGAATATGGGAAACAAGGTTGGCTTGAATTTTTGTCTGCACCTATTGAAAAATAGAAAGGAAAACCCAAAAAGGGTCCCACGACAAAAAGGGGAAAATTAGAAAAGGGAGAACATTCTAAAGGAGAGCAGAAAAAGGACAAAAGAAAGTTACAAGAATCCACTAGAGTGACCCGTAGTGCTTCCAAAAAGAGTAAACAAGAGTTGAATGAAGAGAGCCCTAGTACAGTTGAAACTATTGTGTTAACTCTTGAGGAAACCCTTGTATCTAAAACCCTTGTCTCTAAAACCCATAAAGAGACTTTTGAAGTCCATGAAGAAATCCAAACGCCAGTGTAGTCCCTTGAACAACCTCATAGTCCTCCTAAAGGCCCAATACTATCTCCTAAAAGAACCCCTATAACTGAGTTCCATGACTCTGTTGAAGATTCTGATGCATAGTCAGAAGAAAGGGAAGCCTCTAAAGAATTTGAGGATGAAGAGGCTGAAAGATACCCTTCACCTTCCCTGACTGTTGAGAGAAGAAAAGGAAAAGAGCCACTAATTGAAGAGGAAGAATTTCATGACATACACAATGAAGAAGAAATAGAAATAGAAGAATTGTTGAGGAAAATGAAAATTTCCAGGAATGAAGTTGAGTTAGAGAAGGAAAGAAAGAACATGCAATTTCTTGAGGAAACGTTGAAAAGAAAAGAGAAGGAATTACAAGATTCTCTCAATAGAAATCAAGAAATGGAAAAAGAAATTGAACAAAAGGAAACAAGGTTTAAAGAATAGTTAAATTACACCGAGGAGGCTTTACAACAGGCTAGTGCACAAGCAATGGTGAGTGTAGAGGAAATAATAAAATTAAAAGAGGAGTTACAGTTGAAGGAAGAACAATTAAAAAAATATTACATTAGGTTTTATTCTCAGGAGGCTTCTACTTCCTCGACTCCACCAAATTATCTTGTTTTTCTTCCTATTCCATTAGTTATTCCATTAGATGTTCCACAGAGAAATCAACCAGGATATCTTTCTTTGACAACACTGAAATTGAAACATGAAAATGACTAGTTAAAAAGGAAAGTACAACAATTGGAGAAAGAAAGAGATGAAGCAGAAAGAAAATTTGAACAAGTATTTGTGATATCCTTAGCAATGTTGTCAATGAGGAAGCCATCAGAGATGTATGCATTATTTCTGAGAGAGAAATTTCAGCAGTGGAAGCTAAATCAATTAGTTTTAAGAAGAAACATTGATTATCGTAATGACAATTATTTTCTATAGGATTATTTACACAACCATCCTAAAACTCAGAACCAAATGTGTAAATTCTTCCAGCATGGGTTTCTGATCGGGGATAATGATGATTCTTTATTAAATGTTTATGTTGGAGAATTGCAAATCAGGTCATTTGTCTCTTTGATGCAAAATCAAGTTGAATGGTCAAAGAGAATTGAAAAATACAAAGAAGCATGAAAGAGGTATGAATTTCCAATGAGACCAGAAATGCCTCATGCAAAGCAGTATATTACAAAGGTTAGATCAATAGTCAGGAAAAACCATATCAACCCTATCTACGTTTCCAATGTGTGGAATAGTATATCATCTTTCCAAAATGTTGAAGGAACACTTCCTCTACAGGCACTAAATACATGTATGGAAAGATATTACACCATCCTTGAATCACTAAGGAGGGAACCTATAAGTCCAAATAACATCAAATGGAGCTTAACAAGAGTAAGGTATTCAATCTCTTTGATAGAGCAACAACAAGAATTTTGGGTTGGTATGCAGTTCAGGATGCCAATCATCATATTTCCTGCTCCAAAACTCAATGCATCTAACAATATTCCAACATAAGTCTTTAGATCTTGGTATGAGAAACTGAAGAACAATGGATTTGCATTCAAAACTAGAATGCCACCACAATATAGAGGAGTGTTTGACTGTGTAATATGGATGGAAGTAGTGAACAGATAAAAGGAAACTACTATAATAATTGATAAAGAACCATGAGGACATGTTTCACAATAGGTGTGGGAGAATGATGAGTGTCTCAGAAATAATTTGAAATAGTCATTTTATGGTTTAAAAGACTTGGTTATATTATTAATTAACATGACTGGTGGTAGACTATACACTGATATATTTACTTGTTTTTATTTATGTTTGGCTAAATTAGTAAATATATTAGAGGTAATTCTTTGCATTGAATGCGTTTCTTTTGTGGTGATAATGAAGAGTTAATTATGTAGTTTTCAATCTTTTACTATCATAATTGGTATCCTATTTTTAAGGATCTTATTCAAGGTATTTTAGACTGATGATTGATGGCTTAGTTTAAAGATAAAGTTAAAATCCATATTAACCACATGAAGACAATCATGCTCCTGATCACTCTAGCTAGATGATGAATAACTGAAGTTTCAAATCAGCTCCTCTTAGTTGGTTTAGGAACTTCTTATCCTAGCATTGATCTAACATTTTCCCTCTATCTATTTTCCGTTCTGTTTTAGTCTTTAGTTTAGATGCCTTATATCTTGGTAGTTAACGCCATGTTTTGAATTCAATAAGGGATATAATTATAAATATGCATCTTTAGGTTTAAGGATGGAGATAATTTTCCATTAGAATTTTTTAATTGTTGCACTACTCAGTTTTGCACTCCTATTTTGGTCAATTTGAATGAGAATAAGAAGTTAACTTGAATCACTATGTTAGAGGTCTCACCAGAGGAATAGCAGGGCCTGCTCAACCAAAGGAAGTGACCTTGTGTGGTATTTATCTAAGCTTATTTTATTTCTATTCATTGGATATTAAATCTGAAATGTTAATTTTGTTTGAATCATTTTCAACAACTGTGTTTAATCACTTTTAAGCTAAGTTCATCATGGTTAGAATGGTTTGGTATATTTGTTATAAAGTTTATTGAGTTAATCAAGATTTAGATGTTTGTAGAAATTAAGTTTGACAATTATATGTTGATTTTAATAGAAGCAATGATGGAAACTTATGTAAAGATGAAATTGAAACTTGTTTGGAATTTATTCATGGAAATTAGTATTTATGTTTTCTAGATTAATAATTTTTTCCTTGCAATTTATTTATGTTCTTTAAATTAGCATTTATTTTTCTAGTAGATCTTAAAATAGTTTTCTTTTGAAGTAAATTAGAATTAAAATTAGATTTCAAATTCTAGATTAAGAATTAAGCCAATTTTAGTCTTTTCCATGAATCAGACTCATTCAAGTCAAGTGAAGTCAAAAATAAGTCAACAAAACTTTAAATTAGGAAATGAGATAGAATTAATCCTTAGGAATTAGTCACTGATGTTTAGCTCTTGAGAGCTTCTGAAAGCTCTTGAAGGAGTTAAACCAAAACCAAAATTCACTGTTTACAGTGCAAAACCCCCCAAAAATCTGTGGCAACCATCCTTATCGCATATAGCTCTGGGACACTCTTGGTTTGATAATTTGACTAAATTATGCTAGTTGTGACATCAATGACCTTTCCCATCACCAAGCCTCAAACCAAGAATCTGATCACCATTCAAGATACCCTTTAAGCCATTTGAAAACATATCAAGTTTGCATATATGGTTACTTTGGAACAAAACCTTTAAAAATTGACTACTATGCTACAAATTAGGCCTAATTAGGCTTGTTTGAATGGGAAACAACAAGGTTTTCAAAACCAAAGATTCAAATATTCACACCAATTGCTTAGACATGTCAAATAATGTCTTCCCCAACATCTCCAATCATTTCAAATAGTTTCTCAAGAGCCTTTCACCAAACCCTAAGTCCTATGGAGTCCTAGTGTCTAATTTTATGAGAAAACTAGGCTAGGGCATCACCAAACTTGCTCATAACGCTTTTCCCTACTCCTCCAACATCAAGAACACAAAAAAAACTATTTCTACACCCATTCCACCAAGTTTAAAGCCTGTTCATTGGTGAAATGGGAAGGAAATCACGATTTTCTGTCAAAGCACACCCTAACTGAGGGTTTCAAGCAACCTTCAGTAAATTGGGTCTAATTTACTCTAAACTTAATGAAATCAGGTGAAACCAAATGAAATAGAACAAATATTCAATATATTATTGGTTCTAATGGATTTTAGATCACTTTTAGGCCATACAAGGCCATACCACAACGTGTAGCAGTAAATTGTGCTTCTAAAATGTAGAAAAATAGAGTTTCCTTATTACTTAACAAAAAAATTCAAACACCAACCTTGTCTTGGCCTTCACCAGGATTATTTAAGAATTAAAAAACAAAAACCAAATGATCCTAACTATTTTCCAACTCCCCAACCATTCAACTTCCCAAAAATACAAAAATGTAAAGTTGCTTGAGCAACTTTTTATAACTTTTTCAACATTTACAAGATGGACTCACCAACCCACCTAGCAACCAAAAATTGACTCAAAAAACATGACATGGTCTTAAATGACCTTATTACAAACAAAAACATGACTTAAAAAAAAAACACCAACATTAGGCTCCCTTTACATAATGAAGATTTAGGTGCCCTGCACCAGCTTTCCTTACAGTTCTAAGTCTTCCTTCATTGCTTTGACCCAATTCTCATATTTGCATGCCTCAGTCATTTCTTTTGTTACACCTCATAAAGTAAACATAAATTTACATGTTCCTCTATCATAGAATTTTTTCTTCTTGTCAGTACACCTTTTCTCTTATCTCCAATGATTTGATCTTCTGAATGATTCTTCTGCATATACTCAAGAGTCTTAGGATTATTTTCTAAAGCTTCTTCCTCTTTAACTGTCAAATATTTCCTTTATCTTTAGCCTTTTCTTTTTTATTGCATGGGGATTCATCATATTCATATCCTAAACTTTGATGTAGCACTAGTAGGCCTTACTTCTATCTTTTGCTGTAGCACCAAGAGGCTTTGTTTCTTGTAGAGTATCCAAGGAAGATTCCTTCATCAGATCTTGCATCAAAATTTCCTATGTTTTCTTCATCTCTTTTGATATAGCATTTGCTTCCAAAAATTAAAATATTTCACAGTGGGAGGTTTACTATGTACCATAACTCATAGGGAGTCTTTGAACTGTTCACTCTTGCTTGACCTTTGTTACAAATTTAAACTATAGTATGAATTGCTTCTCTCCAATAGGCATATAGAAGATTAGCTTCATACATCATTTTCATAGCTACTTCCTGAACTATTATGTTTTTCCTTTCCACAATTTCATCCTACTGATGAGTTATTCCTTCTTATTCCATGATCTTCACAAAAACTATTAAACTCATTTGAAGTAAACTCACCACCTCTATAAAATAAAGCATTTGATTTTTAGATTCATTTCATTCTCAACCATAGCCTTGAATGCTTTACACTTGTCTAGATATTTTTATTTTTCTTTGATAAATGTAACCCAATCCATTCTACAATAATCATCAATTAATAACATGAAATACCTGTCACCACATGAGCTTCTAATTCTGCTAGGTCCACATAGATCTGTATGCACTAACTCCAAGGGACATGTGGTAGAGCATTCTTTTGTCTTGAATCTTGCCTTTTTTTGCTTTCCCACTTCACATTATTTATAGATTGAATTGATAGGATTTGTAATATTTGGAAAATCTCTCACAACATTAGTAGAAGTTATCCTCACTAGGCTATCAAAATTAATGTGACCCATTCTTCTATGTCATATCCAAATTTCATTAGTTTGAGACATAACGCACTTTGCACCACTACCTTTGAGTTGATAGACATTACCTCCTATCCTTGTTCTAGTAGCAACTAGAGTGCCACAACTACCTTTTTTGATTTCACAACCACCATTCTAGAATACAAGATTATATCCTTTTCTACACGCTTGTATTACACTTAGAAGATTATTCCAAAAAACCTTGAAATAAATAACGTCATCTATTTTATGCTTTCCATCAAAACTTATTGAACCTTTTCCATAGATCTTAGTAGATGTATCATAACAAAAATTAACAAGACCACCATCATACCTTTCAAGCTTAAAAATCTTACTCTTTGTTAGCGAATGAATTGGCCCTCTTTGATAAAGATGATGATAATGTAACACCTCTACCCAATAAGCACTAGCACTTATTTGCTAATAGCTTTAGAAAGGCCATAATTACATTTGTGGATTTCCTATGAATTAAGAGGTACAATTCCCTTGTGTGAATTAAATGAAAGATAATTAGCTTTTAACTAGAAATCGATAAGGCAAATGACATTAATACATAAAAATGTAATTAATGCATAATAAAATCCTAAAGATCATTAGCAGGACAACTCACAAACTGCATTAAACTAATGACAGGAGATGATCTAAGCATGCACGAAAGATTTCATAATTGCAACAAGGAAATAAATACAATAGAATAAACCTCACACAAAAAATGTATTTTATATTGTACGTGACTCACAGATAAGTACAATCAACATTATATCCTACCAATAACACATAGATTATCAGCTATTGCAATAAAAAATTGAACTAACTGAAAATAAACCTAGCGTTCCTTCCCCACTACAACACCATGTAAATTTAGAGATCAAACCCTTGCCAAAGAGTCTCCCCCATCTAGATATAGGGGTCGAGTTCCCTTCTTCACGGTTACCGATTAGTTGTGGCAATGTTTTCTTGCTGCATAACTATCTATCTTGAAACACAGTGGCCACAAAATAATAAATAACCATCATGATTACATTGCCAATGAAAAGACTGTGAACAATTCTCAAATACTTCTTGATCTAAATCCTGTCTCATGGCCATTGATCACAAAATGGTTTGTATACCTCACCAATTAAAGATTGAACAACTATCACACGTGCATTTTTTCTTGCTGTGAAATCAATTAGGAATGTAACTTAAATTCTCATCATATCAACATTAATTCAAACCACATCACCATCCTATCATCTTAATTGTTCTCAATTAGCATGTCTCACCAATTGTCTATAAATTCTACAGGAATAACCTCACTTTGCCATCCTACAATATCAAACATGGCTAGCACTCAAAGTGATTTTGTTCCCATGAATGATTTCATCACCATTGAAGAGATTGAGTGTAGTCCTCTTTTCAAGAGATTGACTGATTAGTTAAAAGAAGTCTTCATGGTGGAAAGTGAGATTGAGGAGGAAGTGTTGTGCAATATATTAGGAGACACCTTTCTGAATCAGGTTCGCGTACACAATGCTACAATTCTAGAGCATTTTGTGTAAACCATAGTTTGCACTTCGGATCACCGTGATTGGGGAATGCAGGTAGAAAAGAATTTAGTGAGACCAGAGTTCCTTCATCGGGTGAATGTAGCCATCACCGGCCTCAACAACTATCCACGAAGTGGTTTGATAGGTGATGCCATCTGCATTGCTTCAATTCCTTAGAATGAAGCCCTAGAGGAGGCGGCAACTCTTCTACGTGTGGGACTTATAAGAAATAACATGGAACTATTCGATCAGTTTTTGCAGACAAATGAGAACCTGCTCTCACCTGCTCAGATAGAGCATCTTCAAGTAGTCACTAAATCACTTCATGTACTGATGTTCACGCTTTGTACCTAAGAAGAAATTTTTGTTTCGATATTATGTAGCTCCTCCATTTCCATGTAATAGACAAATTTTTTTATTTCCAGTAGTACCCATATTATATATATAATATAATATAGAATTTTGGTACTCTTGGTGTTGATTTTTTGTAACATGATTCATTCTATCTCATTTCAGATTTCAATTCTATTTCATGCGAATGATTTTTTCTTCATTTAATTCTACATAATTTCTTGATTTATGCTTTTGAATGGTACTCTACATGATAACCACTTAATTCCTCTTGAACACGTTCCGACAATAAAATGGGAACTTCACAAAACTATATAAATCACCACCATAGTTACAAAGGATGCTTAGGTTCGCGCTTAGCTTAAAGAAGACATCAAAAAGATTATCGATGGTCCTTTTGGTAATTTCATGACCCCTAGGTATGAACCACCAAAACTTGTAAAGAGTCTTTGGAGCATGCGACAAGTTGTGAAAAAATTATAAAACACTGCTCGAGTTAAAAAATAATAAGGAAAGAATTGTGGTGGTTAAGTGAAGAGTTAGACCAAGTAAGAAAAACATTTCCCACATTATAAATGCTTACTAAAACCCCTCCCAACAAAGACTTAGCCAAAATTTACCATGGTGTCGGTTAAAAAAAGGGGGGGTCCCAAAATTTTGATAATAGGGGCTCCGACCGGGGACAAGAACTATAAAGGATGTGGCTAGGAATCTTGAAGCAATTGACTTGTCCAATTCCATTGGGCAATGGAGTCAAGTGAAAATAAAGAACAACCAACAAAAAAAAGAAAACACACCCAAAAATGACACACCAAAAGGCTATATACAAGGTAGGTCAACACCTACTGAAAGGGAAAGTAGAAGGAAAAATCATACAAAGTTGTTAACGGGGAAAGAGAAAAATGACCCAGACTTGAAAAAGCTTGTTGATGCATGCAGTTTTTGAATCAAGGTAGGAACTTGAATGACCCGAGCATAATTGGTATAACTAATCAGGTGATTACTTGGGTTCCCTCCAAATAACCACTTCTCATCATAAATTTCCTCTTGATGTAGAGGAGTATAAATAGGAATATTAGAGACTCTCATTACTATTTCCTATGGTTTGGCTAGAAGTATTTCTTGTCTTTGAGGTAAGTTTAAAATTTCTACACCCCTTGCATCCATGCAACTCTCCGTTTCAAGAACCATCCCCTACTCAATACATTTACTTCATGATTTTATAACTCCTTGGTCCTTTACCCTCACAATGTCTTCCTTTTCTTGATAATCAATGGAACAAAGGGTGGCATCAACCATCATTGATTTTGACAAACTAGAATCAACCCCTTCAAATAAAACATTGTCATGAACTTCAAATTCTTCAAAAATAAAGAGATGGTTTGAATTGATTGACCACTTCACACCAACCTCACCTAGAGGATCTTTGACAATATTCTTAGTGATACATATGTTTCTATTCTGATTATATTTGAACATGAATGTTTCATATTCTAGGATTGAAAAGGTCATTCAGCTCCTAGTCCTCACTATTTGGCATTAAAGGAAGTGAACTATTTACAGAAAATGGCAAGGAACTATATTTGAAGATGGGATTACACTTTCCTTGTGGAGTATAATCTTCGTCATTGTCAGATGAACTGAGCTCATCTTCTAACCTTGTTGTACTAGTTAGACTATAGGCTTGGCCATGCTAGCTTTAATCTTTTTCTATCACAAAATTTCATCGGTTAGGAAAATGTCTAACATCATTAAATATAGTCAAGTTAATTTGTTCAGAGGTAGGATGAGGAGTATTGGTAATTATATAAAAACTAGAGGAGGTTGGGGTGGGTGATGGGTGGTGGTCGATAGGTGGAGAGACTTGGTTAGGTTTCCACTTACCAACCACTATTAGGTCATTTTCAATATTCACTACCTCAATTTGAGCTTGTTCAATTCCATTGACCTTCTCCCTTTTAAGCATAAGCTGGATATAAGGATTGAGGACATAAATAAAAACATGAAATTGAATCACCTTGCTAGGTTGTTCTGGTGAAGGGATTCACTAGAGAGATTGGTTAAACTGATAAATGAAATCCTTCATAGATTCATGGCCTTCCTTTAAAATCTTGAAGAAACTTCTAAGTAGTGCAACCACATCAACAAGGACCTGAAAACACCTAAGGAATTGTTTTTACAATACATCCCATTCAGCTATGCAACCTTTGTCTTGCCCTCTAAACCATTCAACAACATTCTTGACCAAACTATCCATGAAAAATTCTAAGAAAAACATATTCATTTTGGATGCTCGAGATTCCACTAATTGTGGTCATGGCTAGGATGTGCTCTTCTAGATCTTGAACGCTATTGCTAGAGAAATTTGAAAAACTCTTTGTTGAGCCACATGGTAGATCATTACATTGAGATAGGGTGAGAGGCCCAATATGATTACCCTAGGGAACTAAAGTCATGATACTCATATTTTCCAACTCCTAAAGGAGTAATTGGGGGAAACCACAAGTCACTATCGAGGTGGCGACTAAGCTAGAGGATGATTTTGTGGCTGATTAGGACATCGATTCAGATTTTGAATACACGGTTGATTTTGGCATGGATTAGGATAGTGGGGTGGGTTGTTGTAGTATTCAAAAATCAACCTTGGGGGTCATTCCACTACTGGTAGTGGTGGACGTAGGGCCCGCTCCTCTTCTTTCTCCAAGATGAAATTAACTCACATATATAATCAGCAGTGCTTCTTTTGTACCTCCAAGTGAGTGTATTTAATTGAGATATAATATCCTCCTATTTTTCTTGCATCCAATCAAGGTCAAGTTGAAGTATGGGGAACACGTCATTATGGGGAAGTACATCTTGTTGCATGACACAAGATAAATTGTCAAAAATTTAAAATTTCCCCAACAGAGTCAACAAAAATCTGTTAACAAATGAATTGGCCCCCTTTGATAAATATGGAGATAATGTAATTCCTCTACCTGATAAGCACTAGTTCTTATTCACTAACAACTCTGGAAAGGCCATAATTGAATTTGTGGCTTTCCTCTAAATTGAGAGGTGCAACTCCCTTGTGTGAGTTAGTTGAAAGATAAGTAGCTTTTAACCATAAAGTGATAAGGAAAATGACATTAATACATAAAAGTGTAATTAATGCGAAAGAAAATCCTAAAGATCATCAGTGGGGTAGCTCACAAACTGTATTCAACTAATGATGGAAGATGATCTAAGCATACATGAAAGATTTCATAATTGCAATAAGGAAATAAATGCAATAGAATAAAACTCACACAAAAAATGTATTCTATATTGTACGTGACTCACATATCAGTATAATCAAAATTATATCCCACCAATAACACATAGTTTATCAATTATTGCAATAAAAAATTGAACTAACTAAAAATAAACCTAGTGTTCTTACCCCCACTACAACACTGTGTAAATTTAGAGATCAGACCCTTGCCAAAGAGTCTCCCCCGTCTAGATATAGGGGTTGAATTCCCTTTGTAACATTTATTGATTAGTTGCTGCAACATTTTCTTGTTGCATAACTATCTATCTTGAAAATGGTGGCCTGAAAATAATAAATAGCCACCATGATTACAGTGCCAGTGAAAAGACTGTGAACAATTCTTGAACACTTCTTGTTCTAATTCCTGCCTCGTGGCCATTGATCACAAAACGGTTTGTATACCTCACCAATTGAAGATTGAACAACTATCACTCATGCATGTTGTCCTGTCATGAAATCAATTGGGAATGTAACTTAAATTCTGATCATATCACCATTAATTCAGACCGCATCACCATCCTATCATCTTAATTGTTCTCAATTAGCATGTCTCACCAACCATCTATAAATTCTACAGGAGTAACCTCACTTTTCCATCCTACAATATCAAACATGGCTAGCGCTCAAAGTGATGGTTTGTCCATGAATGATTTCATCACCATTGAAGAGATTTCAAGTGTAGTCCTCTTTTTAGGAGATTGACTGACTAGTTAAAAGAAGTCTTCACATTGGAAAGTGAGATTGAGGAGGAAGTGCTATGCAATATATTAGGATACACCTTTCCAAATTAGGTTTACATACACATAATGCTACACTTCTGGAGTGTTTCGTGTAATTTTCACTTCTAGTGAGCACAATCGGGGAATGTGGGTAGTAGAGTGTTTAGTGAGACTAGAGTTCCTTCACTGGGTGAATGTAGCCATCATCAGCCTTAGCAGCTATTCAAGGAGTGGTTTGATAGGCGATGCCATATTCATTTCTTTAATTCCTCATAATGAAGCCCTAGAGGAGGTGGTGACTCTTCTACATGTGGGACTTGTAAGAAACAATATGGAACTATTCACTCAATTTCTATAGACACATGAGAGCTTGATCTCACCTACTCAGATAGAGCATCTTCAAGTAGTCACTAAAGCACTTCATGTATTGATGTTCACCCTTTGCGCTTGAGAATAAATTTTTGTTTTGATATTATGTAGCTCCTCCATTTCTATGTAATAGACATAAATTTTGTATTTCTAGTAGTACCCATATTATATATATAATACAATATAGCATTTTGGTACTCTTGGTGTTGATTTTCTGTAACATGATTCATTTTGTCTCATTTCAGATTTCAATTTTGTTTCATGTGAATGAATTTTTCTTCATTTAAATTTTGCATAATGGCTTGATTTATGCTTTTGAATGGTACTTTGCATGATGACCACTTATTTCGTCTTGAAAACACGTTCTGGAGGTAAAATGGGAACTTCACAAAACTATACAAATTTCTTCCATAGTTACAAAGGATGCTTAGGTTCACACTTAGCTTAGAGAAGACATTAGAAAGATTATCAGCAGTCTTTTTGGTAAGTTCATGAGCCCTAAGTACGGACCGTCCAAACTTGGAAAGAGATTTTAGAGCATGCAACGAGTTGTGACAAAATTATAAAACACCGCCCGAGTTAAAAAAACAATAAGGAAAGAACTATGGCAGTTAAGTGAAGAGTTAGACCAAGTAACCAAAACACCGCCCACGTTGTAAATACCAGTAAAACCCCACCCAACAAAGACTTAGCAAAAATTTACCATAGTACCAGTTAAAAAAAGGGGGGTTCCCAAAATTTTGACAATACTCTTATCACCTATTATATGATTTGAGCATTCACTGTCAACAATCTAGTAATTCTTCTCCTCTCTAGCATGAAAAGTAGTCAGCATAGTTCCTTCAATGTTATGGTCTATTTTCGAAGCACTTTCCTTTAGACATTTTTCAAGATTAGAATTGGTTCCAATATTTAAATCCATGAACAAGTATTCATCACTTCCTTCATCTAGATAATATGATTCTTCATAATTAGATATACCATTGTCCTTTTCAACATAATAACTATTTTTGACAAATTTACCCTTATGATCCTTTTGTTTATCATTAGTAACTTTGATTAGACATTTAGATACATAATGACCTACATTTCCATAATTGAAACATTTGAAAGGTAGCTTACCTCTGTAATTTTTAGTATCCTTTTTCATTATCCTCACAAATTTTGCTTCCACCTCATGAAGATCATCTGGATTTGATCCTCCCTTTCCACTTTGAAAAAATTAAAAGTAGTTTCTTTTTTTGTAGTATTTTGACTAAACTCTCTCATTTCAAAAGAAGTTAAAGGACCAAACATTTGATCTCTAGAATAATTATCCAAATTTTGAACTTCCTCAGTAGTAGAAACATTAGAACTATAAGCTTTTGGTAGAGTTATTAATACCTTTTTCACAACTTTGTTTTCATCTAGCTTTCCACCAAGACCATTGATGGTATTGATAACTTCATCAACTCTGAGAATGTAGGCAGTAAAATCTTCATCTTTAGACATCCTTAGGATTTCAAATTTGTCTTTGTAGTTCTGCATCTTCACTTGTTTGACCTTGCCATCTCCTTCATAGATACCTTCTAGCTTTTTTCATATCTCTTTAGCATACTTTAGACTTATCACCTTTCCAAATTTAGAATTAGAAAGACCAATCACAATTGTATTCCTTGCTTTTCCATTATTTTCATAATCCTTGATCTCATCATCACTTTTTGGACCATTTCTAGGCATAGTATAACCTTTTTCAACAGACTACAAATGTTAAACCCAAGAGAAACCATAAAGGACTCCATCCTAGCTTTTCAGTAGGTAAAGTTTATTCCATCGAACAAAGGAGCTTTGACACCTTTCTTGTGTGTCATCTGGGTCTACCTCAAGCAGTTAAGCTTCTTCCTAGGAGAAGGGGGATATTAGCAATGCAATTAATTTATTTAATTGATTAGGATAGAATAGAGATTAGAACTTGTGAATTAATTAAATAATTAAAAATTATTTAATTAATAGAGGAATATGATCAAGGATAATCAAATAATTAAAATTATTTAATTATTGGATGACAACGACCAAGAAAAATGATGCTCGTAGACTTAGGACATTTTTTAGTGTCTACAAAAACCACATCCAAACACATAAGAACACCAAATTTATGTGGAAAACCCAAGAAGGGAAAAACCACAGTGAGGATTAGCTCACTAGCATATGAATTGTAACACCAAATACAATAAGGCTCACTACCTAGAAAGATAAAGAAAGGCTCATTGCCAAAAGAATCATTATCCAAAAGAAATAAGAATAGAAGAAGGGGTGGCTCACTACCAATTTGAACTAATAACAATGCATCTCTCATATTCCAAAGGTACAATTCCACTAAATCACAAATAACTCATCAAAAAAACTAAAATGTAGACACCTTTTGATCACTGCAATAGGAAGTCATTAGAACTAAGGTTTGCACTCACATCACCAAACTTGATCACTTTTGCATCTTTGACATCTCGCACTCTGATCTTAATCCACACAACAATTACCCTTACATTTATACCCTTCGTGACCTAAAACAATCTCAATTAGGTCATCCTTAAGGAAATGTATACACCTCAACTGTGTAACACCAAATAGGTCAACACCAAACACTTCCTCAATATAAAGAAGTCAATCCAAACCACACCACTACTTAACTAGGACCCAAATCTACACCAACACACTTCTCAACACTTCCTCAAAGAACAATTATCCTTTGCAATTAGTGCTAGCAAGTCAAGTCATCCAAACCTGCACTAACAGTAACAAGCGACTCCAAACACAACTCTCAAGGCCCAAAAACATCTCATGAACAAAACATAAACATTCCACAATATTCATACAAAATTTTATCTAACATTCCACATCATCAAAATATTTTCCACAACTACTGCAACCATCTGAAACTCAAGAACACCTTCATTCTATGCAACCATATATATTGGAATGAACATCCAACACACCAGACAACTTTGTGGAACAACTCAACAGCTAAAAATTTAAGGGAAGGTAGATACAAACATTATAAGCACATTCCTAGATCCACAACACCATAAATTTCACTACAATGAAATACGGAGAAATCTCATTTCTCCCAGACACCTTTTTTCACTAGACAGACATACTATCAAACACATCTTCCACTGCAATATGATCTAGAACCTAAAAATATGCATATGACACATCTGAACACCTCTGATCATCACTTCCAATCTACATGATGTTGGATGTTGTGGTTGTGTTGCTGATATGTGGTTGTCATTGATGTCAACACTATTAGTGTTAGAAACCAAGATCTCAAATGCAAACCAGAAAATCACCTTCCACAAAAGAGAAAAAAAAGCAAAGATATTGCAAAAGGATGTGCAACATAATATTATTTAGGAATTCAATAATTACAATATATGATTTTCTTTATAAAAGAAAAGATGCATAACCCTAATCTTATCTTGAGCAACAAGATAGCTCAATAAGATAAAGATGAGAATTAATAAACCTAGGAATTAAATATTACCTAAGTAAAGTTATGCAAGTGTAATTAAATATTAATTACACCAACACCCTCCCATAAGTGCAACTTAGGGAGACTAAAAAAGCATGCACCTAAAACTAAGACGAATGCAAGAAAGCATGAATGGGTCTCGACAACAGTGCTTGATCAGGTACCCATGTACAAATGCAATGAATGAGGTAGAGAAGGAAAACCCAGTGGGACAAAACCCCCCTACAATGAGATGAATGCTGCAAAGAAGCACTGGAAGAACATTGTGGAGTAACACTAGAACCACAATCTGACAAGCAAGGAAAGATACTTCTATCTACAACTGAAACCAAAAACGGAATCATAAAGTGACAACAAACCCGATGCCACGGAACACTGGAAAACTCACAAATTGGAACAACCTTAGAATCTGTGAAGCAATAGTAGATGAAATGATGGCCAAAATCTGCAAAGCAAAAGCTAATTCTGACTTTTTCCAGTGCTTTGAATCCAATGGTGAAGCCCGATCTGATCCAAAACACCTCATAGATGAACTCAAGGCATGATACCCTCGAGGAATCCTGAACGAGCTCTGCAATGATTTTCTCAAATATTTGAGAAGGGGTTGCAAATCAAGGCTCTGATACCATGTTAGAAACAAAGATCTGAAATGCAAACCAAAAAATCACCTTCCATAGAAGAGAAAAACAAAAAAGTAGAGATATTTCAAAAGGATGTGCAACATAATATTATTCAGGAATTCAATAATTACAAGATATGATTTGCTATATAAAAGCAAAAATGCATAACCCTAATCTTATCTTGAGCAACAAGATAGCTCAATAAGACAAAGATGAGAATTAATAAACCTAGGAATTAAATATTACCTAAGTAAAGTTATGCAAGTGTAATTAAATATTAATTACACCAAAAAATTAGCATTGATGTATTGAAGGTTGTATATGTCGAGGATATTGAGAAAATTGTTAAAGAAAGAGTTGCAGGTTGACAGTGGAATAATGAAGGTCATGAAGGTGTCTTCTCTATACATTGAAGATTAGTCATTATGGACTAAAGGGTTTATTGCTGAGTGTATCGAGGTTATCCACCAGAAGTTTCAAAGGTCCAATTGAAGATTTAATCGTGTTATGAACAATTGTGTTCTAATAGTTTTTTTGTGGCTTCAGTTAGTGTTCCTGATTGAAGTTGATGTGATTCTAGTAATTTCAGTTGTTGTGGATGATTCTTTGATGATTTTTGATGCATGTGGATTCTTCTAAATCATGCTCTATCTTTGTTGCACGTCCACATTGATCAGTGTGCTCGTGGTTAGTGATTTTTCTCTTGTGTGTTCGGGCTTTTATGTTCTTGGCCGACATGGTGGTTGTAATGTGTTGTGGATCCTTGGAGATTAAAATTTGAATGTTTAGTGAGCTTGGGGATACTGTTTTAGGTCTTCATTATGTTGTGGCCGATGGTGTTTTGATTCACATTCAAAATTTACTTGTAAATTTGGGCCAACATTGTGTATATGTTTTATATTTTATACTTTATTTTGGTTGACGAAGTTGTTGATGTAATTCCATGTTGTAGATATATAAGGGTGGTTGTTTGTGCTAATTTGGAAGTGAAGAAGTGATAGAGAAAGAGAAAGTATGTGAATAGTGATCAAATCATCCAGTTGTAGAGTAGAGTGTGAAAAATTTTGAGCGAAGTGTGAAGGATTGTTTCTGTGCTTAACCGAAACTATAATCAAGCTTTTGTAGAAGCTATTTTCTTAGTTCATACCTTGTAGATCTAATCTGAATTTTTGTAATATAGTGTGTCTCCTTTGGGCAGTGAGCCCTCTTGTATTTGAGTAGTGAGCTCTAGGCAGTGTGCCTGAATGCATGTGCATTCCCATTATTTCTTCTTTATACTTTTAACAAGGTATAATATCATGGACTAACATCCACCATGGTTTTTCCCTAACAAGGTTTTGATGTAAAAAATCTTGGTGTTCTCTGTGTTTCTAATGTGCTAATTGTTTGTGGTTTATTGTTTTGAGATTAAGTTAAGTTTGAAAAGTTTAAATATTCTGTGACAACTAATTCACCCCCCCTCTTAGTTATTTTTCCTTATTTTTCCAACAATTGGTATTAGAGCAGGTTCCTCTGAAGAAGTTTAAAAGCTTGAGGTGATCCGAGATGGCATCATACAAGAAGGACAGTCCTAGATTTGATGGAACAAACTTCTTTCTATGGAAAGCCAGAATGGAGTGTCATTTGAGGTGTATTGGTGAACCCTTCTAGAAGATTACAAAGAACATATATTTTATTCCTTAGAATGGTCCTTCCACTCCTGATGAGGTTAAAGAGGTTGAGATTAACATTAGGGCTATTGAAGCTTTGTTGAGTGCTCTGACGGATTTAGAAATGAAAAATGTGATGGATCTGAAGACAACTCATGAGATCTGGAAGAAGCTGGTGACTTTATATGAAGGAGATGCACTTGTGAAGGTTAGTAAGCAATAGATTTTGAAAGGCAAGTATGAAACCTTGAAGATGGGTGAAGATGAAAATATTTCTTCCTTTTATGAAAAGAGTAAATGAACTTGTGATGGGTATTAGATGTGTCAGTGGTACTGTGGATGAACAAGAAATTGTATCTAAAGTGCTAAGATCATTTCCTCCCTCTTACAAATCAAAGGCTCATGCTATGGAAGAGCTTAGAACAGTAACAAATGTGACAAGAGATATGTTGATTGGTAAACTTCCTGCCTTTGAGTTGAGTGAATTTGGTGATTCTACCCCCAAGACTGAATTTGCATTTAAGGCCTTTGTATCCAAAAGAATCAAGCAAAGACATGATCCAAGAGAGAGTTCTAGAAAGACATTCAAGTATGAGGAAGAGATGAAACAACTTGAAGATGAAGAAACAAAGGTAGAAGAGCTCGAAGCACTGATTGTGAAGAAAGAAGGTAGAGGACAAGGTAAGTATAAAGGAAAATTTCCTATTAAATGTTTCTCTTGTAGTAAAATAGGTCATTTTGCTTCAAGGTGTCCTAAAAGAGTTCCTAGGTCTAAGCCTAACAAACCTAGATTTCAAAAGAAATGTTATTTTGCTGAAGAAGGTGTGACTCATGAAGAATCTAATAAAGAAAATGGAAATGAAGATAAATGGGTTTTCATTGCTATCAAGGAAAATGATCCAGTGGCTACTGAATCTTCTAAAGTTGAGAAAACTCTTGCAGCTTAAATTGAAGAAAAGTGTGAGTGGGTTATTGACAGTAGATGCTCACATCATATGATTGGTGACAAAAGAAAATTTGTAAGTCTAGAGAAATATGACGGTGGGGTTGTAAGATTTGGAGATAACAATGCTAGTGTGATTCATGGCAAAGGATCTATTTGTCTTGGTGGTAAACATAACACTAATGATGTCCTTTATATTGAAGGCTTGAAGCATAACTTGTTGAGTGTTGGACAGATGGTGGAAAAGGGTTATGATCTTCAATTCAAAGATGGAAGTTGCAAGATACTTGGAAGTTCTAGAAATGTAATTGCTTAAAGTACAAAGACAAGAGATGGGAAAAAAAACTAGAGTTTCTTTTTGGAGAAAACAACATCATTCTAATGGAGCACTAGAGCTAGTGCATACTAATCTGTGCAGTCCCTCCAGAATCAGAAGTCTACAAGGAGAAAGATCTAAATATCAAATTCCTAAGGTCAAACAGAGATGGTGAGTTTACCTCCTGAGAATTCAATTCTTTCTGTGAAGAGCGTGGAATTAAAGGACAGCTATCTACTCCCCAAACCCCTCAGAAAAATGGAGTTGTAGAGAGAAAGAACTGAAGAACCAGAAGTGTGAGAGAATTCTAAAATTTTGAGCTTGTAATGATGAAAACTGGATGAAAGCTATGAAGGAAGAACTAATGCAAATTGAAAAGAATGATACATGGATTCTTTTTCCTAGACCTAAAGATAAAAATGTGATTGGTACTAAATGGGTCTTTTGGAATAAGTTGAATGAACAAGGTGAAGTGGTCCGAAATAAAGCAAGACTAGTATGCAAAGGGAATTCAAAAATGGAAGGTATTGATTTTGAAGAAACCTTTGCCTTTGTTGCTAGAATTGAAGCTATAAGATTATTTCTTGCTTATGTTGCATATAAGAACTATAAAGTCTATCAAATGGATGTGAAGTCAACCTTTTTGAATGGTGAGTTAGAAGAAGAGGTATATGTTGAACAACCGGATGGATTTCAACTGACTAATAAGGAAGACATGGTTTTCCGATTGAAGAAATATTTGTATGGACTCAAGCAAGACCCCAGATCCTAGTATGCTAGATTGGATAAATACTTACTAAAGCTTGGATTCAATAAAGGTATTGTTGACAACAACTTGTATTTTAAGTTGGATCATGGTAAAGAGTTGATTATTGAAGTCTTTGTTGATGACATTATTTTTGGAGGATATGGTGATCTATGTATGAATTTTGCTGATGAAATGAAAAGTGAATTTGAAATGAGTATGATTGGAGAGATGAAGTTCTTTCTAGGATTGCAAGTCATTTAGTTAGATAATGGGATTTTCATATCTCAGTCCAAATATGTGAGAGAGTTGTTGAAGAAGTTTGGAATGGAAGACTCAAATCCTATTGGTACACCCATGGTAACTGGATGTAAGTTAACACATAATGACTATTCTCCTAAGGAAAATCAAACAAGATATAGGTCAATGATTGGTGGATTGCTCTATTTAACTCAGACTAGACAAGACATCATGAATATTGTGTGTATGGTTGCTAGATATCAAGCTAATCAGGAAGAATCTCATGTGACTGTTGTAAAGAGAATTTTTAGGTATCTGAAAGGAACAGTTGATTTTGGGCTTTGGTATCCTAAAGATGATGATCTTACCTTGAGTGCCTATACTGATGTGGATTGGGCAAGAGATGTAGATGACACAAAAAGAACTAGTGGTGGTGCCTTCTTCCTAGGGAAGAAGTTGGTGTCTTGGTTGAGAAAAAATCAGAATTCTATATCCCTATCTACTGTTGAGGTAGAGTATATTGTTGCTACAAATAATTGTACTCAAGTGTTGTGGATGAAATAGATGCTAAAAGATATCAGAGTAGTATATGATGAGCCTATTGTCATATATTATGACAACTCAAGTGCAATAAACATATCAAAGAATCTGGTGCTACACTCTAAGACCAAGCATATATCAATCAAGTTTCACTTCATAAGGGAGAAAGTGAGTGAGAAAGAAGTTAGACTGGAATACGTGGCTACCAAAGAAAAAATTGTAGACATTTTCGCCAAGCCATTAAAGGATACTTTTGAGTACCTCAGAGGGATGCTAGGGGTGATTACCCCTCCTGATAAGAACTAGAGATGCATTTACTTGCATCAATCTGTGTGTCTCTTAGATATATTATAATCTAGATTGATGTTTTTGTGGTTGCTACTCAGGGGGAGTAGTCAGATGAGAAAATATGTGGTTCAGAGCTTGTATGTGGAAATATAATGCTTATCTTTTCCATTGATTTCAAAGGGGGAGAAGAGTCATGTGAAAAACTAGTGATTATCTAGAGAGAAGAGCCTTGTGGGGAGAAATATTATGAGTCAGATCCTAAGGGGGAGTAAGTATCAGAAGCTAGCTCATTAATGGTGTTTTTCACATCATGTGTTTCCATCAATGCCAAAGGGATAGATTGTTGGATGTTGTGGCTATGTTTCTAATATGTGGTTGTAATTGATGTCAACACTATTAGCATTGATGTATTGAAGGTTGTTTATGTCGAGGATATTAAGAAAATTATTAAAGAAAGAGTTGCAGGTTGATAGTGGAACAATGAAGGTCATGAAAGTATCTTTCTCTGTACATTGAAGATCAGTCATTGTGAACTAAAGGGTTTATTTCTAAGTGTATCTAGGTTATCCACCAGAAGTTTCACAGGTCTGCATGAAGATTTAATCGTGTTATGAACAGTTATGTTCTGACAGTTTTTATGTGGCTTCAATTAGTGTTCCTGATTGAAGTTGATGTGATTCTAGTAATTTTAGTTGTTTTGGATGCTTCTCTAATGATTCATGATGCTTGTGGATGCTTTTAGATCATGCTCTATTTTTGTTGCACATTTTCCTTGATCGATGTGCTTGTGGTCGATGATTTTTCTCTTGTGTGTTCGGGTTTTTATTTTCTTGGCTGACATGGTGGTTGTAATGTGTTGTGGATCCTTGGAGATTAAAATTTGAATGTTTAGTGTGCTTAAGGATATTTTTTTAGGTCTTCATTATGTTGTGGTCGATGGTGTTTTTATTCACATTGAAAATTTACTTGTAAATTTGGGCCGACATTGTGTATATGTTTTATCTTTTATACTTTATTTTGGCCAACGAAGTTGTTGATGTAATTCCATGTCGCAGATATATAAGAGCAATTGTTTGTGCGAAGTTGGAAGTGAATAAGTGCTAGAGAAAGAGCAAGTGTGTGAATAGTGATCAAATCATTCGGTTGTAGAGCAGAGTGTAAAAAACTTTGAGTGAAGTGTGAAGGAGTGTTTGTGTGCTTAACCAGAACTATAATCAGGCTTTTGTAGAAGCTATTTTCTCAATTCATACCCTGTGGATCCAATCCAAATTTTTGTAAGACAGTGTGTCTTATTTGGGAAGCGAGCCATCTTGTATTTGAGCAGTGAGCTCTAGGAAGTGTGCCTGAATGCATGTGCTTTCCCATTATTTATTCTTTATACTTTTAACAAGGTATAATATTGTGGACTAATATCCACCGTGGTTTTTCCCCTAATAGGGTTTCCACGTAAAAAAATATAGGTGTTCTCTGTGTTTCTGATGTTGCTATTGTTTGTGGTTTATTGTTCATTCATCAGATCTAAGATAAATTTAAGTTTGAAATTTTTAAATATTCTATGACAACTGATTCACCCCCCCTCTTAGTTGTTTATCCTTATTTTTCCAACACATGAGTATACCTTCAATCATGAAGAAATGTAGAGAAAAATAGTGAACACCACTCTATCACACTAAAATCTCTTTTATTCAAATTTTCTAAATGACACTTTGAAAGTAAGTGAACCAACTTCATCAACAACATGTAAAAATTTCCAACTACAACAATCTCCCCAAACACAAGTCAAGCAAACAACCTTTGCAACTATACTAAAGTAGGACATCAATGAAAACACCAGTAACATGTGTTGACATTAATACTAGCCATTCTAACTTTATCTTTATACAATGGGTTGATACCAATGAAAACACCCAAGAAACTCAAAAACAACTAAAGCTTCCAACATCTCCAAACTTCGAACACCACTTCTTTCCAAAAATCCAATGCGTACACCCAAAATGTTGGCTCTTTGATTTCCTCTTTGGGAAAAAAATCTTCTTTCTCTATTATTGTTGCAGGAAGTTTCTTGATTTCCTCCAACTTAGGATACATCAATTCATAGTATTTTGAGAAAGCAATATAATCCACAATTATTTTATCAATTTCTTCCTTCAAAATTAAGAAATTTTTATACATTTCAACCACTATTATAATTGTCCTATTTTTTATGGCAGTAATACTATTAATCCATGCATGTGTGGTCTAAGTCCACATCTTCATTTGCTCCATTTTATTAACATCCTCCTTTGAGATCAAAACTAGAACTACAACCTTTCTAGGGATGCTTTAAACAGGAGTCACCAATTGTTGGATGAAGGATATTAATTTAGCAATTTGTGCCTTCAACTCCTCCTTTGTGGCCTAATCCTTATCCATTCTCTTCAAGATATTGGATTCTCACCCCTGGAATTTATTTATCTCTTGGGCTCTATTGGTGGGGCCAATGTTAATTGAAGAAACATGTGGTCCTTGAGAAAAATCATGGTGGCATCTTTATCCATTGTGGGTGTTGCTACATGAATAATTCAGTAACTCGAGGAATCCTTGGTCACTTGTGACCTTACTTTCACCTTATTTTTCTCCTTAGGCTACCCAATGTAGACCAAAATTTTCTCAAGGATAGCCTCTAGGGTCTCAATCATAGGCCCTTTATCTTTCAATTGTTGTTGCAGCCAATCAGGAGCTATTGTCTGCATTGTGGAGGAAGGAATTTCTCTAGACTCTTCTACTATTGTATCCTTTTTTGTTTGTTGATCCTTCTACACCTATTCTAATTTCTCCTCCTCCACACCTAATGTATTTTTTTCTCTTGTTATTTCCTCTTGATGATACTTTGTTGTCTTTACCTCTACAACTTCTTCAAATCAGTTCTCCTCATGTTGAGGAGCAACAAAAGTCTCCTCCATTGTTTAATAAATTAAATAATTTTGACAATTAACAAAGCCAAATGAGCGAATCTGGGAAGTCGTAGGAAGAACAAGCGAGGGATCAGAATGAAGCTTTTCATGTTGAAGATGAAGGGGAAAAAATGGATGAAGTGAGAAAAATGGGAGGCCTCTTCGTCGATGCAAGCAAGTAGATGCATCATGAAAAAAAGGAGAGTAAATTAGAAAAGGTAGCTTTCAAAAATGTAAATATTACTGTAGCCATGGATGCCCTAGAAGTTTTCATCCTTGAACACATGCTTCAAATGATGGTTGAAAGGATTAAGCAAATGGCAGTGATCACCAAGTTTGTAGGAATTTGGCCATCCCTCGAACAAATCAGGAATTGGTGCAAATCAACTTGGAAGGGCTCAGAACCGGCAATCAACCTCTTAACATTAGGATTTCTATAGATGACTTTTGCATCTGAGTATGAGTGAGGTGCCTTATGTGGGTTGCAAGCTAAAGGATAAAGTGTGGATCTATGTGTGGTTGGATTTGAGCAAACTCCTGAAACTAAGCATCCTCCTATCCTCTATTTTTGGAACATGGACTTAATCGGTGGAATACAAAGGGCTTCCAATTAGTTGTTATAGGTGTGGAAAACTTGGCCACTTGGCTAGGTTGTGTCTAGAGTTGAGTAAGGACAAAGAGGATAAGAAGGTGGATACGGTTGTAGAAAAGGAGCCTAAGGAATGCAAAAAACCAATAGTAGAGAAAGAACATGATGGTGTTCCAACAGTGATTCCCCCAAGCCCTAGTGATCATGGCAGCATGCAACCATTGATAGACAACAAAAAGAATGACCCAACTATTGAACCCAACCAATGTCCCAATTCTTCATCAAAGACTAGCGATAAGGATGTTTACGGACAATAACAAGGTGCAACATTAGTCAATGATGGTCTGAAGGATATAGTTGGAGAGTCAGATTCGATGGTGGGAGGGACCCCTCTGGTCCCCCTCTTCCAGGACAGTTTGGGTCTAGAAGCAGTCAACACTAGAGGAAGGGGTTCGGCTGAGAAAAATAATGAATGGAGCATTTCCACTAGGACAAAAAAATTGGAAACAAGCCTTCTTTAGTGGTTGATTCTAGGGGATCTAACACCAGAGGAAGAAAAATTAACACTTACAAGGAAAGGTCCAAGGCATTGGAGGATCTGGAAAATGGATCATAGGTTTCCCTAAATAAATTTGTGACTCTTGGAGGTGAGCACCTCCCTGAATCTGGTTTTCCATGAAACACACTAGTTGGAACAGTAGAGGACTTAACTGCCCTCACAAGCATCATTTACTTAAATGGCTAATACTAAGAGAGTCTCTCGACTTTGTCCTTGTTCAAGATACCAAGTTGTGCAATGGTAAATTCAAGGAGATGACACCCAATATTTGGTTGGATGGGGATGGAGTGGAATAGGAGGTTGTGGGATCAACTAGCAGTCTCACTATTCTCTAGAATAAAAAACCATTATTGTTGTTCAATAGTAGATTCAGGACAATTTTTCCTCTCTATATGTGACAAAGACATGAGGAGGGGAACACAATTCCTTTTAACCATTATGTATGGGCCTAATAATGAACTAGATAGGCTAAGCACATTGAATCATATTTAATCTTTCAGAGAAACCCACAATGAAGTTAAGTGGATTATCAGGGGAGATTTCAACTCATACTGTCTCCTGATGAAAAAAATGATGGCTATGGTTTCAACTATAATAGGTCCATCATTTTTAAAAGGTTATGTGATGATCTATCCTTGGTGGATGTCAAACCTAGGTGCGGATGGTTCACCTGGAACAATAAGAGAGAGGGGGGTAATAACATTAAATGTAGACTTGATTGCTTCCTTCCCAACTCAAAGTGGCTTCTTGATTTAAGTCATTTCTTCTCAGAGGTGCAGCACTATGGTGGGTTGGATCATTGGATGATTTCTCTCACTCTATGTAGTCATAATAAGCCAAGTGGAATACCTTTCAAAATGGAATCCTTCTAGTATGAATGCCCAAATTTTGATAAGTTGGTCCATCAATGGTGGAGTGTGGAGGTCAGGGGCTATAGGAGGTACATTGTATCCAATAAGCTACAGAATGTCAAGAGGAATGCTAGGGAGTGGAATAAGGAATCCTCGGGATGCATTTATAATGGTAAAGATCAAGTGGAAGCTAATGTCAGCAATGTGTCTAAGGCAATTGCAACTAATGGGTACTCTCAAGAATATATGGAGGAGGATAAACTGAATGAGGAACTAAAAAGGCTACTAAGGATGGAATAAATTCTTTGGAAATAGAAGTCAAGGGTGAGGTGGCTTAGAGAGGGGGATCGTAACACGAGATTCTTCCAACTATCCACCAAAATTAGGAGGCAACGCAACAAGATTTTGAAGATCAAAAGGGAGGAAACTGTTATCCTTGAAGATATAGGTGCAATTAGGAGTGAAGGCTTGCACTTCTTTCAATATCTTCTCAGAACTCAAGCCAATAGTAAACCACAAATCTGGGAGGAGATGTTAGATTGCATCCATCATATTATTTCTAATGAGAAAAATGAGAGTCTGTTGGCCCCTTTCTTGAAGGAGGAGATTAAGAATACTCTCTTCTCCCTTGATGCTAGGAAAGCCCCTAGACCAGATGGGTTCCAGGCTAAATTCTTTCAAAGATGTTGGGAAGAGGTGGGTGATGATGTATGGTTGGCTCCTAAAGAGTGCAGGAAATGTAGGGTTGTCCTGAAGTCATGGAATGCTACATATATCGCCTTGATCCCAAAGACTATTGCCCCTTCCTCTTTTGATCAATATAGGATGATCTCCTTATGTAATGTGATATATAATTTTTTGGTGAAAGAAATGGTGTCTAGATTCAGGTTGTGTTTGAATGACATAATCAATGAAGAGCTGTGAACCAAGATTCTAACACCTACAAAACACAAAAACAATCAACTTATTAGATTAAATGCAAGGTTAAAATCATGATTCCTCAAGAAATTCATTTGAATGTAAAAGAAGAGGAACAAAATGAAGAACACAATAAAATTGAAACAAAATATCAAATCCTATTCTAAAACCAAAAAAACTCTCAATCTCTTGAGGGAGTTGGTGCTAATTTGATGTGAAAATTGGTCCTTTCCCAACTCCAATGGTATGATGAAGATGCTTGATGAAGGATTGATGCTTGTAGTGATGACTTCAATGGAGCTCCATGTTGAAAATCTGCAAAAAGCCTAACTATGCTTGTATGAAATTGATGATAAGTTGCTATGGATTTGAGTATAATAACTTTGCATGAATTGTGGATGCCAAAATGAAGAGATTAGCCTCTTATTTATCGACTGACAAGTTGAAAGCATGCCCAAAATAGAGCAATGTGGGACTAAGAATTAGCCAATGGCAAAGTGCCACTTGTCAACTTGTGAGTGGATGGAGGATGTGCAAGTTTTGATGATTGTGCCAATAAATGCATATTTTGAATTTTGAATTTGTTGAAATGACATGCAAGAGGGAAGAAAGAATGCATTGAATGCCAGTTGGCTCAAGGCAAAGGACATGTAAAATGGAGTTAATGCCTTGTTGGAAGGACTTATCCCACTTGGAATTTGAATTCAAATTTGGGGAATATTCCTCAAAAGATGCTTTGTTGAAGAAAATAGAGATTTAATAAATCAATTAAATCTATTTTCATGTGCAAGTGGGAAAAGATAGAGGATGGGAAATGATATGAGATTAAATTAATCCAAGTTAATGAATTTAATGAAGAGATTAAGTGATGTGACCTATCTGACTTAAATTTGTGGATTTATTTAAATCAAATATGAGAGGAATGTGATAAGAGATTAATTAAATAAAGATTCATGATTTATTTAATTAACACAAATGATGTTAGATTAAATTAAATAAGGTTTTAATTTATTTAATTTAATAGATAGACTTTAGAGATTTAATTAAATAAAATTGACTATTTAATTAAATGGGGATAGTTAGATCAGACAGGTTGATTTAAATATCGAGAGAGAAGGTGACTTAATTAGATAACTGATTTATTTAATTAAGAGATGAATATTGATGAATTTAATCAAATAAAAGTATTTGATTAAATGGTTAGTCTAAGGGATGATTCAGGATGAAACGATGTTAGTGGTTAGGATCAGATGCACAATGTCAATTAGTACATTTTATGTGTCTACATTTTGCTCCTCTTTGAATCAATGCACTCGTTGTGTTGGTTCAAAGAATAAACGATCTCGATCAAGGCCAAGAATTTTCTCTTTTAAAATTCACCCCAATGCTGCCCAGTGAGAGGAAGCATGCCAATATACTGCCCCCTCGAGAGATTGGACGAAAATTCCAATTTTTGGGGAATCTCATGAAAAAAGAAGGTAAGATGCTTAACAGGTCCGGAAAGGCCCCAAGAGGTAAAAACGTGTCTAAATACAATAAAATGATGTAAAATAGGCATCAACTAGATGAAAATGGGTTAAAGGGTTCAAAACACTAGCAGGATAGCCAAATAGGGTAAAAAAAACCTAACTTTCAAGGTTAAAATGGCTACAAGGGGTCACTTTGAAGTCACTTTCACACCCAGCCTTTTAGCAATTCAGCAAATCAAGCTATGACCTCCTGACAATATGGCACAGTGACAGCTCCCGATGCACATTTCTAAGCGAGTCCAGACATACCAGCAGCCACCCGGCATTGGGGCACCGGTAAGTGATCCTTACTTGAGCTTTACTTCTCATTTTTCGTGTTCATTTAATGCATTTAAAATTTGTTCTTTTGTAGCAGCACTATATAGTGCCACTCAAAAAAACAAACTACGCCACTCAATAGCCAAACTGGGTTGCTATTGACAAATCACACCTCGACAGTGGAGTTTGGAGTTTGGCGACAAGCTTCAAACTCTGACACAGATACCTTGGCCAACGGGGTCATTTTCAAAGTGCGATGCATTGCTGCCATTTTAGACAGGAACCTTTGCAGACTACACCGCTTTGAAGAAAAGTGCACCACGATGGTGCTCTTTTGGAGTTTTAACCCTCCAGCGTCGCAGTTTGGAATTTTCAAACTGTGACACCTTCATGGGTAGCGACACAAGGATGATTTCTTGGGCACTTGAAATGAATTTTTTTTTTAAATTTAACATTGTGACCTTCCTTGATGCAGGATGTGGTGAGGGAGCTGTATTCCTAGGAGCATAGATCTCTGGAGATCTTTGGTTACTTGTGGGACCTTAGTGATAGGGACCAGGAATGATTATGGGTCATGAGGCTATGGCACATTGCATACGCAACGCCCATATGTACCCATCTTGGGATGATTTCCACACTTGCTGAGAGATGGCATAGTGAGACCTCGTCCTTCCACCCTCCTACCAGTGAGGCCACCATCACCGTAGAGGACGTGTGGCACATCCTGAGATTGTCGATTCATGGCCGATGCATCTTTTTTGATATGGATACGGGGCAGGACGCTTGTTATTTAGTTCTTGACACGGATGATCTTGTGATTTGTGAGGGCCAGATAGAGCTGGAGCGACATAGGATATTGACATCGCCATTTTGTTTAGTGGTCGCGGTGATCATTTCTGGTCTCATTGCCATGGATCAACAAGGCTGATATTTTAGTCCCGGCTAGGGACTTTGTTGGGAGTGGTTG
This sequence comes from Sequoia sempervirens, assembly GCA_007258455.2. Classification (NCBI taxonomy): domain Eukaryota; kingdom Viridiplantae; phylum Streptophyta; class Pinopsida; order Cupressales; family Cupressaceae; genus Sequoia; species Sequoia sempervirens. The sequence goes on from VDFB02075321.1 coordinate 119,970,353, forward strand.
GTTTGTGACAAACCTATCTATTATGCTTGGGGGTCTATTCTTCTGGCCTCTCTTTACATGGATCTCCATGAGTATGTGTATCGTGATGGCAGATCACTGGGGATGGGTGTTACACTCTTGCACGTATGGGCATGTTAGCACATTGCAATTCTTCATCCACAGGTCATTCTAGTACTGATGGGTCCTAATGATCCCCTCGTATGGCACTACAGAGGTGGTGTGTCCTTTACATACACTAGCAAGCACGAGATTCCCTACTGGAGGAGGGTTCTAGATGAGATGACAGTGTTTACCTGGTGGTCATACCTTGGTCGGCCCAAATGGGCCAAGGATGCAGAGCAAATTTTCTTTGCTCGCTAGGACCATTTCATGTAGGGGCAAAAGCACACCATGGTGGAGAGATACTTACCAGGGCAAGTGCAGCGTCAATTTGGTGAGCCATAGGACCAGCTCGACGATGATTACATGGCCATATTTTCCCACACCACCTCTTAGAAATCATGGGGGCGATACATTCCTTCTTCAGTGGTTAATGACAAGTTTAGACAGTTGGTGGCCCAACCATGGGTTTATAATCAGGGGCTTGCAGATCCAAGTGTCACATAGGCATACAGAGATTGGTTTTGGCCTCCCCTATGTTTGATAGTTTCAGGAGCAGTTCTCGATCGATGGAGGATGAGAGGCAGAGGGTGAGGATGAGGATGAAGAGATAGTGCATGACAAGACCAGTAGGTCAGGCCTCCAGTTCAGCTAGTTCAGCCAGGTCAGGTCGATGTTCTGATGTCGGATCAAGAGCAAGTTGCAAGCTAGAAGCAGGTCTAGGAAGATGTACCACCACGAGTCTGGGGTGAGGATCAGCCTCATGTGTAGCCCTAGGTGCAACCCCCACTAGTACAACTAGCAGGGCAGGCGGACCCTCAGGATACATTGATTGCATAGCTGCAGGCCCAGGTGCAGACTTTGATAGGGGAGAGAGATTAGGCGTGGACCAAGAGGGACCAGGTCAGGGCTAGGAGGGATCAGGCCATACTACAGAGATAGGCCGTAGAGTTACAGGTGGTCGTAGAGATGGGTTAGAGACAACAATTGGAGAGCATGGCAGCCTCCTCCTCTCAGAGTACAGTGTCCATTCGGTCTTATAGGGAGGCCATCCAAGAGGCAGATTATTACCATATGCATTATCATCAGGCCATACCTAGAGCAGCACGGGTCCTAGAGTACTCGTAGTGGACTAGTTACAGACCAGCAGAGGGTCACGGTGACAGGGGCGAGGGCAGCAAACAGGAGGGATACGCCTTACTTTGATCGAGACACCATTTTTGTTTTTTCATATGGGCTCATTTTTTATAGCCCAATGGACCTTTTTGTACTTATTGACATACATGTACAGTGATCTGATTATTTTGTACTATGACAATTATTCAATGATGATATATATATGAGATGATGATTTTGATGTGATGTGATGTGTATAATTTATTTATGCATTTATGGATGATTCTATTTCTATATGCTATGCAATGATGTTATGGTGTTATATGATGTATTTATGGATGCATTTATTTTCGATAATATATGCATTATGTAATGATTATGACTAACATATCTATATTATGTTGTTGACTTATGATATGCAGATGTATTTATGTGATGTGTAATGATGTTGTAGTCTATATGATGATTTGAAATGATATGATATGTAATATGCAATATGTAAAATGATATGATATGTAATATGAAATATGTAAAATGATATGATATGTAATATGCAATATGCAAAATGATATGATATGTAATGTGCAATATGCAAAATGATATGGAAATGATCTATGGTGTATATGTGAAATGATGTGAATCATGCTTATATATGAAATGATTATGGATGGATGTACATTCTTAATGTGATGTTATTTTGAATAAATGGTATGGAATGATTTTATGCAAAATGAAATGCAAAAAGTGATGGTTAATTACAAGGTGTTTCGTATGGTATGGATGATTTAATGGATATTATGTATGCCTTTATGATCTATGCATGATGTAATGTGGATGAAATGATCGTGTTTTATTTAATATGTATTGTTGATGCAAATGAAATATTTTTATGATGCTAAGAATAACAAATACATATTATCATGAACATGTTTAATGATAATCTGAAAGGTATGTGATTCCTTTATTGTGATGTGACATGATATATGAAATGATATGTTAATGCAAAGTGGTATGATGATGTTCTATGCAAAAATGAACATAATGTGGGAAATGGCCTTATGATGTTTATGTGATGTGAATATGCAATGGATTATCTATAATGTCTATGTACCTATTATTATAAAATGTTTATGCAGTAGGTGGTAGTGTGAAATGATTATGAAATATTTATGCAAATGAATGTTATGAGATGGTTTATGTGATGAAACATGAACATGTTTATTTATATAAAAATGCTTGTAATAACATTTTTATATGGAAATGCAATGCATGTGTTTCCTATATGATGTGTTTATGCAATATGCTGATGATTTGTGTATGCAGGATCGATGATGATGATAACTAACTATCATAGTACCTTGTTAGCGCAATGAGCAAGAAGGGATGAAAAAGAAAGACATTTCAACAAGACACAAGATGATGGATATGCAAATGATGATGACTACTTGTCGAGCAATTGGGATTTTCAAAGGGCCAATTTTCTTATGTTTGATAACACATGTGGTATGATGCATCAAGCTATAGAGATCTAGGATGGCATTGTACCTAGTGTGATGGACTTTGACTTGACAAATAGATAAGACCATTTTTGTTCACACCTGACATATGAAAACCTTGGTAGGATGTACTTTAGAAGTTTCAAACATCTCAGACCAAAACATAGAAAGGTTTAACCTATCAATGCAATAGTCAACAAGCTTCCCAAAACATCCTCCATACATTTCCAACAAAGCAAGTATTTGCCAAGTTATATTACAAGAATGTCCAACAAGCATAGTAGAAAAAAGATAATGATCGTTGCCCCATTCCTTTCTCTCTAAATCGTTTTGAGTAGACATCATCAAGAGATCATTGGAATGAGTGCAATAAGATAAATCAAAAGAAAAGATAAAGTATGCAAACAAGCCAATGTTCTTCATACCTTGAGCCAAAGGGATGTGTTTTGTTTTAGGATAAGAACCAAAACTATTGCCAAAAGATAATTCCCATTGTAGGAAGGATACATCCTAGGACATGTTAGTGGATGATGGCACGTCATTTCATTTATCCTAAGTGATCATTCTTTGAAATGATTGATATGGGACCAAATGGATGATAGGTTATCGACACCAAGAGTTGATCACTTTTCTTACATACTGACCGAGACTTGAGACTTGATGTTTTTAGTTTCCACTTTTGACCGGCTAGACTTATTTCTGACTGCCTCCAAAGGTTGAGGATGAGGTTTGTTTATTATGAGTGATGTTATTGTGGGTGCAAGTGAGATGAGATGGATGGATTTTTTTCAATTTTTTGGATGTTTTTGACATTTTGCAATGTTTTGAGGCTATTTTTTGGTATTTTTGATATTTTCAAATGTTTTGATTTTTGATTTTTTGATGTTTTGGGGTTTTTCAAGATTTTGACTAAAAGACTAACCTAAAGACCTATCATAGGGGCCTTGAGGGCTAATCAACAGATTAGCCTTGCCTACGTTATACACGTAGAGACCATGTAATTCAACTGACGACTTGACCGATTTACAGATGACGATATATATGATGAGATGTCAGCTTATTATGATGGACTCCTAAAGGACTGACCCAAGTGTCTAGAGGGATGATCAAAGATCAACCTTGCCTACGTTCAAGGCTGAGAGACCCGTAGTTCGACAAGACGACTTTGTTTTTGACTTTTTGACTGACTTTTTGACCTATTTTTTGAGATTTTGATATGTTTTGATGTTTTTGTATTTTTTGCTTTTTTGATGTTTTTGATTTTCTGCTGTTTTGATGTTTTTGGATTTTTTGATGTTTTGATGTTTTTGAATTTTCTGATGTTTAGGAATTTAAGAATATACACAAACCCAATCCAATGAGAACATTCCCCCAACGTGATGCAATAAACTACTCTGATAAAGGCAGGACAAGCTGACCTTGAGGATGGGCCAAGTAGTACTAGAAGGGATCATGATACGAACATAGGACCAAGCTATGATGCAGATGTGGGTGGATGAGTGATGGATGGAGATTTGAATGCGATGGATGATGGAAACGTAATGGATGGATGATGCATAACAAGCCATAAAGATCCTGGTGGATGGAAAGTGCTTATTTACACAAGGCGCCTATTTGCTAGGTTCTCACCAAGGTACTTGTCCAAAGTGACATCGAAGTGGTTTTCACTAGAGGACGATTTTTTTCTTTACTATTTTTTGATTCTTTTTCTATTTTTTTTTTATTTTTTTATTTTTTTGTTGTCACCAAGACGCTTGTTTTCCAGGTTTTTGCCGAAGTAACCATTTTTTTAGGACATTTTCTAATTTTTTGGATTTTTTGGTTCTATACCTTGAAAGATTTAGGCATAAAACTTTTTGAGATGAGAGCTATTCATGGGATCTTGCAGAGGTTATCCTTTGGGTGTTGATAACTGATATGCCCCTAACTTATAACTTGTGATAATGAATGGTCCCAACCAATTGGGTTCAAATTTTTCTTTACTACTTGGGTTTGAGACATTCTTCTAATTCTCCTTTAATACCAGTTCTCTGACTTGGAAAGTTCTGCTTCTGAATTTCTTATTATAGCTCCTTTTGAGTCTATTCTGATAGACTTGCAAATGATTTAAAGCATCTATACACCACTCATCTAGTAGCTCTAGCTCATTTAGTCTTGATACTCGGTACTCTTCATCCGTGATGAGGTTTTGCAGTGATATCTTGAGTGATGGGAGCTTGATCTCAATGGGGAGTACTGCTTCTAATCCGTAGACCAGGGAGAAGGGGGTGGCACCAGTGGGTGTGCGGATATTGGTTCGATAGGCCCAAAGGGTGGGATTAAGCTGCAAATTCTAGTCATGACCTGTGTCATTGACTATTTTCTTGAGGATTTTCAAAATGGTCTTGTTTGTAGCTTTTGCTTTGCCTTGGGGATAGTATGGGGTGGAGAAGCGATGTTGGATTTTGAATTTTTCACATAAGTCATGAACATCCTGATTCTTAAATGGTGTCCCATTATCTAAGATAATGGCTTGTGGGACACCATAGCAACAAATGAGATAGTTCAGGATGAACTTTGATATTTGCTTTGTAGTTATATACATCATGGGTATGGATTCCACCCACTTATTAAAATACTCTATGGCGGTTATGATGAACATGTGGGCATTAGATGAAGTGGGGGTGATTTTTCCAATGAGATCGAGTCCCCACTGTGAAAAGGGACATGGTGTGACAATGGGGTGAAGCTCTTGAGCTAGAGCATGGATGAGATCCCCATGCTACTAACATTGTAGACACCTTCTGACATAGTCATGTGCTTCTTTTTCCATAGTGGGCCAATAATACCCCATCCTCAGCAATTTCTTGGCCATGGTCATTCCACTTGAGTGCGAACCATAGATACCATTATGTATTTCAGTTAGAGTAGTCATTGCCTCCTCAGCATTTAAGTAGTGTAGTAAGGCTCCTTCTATGCTCCTACGATATAGGGTATCTCCTAGGATGATGAATCAGGATGCCTTTTTTACAAAGGTTCGTTTTAGGTTTGAGGGTAAGTCGACAGGTATGACTCCTATTCGAAGGTATGTATAAATGTCATGGTACCAAGGATCATCGGGACCAACGATTTCACACACGAATTCTAATTTTGGTACCTTGAATGCAATCATGAGAAGCTACTCTATCAGGAATTCATATTTTGGAACGTTGTGGGGGATGTCCAGTAAGGATCCAATTGTTGCCATGGCATTTGCTACTCTATTGTTGGCTCTAGGAATCTGCTCAAATGTGATTTCAATGAAGGATTCTTTTAGACTCTCCACCAATTTCTTGTATGGAGTGAACTTATCATCCTTGGTCTGGTATTCATCATTCACTTCATTTATTATCAATTGGGAGTCTTCATATACTTTGAGAGCTATAATGTTCCACTGCACTACTATTCTGAGACCTATGGTTAAAGCCTCATATTCTACAATGTTATTGGTGCAAGGAAATGCCAGTTTGTAGGACCTTGGTATGCAATCCCCTTGTGGGGTGATAAAGAACATGCTAGCTCCTAATCCATGTTGCATGTATGAGCCATCAAAGTACAGTTTCCAGTGGTTAGCTACGTTGAGATTGAAAATAGATTCATCTGGAAACTCTAAGATGAGAGGATTCTCTGAATAGATTAGTGCTTATGCAAGTTGATCTTTGATGACTTGGCCTTTTATTGCTTTCTGCTCCACATATTCAATGTCATATTCTGATAGTATCATCACCCATTTGGCCATTCTTCCCGTGAGCATTGCCTTTGACAATAAGTACTTGAGAGGGTCGATTTTGGTGATGAGTTTTATTTTGTGTGCCAACATGTAATGTCTGAATTTATGTGATGCAAACACTACTTCTAGGCATGATTTCTCTATGAATGAGTAGTTTAGCTCATGCCCAACCATTGTTCTGTTGATGTAATAGATAGCCCTTTTTGTTCCATTTTCATCATGCTGAGCTAGGAGAGCTCCAAGGGCTGTTGTTGTTGCTGACACGTAGAGAATTAATGGTTTTCTTGGGATTGGTGGCATTAAGACCTGTGGTGTAAGTAAATATTCTTTGATTTTATTGAATGCCTCTTCACACTTGTTATCCCATTTGTACACTACTCCCTTGTGAAGTAGGTGAGAATATGGGTTTTTTTTGTCCGCCAACTATGCTATGAATCTTCGAATGGATTGGAGCCTGCCTTGGAGACCTCTTAATTTCTTTAATGTTTTTGGTGCCTCCATTTCAAGGATTTCTTTTACCTTTGTTGGATCTACCTTGATACCTCTCATTGACATTATATATCCTAGTAGCTTTCCTAATTGTACGCCGAAGGCGCACTTCTTTGGGTTTAATCTGACCTTGTACTCTTCCAACCTATCAAAAATGGCACTTAAGGTTGCTACGTGATCTTTTCTCTTTCTGGATTTGGCTAGAATGTCATCAACGTAATCTTCAACAGTCTTATGGATCATGTCATGGAATATCAATGTCATGGCCCTTTGGTATGTTGCTCCTACATTCTTTAAGCCGAATGGCATCATATTCCAGCAATAAGTTCCCCATGGACAAGTGAAAGTTGTCTTATGTTGGTCCTCTTTAGCTATCATGATCTGATTGTACCCTAAGAATCCATCCATTAGTGACAACATTTCATGTCTGGTTGTCATTTCTAGTATCATGTCAATGTTTGGAAGTGGGAAGTCATCTTTTGGACATGCTTTATTCAAGTCTCTAAAGTTTGTGCAGATTTTGATGCCCCCATCAGGTTTTGAGATAGGCACCAAGTTTGATACCCATTCTGGATAACCTATCGGTCAGATGAATCCTAGATCCAATAGCTTTTTTAGCTCCATTTTTACTAATAAGGTGATCTGAGGGTGCATTTTTTGAAGCTTTTGTTTAATAGGCTTTGCTTCTAGATATACTGCTAAGTGGTGAACTATGATTTTTGGATCAAGTCTTGGCATGTCAACATAGCTCCATGCGAAGTTTATCTATCTTTCTCTTAGGAAGGCTACTAGGAGCTCTTGTTCCTTTGATAGTAATGACTCCGCATAGAATGTGATGTGCAGGGTTTCCTCTATTCCTAGATTGATTGGATTGCACCTTTCTGCCAAGACTACTAATTTTTCTTGATGAAGAGCTCTAAAAGGAAGATTGAATCCCCCATCCTCAGTCACCTTAGAGAGGTTTTCACCATTGGATGCATCCTTTCTTTTTACTTTTTTTTTTCTGGTCGAAGAGTGCCACAGTGTGGTTTTCACTCAAGGACTTAGATATTATTCTTAATTTTTCACTTTTGCGACTGAGGGATTCAATTGTTTCCCCATAATAGGCATGTGTATCCAGCTCCATTATGAACCCTACTTTGTGATCCCCACATGGAATTTTATCATGTAGTCCCATGAATTTTGAGAGCGCCTCATCGTTTTTTAATGTATCAAGAATTGGTGCTCCTCGTTGATCATAGTCGATGAGTTGGGGGTATACTAGGTGGATTTCATGATTTTGGTGGTCTAATTCAAAGGATAGGGTGCTAATCATGAATAGAGTGGTGTCCTCAAAAATCCTAGGTATATTGGATGTGGGATCCTCGTCATTACTACTACTACAAACATCGGTTATATCAAACGTATAGTTATCTAAGACACGACCTGTGGATACTCGTAAGCATAGTTTAGTTGCGGTTGGCTGAGGAGGATTATTAACCCTTCTAACTGGAGGACTTCGGCCACGTATGGTTATACTCGGAGGGGTACATCCAAGGCCAAGATTTGTCATTCATGTCTCTAGAATGATAGGTATTATAAGCCCATTGTCATTTTTCCCAAGTCTTTGATTTCTATCATAGCCCATTGCGAGCATTATTTGTAGACCCTTGCTTCTGTTATCCATTGGTAAATCAGCTACTGGTCTCTCATCTTGATATAGCATATGAGATGGATCTACCTCAATAACTTCTTGGCCAAGATCTCCCCAACTCATAAAGTTGGGATAGTCTTCAGGAGATGTTTGGGATGTGGAGGCTTAATTTATTTGCGGATGTCCCAGTGATCTAGGAGATTGTGGTAACTCTCCTACCACAAAAGCATTTTTAGGGATCATGTAGTTTCCACAACCATTATCTTGGATGATGACCTTAATGTCAGAAATGGTGGGAATGGCAGGAGTGACGAGTGTCTCTTTCATAGAAGTGGACGCGAGAGTGGTAGGATCAATGTATGGTGTAGATGGACCCTCATCATTTTTTGGTACTTGTGGGATTTTATAGTACTTTGCTTCAAGGCTTTTACAATAGGAGAAGGGTTTGGGATCTCCATGGATGGTGACTTCTTGTCCCTCATGTGTGAATTTCACACATTGATGGAAATTTGACACTACTTCCTTTATTGCATGAATCCATGGACGTCCCAAAAGGATGTTATACAATAAGTCGAGGTCTAGGACTTGACAAGTGGTTTCCATGATAGTAGGCCCTACTTGAATAGTGATTTTTATCGTGCCTTGGGATACTCTTTCTTGATCATTATATGCTCTTATTGTGATACCCTTTCCTTTGTCGATAGAATCCTCTAAGATTTTTAATTGTTTGATGAGCTTCAGAGAACATATATTCAAACCTGCACCTCCATCCACCAAAAATCATTTGACTTTGCTTTTGTGCACTAGGACTTCTAAGTGGAGTGCACGGTTGTGAGATGGTTGAGTGGGGAAATCCTGGTCAGAGAATGTGGGGAGATTTGGTGTAATGATATTTCAGACCATAGCTTGGAATTGTTCCACATCAAGATCTACGGGGACAGTGGATGAAGCCAACACTTCTTCTAGGATTCTCTTATGGGAAGATAATATTTTTAGTAACTCCATGATGGAGATTTGGGCTTGCGTCCTTTTGAGTTGATCTAGGACATTGTAGCCATTGGGGACAGATCTAGGTGTAGGGACTCTGTTTTGCTGGGATGATCTTGCGATGGTAACTTTGCCGCCTCTTATGGTGACTCCACAATCGACATGGGATCCTTTGATGTTGATGGTAGTGCAGTGTTCCTCTAGGGAAGAAATGACAGTTTTATATACATGATTTACATTCATGAAGGTTTCTTTCCCCTTATATGTGTTATTATTCCCTTTATTGCCATGGTTAGGCATTAGATTCATGTATATCTTAAGGTTTTGGTTTCATGTTGGTTGTTCCACGTTTATAATTCTTTGATCAATGAGATCTTGAATTATGTTTTTTAACCTCATACAACTATTTGTGGTATGCCCTTTGATTTTATGGAAGTGACAAAGTTGATTCTCATTATACCAAGGAGGTTTCACATCCGGTTCTTGGTAATTCTAATAGTTGGGCACTTTGATGAGTTTTTCATTTATCAGCTTATTCATGATGACTTCAAGTGGTTCCCCCAGAGTGGTGTACTTTTGCTTGGGGTAATTCTTGTTCTATTGGGTTGGTCCCCTTTGATCATTGAGATTGTTAATTGCCTTATTGTTGTTTGGTTGTTGTGTTGTTTGATGATTGTTTTGGTGTTGGATTTGGATTTGTGGTGTGGGTGTATTTTGGCACGAGGAACTGATGACCACTTTGGTGTCGACAACACCATCATTAGTAACATTTTTGTTCCTTTCCCACGTGCAAGGTTTATCATTGTAATTGGTGGGTGGGCGGTTGTTTTGTTGTTCGGGGTATGAAGTTGATCCTGTGGGTTGCATCATAAGGGCTCGTTTGATGCTGAGCACCTTGGAGATCAACTGGTCATATGTGGTGATCCCTTGTACCTTGAGATGAAATTCCAAGAGGCCACCAAGGTTGGACATAATGGTACAAACTTGTTGTTCCTCGGGCATGGTCCATTTTCTCTGATTGGCCTTGGATCGCCATCGTTGTAGGAATGAAGAAAATGATTCATTCTTTCCTTGTTCAAGAGCTGAGAGTTCTTCTAGACTAACATCCATGGCAATGTTGCATGCATAATTTTTAATGAATGCGTCTATAATTTCTTGGAATGTTCTGATGCCTGTAGGTAGGCGAGAGAACCATTCCATGGTGTGGCCAGCCAAACTCCTAGGAAATAGCCACATTAGATAGGTATCGTCATATGCGACTTCCATGCAATTAACCTGGAATTCCATGATGTGATCTTCAAGGTTTCTCGTCCCTCGATATTTGTCAAACTTGGGGATCTCAAATCCCTTCGAGAATGGTTTCATCACAGGGCTCCTATCAAATGGATAGGGAAACAAGTTGCTTGGTGTTTTTGTGGTTCACCCTGATCGAAGATCAAGCACTTGTTGCAAGAGCAACCTGATTTGTGCCATTACAATGTTTTGCAGATTAGGGGGTGGGATGAAGGTGTTCTGGGGTGTTTCAATGTTGGGTTGGATGGGTGGGTTGTTTAGTGTGTTATTTGGTGGTATTTGCACATTTTTTTGAGCTAGGTATGCTTGCACTTGCTGCCTTATAAACAATGCTTGTTGTTGTTCTTGTTGTTGTTGCGCTAAGATTGCCTATTGTTGAACTTGTTGTTGTGCTTGTTGTTGTTCCAACAATGCTTGTTGTTGCGCTACCAATTGAGTTGCTTCTTGCTACTCTTGATATTGTTTTATCGCTTGTTGATATGCTTGTAGTTGTGTTGCTTTTTTTTGTGCAAGAAACTTTGTGTGTGCTTGTGCTTGTTGTGCTTGAGCTTGTGCTTGCACTGCTTATGCTTGGGCTTGTGCTTGTGCCACTTGTTGTTGCAATAGAATTTGGCCTTGAGCAGCCTTTTGTGCTTGTAATGCAACTTGGGCTACTTGAGCAGCTTGTGCAACTTGAGCGGCTTCTTGTTGTTGTTGTTGCAATAGGGCTTGGGCTTGTGCAACTTGTTGCGCTTGTTGTGCAATTTGGGAAGTTTGAGCATTTTTTGCTACTTGTGCGGCTTGTTGAGCAATTATTTGTGTGGCTTTTTTCTTTTGCACTTGTAGGAATTCCTTTTGATAAGTAGCTTGGTGAGTGGCTTGCAATGCCATGATGTATTGGTTTGATAAGTTGGAGTTTGGTGGTGGTGGGGGTGGTGGTGGATTTGGAATGGTGTTTGTGGTGGTGGTAAGTGGTGATGTCGTGTTGGTGTTTTGAGTGGTGAATGGTGTTGTTGATATGATTTTCCCTTGAAAGACCATGCTTTGAGATGTTATGGGGGTGGTTGATGACGTCGCGATTGCTTATGTAGTTGTCATCTGTTGTTGCAATATTGATGACAAGTTTTGAGAGTTTGGCGTGATACTTTTATTGGTGTTTAGAGTGTTGGTTTCATTGATATTTGGTAAAGGTGGAAACCCCAAGTTGAGTAGAGGTGTGGATAATGGTGGTAGGGGTGAAAATGTGAGGGGTGTGAGTTCTTGAGAAAATGATGTGGTGTCGAAAATGCCCCCAATTCTGAACATGTCACCTTCATCTCGCGAATTTGTGAGAAGAGAAGTTTGAGGTGTTGCGCAGAAGGATGATGATGATGGATCATTAGGATTATGGAAAGTGAGAGGGACATACTTATGTAACAGATTTTGGGGTATGTTTTGTTCCAAAATGGTGTCTGCATCCAAGTCTTGATTATTAACAAGTGGGTGTGTTTGAATAGCATTAAGAAATGCATTTCCCTTATTGACATTAGGTTGAGTTGGAGCAAAAGATGTGATTTATACAATATTTTGAGTGATGTTTTGGGATGGGGGTGTAGATGAGATGGGGAGTGTGGATGAAATTAGAGGCACAACCTCCAAAGATGGTTCCACTATAGAGCTCACATCGAAATCAGAAGGTAATTTGGCCCCTTGTTTTGCTAGTTCAAGCATATATAGTGAAGGGTTAAGCCTCATCATGATGTTGATGATCTTATGGTTTTCCAGATTTTGGATTATTTCGGTTATTTCTTCATGCGACATCCCAAACGTAAGATCTTCTTGAATTTCCTCTTGTGGATTTTGTGATGATGAGATAGTCAAAGGATTGCTTGATTTGACTAGATTCATTTTGGCATTTTTTTTGCTTAGGTCACTTGAAGCAGGTGTTTCTTTGTCAGCTTCCATGTTTTTCTTGTATTGAGATCTAGTTTGCACCATAAAACAAGGATCAATTTTCAAGAATATGGGAGATGAATCTCTAGTTCTTTGGATTGATCTTATTTAATGTCCAAAATAGAAAATTTTAGGATATCTTGAGGATCAAAAGGTGATATGACGATGATGCAAGAGATGGATGATGTGGATGTTTTGATCTTTTGATAAATCTTGAGGGGGATGCTAGACTTTTGGAACTTTTGGATCTGTTTTGGATTTTGATTTTTGATTTTCTTTTGGGATTTTCCTTGACTTGATTGATTTTGGTTTGCTTTGATTTGAACCAATAGACCCTAAGATGTTGGATGATTATATAAGGGGTAGATTTTCTCAAAGGATGATATATTTTTGAATATGTGTAGGGAGAAGGATGCATCTACCCACACCTATTCAAACAAGATGATAATTTAACCAAGCATACGAAGAAGGATGCATCTACATATACCTAGCTAAAAAAGATGGTTTGATAACTTTGACCAAGTATATGCAAAAGGATGCCTCTACACATACCTAGCCAAAGATGATTTGATAAAGATTTCAAGGATTTTGTCTCAAGGATTTGATGATTTTGATTTTTTCCAAAAAGCCTAGCATGAAGGATAATTTCAAGATTTCTCAAAAGATGATGATGAGATGATTTTTGGTTTGATGTTTGAAGGATGGATGAAAAATTATTTTAGTTCTTTTGATCCTAGGATGAACCTAAAAAAAAAGACACTTTGTTTGCCTAGACCTCGGTATTGAAGAACATGCAATGCTTCTAAGGATCTCTATAACTAAGAAGTGGTTCAAATTGGGCATACATTTCTAGATCATTCAAAGGGATGAGCCTATAGAACCTTGTGAACTTTTTGCTTATCTTGATGTGTTGCTTTTGATTGCACTTTCTATTGTATCTCTTGATGATCTTTTGAGTGTGACTCCCAAATTTTGAACTTTGACTCAAGGACTTTCGTTTTGGGATTTTGACTTTCTTGGAAATCATGAGGTTTCAACACATGTGAGAGTCAATTTTGTTATATTTTCTTAGTGACTTTATTTTACCATAAACACTTATTTTAATTAGTTTTTTCAAACTAGATGTCCAATGTATTAATTTCTTCAAATGTCACAAAGTATGTTATGTAGAAATTTGATGATTTCAAGGCAAGGGTTACCTATTGTTTAACTTTAGTAGAAAAATTGAGATGTAATCCAAGTGTTTAGAAACCTCTAAGGATAAAATCCCAAGGGCAAGCAATAACACATGAATTGGGTCAATTGCATTTGTCTCCTAAGGGTTTGAAATTTTGATGATGAAGTTTAAGTGTTTGTTTCCAAGATGTTTTCGAACAAGCAAAGTATTTCGTAACCAAGAATAAGTACAACCATATGGATATGAAAGGAAATATTTGTTGAGTCCCCACTTGGACAATTCCAACTATGCTTATCTTTAGCATATGGTTAGATGCTTGACCCCACTGGCTCCCCTCCACGACACTCACTTATACGGGGCAGCCAAGCATCAACACCCATGAAACTCCCATGGCATGCTTTACATTTCTACTAAAAGACCGTAAAAGTGTGGGGCGGCTTCAAAATGACTGTTCTTGCACCAAAAAATAGATCAAGGATTTTGGCAATTCTAAAACATGGGTTTTAATTAGGACTTTCCATTCATAGAGATTGACCCATATGGCGAGAGTCCCTTTTCAGATCCATCTCGATGGAGCCAACCGCGTGATATTGGTGTTTATTCCAATACCTAAATTTATATCCAGGTTGGAAATACTCTTGGCTTTAGAGTGATACCGATTGAGTCATTCCCTTGGGTGAGTACTTTTTCCCCAAGGTAGGCCCTCTAAGATAAAAAAAAGTGAATAAACTTATTCATAGTTTGATCAACCTTCATTTAGAAACAAAGGGAGAACACATGCAATAAGTTCATTCACACTCGCACAAGATTTTGTTCAATTTTAAACCCAAAATGAAGTATGGAGGTGATTGCTTTATCTCCACCTAAAATCATGAAAAAATCCTTTTGATTCCCATGATCACTATAAAGCGCGAGAGAAGTGCATACGTCCTTTTTCAATGAAGTTAGTTTAAGTAAGCCATCATGAAGACAAAGTTGCACTTATTCATTTTAAAGCCACAAAGCAATTGTGAGTTCTTTTTAAAGCACCAGAGGACAAATGAGAGTTGTTTTGTTCAATTGTTAACCAAAAAAAAAAATTCTAGTAAGTTGTAGTCCTAATGTTCATTTTAAGCCTTTGCAAAAATTGAAAAGGTTCTTTTTAAAAAGCCCAAATGAAATTAGTATCCTAAGCAAGAAGAGATAACAGTCTCCTAAGAGTGTTAAACAAACACTAAAGTGTTTAAAAACACTTTGATTTTGTGAAATACCATCATCATGCTTCTCTTTCTTTTGTTTTTAATTGATCCAACATACAAGAAATAAAATCAGTCAAATTCTGCAAAACACAGAGGTTAAAAAAGTAGAAAATAGAAGAAAAACTTATCATTTGACAAAAGGCACGTGCTAAAATGAAATTCCAATTTTTTTACTCCCTGCCAATGACGCAACCCATGACTGCGTCGCAATTTGATTTCTCCAGTGGTGCTATATAGCGCCTCTTACCAGTCAGCGGTACTCTGTACCTGAACCAGTGAGCTCAAATGCATCGCCCTTTTGCTTAGCGGTGTAGTTTTATTTTTTTGAAAATTCTCGTGGGTCTGATTGGTCAAGTGGTGCAGTTTGAAATTCAAAATCTTGGACAGGAAGGATATAGCCTCGTAGTTTGATTTTTCAGCGGTCTTATATAGCGACACTGGAAAGCCAACGGTGCTAAATAGCGACGCTGAGCTTCCAGGGGCGGATTTTTCCTGTGGACAAATAAAAATGTGTAACTTTGATGAAAAACGTGATTGAAAAGTGAGGTTTCCCTCCTTCTAGTGCTAAAATGTGAACCAAGATTCTAACACCTGCAAAACACAAGAAACAATCAACTTATTAGATTAAATGCAAGGTTAAAATCATGATTCCTCAAGAAATTCATTTGAATGTAAAAGAAGAGGAATGAAATGAAGAACACAATAAACATGAAACAAAATATCAAATCCTATTCTAAAACCAAACAAACTTTGAATCTCTTGAGGGAGTTGGTGCCAACTTGATGTGAAAATTGGCCCTTTCCCAACTCCAATGGTGTGATGAAGATGCTTGATGAAGGATTGATTCTTGTAGTGATGACTTCATTGCAACAATTAACTTGGATTAATTTAATATCATATCATGTCCCATCCTCTAGCTTTTCCCACTTGCACATGCAAATAGATTTAATTGATTTATTAAATCTCTATTTTCTTCAAAAAAGCATCTTTTGAGGAATATTCCCCAAATTTGAATTCAAATTCCAAGTGGGATAAGTCCTTCCAACAAGGCATTAACTCCATCTTACATGTCCTTTTCCTTGAACCAAGTGGCATTCAATGCATTCTTTCTTCCCTCGCGCATGTCATTTCAACAAATTCAAAATTCAAAATATGCATTTATTGGCACAATCATCAAAACTTGCACATCCTCCATCCACTCACAAGTTGACAAGTGGTACTTTCCCATTGGCTAATTCTTAGTCCCACATTTCTCTATTTTGGGCATGCTTTCAACTTGTCAATCTATAAATAAGAGGCTAATCTCTTCATTTTGGCATCCATAATTCATGCAAAGTCATTATACTCAAATCCATAGCAACTTATCATCAATTTCATCCAAGCATAGTTAGGTTTTTAGCAGATTTTCAACAGGTAGCTCCATTTAAGTCATCACTACAAGCATCAATCCTTCATCAAGCATCTTCATCACACCATTGGAGTTGGGAAAGGGCCAGTTTTCACATCAAATTGGCACCAAATCCCTCAAGAGATTGAGAGTTTGTTTGGTTTTAGAATAGGATTTGATATTTTGTTTCAAGTTTAATGTGTTCTTCATTTCGTTCCTCTTCTTTTACATTCAAATGAATTTATTGAGAAATCATGATTTTAACCTTGCATTTAATCTAATAAGTTCATTGTTTCTTGTGTTTTGTAGGTGTTAGAATCTTGGTTCACAAGAGAAAAGTAGATTCTTGAAGGACAAAAAAATCCTTGATGATATTATCATCGCCCATGAGGCCATTCACTCCACCGTTTGCAAGAAGAGGGATGGGATGATGATTAAATTGGATATAAATAAATCTTATGATAGAGTTCCATGGGGATTTTTGATTGGGATAATGCGTAGATTTGTCTTTAGTGAATCCTAGTGCAAATGGATTTTTAGTTGTATCTCCACCCCTTCTTATGTTTTTCTAATTAATGGGGTCCCCACATATTTCTTTCTTGCTAAAAAGGGGCTTAGGTAGGGTGATCCCATTTCACCCTATTTGTTTCTCTTGGTGGAAAAGGTGCTTGGCAGAAACTTGAAGAAGAAGATGTGAGAGGTTCATCTGGAAGGCATCTAGGTCTTAGGTGGAATCAACAATATATCTCATCTACAATTTGTAGATGACACCCTCTTGTTTGTTGCATCCAAAATCATAGAAGCGAGAACTCTTAAGAATATCTTAAACAAATTTGAGGAAGCGGTGGGGCATGGGGTTAACATTGCCAAGTCAAAAATATATTTTCTAAAGGCAATGATGTCAGGCTTGAGATATAGAGGATTCTTGGTTTTAACACTGATATTCTCCCAAGTAAGTATTTGGGAATTCCTTTGACTAGAAAATCCAACTCAATCGGAGGCTGGAGTAGTGTTATGAATCATATCCAAAGGATGCTAGCCTCTTGGAAGGGAAAGTGGCTATCTTTAGCTGGAAGGATAACTCTCATTAAGGCCTCTCTCACAACTATCCCTGTATACACTATGTTTGTTTTTTAGATTCCAACTAAGGTTGCAAAACACATGGAGACAGTCAAGAGGACATTTCTATGGAGGGGATGTGAAGATTCACTTAAATATTACCTCATCAAATGGAATGAGGTATGCACTCCCACCTGGTAGGGGGGTCTAGGTATCAGGAAGTGCAAGGAAATGAACAAGGCTTTGGGTTTGAGGCTAACGTGGAGAGTGCGCACTAATAAAGGGAGACTCTAGAGTCATATTTTATAGGCAAAGTACCTTGAGAATGAGGTGGATAATATTCACTCATGACTTACCCAAGTTCTCTTGCTTTTAGAACTTTATAAGATCCTACAACTCTTTTTTGAAACCTGATTTGGTGTGGAGATTGGGCATGGGGAACAAGATCTCTTTTTGGAGGGACCGATGGTTGGAGCCTCATGCTTTGGGTGACCACCCTCAACTAGCGCCTCTCTTATCTCACTTCGAAGACACAATCGGATCTACATTTTGCAATTACTTAGAGGGAGAGGCTCCTCTTTGGCTATGGAAATAGCTCTATGCCACTGTTGATATGATGGGACTGCTTTTCCAGGAGCTAAAAGTAAGATTGGAAAGTTGACCAATTATTTGTGAAATTTAGGAGGACATGTTACAATGGAATGGAAATGGCAGCAGTTTTGTTATTATCTGTGACGCGTACCACACTTATGCTGAAATTTTAGCAACTTGTGGCAATAGCATAATTTGGTGTAGATATAGTATTCCCAAGATGAACACTTTCTTGTGGATTTCTTGGAGGGTTCATGCCCTAACATGGGATAGGCTAAAAACTCTAAGAAAATAGGGCCCCTCTTTGTGTGTTATGTGCAAACAGAAGGAGGAAGACAATAACCATCTTTTCATACATTGCGATGTTGCTTGGAACATATGGTGCAGATTCCTCAATAATTGGGGATTGTCATGGGTCATGCCTAAAGATGTGAGTTTCCTTTTGGATATATGGTCTCTCAAGGCCAAAAGTTCAGGACTAGTTTTGATTTGGGATGTGGCTCCTATTGTCATCATTTGGGCTCTTTGGATTGAATGAGATTAATGTATTTTTAGAAGTGAGGAGAGGTCAACTGACATAATGTAGGATGGAATTGTTAGCACTATTGGAGAGATTGGAGAGGTGCACAATAAGAGAGATTTGGATCTCCCTAAGTCTGAAAAGAGGTGGGTTGATGCCTCACCTTTTTTCCAGTGCTTAAGAAAGAACCATGCCATGCCTCTATGCACAAAGAACATTAGGTGGGTGGCTCCGAAGAATGGGTGGATCAAGTGTAACTTTGACAGTGCGACCAAGGGGAATCCTAGAAGAGCTGAGGGAGGTGGCATCTTTCAAGATGAATTCGACGACACTAAGCTAATTTTCTCCTTTGAATTTGGTAGTGTGTCAAACAACATTGTTGAGGCTAGGGTGGTTCTCTGGGGCATTATGATTGCTATAGATAAAGGGTGGAGATGATTGCAGATTGAAGGCGATTCCAAATTGGTGGTTGATGCTTTGAATGGTGGCCTTCTTCATAATTTTAGGTTGGATGTGATTGTAAAAGTATCAAAATACATGCTGGAAGATATGGTGGAACTCAAGATCACTCATGTTGACAAGAAACATAACAAGTGGTTGATTGGGCTATGAACATGGGAGTTGCAATGCATAGTAGGAATGTCTATAATTCAAAAATATGGGTTGAAAAATTTCCCCTAGAAGTCTAGCATTTTTTGGAAGTGGATAGACCTTTCTAGGTGACTTTTGGATTCATTAGTCTCTATTTTCGGACTTCTATTCTGGTAACATATGACATTTCACTATGTTGACATTGGGAACATCCCTTATCTTTTTGTATTACTATGGGTTCCTGGACCTTTCAAAACTAGATTTTTCTTAACAAAAAAAAATAATTTTGACAATTATCTAATAAATTAAATAATTGTCAAAATTAAAAGAGGGAGTGAATGGTTAAATAATTAACAATAATTATTTAGCCATAGATGAAAGGTGATAAGCTAAATAATTAAATAAATAATAATTCATTTAATTATTAGAGAAGGGGGATATTAGCAACACAATTAATTTATTTAATTAATCAGGATAGAATAGAGATTAGAGAGTGAATTAATTAAATTATTTAATTAATAGAGGAATCTGATCAAGGATAATCAAATAATTAAAATTATTTAATTATCAGAGGACAATGACCAAAAAAATGGCACTCACAGACTTAGGACATTTTTTAGTGTCTACATTTTTCTCCTCTGACATAATACAGTTCATCACATTGTGTCAAATAAATTAGTCAAAGGATGCCCTAGTGAAGTTAGGGTACAGGTATGCCCCCTTGGGAAAATTTTACAAATTTTCAAAACATTTCAAAAATTTTGGAAAATTGTCCCAATAAGACACATTGATGGCTAGGAATTTGATGGTGCAAACAAAAATGAGTTGTGAAGTCAAAAAAGGGATCAAATTCAAGTTCAAAGTCATCACAAGGTGTGCCCAATAGACAAGGTAGGTCAAAACCCTAATTTTGAACCTATAAATAAAAATTTGAGTGAGAAAAATGTTCATTTATGCATTCCCAATTTAGAAATTTTTATAGCTCAGGAGTGATTTTCCAGCAAAGATGTCACCTATTGTAGAGGCTTCCCACCATGCATACCACATCTAGAGATACCATAGAGTTGAGGGAGTGCCCACCCTGGTATGTAGTACTAGCCCGATTTTAATTTTTTCATTTTTTGTGCATTTAGGTAGGGAAAAAATTTAGAAGGAAATTGCATCATAGAATTTTGCAATGCAATTCCGTGTGCACTCAACGCAAATGATAAGTGGTTTGTCACAATCGTCTCATCATGACACAAGTGCATTAGGGTTAGTGTAGGGGCATTTGCATCATGACACACAAAATTGTGTGACATAAGTAAATTTTTGAGTTGCATATGCGGTTAGAAATGACGCAAGCAAGAAGCTGCAACACGTGATGTATAGAATGGCGCATGTGATAGGCGAGTGACACAATCACAATTGTGAGCTGGTGGATAATGTGTATAATGCATTTGAAAAAACTACGACACAATTATGGGGTTCAAAATTTGCCCCAAATTAGGAAATTTTGACTTGGTCAACTTAGGATCAATAGGTCAACTAAAGGTCTTGGATTGACATGATGGTTTGCTTGATGATTTTAGGAGCATCTACCTCCTATTTATATGTGAGAGTTGAGACCAGATGTTTTCAATTATGGGACTATTTAGGTGACAAGGAGAGACATACATTTCTAGACCTAGGTTTGTTCTATGTCACCTCTATGCCTGTGATTAGGCAAAATAAGGGGATGTTGATAGCATTGGTAGATCGATGGCACTCCAAGATGAGTAGCTTCCACTTGCCGATAGGGGAGGTGACAGTCACCCTAGAGGATGTGTATAGGATATTACGGCTTCCAATTCGTGGCGAGTAGGTACATTATGACCCCGCTTGAGGATTGCAGGCCTTGTACAAGTACTATGATTGTGATTATGATACAGAGCTTGGGATCCAAGGTTACGAGATCCGATGGGAGACATTGGTAGAGTGATATGACATATATGACTATGTTTTATTCATGTTGATATTAGGAGTGATGATTCTAGACCACAGGGGTCATGGTTTCCCAATAGGCTAGGGAGAGATGCTTGGATTGATGGTTCACTTTGGGATAGTGTATGTGTGGGTGCCATGTCTATTGGCCATGCTTTACTTTTAGCTGCATGATATCGCCTACAAGGGAGGATAGAGTTTGAGCT
This sequence comes from Sequoia sempervirens, assembly GCA_007258455.2. Taxonomy (NCBI): domain Eukaryota; kingdom Viridiplantae; phylum Streptophyta; class Pinopsida; order Cupressales; family Cupressaceae; genus Sequoia; species Sequoia sempervirens. The sequence continues at coordinate 119,991,856 of VDFB02075321.1, forward strand.
ACGAGGTGACATTACTGACAGTTTGGGCATGGGAGCACATAGTGGTGTTCCAACCTCTAGTGGTTTGACACTTGGGAGTAGGTGCTCCATATGTTTATATGTACCAGGCGGTCCTAACACAGACACATGTGGGGGATGTTGGTTACTATAGGCATGGTCTAGACACGTTGGTCAGTTTCATTTGGAGGCTATACAGGACTTTTGATTTATGGATTGATGAGGACAATCACATGCCATGGTGTCAACATCCTAGATATCTCATCAGCTACATAGTGCAGACCCAACATATCATTGAGATGTATCTACCAGAGAGGGTAAGACTCCAATTTGGGGAGAGACGGGGAGTTCCAATTGGCACTGCAAATTTTGCATGATCCTCTTGGGAGCTACATCCATGGGGACATTAGATTGTGGTTACTAGAGCAGAGTAAGAGATCGATGCCCTTCAGGCATTAGATTGGGAGTGGAGAGGAGGGGATGTTGATGTAGGTATTACACCAAAGTATGATACCTGGTGGTTGATACATAGACCAGTACCTTTGATAGATCCACAAAAAACAATGTGGATAGAGCACAGAGGTAGGGGCCCAAGAGGCCAGAAAGGGGATAGGGGTTAGAGGGGTGGAGGGAGAGGATATGGTGGACAAGGGGATGGAGGATAGAGAGATTGTTGGCCCCCTACAATGATTTAACAACTAGGCCTTTACAGCTGTGATTCAAAGATTGGACATCTAACCTAAATAGCTATTTCAATCATCATGAAGGTGCATTTAACTTTTCAACCTAGGGACGTGAACTTGAAATGGGTCAGCACAATATGTGCACTAGGAACCCAAAGTAGCCATTTTCACTCTACGGCTAAGAAAAACACAATGGTGAAAGTAAATTGCTTAGAAAGGAATCATCATCAACAACTACCCCAAGCTTAAATGCATGACATAAATGAAAATCTAAGCAAACAAACAAGACACTACTTTGTTTGCTTTGGTTACAAGAATAGTCATAGAATGGAATTTTAGTGGCTGTAGGAACAGTCGGTGCTAGATTCTTAACTAATTACTAAAAAAAAAAAATACTAAACTAATACTAAGATAAAAGACGGATTACTCACCAAGTGGTCCCCCTTGGATAAGTATCCTCTAAAAAATAATGAGAACTCAGATGCTCAAACTTAGAACTTCATTTTATTCACTAGAATTCATGAGTACAAAAGAGTAGCATAACTGTATTGCTGAAAACTTTAAGAATGCAAGTACAATATTAAATCACACAACCTCCAGAGAAGGAGCATCTGATCCTTATTTGTACTATCAACTCCATGAGCTGGGAGGATGCCATTTAGGGAAAATAGAGAAAGTGGAGTGACAGTTATGCATGCCTAGAATCTAGTTAGACATGCATGTCCACATGCAGATTTAGCACAATAGTAACACACATTTTATCAACAACAATAAAGACCACTACAAGATGGTTACATTTGGTTTGCATGAGGAATCTCTTGTCATCGACCTTCTTTGTCCTTTGAATGATTCCCTTGATGGGCATTATGGTGCATGCCGAGCTGGCGGTGTCTTTCTCAATTTAGCATTCTCAAATTATATCTGTATGGAAATGTTAGTCCACACAATAATTGCATATCTATAACTGCTTTAAAGAATATTCATTAACCACATGCAGGACTAATATAGATAGTCCATATAACTTGCCAAATGTTATCATTAAAAGTTTGTAGAAATAGGATTAGGCCCAATGTCTATAGTTTGAGGAAATATCATAAAAGTATCAACACTTAACATCAAATTTCACGATAACTTTAGCAACTAAATCATAAATTCTACCTAAAATTAGACCATAAACTAGACTTGTCACTCCCCCCAACCTAAGGTTTTGTTGGTCCTCTAGTAGGGAAAGGGTTGTTCTTCTGATTAGTCAATGTTCTAAAATTTGCATCAAAAAAATTGTCCCACATCAGAGTGTGTTGTGTGTGAATCAAGATCCTAGTAGAATCCTCCCAATCTATCCAATCTACTCCATCTATGTCTCTCTGTAGCAATATCATATTGGTAGAACCTAAAGTTTGGTATAGGCCACATTAGGATGGGTGGCTGAAAAGTCAGGGGAAGCCAGAATCGCCCTTTTGTCCTTCCAATGTGAATATCTCTATCAATTATTTTAAGAGTTGTAGCATAGTTTTGGATGGAATGAGGCTCAGCCTGCTTGAGATCATTAGTTAGGTTGTTCCATCTTTGTGAGAGGTATCTCTTCACATTTTCCTCTTTTACTTTTTCCTTTGCCTCATATTCACTATAAACTGCTTCTATGCAAGGCATAATCCTATTACCATAACTAGGTCTAAAAAACATTTTGTGCCATTCCCTGAAAATATCCCTTGGATTCCTTGATTTAGCCCTAATGGAAGGGGGGATGCTAGATTCCATTTTCTTAGAATCCCCATATTGTTGTCCCCAACTAATCTCATTTTGCACCCAAGAAATAAATGCCCTTAATTGGAAATCCCCAACATACAACAATGGATTCCAATCATGGTCTTGAGTCATAACATAATTATGCAAATAAAACTCACACAACAAATTCTTCATTTAAGGGGAAGCAATTCGATAAGCATTGAAAAATTAAATAGGAGTCTCAATGGATGGGTTCAAACCTGAGATAATTCTTTCCATCCTAAAAGAAAGATATTTCTCCTTCAAATGCATAGCATAGACCCTTGGATGGGTCATGCACTGTAAAATCTATGGTACCAAAGTTGCCATATCATCCACCTTCTTTAAGGTGGAAATTTATGCATCCTTGTCTTCAATCTCCTCGTCTCTCTTTTGAATTTCCTTTTTCAACCTGCATTTTTTCTCCTTCCATTCTTCTTCCTTTCTCTGCATCTCTTTCCATAAATGCATAGCTACCTTGTGCATTGAAAAGTTAGGGGGGTTATGTATTCCTACTAGCATTTTTCCTGGCACTGATGCTTGCTCTTCACATGGTGCTAATTGCGAGGATTCAGGTTGTTCCATCAATTCTGGTTGCAGGGGCACTGATTGTTCTCCAAATTCTTGTTGTTGTTGTAGGGACTCTTGCTCTTGTTTTTTCTTTCGCTACAAGATCTCTTGCTGCAAGAAATCCTGATTTTCTTTGTACTCTTGATTTTTGACTTTTTCTACAATGTTAGCAAGATCGACCAATGTTATGTTTGTTGTCATCTTAAATATATCTTCTTCCTTGAAATTCTCCTACCCCATTGGAGCTTTTGTGTCCCCTTGTGATATTTCTCTAGATTTAGGGATTTCCTATAGAGGCATACCAAAGGCTGGCCCGACTGGTCTTGTTTTCCTAGGAGGGCTCTCATGTTTTTCTTTGGCTACAGGATGAACAGTGTTAGCCTTTCTCTTCTTAGAGCTTGGCACCTCTTTTTCTATCAGCTTCCTTTTGGCTTTTCCTTTTCTCATTTCTACCTCTCTTTTGTGCCCTAGTTTTCATTAGAATTCCAAGTGGAACATCATCATTAGAATCAGGGGAAGAACTTTCTTTGTCTGAGTGCTCTGTCCTAGAAGAGCTAATTTCTATGGTTTCTTCTATTGCAAGAGGGTTTACACTAGGGCCTACTCTAGAGGTTGAAGCACCAAGAGTGGCTTCAGTCATGCTCAATCTCCTACTAGACCTATGAGGTTGAGGTAAAACCCTAGGTTGCAAATGCTCAGGTCTAATTTGATCAGTTTTTATGAATTCTTTCCAGGTCATTCCAGACACATCATATAGAGACTTCTCAACTAACAATTTAATCAGACAATGGTGGGAAACAGAATTGTCCCTACCTTTCTGAGTCTTGGTTGCCATGATTGAAAGAAGGTTGTATAGCACATTTGACACATTCATCCTTCTTTCGTGCCTTGTGTGATTCAAAATTTTGAAGTGGACAAAATGCAAATTCAATTAGAGACCTTCATAGGTGATGTATTTTATGACATAAACAACTATCTACTTCATGGCTTAGGTAAAGACATTCTCTTCACACCCTGTTTATCTATGCTCAATGGAGGGTCATTCGACTCTATAAATTCGGCCCTAGTTGATTTGGCATCTCTAGAAACAGGGTAATTTTCACCATCAACAGGTAACCTTATAACTTCTGCAATTCTTTCTTTAGTCACTATGACCTCTAGCCCTTTTACCATGGCCTTCCCTTTAGAAAATGTTTGGATGAATTGTAGTGCAATGTCTTCATCGAAATCATCTAGCTTCAAGAATTAGTCTATCCACCCGCAATTTCTAAATTCGGCCAGGCAAGGTGCATCTTGCAGTAATACATCATGCACCGTGGGTTCATTTTGAATTAAACCACCTCCCATTGTCTACAATCAAACAAAAACTCTACAGTTTCCTTCCAACAATTCTCGTCTGAAAACCAAATTTACTTTCTTGCAACACTTGCCAAATTTCCAATGCCAATGGTGACTGAATTTTCCCTTTCTAATTTACCTTATATTTGCAATGCAACTTGAGATATGACAACGTCAATAATGGAAAGGAAGGAGTAATAAAGGAAAGCTATGATAGAGAGAAATGGTGGTAGCAGCTAGTGTCACCTCACACATGTGAGCTGTCCTCTCACTTATATTTCAAATCAGCTCAATTTAAATTTTGCTGACGTAGACCAGCATGGACTAACACGTGGGAAAAATATTCACATCTTTTTCCTTCCCCCAACCTAAATTTTGGCATGTGAGATGATTATTTGATAAGGGTAGGGAATATTGGCATGCTATGGTGAACGTCCATACTAATGTACAACAATTAAATGAATGCACTTAAAGTCAATTAAGATATATCAATTAATGCACACATACTTCAATGTGTGGAGGATTTTTTGCAAAGATTTTGAAGAAAGTAACGTTTTCCTTTTTAGGAAATAAGTTGACCAATTAATGAAGATGAGGTGGGATGAGGTGGAGTGGAGTGAAGTGAAATGATGGAAGAGAGAGAAAGGTGGAGATGGATAGGAAGATGGGTGGAGAAGTGGAGAAATGGACTCCCATGGAAGTGGAAGTCTTTATTATGACAAATATGTTAGGAAAAATTAGGGCATCTCAGAGTAACCTCCAAGAACAGTAGTGCCTTTGGTAACTTTAATTTTGATTAGGTTGCATCAAAGACATGTACAACTATGTCCTAAAGCGAAAACAAACAAAGTTTATTTCCCACATTAATCCTTCTGAGAGAATCACATGTAAATTCAACAGCATGCAACAACACAGATGAAAGATAAGATAAAAAACCAGAACACAAAGATTTACATGGGGAAAACCCTTTCGGGTAAAAAACCCCACACTCCAAAGATTGATCCATTGTATTATTCAACAACTGAAGGTTACAATACAATTCAGGCTCATAGCCTTTTCAGAGATTACATCTTGTTCATTATGGCAATCTAGTAGCAAACACTCCCTGAGAGATCAACCATGGCATTCATGATCAAGAGAGATTCCAGCATAACCCTGCCTCTCTCTTCCTCTGCTTTGGCCTCATGGCCTCAGTCTTTCAGCTAGCCACTTGGCCCTCTCTCTTTGCTTCTCTTGTTCTCTCTTACTCTGTCAAAATTTCCAATGCATACATATATACATTTTTTCTCTACAGCCTCTGTGAATCGGTTTGTTTTCAACTGTCAGATCACAACTATTGAATCATCTAGCTCAGCATCGTAGATGTTTCCACTTCCTTGCATAGAAGATAATACATCCAAGTCACATCACATAGGATATTCTTCACTTGGTCAACAACAATCAACTTGTGTCGCATGTCGGTGAGACACTAACCGTGTCTCCTTGATGCCACAAGACCTGACTATCGATATCACCAAGAGCCTTCACTATCCGCAAGACATTATACCGAGTTCACAAGTTGCATCGACCTCAACAATCCCATCAGCAAGACTATCACTCTTTACCAAGACATCATACCAAAGTTCCCAAGTCACATTGATCTCAGCATTCTCATCAGTGAGACAATCTCCATTCGATGAGACATCATACCAAAGTTCAAAGGTCACTTTGAAATGTCCAACAGTCGGCAAGACTTACCACTATCACCGAGAGATCATAGCAAACAAAAAATGTCACCCCAAAGACCATATATTATCGGCAAGACTTCAACAGTCACTAAGAGGTTATACTAAATGCTCACACCTTTCGCTGAAGACTTCAGTCACTGGTAGTCATAGTGAAGTGCACAAGTCACTTAGACAACAGTATTCCTATCGGCAAGACTATCATCTTTCGCCAAGAGATCATATCGTTGCCTTCGTGTTACCCTAATGAGCATCGGTGAGACAAACATAAGTCGCCAAGAGTTCTTACCGAACCCTTTCTATCTCCCTGATGATTCCAATCAGTGAGACATCTCCCTATCACCAAGACTTCATGCCGATAGGAGCAAGTCATATCGATTACCACATCGGCTAGACAGACCAAAGGTCATGCCAATATCGGAAAAACTTCCTATCGTCGCTGAGACATCATTCTGATACATATGAGTTACTCTGATGACACAATTTCCACAAGTCTCCCCGACATCCACTAGACACCAACCCGTTGGCTAGAGATCTCCACTCAGTAGAAGGTTACAGCGAACATCACAAGTTACAGCTACAACACTAGTTAGGAAGACAGAAGCATTATCTTGGTGACATGAGCAAAACACAAGGTTACTAAACTGCCAGTCGGCCATACAACTCAATAGTCATAGCGACTATGCTTTCTGAGAGGTTTCAGCCTATGAGATTGAGGCAACAATTCCAACAAAATACATACCTCAATTAGCCAAAAGGAGGGACACTAGGTCCACTTCCTTCGGCTGTAGGAAGCTTAGGTACTACATGCTGAGTGAATTGTTGTAGGAACTCCTCCTTGGAAGTTGGCTTGCGATACAATCTGAGGTGATGACCATTGAAAAGCAACTTGAATCTAACTGGGTCAATGGTAATGAGTTGAATAACACCATTGGGGAATACTTCAACAACCTCATATGGTCCTAGCCACCTTTTCTGCAATTTTCCTATGTTGTCCTGATATCTAGAATCATAAAGCAATGCCCAGTCTCCTAGTTGTAATTTCTTTACCTTGATAAATTTATCATGCCACCTAATTCTCTGATTCTACACTACCTCAATGTGATGCAAGGATGCTCTCCACATCTCATCCAAAGCATTTAGTTGCATGATTCTTTCTCTTTGTGCCTCAAAGATATCCATCCTTAAATCTATTACACTTTTAAGAGTCTTATGTTCAAATTCAATGGGCATCATGGTTGTCTTTCCATACAACAACTCAAATGGAGTGAAGCCTATAGTTGTTTTCCAAGTAGTTTTGTAGGCCCAAACAGCTTATGATAATTTTTTTACCCAATCCTTTCTATGGATAGCTATAGTTTTGGTCAGAATAGCTTCAATTTCTTTGTTGGTCACCTCAACTTGACCATTGGCCTGGGGGTGATAAGGAGTATACTTAATGTGTCTTATGTTGTGCTCATTGACTAGTGTTGCAACAAGGGTTGATGTGAATTGAGTGCCTTGATCAGGTACTATCTCTTGTGGAACTCCATACCTTATGAAAATCTCCTTAAAGAAATTATGCAACCTTGTTATCTCTTGCATGCTTCATGGCCTTAACTTCTACCCACTTTGTTACATAATCAGTGCATACCAGGATATAGGACTTACCATTTGATGGAGGGTCAATGGGTCCTACAAAATCAAATCCCCACTTGTCAAAGGGAGTGATTTCTACCTGAGGGTAAAGTGGCATCTCATCAGATTTGGTTGGTTTGCCCATTCTTTGGCATCTATCACATTTTCTAGTATACCTTCCTACATCCTTGTGGAGTCTTGGCCAATAATATCCTATGTTCAAAATCTTTATTGTTGTCCTCTTGGCTGCAAAATGTCCTACACATGGTTTATTGTGGCATGCATGCAAAATTTCATATGCCTCATCTTCTCTCACACATCTCCTCATGACATGGTATGTTCTAGTATAAAAAAAAAATCCAACAAACCATGAGAAAGTAAAATATTTTTCAATGAGTTCCCTTCTCTATTTTGGAGAGAAGTGAGGAGGAACTCTACTTGTGACTAGATAATTAGCTATGTCAACATACCAGGGTTTTTGTACACTAATAGAGAATAGATGCTCATTAGGAAAAAAGTCATTTATTGCTTGATTATCCCCTGATGTAGTCAGCCTTGAAAGAAAATCTACAACATTATCCTTCCTTGGTTTATCCACAATGGTTATGCCAAACTCCTACATCAACAATAATCATCTTTCCAGCCTACCAAAGATCAGAGGCTTATTCATGAGATACTTAATGGCTGCATGATCAGTGTGTATACAAATTTGGTAACTTGTTATGTAATGCTTGATTTTTTTCAGGGCATAGATTACTGCCAACATTTCTTTTTTTATCACTGTATAGTTGAATTCAACTCCTTGCAAATTTTTGCTAACAAAATAAATGGCATTTTGAATAGATCCTTCTTTCTATCCTAAGACTGCTCCTATGGCATAATCTGATGCATCTATATGTATTTGGAAAGGAAGCTCCCAATTAGGTCCTTTGAGTATAGGAGCATGAGTCAAGGCTACCTTCAAGTCAGAAAATTCCTTGTCACAAGCTTCAGTCCACTAGAATTCAGCATCTTTAGTGAGAAGAGTATAGCTACTATTTTTCTAAAATCCTTGATGAAACACCTATAATATTTTGCATGGCCCAAGAAACTCCTAACATCCTTTTTTTTGTAGGTGTGGGTATATTTTTTATCACCTCAATCTTTGTAGTATCTACTTGAATTCCTTTGTGGGAGATGTAGTGGCCAAGGACTACACCTTCCTGCATCATCATGAAGCACTTTTCACTATTTAAAGATAGATTTTGGTCTTCAAATCTATGTAGGACTCTCCTGAGATTGTCCAATGCCTGATTAAAATCAGCACCATAGGTGGTAAAGTCATCCATGTAAATTTCCATGCAATCAAGAGAGATATCTGAAAATATGCTAATGATTGCCCTCTGAAAAGTTGCAGATGCATTGCATAAGCCAAATGGGAGTACTGAGTAGGCATAGGTCCCCCATGGACAAGTAAAGGTGGTCTTATCCTGGCTCTCTAGTGCAATTTGGATCTGGTTGTAGCTACTAAATCCATCTAGAAAAGAAAAGTATTGCTTTTCTGCAAGTGTGTCCAAAACTTGATCTATGAAAGGTAAGGGAAAATGGTCCTTCTTGGTGGTAGCATTAAGTTCCCTGTAATCAACAAAAACTCACCATTTCCCTCCTTTTTTAGGCACAATCACCAATGGAGAAACCCACTAGCTATCTAAAATGGGGTAGATAAATCCTGCATCTAGCAATTTCTACAATTCCCCTTTTACAATTTCTCTCAGTGTAGGGTTAATTCTTCTTTGTGGCTGCCTCACTGGGGTCCAATCATATCTAATGTAAATTTTGTATGTGCAAATTTTAGGGTCCAATCCTTTCATATCATGATAATCCCACGCAAATTCATGTTGGTGGGTCCTTAATAAGTTTTCCAATAACAATTGTTGTTCTTCACTCAGTTTACTATTAACATTCAGATATTTTCCTTCTGACACTTGCACTTGTGTAGTTAACTCTATCATGGCTGCTTCATTAATGCATGGTACCTTTAGTTCATATGGTAGTAATGTATAACACATACCTATTTTGTAGGAAGTTCAACTACAGGAAAGGTGGTTGTATGAAGAGTGGTTGCAAGAGTAGACAGAAGTGCCTTGGCTGGAACAACTAAATGAGAAGATTATGCCTATTCCACTTCACAATGATTTTGAATGATGTTAGTCAATACATCATCCTCATATTGAAGTTGCATAAAATAGCATCTTCTTAGCATCATAAGATGCACCAATGAATTAACTTCCTCAGCCTCTTCACCAACATATGGCCATACGAGATCATCCTCATGATGAGATGGCTGAGCAGGAGGATAAAGAACAAAAAATTTGGTGCTCTTCCCATTTGAAATAGTCATGTCACCTGACCAGCATCCAATGTATTCATTTGAAGTTTCTAACAATCGTCTTCCAAGAATAATGGGATACTTGCCTAGTGTAGCTTTAGGAGAAAGAATCATGAAGTCTGCTAGGTACTCCCAGGTGTGTAGAACTACCACAAGATCCTCCACTATACCATCAGGCTTAACAATAGAACTATCAACAAGTTGTAGGATAGTAGGATTAGATCTCACGCTTGCAACATTTAGTTGTTGTAGGATATCCTTGGTCATTACATTTATTTATGCTCCTAAATCAATCAGTGCATTCTTTATTTGGATCTTGTTTATAAAGACTTCTACCACAGGACTACCTGGGTCATTGTACTTTGGGATAGTCATTTTTCTAAGCATAATGTCAGCCAGTTGTCCCACCACATGGACTGTAACTAGGTCTTTCTTTTTCTTTCCTAGCTTCTTGAGGCATGCTTCCTTGATTTCCTTGCCATAGACTAAGACATCCTTTATGGCTTGGAATAGAGGGATATGGACACATATATGCTTCAGCTGATCTAGGATGTCAAAAGTTGTATCCTCTTTTTCTTCATTTTTCTTGGCAACTTCCAATCTCTAGGGAAATGGCGGTTCTTATTCAGTCTACTTGGCTTGAACTTGTTCAGGATTTTTAGGTGCACTTAGTTGAATGGGATCATTTAGAGGTTCCTCTTCCTCTTCCATAGGAAGCTCAGTGATAATGGGCTTTGAAGGGGTTGGTAAGGTAGTTCCTGAATGCAAGTGGATGTCACTTACACTCACAGCATATGCAGGGAATTGATTTGAATCAGCAGAGTATATAGGTTGCAGTTGTGGTTTGTTATTTGGATTGGGTGTGGGCTGAACTGGGAGCTAAGTAGGTTTAGGTGCATTTGAGCTTGAATTAGTAGGTGGAGGCATTATAGTAGGCTGTTGGGGATGAGAAGGTGGCCGCATATAACTAGTTGTTTGGGTTTTCCATTGTTGTCCTCCCCTCCATTGATTTGTTTACTACCATTTTCTTGGAGGTAGCTACCAATTCCCTTGATATTTCTGCCAATTCCCCTAAGGTTGCCGCCACTGGGGTGGAGATTTTTGATGATTGGGCCAAGCACTTGGAGGGTTACCCCAAGGTTTCAGTGGATATCCTCCATAGATGGATGGATATGGGGGCTACCATTAGTTACCAGATGAATAGGAATTGAAATATGACCCAACATAACAGAGTGGATCTAGTGGCATACCTTGTCTTAGAGCCCAAGGCCTCCGTTGTGCAACATAGTAGACTTGATCTTCAATCTGAATTGGCTTGAACTTAGGTGCAATCTGCTTTCCTTCAATGTTAGGTACTATCTTCCATCTGCAGTCCTTCTTTTATCTACAATGGGGGAAATACTCTATCAACATTGCCTCTACCTCCTTTTGCTTCTTTTTGGCCTAAAGTGTATTTAGCTAAGTAGCTAGATTGTTTATAATGTCTTTCTTGAAGTCTGCCAGCAAATGAGTAATCTCCATTCTTGAAACTCCATCGGTAGATGACTTACCCATGGAAGATTGGTAAGCTCTTCCTTTCTTTGAAGCTTCCCTAGAGTAGTTCTGGCATATTTTCTTGATATCCTCCCAAGGAACTTGAGAGATATATCCTCCTCCCATCAGGTCCAAGGCATCAGTGTAGCTGTCATTGATTCCTCTTAGGAAAAAACAACTTTGTGAGTCTTCATTGAATGTAGGGTGTGGAGATTTTTGTAAGAAAAATAGAAACCTTGCAATATAATCCTCAAGGCTCTCATCTTCCTTTTGTTGTATCCTAAAAATATCACCTACTCTCATGTCACTACCCGTGCAGTACTCCTTGTATTTCTCAAGGAATTCGCTCTTCATGTCCTCCAAAGTTTCCACGGTATCTTTTCCTAGCTCATGAACCATCTTAATGCAGCTTCTTTTAGAGTGGTAGGAAATAGCTTAAGCCTATGGGCATCAGTGGTGTAGTCATAACTCCTGCAGAGTATGTCAAACTCAAACAAGAAGGTATCAAGATCTTATGTGACAAGTCCATAAAACTTGGGGAGTGTTGAAGTAGGGATATTTTTTATGTAGTCAACTTCATTCTAATTGGAAATGGGGAAAGGAAAAGCTGGTTGATTAGGTCTGTTTCTATTTGCATCACCCATGCCTGCTTGATGTAGTTCCAAAGCAAAGGGATTCTCAAGCTAATTCTGGTATTCAGAGGAAACTTTAGAGCTAGTTAGATTAGGAAATGCATCAGAAAAGGGGTGTGGATCTTCTTCTTCTTCTTCTCTTAGTAGGTTTTGATATTCAACTAGCTGGACTAGATTAGGATTGTTAGGAAGGAATCTCCCATAAGCTTCCCCTCTCCTTCCTCTATGCATGTGGTGTCAACTCACTATCAGCCAGTTCACACAAAGAATTGGTAGAGAATAAGGGCAGTCATTACTTCCTAAATGAGGGGTATGCTAAGAACAACTTTTAGAAATACTACAGCAAGAAAACTCAATGACTCCAAAGAACTTCCTAATTTGACACCATCCTGGAAATGGCACCAAAAATGTCGGCCTCCTACAATGATTTAACAATTAGGCCTTTATAGCCATGATTCAAAGATTGGACATCTAACCTAAATAGCTATTTCAATCATCATGAAGGTTCATTTAACTTGTCAACCCAAGGATGTGAACTTGAAATGGGTCAGCACAGTGTGCACTAGGAACCCAAAGTAGCCATTTTCACTCTACAACTAAGAAAGACACAATGCTAAAAGTAAATTGCTTAGAACAGAATAACATAAATGATAATCATCAATCAAAAACTACACCAAGCTTAAATGCATGAAAAAAATGAAGATCTGAGTAAACAAACAGGACACTACTCTATCTGCTTTGGCTACAGGAATAGTCACATAATGGAATTCTAGTGGCTGCAAGAACAATCGGTGCTAGATTGTTAACTTATTATTGAATAGAAAGTAATACTAAAATAATACTAAGAAAAATGATGGATTACTCACAAAGTGGTCCCCCTTGGATAAGTATTCTCTAAAAACTAATAAGAACTCAGATGCTCAAACTTAGCACTTCATTTTATTCACTGGAATTCATGAGTACAAAAGAGTAGCATAATTGTATTTTTGAAAACTTTAAGAATGCAAGTACAATATTAGATCGTGCAACCTCTAAAGAAGAAGCATCTAATCCTTATTTATAATGTCAACTAAACAAGGAAGTCAACTCCATGAACTAGGAGGATTCCATTTAGAGAAACCAAAGAAATTGGAGCAGCGGTTACACGTGCATGGAATCCGATCAGACATGTATGTCCACATGCAGATTTAGCTCTGCAGTAATGTGCACGTTTTCTCAACAGCAATAAATACCACTACAGGGTGATTGCATTCAGTTTGCATGAGGAATCTCCTATCGTCGACCTCCTCTGACCTTTGAATGATTCCCTTGTTGGACATTATGGTGCATTCCCAACTTGCGGTGTCTTTCTCAATTTAGCATCCTCAAATTATATTTGCATGGCAATGTTAGTACACACAATAATTGCATATCTATAACTGCTTTAAAGAAAATTCATTAACCACTTGAAAGATTAATATAAATATTCCATATAACATGTCATTATCATTAAAGTTTATAGAAATAGGATTAGGCCCAATGTCTATAGTTTGAGGAAATATCATAAAAGTATCAGCACTTAACATCAAATTCCATGATAACTTCAACAACTAAATCATAAATTCTACCCAAAATTAGACCATAAGCTAGACTCATCAAAGATGATGGAGGAGACAAATAGGGAAGACAAGGAGGGGACTGATGGAGGGGGGGAAGGATAGCTACCACTGATTAGGGAGGATGAGGAGATGGAGGAGGACCAGCTTGAGGTGAGGGTAGTGGTGGAGGTGGTAGTGCAAGAGGGGGAGCAACACACAGAGATGCCCACACCAAAGTTAGGGCAGCCAAAGGAAAAGGCTATGGAGGTTCAGGCTAGGGGAGAGGTTGGACTGGAGAAGTAGGCTGAGTAGGAGGCAAATATGGATGATGGAGAGAGAGTCCTCTATGAGAGGATCATCATGGGTATGGATGGGGTCAGAGGGGAGGATGGATCCATGGAGCAGGGGATAGCCACACTACAAGATCAAGTAGAGGCTTTAGAGGCCAAGCTGAGGAATGTTACTATAGAGAGGGATGTCCTTAAGGTCGAGAGGGATGCCTTCCAAGTAGAGAGAGACCTAGCGGTGATTAGCCAACAACAAATAGACCAACGAATGAACAATTTTATAGCTACATGCAGTGGATCTGTCATGGAGGTTGCATGGGAGTACACCAGGGGGAGTAGGGTTAGTCAATATTATAGAGATTTGTATGAGAGAGTGGTACCACTAGAGAGGAGGGAGCCCTCCTTTTCATAGATTGACAGTGGCTCATGGGGCAGATCACACAGTAGGAAAAATAGCAGGTGCACATAGAGCATGTCTTAGGGTGAGACTTCAAATTCCAGATGGACTACACCATATGACAAGCCTTCGTCCACATAGCACAGATCTAGAGATTCACCGCACAGGGAGGATAGGGATTCCCCAGGGATAGGGGATCAGGACAGTTTAGGCTAGGGCCCCTTTTTATTTATCATGTTATATGGAAACTTTCATTTTTTATTATCGATCCTACGAGCTACACTTTTATTGGACATGATACATCATGACATTGTAACTATGACACTTATTTTTTGAGTGATATATATATGATATGATTTTGGTGGCAGTTGATGATATAAATTGTTATATGATTATGCTTTTATGTTTATGATGATGACATGCTATGTTATGGATGTTTATGTTGTGATTATGATGTTTATTGATGCATTCTATATGGTTATGTGATGGCTTAATATGCTTTATGATTATACTTTTATGATTATATGTGGATAATAAATGCAACATGGATTACCTAATTTGATGAATGCAATGTGATATGATGATGTGATGCATTTATGATTATAGATTTTTATAGTATTATAATATGTATGAATGATGAATGTAATGGAAATGACCTAATTTAATAAATGCAATGTGTTATGCAAATATATTGATGTAATAAAATGTTTATATGATAATGTAAAATGTGATGTGTAGTATGATATTCCATATAATTATTGATGTGATGTAATGTGTATGGAATGCAATGTGATGTGAAATGCAATGCAATGTATGTGAAATGTAATGTTATGCAATGTGATGAATGAACTATGTAATAGAATACTAATATGATGAGAAAATGTTAATTCTACATGGATGATTTATAATTTTTTGTGTTTTCTTATGCAAATATATGTATGTAACTTAATATGGTAATGCTATCTATAATGGAGATGCCTTCTATGATGCTATCTAACATGATTATGTATGCAAGATTTTTTGTGTGCCACAGGACTCTGTCAGGATGTAGATGGAAGAAATGTTAGTGTGGAAGAGATGGAAGTTAGCATAAAAAAATAAAAGGAAGATGGATATGGAAAGTGAGACAAGAAATGACAAGGGACCAACTTTCATGCTTTTATATTTATCATCATAGGGCTACAAAAATGTCACAAATGGAACAAAAACACCAAGGTGTGCAAGGTGACCATTTGTGAGAGACAAGTAGTCAAAAGACAAATTCAAAAGAAAAGGAATTCCCCAGCTCATACTAAGGACTCAATTATCCCAATATTTTTTCCAAGACAAACCATAGACAAAAAGAAAATAAAAGAGGTCATGATCCATCATCGTCCCTCTAAATACCTTAATAGGACATCCTTAAGGTAACTAGTAACATGACTGAAGACCAATAAAAAAGATAAGACAAATGTAGACCAAAAAAGTGTTTGCCAAAGAGAATAGTGTTTTCCAATGATACTGATAAGATTGTTTGAGTTGATTGATTGATTCCAATGATACTGATAAGATTGTTTGAGTTGATTGATTAGGTTGACCAAGAGGACTGAATTGATTGATAAGTTGACAAAGGTTGACAAATTGATTTGATTGACCGGTTACCAAGGATTGATTAATAAGGATTATGCCTGGTTTCAAGAAGGACACATCCTAATTAAGGCAAGATTGATTGATTGTTTGAAAAATATTGATTGATAAGGTTGACAAGGTTGATGATTACATCTGATTTCAGGAAGGACACATCCAGATTAAGGCAAGATTGATTGACCAATATGAAAAGATTGATTGATTGTTTGAAAAAGATTGATTGATATGACCAAATAATGTGACAATACCTAATTTCAGGAAAGACATATCCTATTTAAGGCAAGGAACACATCTGATAAAGTTGATCAAGTGACCATTGTTGATAAAGCACCTAACTACAAGAAAGACACATCTTGCTTAAGGTGAATGACCAAATTGACCAAAGACAAATTATAATCTCAAGGACACATCCTGATAAAAGATAAGAGATGGGATAGAATGAGACAAATGACATAATTCCCCATTCCAATACAAGATCAATGACCAGATTAGTTGATTGACGATAAGACAATTGATTGATTGAAGATGAAAAAACAAATTGGTTATGTTTTCCTTTTGATTCATGATGCGGTGTGAATGATGATTGATTGTGAACCAAGAAGATGACCAGACTCGACAAACCCTAAAGGAATGACCTAGGTGGCCTTAGGGGCTCATTGATTGATGGCCTTGCCTACGTTATACATGCAAAGACCTCATAGTTCGACATGACTTGACTTTGTTTTATTTGAAAAAAGATGGAGTCGTGATTTTAATTGGAAAACCTAAAAGGACTGACCTAATGTCTCAGGGGCTCATTTAAGATGAGCCTTGCCTATGTAGAAAATGTACAGAGATAGTGTA
Organism: Sequoia sempervirens; assembly: GCA_007258455.2. Classification (NCBI taxonomy): domain Eukaryota; kingdom Viridiplantae; phylum Streptophyta; class Pinopsida; order Cupressales; family Cupressaceae; genus Sequoia; species Sequoia sempervirens. Next base: position 120,008,812 of record VDFB02075321.1, read on the forward strand.
GTTCAACCCTAATAACACAAAATAACTCAGACCCAGACTTAGACCCTATTTTTGGAGGTTTTGATGGTTTTTTTTTTTTAATTTTTGGATTTTTGAAGTTTTCTAATTTTTTTGGATTTTTGAATTTTTAAAAGGTTGATACCATGTGTTATTTCCCATGAAGACGCAAGTCAAGGAATTCCCCCCAATCAAGTATAGGATCACTATATTATTCACAAGGGGAAGTAGCGAATGCAAAGGATGGTCATGGAAAGGATGCCAAATGTTAGTGTTTCTTAGGCCATGGAAAGGATGATGAAGCTTTATTGTGGGTGAGTGATATGTGTGAATGGATGAACAAAAGGATGATAGGAAAAATCTAGTGACAGTAGACGAAGGAGCATAGATTGACTACACATGGCACCTATTTTCTAGGTTTTCACCATGGTACTTATCCAAAGCACCACCAAAGTGGTTTGCACTTTTGGAAAAATTATTTCTCTTTACTATTTTTTTTATTTTTTTATTTTTTTTATATTTTTTGTTGTCACCAAGATGCCTATTTTCTAGGTTTTCATCAAGGTGACCATTTTTTTTATTTTTTGTGTATTTTTTGACTTTTTAAGGGGATACTCTGAGAATCAAGTGTATTACTCATGAAGGTGCATGTTGTTGATGGGTTTTAGAAAATGGTTCTCCTTTAGGATTAGGCAACTGATAAGTGTTGGATCTAAATAATTCTATGATGATATAAGGGCCAAACCAATTAGGTTCAAACTTTTCAAACTTCTCTTGTTCTACTTGATTCTTCGGATTTTCTTTCAGGATTGAGTCACCTATGCCAAAGCTTATAGGCCAGACCTTCTTATTGTAGCTACGTTGAAGGTGATTCTAATATGCTTGCAAATGTGTCAAATCATTTTGTATCTTTTCATCTAGTAACTCTATCTCATGTAGATGGGATACATGATATTCTTCTTGATCGATCAAGCATTGCATAGAGACTCGTAGGGATGGTAACTGGACCTCTATAGGTAGTATGGATTCAAATCAATAGACAAGGTAATAAGTGTGGCTCCTATAGGTGTGTGAAAATTGGTATGATAGGCCCATAAAGTAGGATTAAGTTGTAGGTGCCAGTCTCAGCCAGCGTCATTGACAGTCTTCTTTAAGATTTTTAGGATGGTCTTATTAGATCCTCAACTTGGCCATTGCCTTGGGGGTAATATGGAGTAGAAAAATGATGTTGGATATGAAAATTTTAACAAATATCATGAACATCTTGGTTCTTAAAAGGGTAACCATTATCTATAATGATGGACTACAGGATACCATAGCAATAAATGATGTAGTTTGGGATGAACTTGGCTATCTGGTTTTCAGTAATGTAAGCTAGTGAGATGGATTTGGTCCATTTTGTAAAGTACTCAGTAGCAACAAGGATAAAATTATGTCCATTAGTAGAGGTGGGATGGATCTTTCCTATAAGGTCAAGTCCCCATTAATAAAATGGCCATGGCCAAGTAAGCCACTATAGTTCCTGAGTTGGTGCATGTATAAGATCTCCATGAATCTAACATTGGTGGCATTTCTTCACAAAGTGATAGGCATCATGTTCCATTGTAGGCCAATAATATCCCATCCTCATGAACTTTTTAGCTAAGGTCGAACCAGTAGAGTGAGCTCCACATATACCGTGATGTACCTCTTGTAAGGTTGTTTGTGCTTCATTTGAGTCAAGACATCGAAGGAGGGTACTATCTAGGCAATGACAGTAAAGAGTATCTCCGATGATGGCATATTTAGATGCTTTTCAGATAAAGTTATTGTGTTGGTTGAGGGACAAGTCAAGAGGGATAATTTGGTCATGCAAGTTATTGTAGATGTCTTTGTACCAAGGAGATTCAAGACCAACAAATACACACACAAGTTCGGTTTCAGGGACAACGAACATAGGGATCAATAGTTTTTCTACCAAGAACTCATATTCTGATGCATTGTTAGGAATATCCAAGAGAGATCTAATTGTATCCATTGCATTAGTTTTTTTGTTCTAGATTCTCGGTATCTACTCAAATGTAATGGTATCAAAGTATAGTATGAAACTATCAACCATGCACTTGTAGGGAATCAATTTCTCATCCTTGGTGTCATAATCATCATTAACTTTCTTAATCACTAACTGAGAATCACCATAGACTTTAAGTTCTTTAATTTTCCATTTTATCGCCATTCAAAGTCCTGTCAATAATGCTTCATACTCAACCATGTTGTTTGTGCATGGAAATTCTATTTGAAATGACTTGGGAATGGAATCTCCTTGAGGTTTCAATAGAATTTTGGCTCATGAACCATGATTTGTATAAGATCCATCAAAATATAACTTCCATGTTGTCGGTGTCTCTATGACAAAGATTTAATCATCTAGGAAATCAGATATCAAAGGATGGTCTGCTTTTACTGGTGCATCTACAAGTTCATCAGTTATCACTTGTCCTTTTATTTATTTATTTTCAATGTACTCAATGTCATACTCACTTAGGATCATAACCCACTTAGCTAGTCTTCCTGACAGAGCTGCTTTGTTGAGAAGGTATTTCAGAGGATCAATTTTGGAAATCAATTTTTTCTTGTGATTTAGCATGTAGTGTCTCAATTTTTATGCTACAAATACAACTCCTATACATGCTCATTCAATGGGACTATAGTTCAACTCATATCTAACTAAGGTGTGACTAATATAATAAATTGCTCATTCTTTTCCATCATTGTCATTTTGTGCTAACAATGCCCCCAGTGTTGATGTAGTTGCTATCACATATAATATCAAATGCCTTCCATCAATTGGAGGCATAAGAACTTGTGGAGACAATAGATAATTCTTGATCCAATCAAATGCTTCTTGACACTTCTCTATCCAATTAAAGGGAATTCATTTCCATAATAGATGTTGAAATGGATAGATTTTGTCGGCCTGTTGAGAAATGAACCTACAGATTGATTGTAGTCTTCCTTGTAATGTTATCAACTGACTGATGTTGGTTGGAGGTGGAATGTCCAAGATAGCTTTTACTTTAGTGGGATCACCTTATATTCCTCTACGAGACACAATATATCCTAGGATTTTTCATGATTGGACCCCAAAAACACATTTCTTTAGATTTAGCCCAAGTTGGTACTTTTCAAGTTAGGTGAAGATCTTGTCCAAGACTACAAGGTGTCCACTTCATTCTAGAGATTTAGAGAGAAGGTCATCAACATAATCCTCCATAAGTATGTGCATATAATCATGAAAAATAGTAGTCGTGGCTCTCTAATAAGTAGCTCTAGCACTTTTAAGCCAAAATGGTATGACATTCCAACAAAAGGTTCCCCAAGAACATGTGAAAGTTGTCTTCAATTGATATTTAGTAGCAATTCTTATCTAATTATAACCTGAGAATCCATCTGCAAGTGATAGAATTTCATACCCAATGGTAAGGTATACTATGATGTGAATGTTTGGTAAGGGAAAATCATCTTTGGGACAAGCTTTGTTTAGATCTCTGAAATTTGTACATACTCTAATTTGACCATTTGGTTTTGTGATAGGAACAAGGTTTGATATCGAATTTGTGTAATCAATAGAGTGAATGAATCCAACATATAGGAGTTTCTTTAGTTCCACCTTGACAAGGAGCACAATCTAGGGGTGCATTTTTCTTAACTTTTTTTTGTATGCTTTGACAATCAAAAACAAAGGCAAGTGATGCAGAACAAGTTTAGGATCCAATCCAAGCATATCTACATATGACCATGCAAAATTGACTTGTCTTTCTGAAAATAATGCTATAGACTCAGGCTTTTCCTTGATGGTCAAAGATGTTGCTAACTATATGATATTGTAATTATCTTATGTACCAATGCTTACTTCTTTTGTTTCTTCTATAAGCAATGGTGATCTCTCTCGATCTATAGGGACACAGTCTAGTCCTCCATCCTCAAGCACCTTAGAGAGGTTTTCATCTTCAGATACGTCCTTTATTTTTACTTTTTCATAGTTAGCAAGTGCCTTTCAGTTTTCACTTGAAGACCTATCATTTTTATTCTTATTTTTGTCATTTTCACTTTTACGACTAGAGGACAAGATGGCCTCACCAAAGTATGTTGCATAATTGAGTTCTATATCAAATCCAACCTTATGATCCCCACTTGGTATTCCTTCATGAATTCCCATGAACTCAACAATTGCTTTGTTGTTCTCAAAAGTGTCCAAACTTGGTGGTTCTTGTTGATCCCAATATATGAGTTGAGGGTAGACAAGGGGTAAGCCATCATTGGTATTGTCAAGGTGCATCGTGTAGGAAGATAGGGTAAAGATGGAAGTAGATTCATCAGGGTCCCAAGAGGTGGAATCAATGATTTCCCAGAAGTGTGTGATCCATTCTTCTCTTTTCAAGGGGACCTTTGGAAAGGGACTAGATTGTGGGCCAAATTTAAACATTTGGTAGAATCTTTCATTAAAATTAGGCTCACCAAGTTCTCTAAATTTTTCCTCAAGGAAATAATTGCTAAGGGATATATTAGATTCTAGATCCCATTCCCATTCATTAGAATTAGAGTAGGTATAAAAGTCCACCAATGTGTTGATTTCATTTGAAGCATTGATAGTCTCATTCAAGGGTAACCCGATACCCCAAATAGTCACTTTTATTGATACAAACCCTAACCCTTGATTCTTTAGTAATTTAGGAGGTTTTAAGGGTTCCAACATTCCCTTTTTATTTAGGCCAAGGTCGTTGTGTCCATCATATCTATGTTGTTTCATTATTTGGAACCCTTTTAGGTATTGTTCAATTGGCAATTTCTTAATTTTAGTGTCCTCTTCCCTATACAACCACATGAGAATATGATCATCTAAAGACTCTTTGGAAAGTTCCCCCCATTTAGTGAAGGTGGTAGGAGGATTATGGATGATAACTTTAGGCTGCATGGGATGTGGTTTTCCATAGGACTTTGGTGATTTAGGTAACTTTCTAATGAAAAAGAGACTCTTCATATTATATTCTTTGCATTTGTTGTCTTGAATCTATATTTTTGGTGTGGAAGGTATGGTGAATGGAGTGGGTGATTTGAAAAGGGAAGATGGGTCAATGTAGTTAGATGGAGTGGTGGATGAAGTGGAAGATGAGGCCTCTCGATTGATGGGCACTTAACATTCAATAGTTCCTTTTATGTTTGAACAATACTAAAAAGGATCAGGGTTTCCTGGAATAGTAATTTCAGTGCTATTATGTGGGAATTTGAGGCATTGGTGGTAGGTGGATGGAATAGCCCTCATGGCATGAATCCATGGGCGGCCAAGGAGAAGATTGTAATGAAAATCCAAATTTAAGACATGAAATATTGTGTTCTATACTATTGGGATAACTCTTACAGGAAATGAAATTATGCCTTCAGAGGAACACTCAGCATAATCATAAGCTTTGATCACAATTTTCTTGGTTTGTTCTATACAATTCTTGGAGTATCCCAATGCTTTCACCAATTTTAGTGAGAAAATATTCAGACCTGCTCCACTGTCTACTAGGACTTGTCTGATCTTGTATTTATTAACACATACTTTGAGGTGTAGGGGGTCTTTATGATCAAATTTTGGTGTGGAAAAGTCTTTCTTAGAGAAGGTGACATGGTGCGGCATAGCTAGGTATCCAACTATTCCCTAAAATTCACTGACATCTAGGTTAGTGGGGACAAACACTTCTTGTAATGCTTTATCAAGGATAGCTTTGTACTATGGGGATATGCAAAGGAGATCCAAGATAGAAATTTGTGTGGGGGAATTTTCCCAACTCATCTAGGATATTATATTAGATTTTTGGCTATGGATTAGAAGGAGGTCTTGGAATAGTTATCTTGGTTTGTATTGTGCAGTTTTCACACACACACCCCATTGAAAGCAGGGACCCTCTTTGCTTTGCTTTGCTTTTTCATTTATTTTTTTGTAGGGTCCTAACTTCGTCCCCCTAAGGGATAAGTCTCTCAGTCTATGTCTTGAATCACCCATGTGCTTTGATGAACTTGCTCTTTTGGGTACCCTCTTGTAATTTTGTGGTCATGAATCAATCCTTTGAAGTCACTTTCAAAGTTCTAAAATTGTGGAAATGGGTAAAATCCTAGGATAAAGGTGAGTTTCGGGTTTTTCCTGGGTCTTGGGTATTTCCTCCCTGGGCAGAAATCTTCGATTTCTGTTGGTGTCTCAGATGTCCGAAGGTTATTGCTAAATGTTACATCCCAAAGATTTTAGCACTTTGTGGAATGTTATGTATAGCGAAATTCTCTGGATTCCTTTGTGCCTTTGAATCCCTGACTTTTGTCATTGCATCAGATCCTTGAAATAGGTTCAAGCGGTCATTTCACCTCATTTTTGCCTATCATACGAACATTGCACCTTGAATTTAATGGAATATTGAGAGATCTTATATTGGTGAATTGGTATTATTTGTCTCACATCAAATTTGGGAGATCTTGGTTCTAGGAGTTGCGTGTGAGCTCGATTCTTGGAGTTCCAAATTGCTGGTTTTGGTGATGTTTCCTTGGCCTTGTTCACATTTTCTTGGAGTTTGAAGCTTGTTTCCAATTTTTTTCTCCTAATTTTTGCTCCATTAATGGTATGTGCATGGTGCCTTTGCTTTTAATTTCCAAGTATGTATGGTTTTCTGATGTGGTGTGTATTTCATGCTTGGGTTTCTGCGTATCTAGAGGTCTATGGTTAAACTAGGGTTACCCCCCTCTTCATTTTGATGCCTCCCCTAAATATTGATGTCATAACCTTCCATTGAATTGATGATTTAAATATTTGCTAGGCTCAGCCTTTAAATTTAGTGTTGTGCGTTATGGTGATCTGGTTCGATTGGTGTTCATGAATTGATGATCTGGATATGAGTTTGAGTTGATAATTTCCCATCTGCATCTGATCTTCTCTTACTTTTGAGAGTTTTGAAGAACTAATTTTCATTTGATTGAATAAATGAGTGTATCAAGGCTAGGATTGGTTATACATGGCCGAACCCCAGGGTTACGATTTCTAAATTCCTTTCCAATATCAATCAAACTATGATTGAATGATTTATAGATCTAAGCCATCAGTGAATGATTTGAAATGAATAAGATTTGAACCCAAATCCCCAAATTTGTGATCATTCAATCAACTTGGTAAAAACTATGAAAAAAAAATTGAGACTTTCAAAGATTTTAGGTATTTCAAGAAATTCCTTCACACTCAAAAATCTCCAAAGTTTCCATAGCCCTGTCGTTTATCCAGGAATTCATATAAATGTGAAAGTTATGTTAACTTCGCCAATTTCCATCCCGGATGGAAATCCCTAAACTTTCTGAAATTGGGGAAATAGTAGAAATGGATGATTTAACATTGCATGATTTTGGTATTTTATGATTGGTTTGAACGATTAAAGGTTGGATATTTCCTTTTCTTGAGCTATATTGATGATCAAATGATGTTTAGGGTGTTATATTTGGTTTCCTCATTGATTTCTTCTTGGCCATGAAATCCCCAAAATTTCCTTCCTAGCCTGATTTCCGCAAAGGAACAAAAATCCTGAGGTTTTTAAGGAATTATGTTTGTAATATTTTAAGGTACTTTGATCATTGTTTGGGCTTATTTAGATGATGAATGTGTTATTTATGATGGGCTAACCATAACTCTTATGTTGTAATGGATATTGATTGTGACTTTGTAGTGTGCAGGCTAAATCAAGCAATGTTGTTGCTAGCAAGGGTAAGAACAAGGAAATGGATCATGATGTTGAGGGAGCTCTCAATTCAGAGGCTAAAAGGATTAGGTTGGATACAAAGAGCAAGGCACCTGAGAGTAAACTTGTCTCCATTTGGTCAGAGGTGACTGACACTAATGTGGCAAGGCGAGACTATGAAGAATTCAAAGCAAGGATGGCTACAAACGACCCTTTTGTGTTGGTGAGGAGAATGAGAGATTCTAGGTTGGCTCTTGTGGCTAGTTTCCCTTCCACAGTACAGTGTTATGAGCTTATTTTGGAATGTGCCCAAAATTATGATCAAGGCACATAGAGAGTGATCAGTCCACAGGGCAGAGTACTTTTCTTGTCTCGGTTTCCCAAATGTTTGACATGCCAGACAGGTCTCATGTGGTACAATTTGATATTGATATAGCCAAGAAGTATTATGAGCAGGATACAAACAAGGCTCTAGAGATTATCAATACTTGGCTAGAGAAACCTAAGGCATACATTTCTAGATTTCCAAAGTAGTTGTTCAGAGCTAAATTCAAATCAGACTACTATGATGCAATCACCCTTCTTAGTAGAGTGATGGGTCTTAAGAGTGCAGGAATGTTTGAGAATTGGATTTTTTATTTGATAGTGAGAATGGAACAAGGTACAAACTACCATTGGGTAGGAATAATCAATAGGATGATTCATGAGCAATTGTTTAATGTTCTTCAAACCAAGACTTTCACTATGACATCTTATTTGGTCTATGCCTTGGCAAGGTTCCATCCATATAAGGGATTGAGTGCTCAAGGGGTCTTTGGCCAAGATGTGATCTATGAATTCTACCCCCAATTTCATTTGGATAGCTCTAGCTATAGAAGGTTAAATGATGCATTTACTATGTACATCACAACATTGCTCCAAGGTGTAGAGCATGTTAGGATTTCTAATGTTGCCAAGGAGTTGATTCAGAAGTATGGAGCATGGTTTATACAGTTTCCCACATTTTCCTACATCAGGATTGATGGTTTTCAAAGAGCTCCATATAGATTGCCCAGGTATCCTACTTATCACATCATTCTTTTGGAGGTTACAAGGAATTTTTTTTCCTTTGATGCAATTGTGAAGAAGGATATGCACAAAACTAGTTTTGGCAATGAGTTCCCATTAAGGATTGGAGGTAATGAGGCTTTCCCTTCCTTAGCCACAACACACTTTTTTGAAGAAGAGATGGGAACCTTCGAATTATCTTTTCATACTAAGAGTCCTAGATTTGATAGAATAGGTAGGGCACAAAATAAATCCAGTAGATAATTTAGACATAAAGATGATCTTGAAGATTATTGGGCCAACTACAAATATGAATTCGATGTTGTAAAGAAGAAGTTTTCCAAATTGCCTGCCAATGTAATTAGATTGTATAGCATCAAGGCCATTCCAGATCAAATTGGTGATGATGGAGAAGTGATATAGCTTCATGACTATGAATCAGTTAAGGATAAGCCAATAGGTGAGATTGATTGGATGAAAGAAGAAAAAACAAAATTGGATCAAATCAATGCCCCCGTGATCAAATACACTAAGTTGTGGATCAAGCACAAGATTTGGGAGTTAGATACTAAAGGGGAATAGTATACTTATGACCTAATAGGAAGCTTGGAGTCTCAGTCTACTTCTAAGGAGGAGTAGGACCCAAAAGGAAAGGAAAAGGTGGGCTCCCCTTTTAAAATTAAGATCAAAGGTGGTCAAACAAAAAATGGAGAAGAAAAGAAAAGAAGGCCCATGGAAAAGAAGAGAAACACTATTTCCAAGGAGAAGAATCTGCTCGAGAAGAGGAACATGAAGAAGGAAAGAAGTGTGATTCCCTTTTGCCTAAGAGGAGAAGAGTAACGAGAACATCAAGGAAGCAAAATGATCCTCTAAGGGGAAAGGATGACATAGGACCAGAGTTGGTTAATGTTGAGAGTTATGGAGAGAAAACACAGTTTTATACTCAGAGATCAAGAACTCCATCCCCTAAAGTAGGTTTGGTAAAAGAAGTCTCTTCCATGATTCCCTCTGTTACATAGCAACAAAAGGATACTTCTACCTCTCCTCCTATTCAAGAAGTGCATAGTGAAGAAAAAGAGCCAGCAGATGTAGTTGTTGAAGATATCCATCAAGGTGAGGATACAAAAGAGTTTAAGGATGAGAATCTTCATAGTATGGAGGAAGATATTGATAGCATTTTGTAGACTTCTTTAGTATCACATGAGGATCCACCTATTAAGGATAAAGGAGAGAAATTCCCGAGGAAAGAAGAGATGCTTGAAATAACTCTCTCTCCAATTCATGAAGTGACAGAAATGCATGACGAGGAAAAAAATGAGAATCCAGAAGATGATAGGGAGAAAGGAAAAGAAAAAGAAGATAAAGGTGAAGAAGTTCCTATAGTGCATGATTCAAATGTTGACTCCTCCATTGGATCAACCAGAAAAGGATAAACAAGGTGAGCAACAGTCAGGTATTTCTACTCCTAGTTGGATCGAAAAGGAATTAAATGGAATGCAAGTAGTTGTAGATGATACTCCTTTGAGTTGGGATGATTTACTAGTTAATATTGGAAAAGGTAAAATAAAGAAGAAAGCCAAAACTATTTCTAGAGTTGATTGGGATGAATCAAACAATAGGGTGATTCATATTGCCACTCCTGCAACAAATGAGAGTAAGGATGAGGAAACTCCTTAAGATTATAGCATTCAAACAATAAATTTGGGGCCTACCTCTAGAAGACAAGAAGTGGAGGAGTTCAAGGGGTTTGTTGTCACAATTTTGGAAAGATTGGATAAAGAAGTGTAGGCTAAGGAAAAATTGAAGAAGGAAAATGAGAAGTTAAAGAAACATCTGCATTAAAGAAACATCTGCAAGATCTCGTGAAACCTTTGTAGTCCATTGGCTAGGTCGGCTCTTCTTCATTTGCAGATAGTTTATTACCTGAGGAGACAATTAGTGAGCTTGAAAAGATGAAAAACTCCACATAGGATACACATGAATGGTTACAAGGAGTAGGGCTTAGGGGAGATAGCCTAATTAAGGAAATTTTTTCAACTGGTGGGGATGCACACAGATCATTTGAGTGGTTGCAAAATTTATTGGCATAAGATAAAGTTGGTGTGGACCTTCTTCTATAGAAAACAAATAAAATCATGGATTATTCTAAGGAAAGGTTAATAAGTGATGGAATCTTATCTTACTAAAAGGTTTCAAAACATTGGGAGTGGTATGAAGCCTTGTAGATCAGACAGAGAGTTCTAAATAAAATCCATAAACAGGGTCAACAGATGGGAAATACATTGAATGGCATTTATAATAAATGCATATCATTCTTTGAGGTAATGACTGGGAGGAAGAAGTTTGCACCAGAACATCTAAAACTTGAACAATTAAGAAAATGGTGGCATGAAGTTTATGCTCCAATTGATGATGGTCCAATCACCACCCACCATTTGGATGATACGGCCACCTATATTGCTGTTATGGAGAAGTTTCAAGATCTTAAGGTAGAGTGGGATAAGGTCATTAAGAAATCAAGGGAAGAGATTAAATCAATTGAAAGAAGATTTAAAATATTGATTACTCCACCACTGGCCAACTTGGAGATGATTTTTCTTAGGGTGCAAGATAAATTGGGTTAAGATAAGGATAAGGGGCCAATTAATGCATGATTGCATTATGATTTGTGCTTCCCATTTATCCAATATTTCTACGTGCTTCCTCTTCCAACCTCTTCATGCATTGGAGCGAGCTACATTGGAGAACCCAGGCCGACTTAGAAAAAGTCTCAAGCATTAAATGTAGGAATATTGTTTTATTCTAGAATTGTTTTGGGCTGACCTATTCTGGCCACATATTTTGTAACCCTATTTGAGCCGACATAGCATAAAATTTCTATAAATAGGGAATTTTTCCTCATTTGTGGGGGTTAGAAGATAGAAAAACTAAGTGATAGCTGCAAGTGCTAGAATTAGGAGTTAGTATTTTCTGAGAGCAAGTGTTGTTACACTAAATACTAGAATTGTTGCAAACATTGGGTGATTCAATATAAGTAAAGAAATTGTTCTTTGGTGCTCTTTCTTGTATTGTTTTATCTTGCATGGTTCTTGTTATTTCATCTCTTTGAGATTGCTTTGATATTATCAGTTATATGTTAGAATTTAGATTTATAAATGATGCAATGGTGTTTATAGTTTGATAGTTGAAGTGTTTGAGCAATCCTTGGTCCATACTTTTAGCAGCCTGCTAATTGTAAGTTGTTGTGTAAAGTTAGCTTGGGCCTAATATTTGTGTGCTAAGTTCAATTATGGGTGTTTATTCATTTCAATTGTAGAATTGGGTTGATTTGAGTATATGCTTCATGATCTGAAAATATTTAATACCTCAGAAGATTGCATTGTTTCTATGAAATTACAGATTGAATCTGGGTTAAGCAAGAATTAGTTTTTAAGGATTGGTCCACTTTGAATGTTTGATCATTTGCATTATTGGTCTTAGAATTTAGTTTAGTTTTAAAATCTCTTTGAACCCTTTATCTTTTTCTATTTATTTTGAATCTAAGTTAGATTTTGGAATTTAAATATCATCATATTGCAAGATTTGATAAGTTTGAAAGTTCCAGCATTTGTTTTGTAAGGTCCCTTTGGGATTACCAACATTTTCACATTTATCACTGAGTTGTTTATGCATTGTCAAGACCTGACATTAGAGACCTTGGGGTTACCTCTTGAGGCTTGCTAATTGAGATTTACCTTTCAAGAGAGATAGGATTTCCATATTATGTCTGAGTTGTTGCTATGCAAAAAACACCATCAACAGCTTGATGGGTGGTAACTGTTGATGCCAAAATTTGACAAGCAAAAACCTTATGGGAAACTCTGTTAATGGGGGGACCAATTGTGCTAAACTAAGTGACCTCTGAGTTTTTAAAGAAGTTGACTTCTTCTATAATTGGGGTTTTAGAATGGTAAAAGGAAGCAGATATAAAAAAAATAAAGATCTAACTAAGGTGATGCACCAATATGTAGGTTTAGGCATAGTAAATATATGTTTTGGATGTGATTTAAGGGCTTGTTCAGCAATCTGCATGCCCCAGAATAACAGAAATCAAAGATGAAAACTTGAATAATTTATCCAATAACATAAAATAACTCCCATACACATTTACTAAAAAGAAGAGTCAAAGACATGGTCTAAATCAACAAACTTATATTGAAATCATAGAAGTTTTGCAAATAAACTACTTAGTATAGTAATGGCACAGTATAATGTTTTGTCAAATAGCTAAGAAATAGAAAGGTCGAACAACAATGGCATAGTCTATGAGTCTAATACAATAACCTAAAAACAATACAAAAGTCCTGGCGTCTTTTCACAATTTTTATATATGTTCCAAACTTATTTTTAGAAAGAAGAAGCAATATATATAGAAAATAATCCCACTGCTTGAAATCTAGTAACAAAAATGATTCCTTCATCATGAGCAATGATGTACACAATAATGATTTCCCAAGGCTGTTGCAACAGAAAAAAAAATTGAGCCATAGAACACAGTTGTCCTCAAGCTAGATACATCCTCTACAAATGATGGTGGTGGTCCTAGTGTAGAAGTAGTAGAACCTCGTACAGACATGTGTCACTCACCCATGAAGTCAGTTAGGACACGTGGTGATAGGTCAGGGCTTGTCGATGATTCTTCCTTCCCTAAGATGAAAACCCTTGCGGAGAAGACATGTGGAGAAGTCTTCACTACTAGCGTTGACTGTGGGGTCTGCCAAAAGCTGTACACAGAATGATGCTATAGGGTATGCAGGTGGACCTCGATAGAGAAGGGAAGCAATATTCAAAGGCCCACGTTGCTAAAACATGGAAGCATGGTGGGGCTTGATGGAAAATAAAGGGAGGAAATCCTTTCTAGGAGCGTGTGGAAAACATGTGGAAATAGTGGGAAAAGCTCTTCAAAAAGTGTCCCAAAGATATTCAAATATATGGGGTGTGGGCAGAAGCCAAGCAAAATAGTATTATCAACCTAAATGAAGCTCAAGGAATTTTATATCCACAGCTTTTGGCAACTATGAGGGGTTTTTTTCCTATGAAATGAGGAACCCAAAAATTTTGGTTCTAAGACCAGAGTCTTATCCATTAGGTTATGGAATCAAAGCTTTGAGAGAGTAGTCTGCAGAGGCAGCCAGTCTGACTCGGATGGCATCAATATGGAGCACAGATTCTCTTGTGCCTCATGCAAATCAATCACTTCTTTGAATGGTAGCTTCATGGATATCTTGGTCTTGAACTCAAGTTGAAAGAGAAATCGTGCAATCTAATGAGTGACACCCTCAATATCCTCAGCAATAGGGGGTTGATTGAAGTTCTGAAAAGAAGATATGTCCTACTGCTTCTCCTCAATCTTCATTGCAATATGCTCCACTATATTCACTGTATCATCAAAGAGAAACAGGGAGGTCAATCCCATTTGAGTCAGTTGGGAGAATTTTACCCACATGTTGTTCATAGTTCGACCTAGTGTGGTAGAGCAATCGCTAGCATAGAGGATGGTTGCATGGAAACAGATGAATTATTTTGTTGTCTTGGTAGTTGACTTCTAGTCCTTGATCCCTACACTCACTAAGTCCTCGTTTAGCACCATGCATAGCTTATCTAGCAACTTTTCTACCTTAGGAACCTTCTTCGTGATGAGCTGTGGGAATTGCTCAATCGTTTCGTGAACCTCCCTGCTCAAACTCAATCGTTTCGTGAACCTCCCTGCTCAAACTTGATGCTTCCACCATGAATTGAAGTGTGGATTGAAGAGTCAAACAAAAGACCTTGACCTTTTCCCATTATGAAATATATAGTTGTTGGGTTACTATAAGGAGGTCCAACTAGGTAGCAAGGGGTTGGGGAAGATTCTTCAAAAGACTAATTTTTGCATACCTTGACCCAATGTCATGCGTTAGTTATACAATTTTCTTGTCTATAGTGGAGATTTTTTCCTATAGGGTTCTCAACTCAGCAAGCTATTTTTCCTTAGCCTAGCCTCTAGTTGCATATTCCATATCCAGAGAGAGCTTTACCTCCTAGATTTCCTTCTTGAATTAAGATTTTTGGCCCTAGAAGTCTATTTCCTTCTACTATATTATCTACTCCAATTAAGCATGTTGATGCTGAAATTCTTCATTCTTTTGTCACATCTCCTCCTCTACCTGTGCCAATTGGTCCTGTAATTTTTTTTTTTTTGTTACAAATCAATAACCAGATTAGGATCCTGGGATTGGAACTTTGCAAGTTCCCCTTGGAGTCTAGCCTGCTCTGCCTTCGCTTGATGTGACAAGAACACTAATTCATCATACCTAGCCTTTTCCTTCATTAGTAGGACCTCTATCCTCTCCTTGAAATTTTTTAGCTCATCCTCTTTCTTCTTCAGTTGGCGATCGGACTTGAGAAAGTTAGTGGTCACCACACACTGAGTCTCCTCCATGAGCTCAACTTTATCTTGCGATCGGGTTGTGTACAAATCGAGTCCCATAGAATGGATGGTAATCTTCACGTTGCATCTCTCCCTAAGGCTTGATTATATTCGGATGCATAGTTACAAAATGCAACGACTATTGAGCCTCATTGAAAAGTGTCTACACCTTTGGCTCTATCGGCCTTTTAGCATCCTTGTCACCCTGCTAAAAGAGCCTGAGAGCCCGTGTTTGTATTTTTTTATTGCCTTCTGAAAAAAACTCTGTTGGTGATCTAATGAGCTTTCCTGTGAAGGATTCACTGAGAGGAATAACAAAAGGGAATGAAAGAATAGTTTTTAAGGCTGATTTCTTCTTGGGAAGAGAGAGTGTTAGTGGGGAGAATGGGGGAATATACCAAGGCCTAGTTTGTAAAGCGACGAGAGGACTCATGGGAAGTGGTGGTGGTAGTAGAGGTACAATGAACTCCATTTGTTGAGAAAGTTGGGTCAAATCCAACATAATGGATGTAAAAGGTGTAGCAATAGAGGTTGTGGACTGTGCTCCGACAAAAGGTGGAGTAACCCACAAGGGAGTAAAAGTGAATTATCCCACTTGAGAAAAATGGGAGAAACCTCCCATGACCATTGCAGTAGAAGTAGAGAAAGAAAGGCCGACACTTGAAGTAACAAGTGACGTAGAGACAGTGGAAGAAACCAGGGATTATGAATCAAGAAGAGGGAGAAAGAAAGATACTTGAGATGCAGATGATTATGATCCTTGGCTCATTGCGGATTCTTGTTAACCCTCTCTAGAATTTGCATCTGTGTGTTGCCTTTTGTCAAGTGGGGAATTGTCTACCTCTGTGACCTCCAGTGGTTTTTGTTGGGCTACTCTAGGTTTTTTCACGTCCCATGTGCATATCTGCGAGGCTCCCAAATGTGATATATTCACCCGCTACTTTGGAGTAGTTGTGCTAGGCTGCTTCATTGCTTGTCCAATTTACTATGTTGGGGCCATCTTCACTTCCTTTTCCTTCTCCTTCCCCTTCCCTATATATTTTCTAGCTTCCTCCAAGTCAACATCCTCATCATCGTTTGTGTTGATATCATCATGTTCTTTGTTCCATAGAGTATCAAATATTTCATCTGTTTCTACATCTTGAAACTGAGCACTAGGGCACTTGATTTCTTGATGGTAAATCCAAAAATCTCTAATATTTTCCTCACTCCACAACCACATCTTAACCAATTCATTGTGAAGGGTGGCTCCCATTTGGAACTTCTCATTAAACTTTTCCAAAGGGAAATAGAAGTTGAGTCATGGCTGCCTCCTATCCTCTATAGGAATGTGAACTAGGTCTACAAATAGATCATCCTATTCTAAAAAGGTATTCCACCTATTTTCCCAATAAGGCTAGGGGTTGTGAGTCACCCAAATGTTTAAGCTTACTAATTCATTGTTAGGGTTATATTTCCATTTGTCATAAATCAATACTAGCCCCAAATGAGCCAACTTTTCCTCTAACAGCTTATGTGTCTACTTGTTTTCCATAACCACTATTTTGAAGCTTAGTGGGCAATAGAAAAATCATTTCTTCTTGGCCTTCCCTCTGCAAAAGGTATAATCAATAATCGACACTTTCCAGAACATCTCAAGGGCCAACACCTAATCTGTGACGCATGATGAGAGTTGGAATGGTTCCTCGGTAAATCCACACATCCTAATGAATGTGAAATCCTCTATGAGAAACCAATCGCATTTAGGAGTGAAACTTTGCATCCACCTTGTTTGGTTGTCAGAAATTCGATAAAGATTGCCATCCTCACTCAAGTCTTGCAAAATTGGAATAAAGAAATAATTTGAGAATGTTTAATAGTCATAAGTTGCAGAGAGGAGGGGAGTCCATATAGAAACCAGCCTTTTTTGCCTCTTCCTCAAAAATTTCTAACTTCATATGCCTTTTGAAGAAGTCAATGTTGTGATGTAAAAATATATGAGCAAGGAGAGAAGGGAACTTGAACCTATGTTGTGTTCTATATTCCTTGATTTGGCTCATCATTTCCTGAAAAATGACTTTTGTGAAGTCATACCAAAATAATGAATGTTGTCTCCTCAATTGAAAACCCATACCCAATTGAAACCCTTGCATGAACTTTTCCTCGTCCATGTTGCAAAAAAAATACATCATAGAGAAGGCATCCTACATATCCTGTTTAAAAGTGTGGTGCGCGACTAGAATTTTTGGCGGCTTTTCCAAATCTTCTTGAGGTCTTTGGGTTTCCTGATTATAAAAATCCATAGCCTGCTCTCTGTCTCTCTAGAAGTTGTCCCTTTTTTCCTAGAGTGAATGACTCCATCTTTTCTACTCTAGAGCCCCTTTTCGGGATGCACAACATGTCTCTGATAGCCTCCTCCCTGATTATAACTCTCATCTCTCGGCCTTCAATGGCATTGGTATTTGGGTTGAAATGCTTAATTCCCTCATGAAATAGCTCCGGGTAGTAATTCACAAAAGGAACAATATACTACGGGAGTCCACAGAACCATTGCTTGTACACCAATTGATGCCACTAGTTGCCATTTTCATTCTTTCACAAGCTACTTCCCTAAGACCCTTAGGGTTGGTTTGAGGATGGGATCATGAATTTTATCCCATTCTTCCTTTATTTGATTCTAGTCCCTATGAGTTTTCTTCTTTTCTATGGCCCACATGTGAATCCACTTCGACTTCTCTAGTGTTCCAAGCGAAGCGTAAGAGGTATCACCAAAAATATTGGCTATGGGTATCACACACATGGCATAAAACAAGCTTTGGTTCGCCTCACCTTGTGCTTCCATTTGAGGATTTTGGGCCATTTCTTTCTACTATGGATTTTTGTGATACTAAAACCTACTACAATTCACTTGTGTTCTTTAGAAATTCTGCATTCAAAATTCTTTGCACTGGATCACGTACTCAGGAAGCTTTTCACACTATTTATTCTTTTGCATGCAACACTTAGTTTTTTCTCGACTTAGAGTGGTAGAAAATGGTTTCCCTTCTACATTAAATTCGGCATGTACCACTAGCTCCTTTTCTCATGCAAAATGAATTTCTTTCCCTTTTTTGAAAAGACAAGAACTCATAATGACAGTTAGTAATCATGTCCTATGGCATGATTTTCTTAGGAAATTGAGCCAATGATTGAAGGTGTATAAACCTTTCACATACTTGGAAATTAATATCCTAAAAAGAATGATTAAGCCAAAGATGCAATGAGTACTCAAAAATATTTGAGTTCCTCCTTGGAGACTAAAACATGCTTGCAACGTGACACATCAACACCTAACTGTATGGATGATCACTTGGGACTGCCACTGGTTTGGCTACTTAATTACTTCTTAACTTCGCACGCAACAATTTGTACATGGCAGATGCAACTGGGTGGGAAATTCTAGTTGGCTTTTGGTGGGATTTTTGAGTTAATATTTGATTAGCATCATGCTTATGGCATGCAGATATCTTGGCCATTTCTATAGATAGACACAATAGGAAATAGTAGATTTTTACTTAGTAATTAGGAAGAATTAGCTTTTCGGTATTATGTAGACTTAGGCGTCATGAATACTCTGATTAGGGTAACTAGTAATAAGTCTCAGATGGATTTTTTAGGTGAAGTTTCTAATAGGCATTCAAAGTGAATGACAAAGAATGAGCATTCACTCTCTATCATAGCAATGAAGTGGGTTCTAAGTAGGGACTGTATAGAGTACAAAGATAAGTATAGGGTCAATACCAACATTTTCTCTCACTTTTTTTCATCCTTGCTTGATATATAGGTCCCTAAGTTGATGATTTTGTGACTCATGTTGGAAATCTTCCTGAAGCAGTACCTTGGTAGCCTTGGAGATATTGTGACGAATGTAGTGTATGGCCTAGGTATTCCTATGGCGAGTGAACTCCACAAACATATTGAAGAAGATGCAGTGGTATTGTGGGTGTTGTTCCTAAGTGGATTCCACATTCTGACGCATGAAGAGCACCACCAAAGGGTCACTCATACCTACCACTTCTTGTTGCGCTACTACAATGTGGTGTTGTTCTATAGTGTGGAGTGGTATACTAATTTCAGGGACCTAGTGTATCCTCCACCATTGGGTATTGTTCTTGTTGATGCCCTTACTGTTGTTCATGATCCTGCTAATTAAGTTGTTCTAGATGTTGTTTTTTAAGACTAAACACTTTTCATCTATTTTTTATATATATGCCTAAAAAAGGCTTTTACTGTATATAAAAACTACATAGCATATAGATATACTTTAAAAGTATGGCCTTAGAGCCATTTTGGAAGTGTAATATTGAAGTATATAATACCATCGAACAAATCTACATCTTTTATTAAATTTTTGTCTCTTTTGCTTCTTGCAATTATGCATTATGGTTTCCTTTTCTCTACTTCTTTGAGTACCTTTTCAATTTTCGCATAAGGGTTGCTCTGGAAAGACCAGCCAAACAAAAGAACACAAAGGAAAATTTACAATAATTACATATTTACACAAGCAAGACAAATAATAAAGCTTAACAATTTGAGGTGGATTCTATTAACTAGAATCCCCAATGCTTATTTCTCCATATTTTCTAATTCGAATGTGTTGTGTTGCTTGCATTGAATTATTCTAAAAGGGCCTTCCCATAGACTATCAAATTTTCTGTGTTGGCCAAGCTTTGTGGTCCTCTCATTGAATTTTAGCACTAGGTCTCCGCATTTTAGACCCTGGTCTGAGGTTTTCTTGTCAAACCATCTTTTAACCACCTATTGGTGGCTATTCATGGCTGTCAAGGCCTTTTCTCTTTTTTCCTGTACTTCCAGTAACTCGGCCAATTGAACCTCCATGGCTCCATTTTCTTCAACCTCTAGGGATTTGAGCAACTTTAGTACAGGAATCTCTATAGAGATGGGAAATAGAGCTTCCTTTTCGTACACCAACTCATACGAGGAAGTATTGAGAACTTGCTTTAGGGTTATGTGTTGGTGTAATTAATTATTAATTACACTTTGCATAAGTTTACTTAGGATTTATTTAATTCCTAGGTTATAGGATCTTATCTTTATCTTATCGAGCTAACTTGTTGCTCAAAATAAGATTAGGTTTAGGCATCTTTGCTTTTATAAAGCAAATTATCTCTTGTAATTAATTGGTCTTTTCGAATATATCAAATTGCATGTTTTTATGCAATCTCTGTTTTTTCTATTTTTCTCCTCTGTGGAAGGTATTTTCTGGTTTGCAATCAGATCATGGGTTTCTAACATAGTATCAAAGTCTTGATTTGCAGCCCCTTCTCAGATTTCTAGAGAGATTCATTGCAAAGTTCGTTCGAAGTCCCTCAAGGATTTTTCTCCTTGAATATATTTATGCAGCATTTTGGATCAAATCAAGTTTTTCCATTCGATTCAGAGTATTGGAAAAGATTGAGGTTTGATGAAAGCCATTTTTTATTGGAGCCATTTTTAGTTTTGCTTCATAAATCTAGCTTCCACTCAGTTGTAGGAAAAATGATTTCTGGGTTTTGTAGGCAGAGTCGAAATCCTATCTGGGTATCTTTTAGTTTTTTTATTTCTTTCATGGATCTAAAGAAAATAGCTGCACAAAAACCATCGCGTGTCATTTTTTTCTCTTGGCTAAAGGTTTAAAAAAATTATTTTTTCATCTTTTGCTTGCTGAATCAAAAAACAATTTCTGGGTTTTATTTTTTGTTTCAAAAAATGTTTGAGTTTCTATTTTGGTCTACTCATTATAAACATATTTTTGGGAAATCAAATTTGAAGATTTTTCATCATGGAGGCAGATGTGAACATTGGTTTGTGCATGCACTCATTTTTGTTTTCATGCACTAGGTTTGCATTTTCTCTGTAGTTTATGCATATTTTGATTCTCTCCTTTTACAATCATTGGGTTATTGTAATAAACAAACTGATATAAAGTTCCATTAAGGGGGGTTCTTGCATTCATCTTGATTTGTTGGCAACTCACATGGGTTATTTGGTCTCCTTGTTCTTTTGGCCACATTATTGCTATAACTTGAAACATGTCAGATTCATTGGTTCACACTTCAGTTGGAATTTTATGGTTCTTGATCCTCATTGGTTCAGATCTTTCCCATTTAAAGGTCATGTTTTTATGGTGAATGTTCCAGAATCTTGATGGTACTCGTCCTATGGGCAGTTTTAGTTTCAGTTTGGCATTGGCTTCGAGAGACAGCTTCTAGATTTTGTCATCATTATGGGTTCATTTTTTTCATTTACTATTGCTTACAGATTCTAGGGTTGTTCTAGTATGTGAGTTTCCAGTGTTCTATGGCATCGGGTCTGCTATCACATTATTTTGATTCCGGTTTGGTTTCAGTTGTAGAGAGAGATATCTTTCCTTGCTTGCCAGATTTGGGGTTCCAGTGTTGCTTCATCAGAGTTCTTCCAGTGATTCTTTGTAGTAGTTCATCTCACTGAGGGGGGTTTCTCTCTCTTTACATTTGTACATGAGTACCTGATCAAGCCTTGTTGTCGGAACTCATATTTGCATAATAATCTACTTCTCCCTAAGTTGCACTTATAGGGGGTGTTGGTGTAATTAATTATTAATTACACTTTGCATAAGTTTACTTAGGATTTATTTAATTCCTAGGTTATAGGATCTTATCTTTATCTTATCGAGCTAACTTGTTGCTCAAGATAAGATTAGGTTTAGGCATCTTTGCTTTTATAAAGCAAATTATCTCTTGTAATTAATTGGTCTTTTCGAATATATCAAATTGCATGTTTTTATGCAATCTCTATTTTTTCTGTTTTTCTCCTCTATGGAAGGTATTTTCTGGTTTGCAATCAGATTATCGGTTTCTAACATTATGTGGTCTGCCCAAAGCATTTCTTGAAGGTTCTTGTGCCACTCCTTCTGATGTTCCGACCCAATTTTTTTAATAAGTCAGACTAAATTTTTATTATTTGACTCGGTTAGGCCATTCCCCTGCGAGTAGTAGTTTGAAGACATTTTTAAGAATATGCCATGCATAAGTACAAATTTACATACCTTAGAACCCAAGAAATCCTTAGCATTGTTAGAGATGATGGTCTTTGGAAAGTCGAATCTCATTACCAATTCCTCAAGAAAGTTCACAATCTTCGCCTCCATCGCACTCTTCAAGGGCATGACCTTTGTCCATCTATTAAAGTAGTCCATGGCCATGAGGATCCAATTGTGTCTAGTGTTGGAGGCAGGATTAATCATCCTAATAAAATCAAGGCCCCATTGCGTAAAGGGTTCATCAACCACTATTGGATTCAGAGGCATTGCTAAGTTTTTCTTCCTTGGCATGAAGAATTGGAAGTCCTTTTAGGAATTAACCAAAGAGAGTGATTCATTGAATAATGTAGGCCAAAATATTTGGCACGCATAATTTTTATAGTAGAGGTCTTTGCAGAGAAATGTCCACCCGCGGGACTACTGTGGAAAGTTTCAAGAATTTTCCTTGCCTATTCTATGGTGACAGACTGTAGAAGAATGCCATTGAAGTTCCTTTTGAAGAGGACCCCTTCAATAAGTGCATATTTGTTGCTCTGCAATCTATAGAATCTTCTCTTCTAAGAAAGAATTCCCAATAGATATTTTCTGGTATGCATGAATCTTACCATGTCTACTAGCCAACAACCTTCAAACTCGGGTTCATTTGTGAGAACAAGTTTGGGTTGCTCTTCTTTAGCTACCATTTCTTCATCATGTGCCAAGTACTCACATAGTCCTCTTCCTTGGATGGTCTTTGTGGGCTTGACCTCAATATCATAGTCAAGGATCTTAGTGATCCAATTGGACCTCTTTTTGGTGATTTCTCCTTCCATGATATACTCATGCA
The DNA here is from genome assembly GCA_007258455.2 of Sequoia sempervirens. Lineage (NCBI taxonomy): Eukaryota > Viridiplantae > Streptophyta > Pinopsida > Cupressales > Cupressaceae > Sequoia > Sequoia sempervirens. The sequence continues at coordinate 120,031,902 of VDFB02075321.1, forward strand.
CACTGGAATGTGTGACATATACAATCACCTTGTTGCAAGATATGAGGTGTCACAACTTCTTGATTCCCTTAACAATGGTGAATGCTTTCTTTTCAATGAATTTTTAGTTAATCTCATAATCTTTTAAGGTCTAGGAGTAAAATGCTATTGGATTTTCTCCCTTTCCTTCATCACCCTTTTGGGTCAAAATAGTAGTGATGTTGGATTTTCTATTAAACACATACATTATAAATTCCTTTGATACATTTGGATTTACCAGCACAAGAGCTGAAGAGATAGCATATTTAACCTTTTCAAAGGCTTCTCTAGCTTCCTTGGTCCATTTGAACAACTAATCCTTTTTTAGCATTAGGGTGATAGGTCTAGTTAAACTTGCAAAATCATAAATGAATTTGCTCACAAAATTTATCCTTCCTAGGAAGGACTGAAATCCCTTCTTGTTGAATAGAAGGGGAAGTTCTCTAATTTCCTTTACCTACTCAGGATCGATTGCAATTCCATCTCTAGACACCACATGTCCCAATAGTTTTCCTTGCGGCACTCCGAAAACACATTTTTTTGGGTTCATGGATATCCCGAACTCCTTGCATTTTTTTTAAAACCATTTCAAGGTGATTGAAATGGTAATCCTTATGCTTGGAGAATAATATAAGATCATCTAGGTAGATCAAGATGATTTTATTGATCAATTATTTGAAAGTGATATCCATTGTCTGCTAGAAGGTGGCTCCAACATTTGAGATGCTAAAAGGCATTTTTACATATGCAAATGTTCCCCACTTGGTAGTGAAGGTTGTTTTGTGTCATTCTTCATCTTTTACCTAGATCTGGTTGTAACTAGAGAAGCTATCTAGTAGAGAAAACAACTTTGATCCTACCACTATTTGAAAGATAGACTCCATGGAAGGAAAGGGGTAGTGGTCCTTTAGGGATGCTCTGTATAAGTCCTGAAAATCAATGCATAGGTGGATGTCTTCATTCTTCTTTTAGAATAGAAACAGGTTGGATACCCATGTGTTGTTCTTGATTGAGAAGATGATCCGGGACTGAATTAGCTTTGTCAATTCTTGTGCCATCAAGGCTCCAATCTTCAGATTTACTGGTCTCTACTTCTAGTGGACAGGTTTTTCTCCTTCCGTCAATTCTATAGTATGTTGAATTATTTCAGGATCATATCCCTTGAGGTCATGATATAACCAGGCCACTACTCCTTCATATTTCTCATAGAAATGGATGAGTCTTTCTTTATCATGATGTGGGACATCTTTTCTGACCTTAAGTCTCCTTCCATCTCCAACCTGAAGATCTACATAGTCACTTTTTTCTGCTACAAACTTCCTCTTGTCATTTATTGCATCATCACAATCAAATAGGTTTTTGAGAGTGACCAATCCTTTTGGAAGCTTGTTGGACCTTAGCTGAATAATTTTTCCTTCATAGGCCTCAGCAATCTTTGGTTGGAGTTGCTCAGCAAACTCTCCTAACTATTGCATGAATGAGGAGATGTGTTCATCACTTTCAAACACTTTCTAGCTCTAATCATTATATGGGATTGATGGTCAAATGATCACTCATAAAAAGTGTATGTTGTGAATTAATTTGGAAGCAGGATCAAATTGAGATTTGATTGTTTCCATGCAATTTGCATTTGTATTTTGCTCTCTAGGCACTATCTAGATATTGAAGGCTTCAAAGCTCTCAATTAGGTCCTAGAATCTATGTCCATGGGATCTCATGTAGACATTCCTGGATATGGAAATCCCTCGAACTTGATTGACCACTAGGTTGGAGTCTATGAACACCATTACTTGCTTGATGCCCATCTACTCTGCAAGGATTAGACCTTGCACTAGGCCTTCATATTCAGTTTCATTGTTCAAACAAGTGAACTAGAAGCAGAAGGACCAAAGTGTCTTTTCATTGGATGGGGACGTCAAACATATCCTGGCTCTTGTTCCAACTTTGCATCTTGCTCCATCAAAATGTAGCATCCATATCTCTAAGGCTGGACAATTCTCAAATTCCTTCACAATCTTCAAGATCACCTGATCTTCATCATAGATGACATAATTCCCCAATCTGGTGGCATGATAGTTACCAAAAGGATTAGTGTCTATGTATTCACTCAAGAGGACCTCCTCTGAATCATTCTGGTCCCTGGTCACTTTTCATCCTCTAGTAGCTCGATACAATACATTTCCTCTTTGGTGAAAGAGGTATGAGTGGCCTCAAAGTTGATCATGGCTTCATCTGCTACATGTTCCGAATGTAGAGGTTCAAATATTATTTTTAGTTTAGCTCCATGATTGGTCATGACGATCAATTGTAACCAGTCTAAGGAATTAAATCTGCCTATCTTTAAAGTGAATTACTGGGATAAGCAGAGACTGAACATGGGGCGAACGTCTATGATCATAGTATTTAATGGAATTGTGATACTACGGCAAGAGAATAGAGTCAAGGGGAGGTTCTTAATGACACCTATGGTTTTAACCTTGTTCCCATCAAGATGCATAACCCCCCCTTTTAAAGGTTCATAGCTAAGTCCTAAGGCTTCAACTATCTATTTGGGCATGACTGTGGTGCTAGCACCAGAGTCAATCATGGAAGTATGCAATATTTTTTTACCCACAATAAGAGTTAGGAAAAAGGGCTTGGGTTTCGACCTATCTCTAACTTTAGTAGAGGCTTCTTTTGTATTATTTGTGAGAAATTTTGCAAGACGTGGTGGATCAATGACCCTTCCCTTGAGTGATTGCTCTATTGGCTCAATGATTGCATCTTTCTAGAGGGCTTTCTATAGCAATGACTTATGCTCTAGAATAGCTAAGATATCCCAAAGGGACACATTAGTAGAATATTTTTTCCATTGTTCCACCACATTGAATGGTAGTAGATTTGAAGGTTTCTATTCCTTGGCCTTGGTTATGACAATTTCCCTTCACGGCTAAAATTTTTGTGATATTGCAGATGTACTAGGATTCTGGTTAGAGGCACTTTTGGGCTATAGGATGATTGTTTTTCTTGTGAATATCCTCTTAGAGTGAGTGTTGTAATCAGAATACACTTGTGGGGCTTTTGAGGTGGATGCATCATTTGCAAACACCGCCTCTTCTTCTTCCATCCATGAGAAGAGTGCATGATCTAGAGCTATATTTGTTTTTTGCTCTAGGGACATCCCTTGCATTTGTGTGGTGAGTATTTCATTTTCTATTTGCAAAGAAGCATATACATAACCTATAGGGTCTGACATTGCACCTTGACTGTGTTGTTTTGCCACCTTTTTTTGTAGGTTTTCGTGCAGGTAGTTTTGGGGCATATGTGTGTCACCACAAGGGAAGCACCATGGATTGATGTGGTCAGAGAGATTGTTTTTCCTCGCAGTCAGCTCTCTACTCAACCTCAGGTAAGCATTATGCAGCGGTGTAGGCACTAGCACTATTTGATTATTTAAGCCTGTGGATTTATGTGTGAGCCTCCTTGGAATTTATTTTGTTGGTAGGAAGATCTTATGCCTTGATAATTTTGGTAGGTTGGCTTCAGAGGTGTGGATTGGCTCTGCTTGATGGTAGTTATTTTGTTTGAGATATTCCACAGCAACTCCTTGACATCACTCATCTCATCTTTTGAAGAGCCAGATGTGGAAGCAACATTCTATGGCACACTCAAATATGTGTACATAGATTGGGGAGGAGCGGGCACACTGGTAGATGCTACTTCTTGGGTGGGAACTAAGATCTCAAAAAATATAGGCATGGCAGGCCAAGGTGGCAACTTCTCGATGTTTATTAGATTGTTCTTTGCCTTGACAGCAATGTTGTATGCATTCAGTAGAGTGGTCCCACCAAGAGACTAGATCATCATCAAGATGTCAGCATTGATGGATTTTAGGTAGAACATGAATGCCAACTCAGCCAGCAAGTGGATAGCAGCTTGGATCCTCTGCCAATTTGTGTGGAACTAGTTGTTGAAGTCAGTCATGGCTTCATATGGGGCTTACTTTATGGTTGCCAGTTGAAGATATAGCAAAGACTGATCTCCATCATTCAAAAATATTTCATAGAAAGAATCTCTGAGCTCCCAGGTATCGATAGTGTTAGCTTGCAGAGTGTAGTACCAATCTAGCACCTTACCCCTAAAAGAGGTTGTGAGAAACCTTAGCAATAAATATTGGTTGGTGACTTTGTGCACCAAACACATGTCTGCCACGTCTTGCAGGTATTCAAATGGTGTTTTTGAGCTTTCTCCATTGAATTTTGGCACATCTTTTAAACTAGAGGTCGGGATAGGGGCCCAAATGACCAGTGCTACTGGTGCTATAAGGGGGTTTCCGGCATCCCATGCCACATAATTTGTGTTAGCAATCGGCAACATGGTTGGTCGATGGATCAAAACATTCACTGGATGGGTTCTAGTTCATACTATTACTAGTGGTGACACTAGCAAGCGAGGGTTATTCATTGTTTGGGACCTAGTAACAGGTTGATGGCTCATACACCCACTTTAATTTTAGGTACATTTAAGCAGTCCCACTGGGCGTGCTAGAAAATGAGAAGTCTTTGCTACTAGCGCTGACTATGGGGTATGCAAAAAGGTGTGTGTGGAACGATGCTATGTGGCACACAGGCGGAGCTTGATAGAGAAGCGAAGGGAATCAAGCTTCAAAGGCCCACACTACTGACATGTGGAAGCATGGCGGGGCTCAATGGAAAAGCAAGGGAGGAAATCCTTTCTAGGAGCATGCGGTGAACACGTGGCGACAACAAGAAAAACTCTTCAAAAAGGGGCTCGAAGAGATTCAAATATATGGGGTGTGGGTGGAAGCCAAGAAAAATAGTATTATCAACCTAAAGGGAGCTCGAGGGATTTTATATCCACAATAACAACACATTCTGAACTTGGCTTGTTTATAGTAATGGTGGCAATGTGATCATCAAAGGGTCTCGCATTGAGGATGATAGTGCTATCATCATGCTTGAGAGTAGTATAATTGACATTGTTGTTGTTCCCTAAACTAGAGGCTTTTCCTTTGTCATGGTCTTGCAAGAGAGTTTTGAATATGGTATGATCAGCATTGGTTTTTCCTTGTGAATCTCCTACTGATATAGTTCCATTTTCAATGAGGTCATGAATGATATTCCTGAGTTTCCAACATATAGCTATTTTGTGTCCTTTTCCACAGTGGTATTTGTAGTATTTGTCTTCTTTCCACTGATTAGGTTTGATCAATGAGGGCTCATAGTTTTTGGTGTCTGGTAGTGTGATGGAATTAGACTACAAAAGTTGTTTGAAGACTGATTTGATAGGTTCACCCAAAGGGGTGTATGTTCTCTTAGGACAGGGAGGGCCTCTTCGTTGTTGATTATTTTGGATTGTGTTTAGCATTTGGTTTTGAACTTGTGTTTGGGTGTTTGGTGCATTGGATGTATTTGATGAGGAAGGACCTTTAATTTGAATGGTTAGACATTTGGTTATCAATTTGGCATCAAAAACTCCATCATTTGTGTCATTTTTGTTTTGGGACCAATATTTTCTCTTGTCATTGTTGGGTTTTGGATTTTCTTTGTTTACCTTGACTAGCCCTTTTGCGATAAGACCTTTTTTGATAAGGACACATTTCTCAAGAATCTCCTCAAAGGTTATGCAATATTGGATTTGAATTCGACTCATCAATATACTGTTAAGGTTTTCCACAAACATGGTGACCAATTGCTTTTCAAGAATGTGACAAGGGAACTTGCTAACCAATCCTCTCCATCTCTAGTAAAACAAGGTAAGTGATTCCCTTTCTTCTTGTTTGGTTGTGCTCAATGTTGCAAGGGTGACATCATTTTTAATGTTAAATGAAAAGCAATTGACGAATTTATTGTCCAGTTCACCCCATGTTCTAATTCTTGGAGGGAGATGCACAACCCAATCTAAGGCTAGCCTTGTGAGGCTTCGAGGGAATAGTCTCATCAAATAGGTAGGGTCATATGAGACTTCCATACATGATGTGTTGAATTCTTGAATGTGTTCTATTGGATCCCCTATCCCCTTATACTTAGGAAAAGGTGGTGTTGTGAAATGGGGGGGAATGGGTGTCATGTACAAATTTCTATCAAATGGAAAGGGGCACAATTCCTCCACAGAATAGGTCTTCTTGTTGGTTCCCAATTGTATATTTTTCATCTATTGTTGGAGGGCATGTACTTTTTGTATCAATGTGTCAACAAGAGATGGTGTTGCATTGTTTTGTTTTGGTTTCATGATGCTGGCATTAAGGTCATATGTTGGATTTGAATTAGGATTGATGCTTTATGATTTGGGACCTTGGTTTCCATATTGATGTGTGTTGTTTTGGTTTGGTATCAAATTGGCATTTAGGTTTTTTCCAAAGGTAAAGTTTGCATGTGGTATGGTGTTTTGTAATTGTGGTGTTGACCCCTGATTTGTGCCTTGGTTTTGAAATTTTGATCCTTGATTAGCATTTTGAAATGGAGGTGTAGGTCCTTGATTGATGTTTTGAAATGAAGGAGTAGGTCCTTGATTGATGTTTTGACATGAAGGTGTAGGCCCTTGATTGGTGTTTTGATTTGGGATCCTTCATGAGACAATGTGAAATTTTCTATATTTATTTGGTGGGTGTTGACTTGATGGAGGTGTGCTTTGAAATTTTAATAAGGATCCTTGATTTGTGTTTTGAAGTGTGGGTATAAGACCTTGGTTTTCATTTTGGAACAAAGGTGTGGAACCTTGTGATACAGAACCTTAATTTATGTTTTGAAGTGGGGGTATAGGACCTTGGTTTTCATTTTGGAGAAAATTTTTAGGACCTTGTGACATAGAACCTTGATTTTTGTTTTGAAGTGGGGGTATAGGACCTTGGTTTTCATTTTGGAACAAAGGTGTGGGACCTTGTGACATAGAACCTTGAGTTGTGTTTTGGAAAAGGGGATTTGTAAAGGTCTTACCCATGGAATTTGAGGAACTTCCAAGTGTGAAACTTTTTCCTTGTGTAGTAGTATGGGTTACCTTATTTCCAAGTGTTGAGATGATGGGGATGTGTGTGGTAGTGGTAGTCATGTGTGTAGTTGTCCCAAGGGGTATGTTTGACATTTTTTGTGATGAGGGCATGCCAACTGCAAATGGATTTTTGGTTTCTTCTTCTACAATGGTTGATACCTCAAATCCTTGAGGAAATTTGGCACCATTTTTAGCTAGTGCATAGAATAATATATTTGGGTCAGCACTAACAAGTTGATCAACCGTGCTTAAAAATCTTGTGTCTTGATAAGCTCTTTCAATTTCTTCAGGAGTCAATCTCTTGTTGAATTCTTCTAGGCTTAGGTTTTCCCATGTGTTATTTTGTTCTCTTTGTGGTGTCTCTCTTTGAGGTGTGGAATGATTTGAATTTATCCCAAGGGTAGTGTCATGAAAGGGTCACTTTAAAAATACATGTCATTTATTTTAGTTTGTGACCTTGTTTCAACCATGTGAGACTTTTGCAAGTTGAAAGATAATGCAAGGTGGTGATGAAACTATGTTTTTAGATTTTTCTTGGATTTTTGAAGAGGATGCAAGGTGATTATGCAAGTATGATAATGACCAAAGGATGAAGCTAATGAATGTTAAAGAATGCTAAAGTTTGATTAATGGTCAAGGATGATGATAAGGTGACTAAATGATGCTAGTGCAACTAAGGTTAAGATGAAAGTAAGCTATGTTTTTTGTATTTCTTGGGTATAAGGATGCAAGGATAATGAGACTAATGGATGCAAAAGGATATGATAGGTTGACTAATTGATAATGATATGATGCTAAGACTAAGGTGAAAATGAACTATTTTTTTGTACTTTTGGGATAAAGGTGAAAAGTGCAATCCAGATTATAGATCAAAGTTTGGAAAGATGATGATAAAATTTATGATCAAGGGGATGTAATATGGATCTAAATGAGGTCAAGTTAATGTAATTTTGACAAGGTTGAGTCAAGGCTAGGACACAAGCTTAAGACTCAAATTTGATAAAGGTGACAAATGTTGATAATATGAGGCATTAAGTTCAATGACAAATAGAATATGCAACCAAGGATTTTCTAAAAGCTTAATGGTTTTTAAAAGTCTAAAATTTTAAAAGGGGGATGCAACCTAAGGTTTAATATCGATTATGCAAGGTAAGGATGCAACCTATAATATGAGGTAACCCTAAATGGAAATGCTGGAAATGATTGGTAAAGGCTTGCAAGTCTCTAGTTTAGTAGTCAAAGGTCACTATAAAATGAGTTGATCAGATTTTGGACAAATATTTTGAAAGTTTCTAGTTATCAAACAATTGTGGCACTATTTTTTGCAAATGTGTCATTTCAAATTGTAGGTTTCTAGATCTCAATTGCGGTTTAGGTTAACAATTGTGGCTCTATTTTTTACAAGTGTGGTTCGAGATGATAGTTGTAGTTTTCCAATTATCAGATGTAATGAAAAATATCGGTTGTGGCTCTATTTTTTATAGTTGTAGTTCACAAAATGTTTTTTTTGAAAGTTTGATGGTTTCTAACCTAGTTTTTCAATGATTTTTTTGCTATTTTTGATGAAATTTGATTGGAAAACACAAAATATAGTATCTCAAGCACTTGTTTTTGGTCTAGTTTCAAATGTGAATTTTTTTGAAAAGTAAAACAAACATAGACAACAATACACAAGCCCTATGGTTGGCAAGGAAACCACTGGTTGATATCCCCACTTGGATTTCTCTAGCCACTTGAACAAGGCAGACAACTAGAGACTTGGTGGCACTAGCTCCCCTCCATGGAACTCACTTCTCAGGCTCACCAAGTCTCATTCCCCTAAGGAGGAATTCCTATCTCTACACATGCTCAGTGAAGACATGGGGTGCCTTCAGAGGTCCGACCTCTTGCGATCAATGAGCATATAAAAGGGTTTTTGGCAACTAACACAAATTTTCTCTTACTAAGGGCATTCATTCAGACTAACCATACATGCTGCAAGATCAGCTCAAGACTATGGCTAGTCAAGATGCCTCCCAATCCTTTACACAAAAACGAATTTCACGTAGCTCACAGGGCTACTGAGGGTGGCACTTGTCAGCATAGCACATCCTTACCCATTGCTAACTAACTTTTGTCAAGAAGCACATTTATTTATAGTGGCTTGGAAGAGCTTGGCCTTAGCTTTATTACCACTTGGGTCATTACTACCTTTTGAAACATGATGGAAGGCCCTCTAATAAAAGGTAAACAATAGTGAGGAAGTACACTTATTTCTAATCATCCCATATCACATGAAGTGCGAAGAGAGATCATATTTCATGCCTTTGCCTCACAATCACATGGGTTCCATTTTAAGCACCAAATCCAAATATGTGGTGTGATTATACAAATGCCAAAGAGGTACTTTTGATCACTCAAGATCATCAAATGACATGAGAGGAGAGCATATGCATTTTCTAAGATAGTTGCAAATCACCAAATAGAAAAGACACTTGTTGATTTTAACCTGTGCTTCTTATTTGAAGACACTTGTAAATTTTAAACCAATGATGTTTTATGCATGTTCATTTTAATTCCTATGAGTTAAATATGTAGGTTGTTGTTCTTTTTAAACCTTATGAGTGAAAAATGAAAAATATTTTTATCCTTATGATCCTAATGCAAGTTGTTGTTGGAAAACAAACAAAAGGAAAGTTGCATAAAACTGAAATAAAAGAGCTTAATTTTTTTGTTTCTAAAGAAACAATTTCTAGGAGCTCCAATCCAAATCCACATGCTAAAAATAGAAGTTTGGCAACAAAAAACCTTACCCTACTTAGAAAACCTAAAAAGAAGACTAAAAACAAACAAAAAACTAGAAATTTTATACTAGACAGGAAGATGTGTCATTCTAGGCCTTAGATGTGTCACTGTGTTATGTCACACGAGAAAAATTGCATCACGATTTTGAATTCAAATTTTACCACCTACTATTGCCTTCCACAGATGTGTCGTTATTTTCATCAAATGTGTCATTTCCTGTCAAATCCATCGTTGTTTTGAGAAAATGCATCATTTCGTATTGGAAACCTACAAAAACATAAAGAAAGCCATATAAAATCTTGCAAAATTTTGTCTTCACATCAGGTTCACCAATGTAAGATGGGGGAAAACACTCTAGCCTAGATAAAGTGACTACCACAACACCTCTAAGCTAAAAACCTCATCTAAAACAAGAGAATACAAGAAAAGAGGGAAATCAAAATGAAAACAAACAAAATAAAGCACTCCCCATTACAATTGATTCCTTCTCTTGTCTCTCTTATTTCTTCTTTTGTAATATTTCCCTTAGATTTGTTGTCGAAGTTGTGCAAATACCTACAAATAGTAAGCAAGAAAGTTGGATATAATGGTTGTTAAGTCCAAAATGAAGGAGGAAGGTAACTTTTATAGACAACCATTCAAATGGACGGATGAGATTAATCTTCTAGAAAGATGCTAAGATCAATGGTGGAGGATTGATGCAGCAAAAAGAGGCAGGCTATTGATGGCTATGACACCAATGGCTATGATAGAGACGGCTATGACATAGATTAATGAGCAAGTGGGAAGAAATGGAATGAATTAAAAATTGACAAATAATTAATTCATGAGATAGGAATATTTGACCAAGTGGAGAATAAATAATTCATTTGAATTATTTATTTGACAAAAAGAGGAAATGGACAAGTGGAGATTCAATTAAAATAATTTGTATAATTATTGTAATTAAATGAGAGGAAATGTGAAAAGAGACATTAAATAATTAAATTTATTTAATTATTTAATACAAGAGACACATGGAGGACAATTATTTAATAAATGGAAGAATTAAAAGACAAAGGGAATAGTTAAATAATTAACAATAATTATTTAACCATAGACGAAAGGTGATAAGCAGAATAATTAAATAAATAATAATTCATTTAATTATTGGGGATATTAGTGACACAATTAATTTATTTAATTGATCATGATAGAATAGAGATTAGAAAGTGAATTAATTAAATAATTAAAAATTATTTAATTAATAGAGGAATATGATCAAAGATAATCAAATAATTAAAAATATTTAATTATTAGAGGACAATGACCAAGAAAAATGATACTCGTAGACTTAGGAAATTTTTTAGTGTCTACAAAAACCACATCCAAACACATAAGAACATCAAATTTATGTGGAAAACCCAAGAAGGGAAAAACCACATTGAGGATTAGCTCACTAACATATGAATTGTAACACCAAATACAATAAGGCTCATTGCCTAGAAAGATAAAGAAAGGCTCACTTCCAAAGGACTCACTATCCAAAAGAAAGAAGAATAGAAGAAGGGGTGGCTCACTACCAATTTGAACTACTAACAATGCATCTCTCATATGCCAAAGGTACAGTTCCACTAAATCACAAATAACTCATCTAAAAAACTATAATGTAGACACCTTTTGATCACTACATTAGGAAGTCATAGGCACTAAGGCTCGCACTCACATCACCAAACTTGATCACTTTTGCATCTTTCACATCTCACACTCTGCTCTTAATCCACACAACAATTCCCCTTGCATTTATACCCTTCGTGACCTAAAACAATCTCAATTAGGTTAGTCTTAAGGAAATGTATACACCTCAACAGTGTAACACCAAATAGGTCAACACCAAACACTTCCACAATATAAAGAATTCAATCCAAACCATGCCACTACTTAACTGGGGCCCAAACCTACACCAACACACTTCTCAACACTTTCTCAAAGAACAATTATCCTCTACAATTAGCTCTAGCACGTTGGGTCATCCAAACATACACTTACAATAACAAGCGACTTGAAACACAACTCTCAAGGCTCGAAAACATCTCACAAACCAAACATAAACATTCCACAATATTCATACAACATCTTAGAATATTCCACATCATCAAAATATTTTCCACAACTATTGCAACCATTTGAAACTCAAGAACACCTTTATTCTATGCAACCATATATATTGGCACGAAAATCCAACACACCAGACAACTTTGTGGAACAACTCAACAACTAAAATTTCAAGGGAAGGTAGATACAAATATTATAAGCACATTCCTAGATCCACAACACCATATATTTCACTACAACAAAAAATGGAGAAATCTCATTTCTCCCAAACACCTTTTTTCACCAAACAGACATACTATCAAACACATCTTCCACTGTAGTACAATCTAGAAGCTAAAAACATGGATATGACACATTTGAACACCTCTAATCATCACTTCCAATCTATATGAGTATATCTTCAATCATGAAGAAATGTAGAGAAAAATAGTGAACACCACTCTATCACACTAAAATCTATTTTATTCAAATTTTCTCAAAATCACTCGGAAAGCAAGTGAACCAACTTCATCAACAACATTACTAACATCTCTGCAACACATCTACAATACGTAAAAAATTCCAACTACAACAATCTCCCTAAACAAAATTCAAGAAAACAACCTCTACAACTATACTGAAGTAGGACATCAATGACAACACCAACATGTGTTGACATTAATACTAGCCATTCCAACATTCTCTTTATACAAGGGGTTGATATCAATGACAACACGCAAGAAACTCACAAACAACTAAAGCTTCCAACATCTCAAAACTTTGAACATCACTTCTTTTCGGAAATCCAATGCGTACACCCAAAATGTTGGCTCTTTGACTTCCTCTTTGGGAAAAAATTCTTCTTTCTCTATTATTGTTGTAGGAAGTTTCTTGATTTTCTCTAATTGAGGATACATCAATTCATAGTATTTTGAGAAACCAATATAATCCTCAATCATTTTATCAATTTCTTCCTTCAAAATTAAGAAATTATTATACATTTCAACCGCCATTATAATTTCCCTATTTTTGATGGAAGAAATACTATTAATCCATGCATGTGTGGTCTAAGTCCACATCTTCATTTTCTCCATTTTATTAACATCCTCCTTTGAGATCAAAACTGGAGCTGCAACCTTTCCAGGGATGCTCTTAATAGGAGTCACCAATTTTTGGATGAAGGCTATTAATTTACAATTTTTTTCCTTCAACTCCTTCTTTGTGGCCTAATCCTTATCCATTCTCTTCAGGATATTGGATACTCACACCTAGAATTCATTTATCTCTTGGGCTCTATTGGTGGGGCCAATGTTAATTGAAGAAACATTGTAGTCCTCGAGAAAAATCATGGTTGCATCTTTATCCACCATGGGTGTTACTACATGAAGAATTCTCAAACCTGAGGCATCCTTGGTCACTTGTGACCTTACTTTCACCTTATTTTTCTCCTTAGGCTACCCAATGTAGGCCAAAATTATCTCAAGGATAGCCTCTAAGATCTCAATCATAAGCCCTTTATCTTTCAATTGTTGTTGCAGCCAATCAAGAGCTATTGTCTGCTTTGTGGAGGAAGGAATTTCTCCAGACTCTTCTACTATTGTAGCCTTTTTTGTTTGTTGATCCTTCTACACCTATTCTACTTTCACCTCCTCCACACCTAATGTATTTTCTTCTCTTCTTATTTTCTCCTCATGAGACTTTGTTGTCTTTGTATACACTTAAAAATGGTCATATCACATTGTCTGGTAATTAATTAAATATTTTTAATATTTAATTAAAATCTTTTGATTCTATCTACGTATAAATAAATTTAAATAATTTATTTATATTGTTCATAATTTCATTTAATCACCTTTTCATATTCATTTCTTAAATTATTAAATAAATGTTATAATTTATTTTTATTAATTATCCTATAATCTTAGTTTGAATATTTTATTCAAATAAAGATTAAAATATTAAATTCTTCTAAATATCATTTATAATTAAATATTCCAAAATATTTGATTATTTCCTCTAATCCAATATTCATTTTTAAATCATTTCAAAATTCCTCCAATTCAATAATCTATTCATAATTAAATATTTCCAAAAATATTTAATTAAATTCTTCTAAATATTTCAAAAATCTTCTAAAGTCACATCATGATTAAATATTACCAAAATATTTAATTAATTCTTCTATAGTTTTCAAAAATCAAAAATCAAATATCAAAAAGCAATAAATTAAATTAAATAAATTTTATTTATTTAATTTGGGATTTATCTTCAACTCCCGGGAAACAAACTGCCAAAACAGAAAATTAAATTTCTCTGTTTCTGTGCAGGCTTGTTCCCGTGGGTTGAAGACAAGCTTCCATTCTTCTCTCCAACCTCTCAACCTCCCCCATTTTCTTCTCAACCTCTCAATCTCTCACCATTCAAACATACCAGACAATTCATAGCCATAGATTCTTGCCAGCCGGGATGAAGCCTGCAAAAAATCTATAAATACAGCTGCCGGGAGCTCCAAATCATATAGAATTTAGAAGCAAGTAAACTATAGACAAATAATATTAGCATTCATAGCAATAGCATTATCACAGCAATAGCATAGCAATCATAGCAACAGAATCATGATTCATCTCATCTACACCCCCTGTACATAATCTACAGCCCCTGTGCATAATTACAGCCCCTGTCCATCTTCACCAGCATATAGAATAGTTTTTCTTTGCATACTCGTTCTGCAGTAGTCATTTGGAGAAGCTCACACAATCTGAGAGCCAGAAAGCTTCAAACCAATCTCTGGAGATAGAGAAAGACGGAACGTTCTTGAAGAATTTTTATTTTATAGCCAAGTTTATTTCAAATTTCTTCAATTTAAAGTTCTGTTAATAGTGTTTTGTTTTAATTAGATTAACAATAGAATACACAACACATTTTTGGCGCCCACCGTGGGGCTCTTGCCCCTTTTTAATGTTTTGTTTGTAGTTTTTTTTGGACAGGTTACAGGAAAAACAGCGGAATAGCGCAGACGACACGTTTTCGGAAGAATACCTCCAGTTTAGCGCCCCTGACAAATCTTTCAGCGCCCGTGAAGACTGTTTTAGCGCCCCTGACAAATCTTTCAGCGCCCGTGAAGACTGTTTTAGCGCCCGTGAAGACTGTTTTAGCGCCCGTGAAGACTGTTTCAGCGCCCATAAATTGTATTGTAGCGCCCGTAATGATTCTTTCAGCGCCCATAATATTTCTTGCAGCGCAATTTTTTAAAAACACTGTAATCTGTAATCTGTACTCGTAGTTTAGTTTTAACTGATTCCGACGCAGCCGCGGACAGTTAATAATCTAAGGATAAAATTAACCAATCCTAGGGTAGTCATCTAAAGGATAAAACGAAGCAATCCTAGGGTAGCCATTTAAAGAAAAACGAACCAATCCTAGGATAGACACATCATTTTTCAATTTTAGCTTAAAATGAATTTTCTGTTTATGTGAAGCAAAATCTTCACTTAGTTTAGAAAATTTCAATTTGGTGCTTAAAATTGAATCTAGTGTTTGCTTTGTTCTCAAGTGATAGGCCTATGCTCTCCCCTTAACTGGGTGATCAAAATGCCAAACTCACTTATTTCTTTTTATGCATCTTTAAGTTTTATTACAACCTTGTAGAGAGCCTGCTCTTGTGGGAAAAAGTACTCACCCAAGAGGAACGACTCAAGTGGGTTCAAGCCAAAGCCAGGCTATTCCACCCCACTATAAAATTTAAAGCAAAATTGGGGAAACCCTCTTTTGACGGTAGTGTGCATGATAACCATCCCCAAAGCCTTTGTTCTAAAGGTAGGGAGGTCTCTCGAGGGAGTTTATCATTTGCCGCACCGAACGGAAATCCTTACTACGAACCTAGTGTAGTAGCTAACCGAGTCAGTATCCAAACATCATCTCAATCACAGTGCAGGGGAGGGAAGAATCTACCCCCAAGATACTCACCATATAACTGCCAAGGATTGTTTGCTCAGGGGATCCGGTATCCACTTCCGTCACTCTGAGTACGCACCTGGAAAAGACAAAAACACGGGCGCCCTTTCGGGGGTGACACGGCTGTGTGAGTCGACGCAGTTTTAAGATGTGGGCTGTTGATTGCTATGATGACCTACTTGAGAACTAAGAGTGAGTCTGTTTGAAGTGCTTGTCATGTGTAAAACCTGTTAAAACAATTTTTGAAAAACATTTTGGTTACACACTTAATGTTTAGCATAGGACTTAAAAACAACTGTTTTCAATTTGTTTGATGTGTTTTCACTACATTAATTTAGATAAAGATCATCCAAAGCACTCATTATCATATTGATCAATCTCATGTTACGAGATTGGAAATCTACAAAGTTTGTAAAAAAATCCGTTTCCAAAAGGATTAAGAAGCCAAAGAAACCTCTCAACCACAAGAAATTATTGAAGAAACAAAAATTCTTATATCAAAGTCGAAAAGTTTTACTTAAATATAGAACTTTTCTTCATAGGTATCATGATTGTGTTAGAGGTCTTTCAGATGATTATGCCATAGAGCCCTTGTATTCACAAGCTTATTTTCAAAGAAGAGCCCTTTCTCAAAGGCATAACCATAGTCAACGCATCCGTTTTAGTTATATTCCCCAACCAGCAATCGAATACTCTACTCGTCCAAATCAAATCTTACAATAGAGAACTTAGAAAACATTAGGCATCTATCATTAAATCCATCTTTTTACAAAGCCATGATCAAAACTTCATAAAGTGCAACAACCATCCTTTTCTAGATCTTTTGCTTATATTCCCACCAACAGGATTTTCATCCTTTCACTTAGGGAACAACACAAGCTACAAGATTAGAAAATTTTGTATAAGTCATAGAATTTTCATTCTATCTTGACCTTCATACATACCACATCAATTGCACTATTTAACTCTTTTGATCAAAAGCGAGTAAAATTTTGATACAAATCTATGCCTGTCTTCACAAGATCTCAAAAACAAATGGAAAAAGACGAGGGAGAAACTACAACTAGTAAAATGGGTGATCGAAATGAAAAAGAAGAGGAAACATTTAATCTTGATGAGATAACGGAAGAAAAGCTTCAAGAAGCAGAACAAGATCCTCAATTCCATACTCTTATGGAGAGAATCCTAGAACGTAACAAAGAAAAATATTTTCTTACATTAGCTAATCAAGGAGCTAAGTTGCCTCACACCTTTGACATAGAGGGGATTAAACAAAATCCTGAAAATCCTCCTAATGACTTTAGTGCTCTTAACCAACAGATAAAAGAATTACAAGGGAAAATAAAGGAAATGCAAGGAGGTACAACAAAGAAATATGTTTTGGAAGACATATCTCCTTATCCATTTGATAGGAGTCTTCAAATGATTCCATTTCCAAAACATTGCGAAATTCCTAAGTATGATAGGTATAATGGAAAAACTGATCCCATAGACCATGTTAGGGATTTCCGAAACATGAGTCTTGAATTCGCCTATGATGATACTTACTTGATGCGATTATTTCCACGAAGTCTAGGCGTACAATCCATGGAGTGGCTTTCAAAAATCACTCCACCTATTAAAACTTTTGAGGAGTTGATAAATCAATTTATCTCACAATACTCCTACAATATTCAACATCAAATAACAATGCTTGATCTTTGTAAAGTGAAACAAAAAGTAGGAGAACCCTTTACTACATTTTTACAAAGATGGAGAAGGTTATTTGCACGATATTCTCGTCCTATTCCTGAAAAGGAAAAGATGGATATTTTTATCAATAGCCTTGATCCAGAATTAAGCTATAGGCTTAACCTTCATTGTCCTCATAACTTTGAAAAACTGATTGAAAATGCAATCACTATTGAAGGGGCCTTGGTTAAAAGGGGAGTGATAAAACTTGATAATCCAAGTACATCAAATCAAAACAACGATAAAACAAGGTTTTGGAATAGAAACAAAAATGTTGTTAATGATGGCATAGTGGATGCCAATAATTTACGAACAAGGCCATCCGTTTTCAATCTATCAAGTGTTCCAAGAAACAATTCACAAGGAAATACAATACAACAAGGAAACAACAATCAACAAGGACAAATTTCCAAGCAAGAGAACATAACCAATCAAAATACCAATCAAAATCGTGGTAATTTCAATAATAATCTTGGCAATACCCAAATATCAAATCCGTCTAGACCTTCATTCTTTTCAAATCGACGGACTTTTACTGCTTTGGGTCAATCTCTTGAATCTGCTCTCAAGGAACTTCTTGATAATAAGGTTATCACTTTACCACCACAAAGAGATTATGAGCCACAAGTTAAACCACCATCATGGAATGACTCGTATTATTGCAATTATCATCGATGTAAAGGCCATAGGACAAACAATTGTCAAGCTTTGAAAAATCTAGTACAAGATTTAATTGACAATGGTACTATTACAATTGAGGGACATCATACCAATGATGATCATCAAGCATTCAAAGATCCTTTGCCAAACTACCAAAAGGGGGAAACATCGGATACCAAAGCCAAAAGCATACATAATGTTGAAGACAATATAATCCGCCATATTTACACAGATGATAATCGGATTAATGTTATCAAAATTAAAGGAAAACAAGAATATCAACAGGTTAATGTAACAACAAGAGGTCAAGCAAAGGTTGTTTTAAAAGGAAGTTCGTCTAAAACAACTATTTCTTCTCCAACTCAATATAATCTGGTTGATCAATTGAGAAAAACATCAGCTCAAATTTCTATTCTTGAACTTCTTAAAATATCCCCTATACACAAAAATATTTTAGAAGAAGCGCTTGTGAACACAACTGTTGATACTGATCTAGATGCAAACAGATTTCAAGCCATGGTAGGACATTTGTCTTCCCCCACTTGTCTTTCATTTTCCGATAAAGATGATGCTTCTATGACACATCCACATAATTCCTCGCTCTATCTTGAAGTCATGATCCATAAACATCGAATTAGACGTGTCTTAATAGATGGAGGAGCCGGTTTGAATATTTGTACCTTAAAATTGATAAATTCCTTAGGAATTTCAGAAAATGAAATTGATTCACGAAGGAAGATAACTATTAAGGCATATGATGATGAAGAAAGAGCTTCTAAGGGATTAATATTGCTACCTATCAGAGTGGGACCTGTTGTGAAGAATACTTTTTGTCAGGTTCTAGATCGAGATTTGTCTTATAACATACTTTTGGGTCGTCCGTGGATTCATGATATGCAGGCCGTACCATCAACATATCACCAATGTATCAAGTTTCCATATGATGGACAAGAAATAACCATACAAGCTGATTACAATAGTACCCAAACTTGTTCCAATCTTAGGGTGAGTCAAGATGTCTTTGTGCCACATAATAGAGAAGCTCTTGTTGTTTCTTCTTCTAATTTACAAGTCCAATTGCAAGAATTGACAAACAATCTTGATACTAAGCTGAAGTTTAAAGACAAAGGGGTAGGTGAATATTCACTATCTCTTTCTACTTTACCTCCTTCTCCAAGATCACATGGATTACCAACTTTATCAAATCAAAAGACTGCAACTGCTTCTACATCTCAAACTTCCGTGCCAATCACAAAGTTTGATGGAAAATTCATTAGAGCTAATACCACTGAAGAAGAAGCTGAAGATAGGGACATCCTAAATTGGCTATACAAAGATGAAGATGAATCTCTCTTGCACATTAAGTTACCTAAAGAACAATATGGTAAAGGGTACGCTATCATGCAAAAGATGGGTTATGAAGGAAATGGTCCTATAGGGAAACGAAGAGAAGGAATTGTGGAACCAATTCAGCCTATTTCAAAGCATTCAAGTGATAAAACAGGACTTGGATATGGTAAAGATAAAGAAGAACTTACTTCACAGCAGACATCATTAGTTCATAAAGGAGAATCCGTGTCAGATAAATCTCATGAATCAGTTTTCCAATTGCAAAATAGTTCAGATACTGATTCTAATGAATATGAATGGGACACCATTTATAATGATGAATTCTGGAAGGATAAACAAGTTGATACTATACATAAATATGCACCTGTTCTTATACAAGGAGAAGGTTCAAGGCCTCCACTCGATTATATTTTACAAAGCGATCATGACTCAAGTGAGGAAGAATCAGATTCTAACGAGATTGATAATCAACAGGAGAATACCATCACAGACCTTGTTTACCATGAGGATGACAACCACATCATGACTTTGACAATTCAAGACCTTACCCAACCTAATGATCCTATGCCTTTAGTTTATCCAGAACTTATAGATTGGGATATTGACGCACCTATCCATATTCCTACATTCAGTAATGATGAAGATGTTATAACTTTCCTTTGTTCCTCAAATGAAGAAAACAATTGTTTCATTCAAGAATCTTATACTCATGATTTTGACAAGGAGAGTGTCAAGTCTCTTAGCTGCAAAATAAATGAAATAAAAGATGGATCTATTGATGAAAACCGAAAAAAGGCAGTGATAGATCAAAACAAAAGAAAAATAAAGAGCGAATCTGACAGTGAAAACCTTTCTGAGGCATTGAAGGATGAGAAATTTGACACTCTTCCCAAGTATTATCATGAAAGATCTTCTATTTTGATTGAACCAACGGAATCAATCAACATAAGTACACCAGAGCAGCCAAAAGTTGTGCAAATTGCAGCATCATTAACAGTTGAAGAAGTCCAGAAATTCATGCAATTCTTGAAGGATAATCAAATTAACTTTGCTTGGTCATATGCTGATATGCCAGGGTTAGATCCTAATCTGATAATGCATCATTTATCTATCAAACCTGGGATAAAACCTGTAAAGCAAAAGCTCAGAAAGATGCATCCACATGTTGCATTATTGGTCAAGGAAGAATTAAAGAAGCTTTTAGATGTTGGATTCATTCGAACTATTGACTATGCAGAATGGATTTCAAACATTGTACCTGTTTCAAAGCCAGATGGAAGGATCAGAGTTTGTACAGATTTCAGGGATTTAAATAAAGCATGCCCTAAAGATGATTTTCCTTTACCTAACATAGATTTGATTGTTGACTTAACTGCTGGTCATGCAATGTATTCATTAATGGATGGATTCTCAGGATACAACCAGATAAAAATTGCACCAGAAGATCAAGATAAAACAGCGTTCACATGTCCTTGGGGTACTTATTGCTGGAATGTCATGCCATTCGGGTTAAAGAATGCTGGAGCTACTTATCAAAGAGCAATGACAACTATTTTTCATGATATGATGCATACATTCATGGAAGATTATGTTGACGATTTACTTGCTAAATCTCATACACGAGATGAACACCTAGAAATCTTGTCAAAAATCTTTGTCAGAATGGAAAAATTCAATGTTCGACTGAATCCAAAGAAGTGTGTCTTCGGTGTTACATCTGGAAAACTCCTAGGGTACATTGTTTCAGAAAAGGGTATAGAAGTTGATCCAGAAAAGGTACAAGCTATAATGGACATGCCTCCACCACGAAATATCAGTCAATTAAGATCCTTGCAAGGAAGATTACAGTCCATCAGAAGGTTTATAGCTCAACTGGCAGACAAAAGCTTGCCATTCACACATTTATTGCATAAAAATGTTCCATTTAAATGGGATGACAAATGTGAAGCAGCATTCAATCAGATCAAGCAATATCTTACACATCCACCAGTTCTAATTCCGCCTATTCCAGGAGAGCCGCTTATACTCTATATTTCAGCAACAGAAGTATCTTTGGGTGCATTGCTAGCACAAGAAGACTCTACAGGTAAAGAAAGGGCTATATATTATATCAGCAGAACCTTAACAAGACATGAGTTAAACTACAGTTTCATTGAAAAAGCTTGTCTTGCAGTAGTGTTTGCTTCTCAAAAGTGGCGACATTATATGTTAACTCATACAGTTAGGTTGATAACAAAGATTGATCCATTAAAGTACCTATTAAGCAGAGCTACTTTAACAGGAAGACTTGCAAAATGGGTAATGATATTAAGTGAGTTTGATATTCACTATGTAGACCGAAAAGCGATTAAAGGACAGGTCATTGCAGATCAGTTAGCTGAAGCTCCTCTACAAGAAGACAATCCAATGCATATTGAGTTTCCTGATGCAGATGTCTTTACAACAACAATTCAGAGACCATGGGCATTATACTTTGATGGATCATATACACAATATGGCTCGGGGGCAGGGATTCTTTTTGTTACACCTGAAGGACATACCATCTCACGATCATATCGGTTGATGTTTCCTTGCACAAATAACATAGTAGAATATGAGGCATTACTCATAGGATTAAAGATAGCTTTGGAATGGCAGATTACAGAGCTGGAAGTTTATGGTGATTCACAACTTGTCATTAATCAAATTAATGATGACTATCAAACAAAAGATGATAAGTTGTTACCATACAAAAACATGGTGGATGATTATAAGAAATATTTTGTGTCAATCAAATTTTCACAAATATCAAGAATTGACAATAAAGCTGCAGATGCAATGGCTACCATTGCTTCTTTATTACAAATATCAGAAGATCAAACCAAGTATGAATTCTTGGTGGAACAATTGTTTTCTCCTGCATATGATAATCCTGAAACCCAAGTTATATGTCATTTGACTGGTTCAGATTCACCTTTATATAGCAAAACATATACCTATTTGAAAGATAACATCTTGCCTTCAGATTTATCCCGAAACCAAAAACGGAATTTTATTCGTCAATCATCCCGTTATACTTTAATTGCCAATATCCTTTATAGACGTGGTCTTGATGGTACACTCCTTAGATGTCTTGAACGTGACGAATCTGAAAAAGCCTTACAAGAGGTTCACGGTGGTATTTGTGGAACTCACTCAAGTGGTTTGACCTTAGCAAAGAAACTTGTCAGAATGGGATATTATTGGCCTACCATGGAGCAAGATTCTTTTACTTTAGTTAAGAAATGTTCTAAATGCCAGATCCATGGGAATCTTATTCATGCACCTGCACAAGAATTGCAGCCTTTTATTTCAACATGGCCCTTTTCTCAGTGGGGATTAGATCTTGTTGGAAAAATACATCCTTCATCATCAAATGGTCATAAGTTTATCATCACAGCTACTGAGTATTTTACAAAATGGATTGAAGCTGTTCCTCTAACAACAGTGACTGGTAAACAAATATCTTCATTTATCCTGAATTACATTATTTGTAGATATGGAATTCCTAATTCTATTGTTACTGATAATGGAAGACCTTTTAAGAATCAGGATGTTGATGAACTTTGTGAAAGATTTCATATCCAACACAGGTACTCCACACCTTATTATCCACAGGGTAATGGTCAAGCAGAAGCTTCTAACAAAACCATTTTGAAGATATTGAAGAAGACAGTAAATGATGCTGGACGTGATTGGCATGTTCAACTCAACCCAGCTTTGTGGGCATATAGAACTAGTATTCGCACACCAACAGGAGCTACACCATATGCTTTAGTCTATGGAGCAGAAGCAATCTTACCATTGGAAGTTGAAATACCTTCGCTTAGGGTTTCACTTAAGGGATTGATAAGTGATGAAGACTACCGAGTTTCTCGCCTTCAAGAACTCGAACTGTTAGATGAAAGACGCCAACATGCAGCTGATCACTTGAAAGGTTATCAACAAGTCATGTCTCGTAGTTATAACCACAGAGTTAAACCACGGGCATTTCAAGTGGGTGACTTAGTTTTGAGGGAAAATCCACGTAATCAGCAAGATAGAGAAAAGAAAGGCAAATTTGAACCTAATTGGCTTGGTCCATTTGTTATTATAGCAGCATATGGTTCTGGAGCATATCAGTTATCCACATCAGAGGGGGACCTGTTTGAAGAGCCAACCAATAGTATTCACCTTAAGAAGTTTTATGTCTAAAAAGTCCTGAAAAAATCAAAAAAATCATAAAAAGTCCTGAAAAAAAAAAAAAAATCATAAAAAGTCCTGAAAAAATCAAAAAAATCATAAAAAGTCCTGAAAAAATCAAAAAAATCAGAAAAATCTTGAAAAAGTGCAATAAAAACAAGTGGTGAAAACTTGGCAAACAAGCGCTACTTGTGATTGAAATGGGCTCCTCCATTTATTAATTTATGTCTTATTTTCACTTTGGGCATCATTCATCCACGTCTATCATCTGTAAATATCTTTCATTATCCATACCATGTAGTGGGAATCTTTAGGTTTTATCATGGTTTGATAAAATTTGTACATATCTTTTATCTTTAGGTTGTGTTTACATTAAGGGCAAAACATGGAAACATACAAGAGAGGGGCAACGAGCTTTCCAAATATCTCAAGCAGGCAAATAACAATTTGACAAAACACAACCTCGTCATATCAAATCAATCACAAACATATTCATGTCAATCGAAATCTAAACAAAATGATCCAAACAAACTATCGACATACAGAATATCAATGATGGTAACCAAATTGGATGATCTTAATCTGAATAAATGTTTGAAATGCCTTAAACAGGATTTGAATGGTTGTTTGATTTTCTATCATATCTCTGGAGTAATTCGATGATGTACTGAACTAGAAAAGCAAGGAAGGAGTATGATTTTTCTTTGTCTTCTGTTTGTGAGGAAACTCATTAGTACTATGCAAATTGGTCGCGAGACATGCTCTACTATGGATCATGGATGACATTTCGAATTTGCATGGGAAAAGGGTTAACTCTTGTCTGTTTATGCAAGCAATACTCAGGTCATCTTGGTTCAATTATACCTAGATGCTTGTATTAACTTGCTATATTAAAAATCATGAAAGCAATACTCAGGTCATCACTGGTGCTAACATACCCTTTGATGCTTGTATTAACTTTCAACATTTCAAAGCTCTATGATGATACAAAAAGCATGTATAAGCTTTCCAAATGGCAATATTGTATGAATGTCCTGCATGGTTAGTATAGGTTGCATTCATGTTAGAATTTGCATCTTGCATTTATAGATTCTTAAAAGCTGGCAAAAAAATCAAAGATTTATATCTCCTCAAATATGACTGAGTATATTTTGACGTTCACAAAACATCATACATTCATTCATTTATCATAAACATCATACATTCATTCATCTATCATAAACATCATACATTCATTTATCTCATACCATCATGAAACCCTCATATGCATACACATCATATATCATGTAAAATCATCACTGCATTTCATATATCTCAAAATGAATGTCAAAATGTACAAGGATGTCAAACTACAAATGATATAATATCATCAAAAATGTGATCATCTCACGGTGTATACAAAATGTCTCAACAGAATATCATAAAAGAGATCATATATAATGCACTAGGCAGAGCTATCCTGTGATGGAGCTGGCCTAGGACCTGTATGCACCTGCCCCTGATGGACCTGCTCCGCCTGACCCCGGTGGCCCTCTAGGAGGTAATGGCTGTGTCACACCCCTGCTGGTAGTACGAGAGCGACCATGAGTAGATCGTGACTGAGTGTAGCTCTCTCTCTGCTCAGCTGGGACTGCATCATGATATCTGGTGCGATAAAACTCTGCCTCTCGAGTAGCCCTCGTAACCTCTCTCATCATATCACCTGGCAAAGTGCTACCTGCCACTCTCTGTAGGCTATCTGCTAAGGCAATGGCCTGCTCACCCCGCTGTCTAGCCGCATCTCTCTCGGCAGTGATCGAAGTCACCTGACCCTGCAACTGTGAAATCAAGGCCTGTGCCTGTGATAGCTGAGCCTGCAAGCTCTGTACTGTGCTCTGCAAAGAGGATATCTGACTCGCTACTGTCGGATCCACTGACGGAGATGGGTCAGTATGCCTCATCCGTGGTCCACCTCTGCCTGCACTACCTCCTCTACTACCTCTCCTGCCGTCTCTCCTGCCACCCCTACCATCACCACCATCATCTCCATCTGAGTCATCATCTCCACTACCCTCCTCGTCCTCACTGTCCTCTGAATCGTCATCACCTGACTCTGAGTCTCTCTGTCGACGTCTCTGTCCAATGACAGGAGCAACGGCCTCATCAGGATCAAACATGCGTGGAGGAGGATGCTGTAGAACATACTGCACATACTCTGGTGTCGCCCCTGCATCCAGAACATCCGCCTGGTAGTCCCACATCTGTGCACCTAAACTGAGGAACTCTGCAACAGCTGCATCATAAGAGATCCGTGGGCCCCACACTGCAAGCTCTGCCTGTCGCCGCGCATAAATAGCTGAACCAACAGGCATACCCTGAGTCCGACCAAACTGTCGCAATACACGTCCAGCAAGAAATCTCTCCAAGATCCATGTGGTCCGTCCAATCAAAAATCTGGAAGTGCATACAAAAGGCATCTCCCTCGCATCCTCTGGCCATGGCTCACAATCCAAATATGGCCTCCAACATACTGTGTCCAAACTATCTAACAGCCGCTGCCAATACACTAGTTTGCCCAGTCTAGGCTGAGCAATAATATGTGAATATCTCCATCTGTATGGTCGACCAGGTGGACGATCTCCTCGAGTCAATGGACGTAACACTGCAAAATGCTCCCATGCCCATATCTGTAATAATGAACATCCGACAGCAAAACTCCGGCCTCTACCATATACAATGTGATGTAGCTCGTCATATAAGTGGGCTAGCATACAGGTACCCCATGCATATCGTGTGCCCTGCATCACCATGCTCTCTAAGACACGACCCCATCCGATCGCGAACCCCTTCGACCTATGGTCGGGGCACAACACACCTCCAATGAATCCTGCAAGTACAGCCGGTAGTGGTGGATAGGCATCTGTAATCTCACCCCATGGGATGAAGTACCCAGCAATCTGATCATCTCTGAATATCCGTCTCAAAGCAAGAGTACCTCCAGCCTCTCGTCTGTCAAAAACAACAATCTCTCCCATCACTGGGATCCGTAGGATGCGATATACATCCTCGGGAGTCACTGTAATCTCGCCGGTCGGTAAATGAAAGGTGTTGGTGTCGCTATGCCACCGCTCTGCAAGTGCTGTCAATAGAGCCCTATTGAGGCGAACCTCAGGCATATCAAGTAATGCAGTCAAACCACAAGCGTCAATCACATCTCTATCAGACTGTAATAAATGTGGAATCAATGACCATGTGCTCGGGAAAGCCTCTCGTATCTGCAGGACACCTAGTCTCTCCTGTTCACATACATCATCAAAACAACATCAATATCAAATCATCTTAACATATCAATCCAAAATGAATCAATCAAATTATTTGTTATACAAATAATATCAAAATCATGTTTGTTTTTAACAATCTTAGAAGCAAACAAATCAATCAAACTATTTGTTTTTCATCATCATGGAACGCAAATAATCAACATCAAGTTTCTTTCTAACAACTTTAGGAGAAAACTTATCTATCCTATTTGTTTTTAACAACTTTAAAAGCAAATTTATCAGCTACTATTTGTTCTCCAACAACTTGGGAAACAAATTTATCATGTGGAACAAAATGCGCTACAGAACTAGTTTTATGCGCTACAAAATTCTTTATCAGCGCTAAGTAACTTTTTGCGCTACAGAATCAATTAATGGCGCTATGATTTTTATCAACAGCGCTATGGAATATTTTGCGCTACAATATTTGTTAAGAGCGCTGCAATACATCTTAGTTGCGCTACGATATCATATGCGCTATGAAAATCATCAAATGCGCTATGAAATCTATCACAGGCGCTACGACATTGTATGCGCTATGGAAAATTTCAAATGCGCTACGATACGCCTTAAGGGCGCTACAATATTAAACGCGCTACGAAAATTATTGCATGCGCTACGATACACTTTAAGAGCGCTAAAACTCAATGTTTTTAAATTAAAACATTAAAAACGTGCGCAAAATGAAATTTTCAACAGACAGGGATTTACGAGACACATACCGGAGGTCCGTAGTGCGCTGGCCGCTGATGACGTCGGATACGCTCGAAACGGTGCAGGTGAACTGGAAGTGCCATGATTATCCACTCAGAGCTCAATATTTGCAAATTTTACTAGGTTAAAATTGAAAATGACATGGAAAATGACATTTTTAACCTATATAATGGTAAAATTGGGGCATTTTTATCATATTTTCACATCCTAGGGGCAATTTCTTTATCAAATTTTCATTTCATATCTTATCAGGGCAATTTCTTCATATCATAAGTTTCGAACGACAAATCGATATCTTAAAAATCATCAAAATTCAAAAATTCAAATATCGATTCATCGTTCGCGGGGGCATACACATACATCTATTAAATGTTTCAAATCAATATTTGGGGCAAAATTTCAAAATTCTTTGAAGTAATGCGTAAAACACATCACTTCAAAGAGGGGCAAAATGTATACACTTAAAAATGGTCATATCACATTGTCTGGTAATTAATTAAATATTTTTAATATTTAATTAAAATCTTTTGATTCTATCTACGTATAAATAAATTTAAATAATTTATTTATATTGTTCATGATTTCATTTCGATTAGATATTTAATCACCTTTTCATATTCATTTCTTAATTAATTAAATAAATGTTATAATTTATTTTTATTAATTATCCTATAATCTTAGTTTGAATATTTTATTCAAATAAAGATTAAAATATTAAATTCTTCTAAATATCATTTATAATTAAATATTCCAAAATATTTGATTATTTCCTCTAATCCAATATTCATTTTTAAATCATTTCAAAATTCCTCCAATTCAATAATCTATTCATAATTAAATATTTCCAAAAATATTTAATTAAATTCTTCTAAATATTTCAAAAATCTTCTAAAGTCACATCATGATTAAATATTACCAAAATATTTAATTAATTCTTCTATAGTTTTCAAAAATCAAAAATCAAATATCAAAAAGCAATAAATTAAATTAAATAAATTTTATTTATTTAATTTGGGATTTATCTTCAACTCCCGGGAAACAAACTGCCAAAACAGAAAATTAAATTTCTCTGTTTCTGTGCAGGCTTGTTCCCGTGGGTTGAAGACAAGCTTCCATTCTTCTCTCCAACCTCTCAACCTCCCCCATTTTCTTCTCAACCTCTCAATCTCTCACCATTCAAACATACCAGACAATTCATAGCCATAGATTCTTGCCAGCCGGGATGAAGCCTGCAAAAAATCTATAAATACAGCTGCCGGGAGCTCCAAATCATATAGAATTTAGAAGCAAGTAAACTATAGACAAATAATATTAGCATTCATAGCAATAGCATTATCACAGCAATAGCATAGCAATCATAGCAACAGAATCATGATTCATCTCATCTACACCCCCTGTACATAATCTACAGCCCCTGTGCATAATTACAGCCCCTGTCCATCTTCACCAGCATATAGAATAGTTTTTCTTTGCATACTCGTTCTGCAGTAGTCATTTGGAGAAGCTCACACAATCTGAGAGCCAGAAAGCTTCAAACCAATCTCTGGAGATAGAGAAAGACGGAACGTTCTTGAAGAATTTTTATTTTATAGCCAAGTTTATTTCAAATTTCTTCAATTTAAAGTTCTGTTAATAGTGTTTTGTTTTAATTAGATTAACAATAGAATACACAACACAGTCTTTACCTCTACAAATTCTTTAGATCACTTCTCCTCATGTTGAGGAGCAACAAAATTCTCCTCCATTGTAGGAATATCATCCATGCCCTCCCGCTCTTGATTTTTCATCTTTTCCAAAAAAAAAATCAATGCTCTCCATGGAGAGTAGTTCTAGAACATATTGGGTGGAAGGATGAGGAGAAGCAAATGAAACTTGGTTTATTATAGCTCTATTTGCAAGAAATTGCAAGATGTTTGTAAGTTGCTTAGGAAGGCTAGCTAGATGTGACATGAAATATTCTGATAGGCTAATGGAAGTAAAGGAAGAAGTGGAAGGGATGGTAGGTAGTAGGGTAGATATGGTGAATTGAGAGGTGGAAAGGGAAGAGGAAGAAGGGTATGAAGTAGTAGATACAAAAGGTGAAGATTCTACCAAAATGGTAGAGGTGGAAGGAGTGGAAGAGGTGAGATGTATTGAGATTTCAATAGTTGGAGGAGATGAAAGGATGGGAGAAGGAATTGGAGTGGATGAAGATGGTGGATATGGTGCAACTAATATCAAAGGTTGTGAAGGAGACTTTATAGGAGGAGAGGGTGGACATGTTGCAATGGAGGAGAAGGGGGATTTGTGACTGGAGGAGGAGAGGGTGAAGAAGACTCCTCTAGGCTAGTTTCCATGGCCACAATTCCTACCTTCTTCATTCTCTTAGCAGAGGACTTGTTGGCTTCTCTATATTTTCTCTTATATACCCTTGGTTTTTTAGTAAGACATCTTTCATCTACATCCTTCCTTCCTTTTCCCCTTTTCTTTGTCAAGGTGTCAACCTCTTTTCTCATGTAAAACTTGCTCTTGAAGTCTCATCATCTCCCATCCTATCGATGTCACTTGGAAAATCCTTCTCCTATTCCTTCTCTTCATATATTAATTCAATATTTTGTGTAATGAGGAGGCTTACCTAAGCATCAACCCACCTCCTTGTTCTCCTCAGGACCAAGCAAGTAATGACATCTAAATTTGTTTCTTCTTCTTCAGTCCAATCTAATAAAGGAAGCAACTATGCAAAGACCTTGTTATACGCATCCTCATCTAGGAGCCTCTCATCTTCTTGTAGCTAATCAGGAACCTTGAAGAGATGCAAGTGTAGATGTATTCCAATATCATCCTCATGTAACCTCTCTTCCAGACTTCATAATCATTAGAAAAAAATTCCCAAAATTCCTTAATCTGTAGCCGATGTGCATACTATTTTCCCACTTGCTTTTTCATCTTATTGAGATAATAAAAATTGCCCCTTCGACTATGAAAGTAAAACCCAAAAATATGAATTTCAACATTTGAGAGCTCAACCAAGGGCATCAAGGGATGCAAGTACATTCTCCTTCCTAATGTCATGGGATATGGGACCCCTGCTCTATCGGTGTGAAGTGCATAGTTGTCTGGTTAATTCTAGTAGCACAATCCTATCAGTGGGATATTTGGGAAACCTATAAGGCACCTCTCAGAAGCCTTCTACCCTAAAATATGTAGATTTTTGGAATCAGATGAACCAATACATAAACCATTTTTTTGTGCATTTTTTGCACACATGCCCCATCGCAGGTAGGGACCCCCTCTTTTTCACTTTGGGTGGCTCGTTCCTACTCATGTTGGGTCATTTTTGCTCTCACCTCACTTTGTGTGCCCCTATTCTAGAGTCCAAATGGATCATATGCCTTAGAATGATCAAATTCCCCTTGACTAGATTCACCCACCTGATTTTCACTAAGTCTTTTGCTTTCGCAAAAAATGCCCCTATGGGTTTCCCTTCGCCCATTGCCTCAACGTCCTCCAAGCCTTGCAGACCCACAACTACAGGTCGCCACTCTTTTTTTTTCACTGAGTAGCAACTGACACCCAACTTCCACCTACATGATGAGATCCGCACTTAGTTTCCATCTGAGCCTTGACCAGGCATCCAAACAAGTGTGGGTTCCGCATCTCATCTAACCTAGGTTTGTCATACTAAGAAATCAATGCACACCATCAGTGGAAATTGGCCTATAAATGCTACTTATTGCCCTTCATTTTACTTGAGGCATTTGAATCAAGAGAGAAACAAAGTCCCCCCTTCCTTTTTCTATTTTTTCCTTGTTCCTGCTGACTTAGTCCCTGCTCGCTTGCTTCACTTTTTTGTTCATTTTTTGAGTTTGGGGAAAAGTTTCCTATGGATTTGGAATTTTTTTGGGATTCCTAAGTGAACTACCAAGGTTTCGTTGAGTTCTCATAAGTTGTGGAAACTTCCTTGCAAGTCATCGTCCCTCCATCACCATCCATGGGAACTTCCCTATGGGTCATCGTCCCTTCGTTATCGTCCATGGGAATTTCTTTGCGGGTCAACATCCCTTCATCGTTTTCCATGGGAACTTCCTTGCAGGCTGTCATCCCTCCATTTTTATTCACAAGAATTCCTTTGCGGGCCACCGTGTGTGGGTCATCATGTGCTCATTGTCATTTTCAAAAGGGTAGTGACCCTCCAACTTCCCCCTTCCAAATCTTCGCATTTCCAAAAAGGGTGAAAAATTCAAGTTTCCATCATCTTGGGACCATCAAATGAATGTCTTCATATGCCTAAAGGGGTTTAAATCAAATTTTCCATGTGTTTAGACATTGCAGAAATTTCATTGTGGGTTTCCATGTGCTAGTCACCGTGTGCTCATTGTCATTTTCAAAAGGGTAGCAGACCCTCCAACTCCCGCATTCAAAATTTCTACATTTTTCAAAATGAGTCAAATATTAAGGAAATATGTCTTCAAACTCTTTCTCCACATTTTCTCACATGCTAAAATTGAAAAATTGAAAATTTACTAAGTTTTGTGAAGTTACGAAAATTTCTTTGCGAGTCGCCATCCCTTCATTGCCATTCGCGGGAACTTCCTTGTGGCCCACAATCCCTCCATCTTATCTATAGGAACTTCCTTGTGGGCCGCCATCCCTCTCTCATCATCCATGAGAATTTCCTTGTAGGTCATCCTCCCTTTGTCACCATCTGCGGGAACTTCCTTGCAGGTCGTCGTCCCTCTGTCGCCGTCTACAAGAACTTCCTTATGGGTCATTGTCCCTCCCTCGCCATCCATGGGAACTTCCTTGTAGGTCATCATCCCTTCATTCTCTTTTGTGGTAACTTCCTTGTTGACCATCGTCCCTTCGTTGTCACTCGTCGTCTGCCGTTCACCTACTATTTGTCATCTATCGTTTGTCATGCGCTCGTTGTCCAACGTTTTCCTATCACCTGCCATCTGCTTGCCATCTACCCATCGCCCACCATACACCATCTATTTTCCACCATCCATCATTCGCCTTCTGCCCTATGGTGCCTGTACCTCTGAACCCGCTATGTTTGTGGATCAAATGAGCTCCAAATATGGATATTCTAATCTTTTAATGTTGCATGGATGGATCTAACAATGAGTTTGCAGGATTTCATGAACATTTTCCTTGATTTGCATATGAAAGCACTTACTGCACTTTGTGTATGCAGGATTTATCAAACCTATCATGGGTCCATTAGGGAGGCCAATTGAGAAAGTTGAACAAGGGAAAAGCACATTGCTCTTTTCACCATTCATTTTATGCTCACCTCTCCTCCTAGCACCCATCAACAAAGTTGGCATTAGAAGGAGGCCTATTTCAAGGAATTCAGTGACAAAACTACAAAGGGTGGCCTTAAAGGTGGCTTGAGGAGCTTCTTTATCTTTTTCTCAAAACAATAATGATTTGTCAAGGGCTATCTCATAGAATTTGGAGTAGTATGTCTAATTTTAGTAACACAAATTTGCAAGAAGATTCATTTGATTGGCTAATAGAATTCTATGAACACATCAAACAAAGGGTAGCCTTTAGCAATTTTAGCTACAGCGAGGATGGCAACCACTAAAAGACAAAACTGGTATAGTCCCAGGGTCACTAGAAGACAAAATAGGGAAGAGGACAAAATAGCCTATTTTAAATTGAGAAATATTGGGGATAGGTGAAACCCTAACTTGTATTGAATCTGAGCCACCAATTTTGTTCATTATGCATGCATGGTTCCACTTCCATGTTAGATTTAATTGCTAGTTTCTTGAATGGTTGTGATAATGGTGTTATGGTATTTGATGAACTTTCAACCCATAATTTTGGCACTTGTTGATGACACGCTATTGTGCAAAGTTAGCGTGGGCTTCCTTATTTCATTGTTGCAACTTAGTTCAATTGTATGTCCATGAAGTGCATGTACAATCTAAAAATCAGCAAACCTTAGGAGATTGCACTCATTTTGTGTAGCTGTAGGTTTCTCTTGATCAAGCAAAACCTAGTTTATGAAGTTTTTCTACTGTAGCAGCCTCCATTGTTGTTGCTCATTCATATCTTAAATTTGGAACAGCTTTCTCAACCCTTTCTCTTTTGCTATTTCTTTTAACTCCTTGCTAGAGTAAGATTCCAAGCATCACAACAATGCTAAATCTGATGAATATGGTGAGTTTCAGCTTGTTGTTTTGAGTGGGAAGCCACTGTTCATTCACTTCCAACACTTTGAAACTCCATTTGCAGACCCAACTTCCCATGCTTTGTAAACCATAAAGGTTGACCCTGTGTTACCAACAAATCACATCAACCAACTAAGATATTCCAAGCATTGCCATGACCTAACATCCAAAACCTTGTGGTAGTGATTTGTAACTCATTTGTAGATTTCTACCTTTCAAGAGAGGTAGTGCACTTGTGTGTTGCCTATGTTGAGAAGGTGAAAAAACACCCATCAACAAAACTGGCGCTAGAAGGAGGGAATGGCTAAGCTTGAGGTTGTAAAGCTGAAAACTGGGAGTTGAAAAGAACCTTCAAGTAAAAATCTGATATAGGAAGATCTCTTTATATGCTGGAAGTTAAAATTAGAAATTTTGAAGACAAACAAGAGTTGAGTTGATATGGAACAACATTTGTAAATCAACATTACTCAACTACATGCATATTTAAATAGGATATTGAGGAGACCATTGCAGCAATTTGCATTGGCAGAAAAGTGTAGAATCCATTGCACTAGCAAGCATAATGAATTGGGATGCCTAACATTCTTGGGAAGAATTGAAAGAGTCTTGCAAGGAGAAATTCCCTTTTGGGAAATATACCAACCCTTGGCTCTTGTAGACCTAGAAGAGGAATTTTCTAACATGGCAGCCAAGGCATTCAAAGAGCCAATCCAAGAGCACTTGAGCAGCAAGGACGGATTAAGATTGGAGGAAGTGTTGATGTCTAGTTGGTGCAGATTCCACAATACCCTACATTCAGAATTTACTTGTCCATCATGTGTAGACATCATCACTCAAGTCAAGGGTTGTTTAGGCAAGTCAAAGTAGCCAACTCACAATGAAAATGAGACATCCCATGAGGCAGGAGAGTTATCAACATCTGGAGGACAGCATATTGAAGTTGGACCAAGAAATTCAACACAAGCAAGTGTCGGGATAAAAAATATAGATGATGAAGGTCAAGAGGAAGGAGTTGATTTCCTTAGGGCATCAAGGAGCCTAGACAAAAGTTCAATTAGAGAGGAATTTGAAGGTCTTTCCTCTATAGACAAAGGGAAGCCTTTCACTTAAGAGGAGGAACCATTAGCAGTTGAAGATGAATTGACAAACTTTGCAGTAGCATATGTTGGGGTAGCCATTGTCAATGTTGAGAACCAGAAAGAAGAAGAGGTTGAAAGCCCTGGGACAACAGAAAATGATGATGAGAGTATAAGTGAAATTAGATTAGAAGACCTCTCCTTTGTAAATGACAATGATCAAGAATTTGAAAATGAAGGATTGGAGTGGGAACAACCACAAGTCACGGATGTTTACCACCAAACTTCCTTCCCAAGTGATGATGAAGACCCAATGGTGGAAAGATACAATGAGCTTGTGTCAAGACTCATTAGGGACTGGTCTGAGCTAAGATACCAAATGGAATAGGAATTTTTGCTACTACCAGGTTGGTGTAGGCTCCATGACTTTCCACATTCAGAATTCACATGTCAACTATGTCAAGAGGCAATCGAGCAAGTTAAAGAACAAGTGGGACAGCCAAGTGCACTACTTCTTGCAGTTGCCTCAAGAGTTGAAGCAAAGGACCAAGAACCTAAACCAAGTTATAACTCAGCTGAAGGAAACCCTCATGGGGATGTTGGGATAGTGACGGAAGAGGAACAACATAGTCTTGAACTTTTAAATGATGAAGAGGAGCAAATGGGACTATTGTCCATCAAATGTCATGAGTCTTCCTCTCTTGTAGAGAATTTGTATGCAATGGATGATTAGCTTTATGGAGGAATTTCAGAGGTGGACCGCTCATCATACATCAATCCCCTTGATGAGCTAGTGTCCTTTTCTAGTTTCTTCCCACTTAGAATTGTACCACAAAGATATAGTGACATTGAAGAAGAGAACATTACAGAAGATGGTGGTGAGGAAAAAATACTACCTGAACCATCAAACGGTGAAACATTAGAATCTCTGGATTGGGAGATGAACTCTTCCATCTATAGCGATAGTGAACAAGGGGAAACAAGTGAACATCATGGTGAGATACATGAAATTCAAAGAGAAGAAGACAAAGGTGGGGGTGTTTTGGTGGCTGCCACCAAGTATGACATACCTGGCCAACTACAAGATGCAACTGGAAGTCCTTCTACCTTGACCATTGTTGATCCTCCTACACCCTTCAAGAGTTGTAATAGGATAGACTCATCCATTTCATGTTTCTATGACATGGAACATCATAAAATGGAGGTCAACACCAAGGAAAGCAGATGGTACAACATGTTACCTTTTCAAGAAAACAGTCAAGTAGACACCGAGACTATAGAGCATCAATGAGAGGAAGTATATCTCCTTGAGGAACAGTTGAGGGAGGTTGCGGACCCTACTAGGAGCTTGGAAGAGGTGTTTGCTGCCTCATTTTCTCAGCCACATACAAGCCTGAGATCGGGTACAAGGTTCCTTGCATTTGAAATTTTTTCTTCACAATGTGTACTACCCGATCAATTTGATTGTGATCTGCAGATTTGTAATGCTAGAAAGATGTTGCACAATCCTATGCAACCACCTGAGGTTGTCAACATGATGACCGCTGATGCAGTTCTTGCTCTCAACTATCACACATTTCCACCTTTGCATGGTATATCTAGGTTCTATCTTTCCTTACTCTTGTGAATACTTACAGCTATGTTTATCATTTTGATTATGGGAATAAGGGGAGAAAGACATTTTTATGGATCAACCATGGGTTTAATGAATTACCTCAATTGTTGATTTTTTCTAAACATGTGATTGAATTTGAATATTGCAATAATAAACTTCTTTTTTCTGAGTATAAAAATAAATTTGTATGGCTCAGAACTATAACGATTGCCCTACTACTTGTGCATGCATTACGAAATCCAATGGGCATGAATGTTAATTTTCCTTTCCTGAACCTCGTTCTTTGTAAATATCTTTGTACATAGCTCATTTTTTAGTAGTATATGGTTCATGTATATACCTCACTTTCCTTCTTTCCTTAGGTTAGTTGGTTTGTCGTAGTTCAATTTTCTTTAGGGTAGTTTCCTTGTTGTTTGCTTTTGCTTTCCCGTTTTGGTTAGTTTAGGTGTTTTCTTTCCGCTTGCCTTTTGTTTGCTCCTACTTTGCTACTTTTCTTGGGGTCCCTTTGCCTTTTATTGGGCACAGTTGCATGCACAACAACCATCATTTTATTGCCTGGGACAATTCTATGTATTTCTTCGATAAACTTTAATCAATTTTTTAGAGTGGACGATGAGGGTCTTCTATTAGTGTCAAGTGATCTAGATGTTTGATTTGAAGGGGATAAGTCATTGGTTGGTCTGATTCTGATGTATTCTAAAATATCATATCTCTTACATATCTTAAAAATCCAATGGTCGCTGTAGATCCATTGTGAAGTCAGGTTAAGTGAAAAATTAAAAATTTTGCTTCAACGCCACTGTGATTCTCAGCCCTGAGCGCAAGCTTCATTTCTTGTGGGTTGAAATAAAAAAAAATGAGGGGAGAAGATCAAAAGAAAAAAAGAAAAAAAAACACCAAAAATCAAAACAAAAAGAAAACACTAAAAATCAAAAGCAAAAGAAAGAAAAAGAAAAGACTAAAAATCAAAAGAAAAAAAATCAGCTTTTCAGGGGGATTCGAGCAACTCTACTAGGGCTATGGATGCCTAGTTGGTAGTAGAGAAATGTTTGAGAGAATCACAGTGATAACCTCATCGGGGTGATGGATTCCTGACTAGTAGCGAGGCAATATCTCGGATGCTTTTGGAGTTAGAATCAATCACGTAGCTTAACTTGACAGAGCTTAGGTTCTTGCAGTGGCTTAAGGATGGGAATTAACACAATTGCACACACTTGGATTTTCAACATACTAAATGTTGGGTCAACTAGTGGTTTTGATCCTTTGGTTGAGCATTTGGTTTGTTTTCCCTAGCGTGAAGATCAAAACCAGAGATTTTGGGTTTGTGATTCTAATTTGTCATCAAAATTCTGTAGAGCATTTCCCCAATGAGTCAACATTTTTTGTGCATGTTTTGCACACACGCTCCGCCATAGGTAGGGACCCCCTCTTTTTTTCTTTGGGCGGCTCGTTCCTGCTTTTGTTGGGTCATTTTTTCTCTTACCTCGTGTAGACAGCGAAAATATATTGATTGACATCGTGCATTTGATCTTGACTTACTAACATCATTTCTTCCTAAATCATCCCTCAGTCTAACCATTTAATCAAATTCCCCTATTTAATTAAATTCATCAATATTTGTCCCTTAATTAAATAAATCATTTTTTCTAATTAAGTCACTTTCTCTTGTTAATTAAATCAATCCATCTTATCTAATTATCCCTATTTAATTAAATAATCAATTTATTTGATTAAATCTCTAAAGTTTATCCATTAAGTTAAATAAATTAAAACATTATTTGATTTAATCTAACACCATCCCTTTTAATTAAATAAATCAAAATCATTATTTAATTAGCCTCTTATCATATTCCTCTCTTATTTGATTTAAATAAATCCATAAATCTAAGTCAAATAAGTCACATCATCTAATCTCATGTTAAATTAATTAACCCTTGATTAATTTAACCTCATCTCATGTCACATCCTCTAGATAATGCAAGTTGCACATGAAAATATATTTAATTCATTTATTAAATCTCTATTTTCCTCACAAGGCATCTTTTGGAATATTCTCTCAATTTAAATTCAAAAATTCCAAGTCAACATGTACATCCAACAAGGCAATAAATTCATCTTACATGTCCTTTTCCTTGAGCCAAGTGGAATTTATTGCATTTTCCCTTCCCTCTTGCATGTCATTTCAACAAATTTGAATTTCAAATATTGGCATTTATTGGCACAAACCCAAAATCTTGCACAACCATCATCCATTCATAGCTTGACAAGTGGCACCATTCTCATTGGATGAATGTTAGTCCCACATTGCTCAAATTTGGATATTCATCCATCTTGAAATCCTATAAATGAAGAGCTCCTCTCCTCATTTCATCATCCACAAACATTGCAAAGTTACCTTTCTAAAATACTTAGCCATTTTCATCCATCATTTGAATTCTTAGCTAGGCTTTTTGCAGATTTTTGGCTTGGAGTTCTCATCTTCATCATCCAAGTGGATCAATATCATCCTCAACATATCAAGATTTCATCATAGGAATCGGGAAAGGGCCAATTTTCACATCAAATTGGTACCAATTCCCCAATTGGATCAAGTGTTTTCTTTTCTAATTAGGATTGAATCTCATTTTGTCATTTGCATTGTGTTCTTCAATATTTTCTTCCTAATTTGAATTTGTAAATAAATTTCATGGGGAATCCTTGTTTTAGCTTGTAATTCCTTGTCTAACTCATTTATTCATGTTGTTTTGCAGGTACTAGGAAAAGGGTTCGCACATTTGGCGCTAGAAGGAGGGCTTGACATCATTATTTCTAACATTTCCTTGAAATTTTTGCATTTTCTTGACACACGGGAAATTCCAAAGCGAGCTCGTCAGTATCACTATTTTAGCACCGCAGGCTCGTCAGTGTCACTATTTTAGCACCGTGGGCTCATCAGCGTCACTGTTTTAGCACTGCGGGCTCGCCAACGTCATTGTTTTAGCACCATTGGACTCATCCCGCCAAAAAAATTCAAATTCTTAACTCTGCCACTAGACTCGCCGATCTGTAGAAGTTTTCAAAAAAATCTTAAACTCTTACTCTTTCAAAAACTGTGAAGCTAGGCAAAATTGCAATGCAATCGTGCTCTTTGTCCTGACATAGAGCACCACTGACTGGTAAGCGACGCTGTGAGAGTGACACTGGGAGGAAAAAATAGTGACGCCTTCACAAATTGCGACGTTGGGAGATAGTAAAAGGGAAAATTTGAATTTTAGCACGTGCTGTTAATTTATGATTGCTTCTTCCTCTATTTTCTGGTTTTTAACTTCTATGTTTTTCCAGAATCTAACTATTTTTCTTCCTTGTAGGTTGAAAATCAAAAGCAAAGGAAGGAGGAGCATGGTGATGATATTTTGTCCAATCAAAGTGTTTTTTTAACACTTAAGTGTTTGTTTAACACTTCTCTAAGAATTTGTCATCTTCTTCTTTCTTAGAACACTAGCTTTCATTTGGGTTTAAAAAGAGTTCTTTTTGCTTATTTCTTGCAAAAGGATTAAAAATAATCTCAGGATCAACAACTTACTAGATTTTGTTTATGGGATTAACAAATTGAACAAATTTCTTCTCACTTGTGATTTGGTGCTCTAAAATGAACTCACATATTTCTTTATGGATCTAAAAAGAACAAGTGTAGCTTTGTTTGTTTGTGACAACTTACTTAGACTAAAGCCATTGAAAAAGGACATATGCGCTTCTCTCTTGCTTTATAGCGATCTTGAGAATCAAAAGGTATTTTTCATGACTTTGGGTTAAGATAAAGCAATCACCTCCACACTTCGATTTGGGCTTAAAATTGAACAAAATCTTGTGCGAGTGTGAGTGGGGGCTTTGTTGTGTACATTCTCTCTCCTTGTTTCCAACAAGGATTGATTGAGTTATGAATATTATTCTTCATCTGCTTTTGTTTATCCTAGAGGGTCTACCTTGGAGAAAAAGTACTCACCCAAGGGAACAACTCAATCGGTAACACTCTAAAGCCAAGATTATTTCTAGCCGGGATATAAATGTGGATATTGGAAGAAACGCCAATATCACGCAGTTGACTCCAACAAGATGGATCTGAAAGGGGACTCTTGCCATGTTAGGTCAACTCCTACGAACGAAAAGTCCTTACTAAAACCCATGTGCTAGAATTTTCCAAAATCCTTTATCTATTTGATGGTGCAAGAACGGTCATTCTCAAGCCACCCCACACTTTTACGGTCTTCTAGTAGAAATGGAAAGCATGCCATGGGAGTTTCATGGGTGTTGATGCTTGGGTGCTCCGTATAAGTGAGTGTCGTGGAGGGGAGCTAGTGGGGTCAAGCATCTAACCATTTGCTAGAGATAAGCGTTGCTGGACTTGTCCAAGTGGGAATCCAACAAATATTGTCTTACACATCCATAGGATTGT
Organism: Sequoia sempervirens; assembly: GCA_007258455.2. NCBI lineage: Eukaryota > Viridiplantae > Streptophyta > Pinopsida > Cupressales > Cupressaceae > Sequoia > Sequoia sempervirens. The sequence continues at coordinate 120,072,959 of VDFB02075321.1, forward strand.
ACTTATTCTTGGATTACAAAATGCATTGCTTGATCGAAAACATCTCAAAAACAAACACTTAACATCATCCAAATTTCAAACCCTTTTGAGGACAAATACAATTGACTCAATCCATATGTTATTGCTTTCCCTTGGGATTCACGTCCTTAGAGGTTTCTAAGCATTGGATTATATCTCAATTTGTCTTCTTAAGTAAACAATAGGAAACCCTTGCCTTAAGTTCATTAAATTTCCACATAACATATCTTGTGGGGTTTGAAGAAATTAAGACATTGGACATCTTAGTTTGAAAACCTAATTGAAGAAAGTGTTTTTGGTAAAAATAAGACATTAAGCAAAGCTAAGCCAAATGAACTTTCATATGTGTTGAATACTCCAAATGCCAAAGCACAAATCATTGATTAGAAATCCAAAAATGAATGTTCAAATGAAATCATTTCTTGGTTACAAAGGTCATTAGGAAGCATTTGCATGCTCTTCAATACCTAGGTCTAGGCAAACAAAGTGTACCTTTTTAGGTTCATCTTAGGATCAAAACACATCAAAATCTTTTCCATCCACCCTCCAAAATATCAAAGCAAATTCCATCTCATCATCACCTTTTGAAAAATCTTGAAATCATCCTTGATACTAGGCTTTGTGGAAAAATCAAAATCATCAATATCATTGAGACCAAAATCCTTGAAAACATTAGCAAAAACATCTTTGGCTAGGTATGTGTAGATGCATCCTTTTGCATATACTTAGTCAAAGTTATCAAAATCATCTTGTCTAACTTGGTGTATGTAGATGAATCCTTCTTCATGTACTTAGCAAAAAAAATCATCTTGTTTGAATAGGTGTGGGTAGATGCATCCTTCTCCTCACACATATTCAAATTATCATCCTTTGAACAAAGCTATCCCTTAGATCATCATCCAACATCTTAAGGTCTTTTTGTTCAAACATCTAAATCAAAAACAAATCAAAATCAAGGACAAAATCTCAAATCTCAAAATCCAAAATCAAAATCAAAATCCATAAGTCCTAAAATCCTAGTATCTCATTCAAGATTTATCAAAGCCAAGAACATCCATACCATCCATCCCTAAACATCATCATCATATCATCACCTTTGATCCTCAAGGCATCCTAAAACTTTATATTTTGGGACAAAAAAAATAACGATTGATCCAAAGAATCAAGAGATTCATCTCCCATATTCTCGAGGATTGATCCTTGTTTTATGGTTCAAATGAGATCTCAATACAAGAAAAGTATGGAAGCCAACAAAGAAACACCTGCTTCAAGCGATCTTAGCCAAACAAACGCATAAATGAATCCAGCTGAATCAAGCAATCCATTGACCCTCTCATCATCGCAAAATCCACAAGAAGAAAATCAAGGAGAGGACCTTACTTTTGGAATGTCTCGTGAGGAAATGACAGAAATTCTTCAAAATCCAGAGAATCATAAAATCATCAACATCATGATGAGACTCAACCCTTCGTTATACATGCTTGAACTAGCAAAACAAGGGGCCAAGTTTCCTTCGGATTTTGAAGTAAGTACTATAGTGGAGACATCCTTTCCACCTATCTCATCCACCATTCCCATTTCATCTACACCTCCATCCCAAAACATCACACAAAACATTCCACAAAACACAACATCATTTGCTCCAACCCAACCCAATGTCAAAAAGGGAAACACATTTCTCAATGCTCTTCAATCACATCCCCTTGTTAATAATCAAAACTTGGATGCAAACACCACATTGGAACAAAATGTACCCAAAAACCCATTACACAAAAATGTTCCTCTCACATTCCATCATGATCCATCATCATCATTCTTTCACACAACTCCTCAAACACCTCTTCTCACAAATTCACAAGAGGGAGATACGTTCAGACTAGGGGGCTTATTCAACACCACAACATTTTCACAACTCATGCCCCTCACCTTTCCACCTCTTCCACTGTTTCCATTATCATCCACACCACTCCTTGGTTTAGGGCTTCCTCCCCTACCAAGTATCAATCAAACCTACATCCCAACCATTAATCAAAGCATTGCACCAAACACGCAAAATCTGTCGTTGATATCATAACAACAAATGACAAATGCACAAGCAATGGCAACATCATCAAATGCACCCCTAACATCACAAAGCATGGTCTCTCAAGGACCAATCACATCAATACCACTATCCAACACCCAAAACAACAACACAACATCATCTACCACCATTCCAAATCCACCACCACCCCCACCACCACCAACTTTCACCACATTAAGCCAATACGATGCAGCATTGCAAGCCGCTTTCCAAAGAGGGTACCAACAAGTTCAAAAACAAAAAAGTTGTACAACAAGCTGCACAAGCCGCACAAGCTGCTCAAGCTACACAAGCCACATTACAAGTGCAACAAGCACAACAAGCCCAAGTTTTATTGCAACAGCAACAACAAGCCACCCAAGCCATGCAAGCATTGCAAGCACAAAGGGTCGCTCAAGCACAACTATTATTGCAGTAACAAGCCACACAAGTGCAAGCAGTGCAAGCCCAAGTGCAAGCTCAATATCAAGCACAGCAAGCACAACTTCTTGCATAAGCAGCGCAAGTGCAAGCATTTTAGCAAGCACTAAAGCAATACCAAGAGCAGCAAGAAGCAGCAGAATTGGCAGCCCAACAAGAAGCACAACAGGAAGCATTGTTGGAATAGCAACAAGCACAAGAACAAGCACAAATCCTAGTGCAACAACAGCAAGATCAATAACAAGTGTTCATACAAATGCAAGTAGAAGCCTACTTCACCCTCCAGAACATACTGATACCATCGAACAACACACCAACCAATCCACCCATCCAACCCATGATTCAAACACCTCAAAATACTTTCATCCCACCCCCTGATCCGCAAAGTGATGTAATGACACAACTCGGGTTGCTTTCCCAACAAGTGCTCGACCTTCAATCAAGGTGAACAACCAAAACACCAAGCAACTTGTGTCCCTATCCATTCGATAGGAGCTTGGAGATGAAACCATTCCCCAAGGGATTTGAAATCCCCAAATTTGATAAAAATATCAAGGGATGGGAAACCCTAAATATCACATAAGGGAATTCCAGGTTCATTGCATGGAGGTCGCATATGACAATACTTATCTGATGTGGCTATTTCCTAGAAGCTTAGCAGGTCCCGCTATAGAATGGTTCTCTCGCTTACCTTTAGGCATTAGAACATTCCACGAAATCAGGGATGCACTCATTAGGAACTACACATGTAACATTGCAATGGATGTCAGTCTTGAAGAACTATACGCTCTAAAACAAGGAAAGAATGAATCTTTTGCTTCATTCCTTCAACGATGTTGATCCAAGGCCAATCGGAGTAAGTGGACCATGCTAGAAGAACAACCTGTTTGCACCATCATCGCCAACCTTGAAAGTCACTTAGCATTTCATCTCAACGTTCAAGATATCACTACATATGAACAATTGATCTCCAAGGCACTTAGCATCGAAAGAGCCCTTGTGACTCAACCCGCTGAATCAACATCATATCATGAACAGCAAAAAAATCACCCACCATCCAATTACAATGATAAACCTCATACATGGGCAAGAAACAAGAACATCACTAATGATGGTGTCGTCGATGCCAAGGTGGTCATTAGTGGTCCACGCCAAAACACACCCACACCACAAATCCAAAATCAACACCAAAACACTCATCACACAACATACCAACCCAACAACAATCCAACCATCAATAACCTCAATGATCAAAGAGGACCACCCCAATGCAAAAGTTATCTCAAACGAAAATATGCTATCTTGGGGGAACCACTGGAGGACATAATGAAAAAGTTGATCGACGAAAAACTTATCAAGCCTCCTACATTTGAAAACTACCAAGAACCCAATTTCAAACCCCCTTGGTATAATGAAAATCAACTTTGCAAATTTCATAAAATCAAAGGTGATACCACAAACAATTGCATGAGACTCAAAAATATCATCAAAGATCTCATTGACAAGAAAATCATAAATGTGGAACCACCTACTAGAAATCAGGATCTAAAAATCTACACGAATCTGATGCCGAATCATGGCAACAAAGGGAATAAAAATGATAAAGGGAAGGGCAGTGTAAATCATGTGTACAAAACATTCATTTCCTCCCTAGTTGAAGATTGCATGTCATCGCCATCAAGGGCGCCCACACCAAAGATTGTGGAGTCACCACAAGATGCGGCAAAGTCACCATTACAGGATCATCCCAACCTAATAGAATCCCTTCATCTAGAGTCGTTCCACATAGCTACAACATTGTAGAACAACTCAAGTGAATGCCGGCACACATCTCCATCATGGAGTTGTTAAAAATCTCATCGGCGCATAAGAAGATCCTTGAGCAAGCATTAGCCGCATCCACTGTCCCCGCAGATCTTGATGCAAAGCAATTCCAAGCTATGGTCAGAAATATCATAACGCCTAATCTCCTTACATTCTCTGACCAAGATTTCCTCGCCCAACCATTTCACAACCATGCACTTCACTTGGAAGCTATTGTAAACAAGAGAAAAATCAAAAGGGTCTTGGTGGATGGAGGTGCAAGTTTGAACATCTGTTCTCTTAGCCTCATCAAGCAATTGAAAATATCAAAAGATTCCATTGACAAAGGTAAAGGCATCACAATAAGAGCATATGATGACCAAGAAAGAGTGTCTTAGGGAAAGATTAAACTCCCTATTCAAGTAGGGCCAACGCTCATGGAAACTACCTGTCAGGTCTTGGACCTCAAATTACCATATAATATCCTCCTGGGATGCCCATGGATCCATGCAATGAAAGTCATAGCATCAACCTTCCACCAATGTGTGAAATTTACACATAATGGACAAGAGGTCACCATCCATGGGGATCTCGAACCATTTTCATATTGCAAAAATCTTGAGGCCAAGTATTACAAAATCCCCCAAGTTCCAAAGAACGATGAGGGCCCATCCACACCATATATCGACCCCGCCACTCTTGCATCCACTTCTGCGACAGAGACACCCGCCATCCCCGCCATCCCCACCATCTCTAACATCAAGCTCATCATCTAGAAGGATGGTTGTGGAATCTACAAACTCCCTAACAATGCTTTTGTGATAGGAGAGTTACCACAATCTCCTAGATCACGGGGACACCCACAAGAAAATCAAGCTCCCACATCACAAACCTATCTTGAAAACTATCCTAAATTCACAAGATGGGGAGACCTTGGTCATGAGGTTATTGAAGTAGATCCATCTTACATGTTGTATCAAGATGAAAGACCGGAAGCTAATTTACCAATGGACAAAAGAAGCAAGGGCCTACACATGATGCTTGCAATGGGCTAGGATAGAAATCAACGACTGGGAAAAAATGACAACAGGTTCATAATACCTATCATGCTAGAGACACGACCCATAACAAATCTTGGTCTTAGATGTACCCTTCCGAGAATAACCATATGTGGTCGAAGTCCTCTAGTTAGAATGACTAATGTTTCTCCTCAGCCAGTACTAGTACAAGTACACTCACCAATAGACACAAGTAGAGAAACACATAACTTTATAACTGAGCCCTATATTAGTAGCGATGATGAAAATACCTTGACTAATCTACGTAGGCTATTCGAAAATACCACCCTGTGTATGATTAGTACCCTATCCTTTGAATCCAATCATCAAAATCATGATATCCATTTAGTGTACCCCCAACTGATCGATTATGACCAATGAGGACCACTAGTTCTCGATACATTCAAAAATGATGAAGCACTCTCAAAATTCATGGGATTGAGGGATAGCATTCCAGATGGAGATCACAAGGTAGGGTTTATAATGGAGTTGGACACACATGCCTATTATGGGGAAACAATTGAATCCTTCAGTCGCAAAAGTGGGAAACTAAGAATCATATCCAAGTCCTTGAGTGAAAACCACACTGTGGCACTCTCTAACAAGAAAATAGTAAAAAGAAAGGATGTATCCAACAGTGAAAACCTCTCTGAGGTGCCTGAGGATGAAGGATTCAATCTTCCTCTAAGAGCTATTCATCAAGAGAAGTTAGCAGTCTTGACCGAAAAGTGCAATCCTGTCAACCTAGGAATAGAGGAGACTCTGCATATCACATTCTATGCGGAATCACTATTAACAGAAGAGCAAGAACTCCTAGTAGCATTCCTAAAGGAAAGGAAAATAAACTTCGCATGGAGTTACGCTGACATGCTAGGGCTAGATCCAAGGACAGTGGTCCATCATTTAGCAGTGTATCCAGAAGCAAAATTGGTCAAATAGAAGCTTCGAAAAATACATCCTCAAATCGCTTTGTTAGTCAAAATGGAGCTCAAAAAGTTGCTAGATGCAAGATTCATACGACCAATTGATTATCCAGAATGGGTATCAAACCTGGTACCTGTATCAAAACCTAACAGAGCCATCAGAATCTATACAGACTTCCAAGATTTAAACAAAGCATGTCCCAAGGATGATTTCTCACTTCCCAACATCGACATGATAGTAGACATGACAGCAGGAAATGAGATGCTATCACTAATTGATGGATTTTCAGGATATAACCAAATCATGATAGCAAAAGAAGATCAACATAAGATGGCTTTCACTTGTCCATGGGGGACCTACTGCTAGAACATGATGCCATTCGGCCTAAAGAATGCAGGAGCAACCTATCAAAGGGCCATGACATTAATATTCCATGACATGATTCATAAAATAGTCAAAGACTATGTCGACGACATTCTAGCTAAGTCAAGAAAGAGACAAGATCATATAGCAACCCTAAGTGCAATCTTTGACAGACTGTAGGAATACAAAGTTAGACTAAATCCCAAGAAGTGTGTCTTCAGCGTACAATCAGGTAAATTACTAGGATACATAGTCTCCATGAGGGGTATCGAGGTGGATCCAAAAAACGTAAAAGTAATCCTTGAGATAGCACCAAAGACATTAAAATAATTGAGAGGCCTCCAAGGCCAACTTCAATCCATCTGATGGTTCATAGCACAACTGGCAGACAAGCAGAACCCATATTCTCACCTACTTCACAAGGGGGTAGCATACAAATGGGATACAAAATGTGAAGATGCATTTAACAAAATCAAAGAATATTTACTAACACCACCAGTTTTAATGTCACCCATCCCAAAAAATCCATTAATCTTATACGTTCCAGCAATAGAAGCAACCCTTGGAGCTCTCCTAGCTCAGCATGATGAAAACATAATAGAGAGGGCCATCTACTACATCAGTAGGACAATGGTCGGTCATGAGCTAAATTACTCATTCATCGAGAAAGCTTGCCTTGCAGTAGTGTTTACATCCCAAAAATTCAGACATTACATGTTGGCACACAAGATAAAGCTTATTGCCAAAATTGATCCCCTCAAATATCTCCTATCAAAGGCAATGCTCATGGGAAGAATGGAAAAATGGGTAATGATATTATCAGAGTATGACATCGAGTATGTAGAGTGAAAAGCCATTAAGGGACAGGTTATTACAGATCAACTAGCGGAAGCACCTATGTATTCTAAGAATCCTCTTGTCTTTGAATTTCCAGACGAATCCATTTTTAACCTGAACGTAGCGAACTACTGGAAACTATACTTCGATGGTTCATACACACAACATGGATTAGGAGCAGGTGTCTTATTCATCACCCCACGAGGGGATTGTATACTGAAGTCATACAAACTGGCATTTCCTTACACAAACATCACATAATATGAGGCTTTGACTATAGGTCTCAGGATAGCAGTGCAATGGAATATCATAGCTCTCAAGGTGTATGGGGACTCTCAGTTGAGCATAAATCAGGTCAATAATGAATATCAGACTAAGGATGATAAGCTCACTCCATACAAGAAATTGGTGGAGACTCTCAAAGAATCTTTCATCGACATAACATTTGAGCAGATTCCAAGAACCAACAACAAAGCAGCAGATGCCATGGCTACAATTGGGTCTCTATTAGACATCCCTCATAATGTGCCAAAATATGAATTTCTAATCGAGCAGCTTCTCGTCCCCACATTTGAGGTACCAGAATCAGAATTCGTGTATGAAATCGTTGGTCCAGGTGATCCTTGGTACCATGACATCTACACATATCTTCACGTAGGAGTCATACCCGTTGACCTACCATTGAGCCTAAAATGAACCTTTATCAAAAAGGCATCCAGATTCGTCATCCTAGGTGATACCTTATACTATAGAAGCATAGAAGGTACCTTGCTACATTGTCTAAATGCTGAGGAGGCAATAACTGCTCTAACCGAGGTTCATAATGGTATATGTGGTTCACACTTGAGTGGAATGACCATTGCCAAGAAACTACTGAGGATAGGGTATTATTGGCCCACAATGGAAAGAGAAGCGCATGATCATGCTAAAAGGTGTTTACAATGTCAGCAGCATGGGGACCTCATCCATGCTCTAGCTCAAGAGCTTCACCCGATTATCACACCATGGCCCTTTTCACAGTGGGGACTCGATCTTATTGGAAAAATCACACCCACCTCATCCAATGGCCATAAGTTCATCATAATTGCAACTGAGTACTTCACAAAGTGGGTGGAAGCCATACCCATGACGTATATCACTGGGAAGAAAATCTCAAAATTCATCCTGAACTATCTCATCTCTCATTATGGTGTCCCACAAGCCATTATCTCAGATAATGGGACACCCTTCAAGAACTAGGAGGTTCATGACTAGTGCGAGAAATTCAAAATCCAGCATCACTTCTCCACCCCGTACTATCCCCAAGGCAATGGCCAAGCAGAAGCTACGAACAAAACCATCCTCAAAATCCTCAAGAAAACAATCAATGACACAGGTCGTGATTGGCATCTACAGCTTAATCCCACCCTCTGGGCTTATTGAACCAGCATCCGCACACCCACTGGTGCCACCCCATTCTCTTTGGTCTATGGATCAGAAGTCGTACTCCCCATTGAGATCAAGCTCCCATCCCTTGGAATATCATTGCAAAACCTCATCACTGATGAGGACTACCGGGTATTAAGACTAAATGAGCTGGATTTATTGGATGAGAGATGCATCAATGCTTTTAAATCATTTGCAAGTCTATCAAAATAGACTCAAATGAAGCTACAACAAGAAAATCAAAAGCAGGACTTTCCAAGTCGGGAACTGCCTTAAAAGAAAATCAAAGAATGTCCCAAATCTCAGCAGAAAGGAAAGTTTGAACCTAATTGGTTAGGACCCTTCATCACAGTGAACTATAAATCAGGGGCATATCGCTTATCAACACCAAGGGGAACCTCTGCAGAGCCAATGAATAGCTCCCATCTCAAAAAAAATTATGCCTAAATCTTTCAAGGTATAGAACCCAAAAATCCAAAAAATTAGAAAAAGTCTTGAAAAAATGGTTACTTTGGCGAAAACCTAGCAAACAGGCATCTTGGTAACAAGCAAAAAAAGCAAAAAAATCCAAAAAAAATTAGAAAAAAGATCAAAAAAATTGTCCTCTAGTGAAAACCACTTTGGTGGCACTTTGGGAAAGTCCCTTGGTGAAAACCTAGCAAACAGGCGCCTTGCATAAATAAGCACTTTCCATCCACCAAGATCTTTGCGGCTTGTTTGGCATCATTCATCCATTTTGCTCCCATCATCCATTGCATTCAGGTCTCCATCCATCACTCATCTACTCGCATCTGCACCATAGCTTGGTCCTATGTTCATATCATGATTCCTCTTAGTACTACTCGGCCCACTTCTCAAGGTTAGTTTGTCATGCCTTTATCGGAGTAGTCTATTGCATCGCACTGGGGGCACGTTCTCATCGGATCGGATTCGTGTATGATCTTAAAATCCTTAAAATCAAAAAATCCCAAAACATCAGAAAAGTAGAAAATCCAAAAACATTCAAAACATATCAAAATCCAAAAAAAAGGTCAAAAAGTCATTCAAAACTCAAAAACAAGGTCATCTTGTTGAACTACGTCATCTCTGAGCTTGAACATAGGAAAGGTTGATCTTTGATCATCCCCTGAGACATTTAGGTCAGTCCTATAGGAGTTCGTCATAATAAACTAACATTTCATCATGTATATCGTCATCTGTAAATCGGTCAAGTCGTCGGTCAAACTACATCATCTCTGAGCTTGAACGTAGGCAAGGTTGATCTTTGATCATCCCCCGAGACATTTAGGTCAGTCCTATAGGAGTCCGTCATAATAAACTAACATTTCATCATGTATATCATCATCTGTAAATAGGTCAATTCATCCATCGAATTACGTCATCTCTAAGGTTGAACGTAGGCAAGGTTGATCTTTGATCATCCCCCGACACATTTAGGTCAGTCCTATAGGAGTCCGTCATAATAAACTGACATTTCATCATGTATATCGCCATCTGTAAATCGTTCAAGTTGTCGATCAAACTACACAGTTCTACGTATAACATAGGCAAGGCTAATCTTCGATCAGCCCTCAAGACCCCTAGGATAGGTATTTAGGTTAGTCTCTTGGTCAAAATCTCAAAACCCCAAAACATTCAAAAATCAAAAATCAAAACATTTGTAAAGTCTTGAAAAAACCCAAAAACAGCCTCAAAACATTGCAAAACATCAAAAACATCCAAATATTTGAAAAAATCCATCCGCCTCATCTCGCTTGCACCTGCAATCCATAATAACTTGATCGTCATCATCAACCTTTGGTGAAACAGTTGGAAACAAGTCTAGCAGTTTAAAAGCAGAACTCAAAATGTCAAGTCTTAAGTCTAAGTCAGGGAGTAAGCAAGTTGGTTATCTCTTTGTATCGGTAACACATCATCTGAAATGGTCCCATATCAATCATCCCTTATAAACAAAATGACGTGTCGTCATCCACTAACATGTCCTAGGATGAATCCTTCTTACAATGGGCATTATCTTTTGGCAATAAGTTTTGGTTATCATCTTAGAAAACACATCCTTTTTTCATTAGCGGTATTGAAGAGCATCAATTTGTTTGTTTACTTGGTCTTTATCTTTTGACTTATCTTATTTTGCGCTCATTCCAAGGATGTCTCAATGATATCCCAAAACAGTGGATTTAGAGAAATAGGAATGGGGCAATAATCATTATCTTTTCTCTGTTGTGCTTGTTGGACGATCTTGCAATATAACCTCGACGAATACTTGCTTTGCTAGGTATGTATGGAAGAGGTCTAGGGAAACTTGTTGACTATTACAGGGATAGGTTTACCTTTTTGTGTTTTGGTCTGAGGTGTCTGAAACTTCTGAAATACATCCTAGCAAGGTTTTCGTATGTCAGGTGTGAACAAGAATACTCCTATCTAATTGTTGAGTCAAAGTCCATCACACTAGGTACAACACCATCTTGGTTTTCTATACCTTGATGCATCGTACCACGTGTGTTATCAAACATAAGAAAATTTGGTCCTTTTAAAATCCCAATTCCTTGGCAAGTAATCATCATCATCATCATCATCATCATCATCATTTGCATTTATGTCATCTTGCGTCTTGTTGAAATGACTTCTCTCCTTACTAATCGCGCTAACAAAGTACTATGAAAGTCGATTGTTATCACCATCATCGTCATCAATCCTGCATCCACAAATCATTAGCATATTGCATAAGCATATCATATAGGAAACATACGCATTGCATAAGCATATAATATAGGAAACATCACATTCCTACCATCATATAAACACATTATCATAAACATTTTTCATAAATAGGTGCATCCATGACATTGCATTTTACCCATTACATTGTATCTCATAGCATTATATCAATCATCGCATAGCATTCATTTTGCATTTCATAATCATTTCATATTACCATCTAAATCATCACATAGCATCTACAAAAGTATTCCATAATCACTTTTACATAATCATAAGCAATAGGTATATAAGCATTTAATTCATTATGCATTAGCATATCACTTTGCATTAACATATCATTGCATCAACATATCATCACATCACGTACATCATCATGTAGGATAATAGCAATTGTTATTCTAATCATCTCACAAAAAACCATATCATTTGCATCATATCACGACCATCGCATCATATTACATACATCCATAAATCATCTCATAATTAAGCATTTTCACACATCATCACATATACCACAAATCAAATCATTTCACATATTGCATTGACATAAAATAAACCATCATATAGTTAACATCATTGCACATCATATCATAGGTTAGCATAATATAGATCTGTTAGTCATAATCATAACACATACATCATTAGAAATAAATGCATCCATAGAACATCACTGCAAAGCATATAGAAATAAACCATCCATGCATAAATAAAAGAACACATTTCATCACATCAAAATTGGCTCATATATATCATATCATCAATATCACTGTCATAGTACAAAGAATAAAATCATATCACTGTACACATATATGTCAATCAGTACAAAATTCCCATCAAGCTATCAAAAAAGAGCCCATAAGGCACAAAAGATACATCATAATATCTCGATCAGGCCTGATCTTCGTGAATGCTGCCCTCGCCCCTGTCACCATGACCCTCTGGTGGTCTCTGGCTAGCCCGCTCTGAGTACTCTGGGACCCAGTCTACTCTAGGTATAGTGTCATGGTAAGCCTGGCGGTAGTATTCTATCTCTCGGATAGCATCCTTGTAAGATCGAACCAGCACTGTACCCTGAGATGAGGAGGCTATCATGCTCTCAATCTACTGCCTACAGCCTAGCTCTATGGTTGCATGTAGCTCTGCAGCCTATCTCTGCTACACAGCTTGATCCCTCTCTGCTCTAAGCTGCTCCCTCTCAGCCCGTTCCTAGTCCCTCTCGGTCATCACTGCCTGAACCTGTGCCTGTAACTGTAAAATCAGGGCATCTCGTGCGTCTACCTGCCCTATTGGTTGTGCCCGTGGCTGCACGTGAAGCTGGTCCTCACCCTCAGCTCATGGTGGTGGGATGGGTAGATCTTACTGCTGGTCCTGCATGTGGACATCTCCCTGACTTGGTGGGACTGGGGGCACAGTTGGTGGATCCTGTCGGATCGCGACCCTTGGTCCTCGTCCTCTCCCCTGCCTCTGACTCTGTGTGCCTCTAGATCCTCACCTGGAACAGTCAACCAAAGAGGAGGTCTGAACCAATCCCTGTAGGCCTACGTGGTGCCCGGATCTACCAAACCCTGATCATAGGCCCAAGGTCAGGCCACCAACTGTCGAAAGCTGTCAACTGCCTCCACAGTAGGAATACTAGGCCCCCATGACACCTGTGTCATGCTACATGCAAACACGGCTACGTAGCCATCATCTGGCTGATCCTGTGGCTCCCCAAATTGACGTTGTATGTGCCCGAGCAAATATCTCTCAATCATAGTGTGCTCCTACCCCTGCATGTATCGATTCTGACGACAGTAAAGGAGCTAATATGCATCGTCGACCCGTTCGGGCCAACCAAGGTATGGACGCCAAGTAAAGACAAGCATCTCGTCCAGGACCCGCCTCCAATAGGGGATCCCATGCTCACCAGTGTGTGTGAAGGACACACCACCTTTGTATAGTGTCATGAGGGCATCCTCTACCCCCATCAAAACTAGAACGACCCATAGACGTAGCATAGAGATGTGCTCCCATGCCCAGACATGCAGAAGTGTCACTCTGGCCCCTAGTGCTCTGCCATCCACGTATGTGTACTCGTGGAGATCCCTGTAAAGTGAAGCTAGGAGGACAGGTCCCCATGCAAACCGAACTGGCCTATCTTGGACCATCCTCTCCCAATAGTAACCCCAGCCCAGACTGAAATATCGCCCTTGTCTGTCTGGGGCAACCAAACTCGAAATAATCCCCACAATTGCCCAGCGGAAGGGAGGTGCAATAACCCTGTACCGCTCCAGCTCAATCTACCCCTCACAATAAATAATGTCTTGAGTGGCGAGGACTCTAACATAGCACTTGCATCCCTCCTCCATATCGTAAATCACCTATCGGCCATGAATCGGCAACCGCAGAATGCGCCAAATGTCCTCCAAAGTGGCAGACACCTCACTAGGAGGGAGATGAAATGACGATGTCTCGCTATGCCACCACTCGGCTAGCGCTAATAACATCCCTAAGTGTGTGCGAATGGGCGCTGCATAGGCAATGTGTCATAAACCAGCGACTCCCAATTGGTCCTGGTCTCTGTCGCTTAAGTCTCGTAGGACACTTGCCAAATCCCGTGACCAGTGCTCTCGAGAATAGAGCTCCCTAGGCCCGTCCTGCATCAAGGAAAGTCAGCATGTTAAAAAAATTTGAAAAATCTTGACCTAACACTCCAAACTCATTCGCAGCAGTGCAGTTTGTGATGGCATCATAGTTTGAGTTTCCTCAAACTCCAACGCTAGACCCAAAATTAAGCCAAAAAGAGCTGTCGCTACACACTTTGGCCCCTAGCGTCACAATTTGCATGAAAAAGGCGCTGTTGTCGTGCACTTTTCCCAAACCGGCCCATCAAGTCTGAGTTGAGCCCCAGCCCAGCGGTAGAGTTTCTAAACTCCAAACTGCACCGCTGCGACACAAAAAGGCAATTAGCAGTGCACTTTAAACACCGACCGGCACTATAATAGTGCCGCTAGAGGCGAGCTCTCTTTTAAACATGTAATAAATGCATTAAATGAAAAATTTAAGCTTAAGGGTCACATACCAGGGCACCGATACCAGGTGGCCACTGGTAGGTCTGAACTCAGTCTGAAATGTGTAGAGGAAGATGTCGTTGTGCCATATCGCTGGAGGGTCAAAGCTCAAATCTCAAGGTTTGCTAGCGGAGGTGTGTGAAAATGACTTGAAAGTGACCCCTCGAGCCCCTTTTAAGCCTAAAAATTAGGGTTTTTTTGACCCTCTAGGGTTGTCCTGCTAGGGTTTTGGACTCCCGAACCTATTTTTGTCCATTTGAGGCTTGTTTTTCATCGTTTTATTGCTTTTAGACACGTTTTTAGCCTCCCGGACCCCTTTCGGACCTGTCGGGCACTTGGTCACCTTTTTTCACAAGATCACCCAAAAAATCAAAATTTTCATTCGATCTCTTGAGGGGGCATTATAATTGCATGTTTTCTCTCGCCATGTAGTAGTGGGGCAAGTTTTGAAATATCAAAAATTTGTGGCTTTGATTGAGATCGTTTATTCTTTGGACCAACACAACAAGTGCATTGCTTCAAAGAGGGGCAAAATGTAGACAACAAAAATATACTAATTGACATCGTGCATCTGATCCTGACTTACTAACATCATTTCTTCCTAAATCATCCCTCGATCTAACCATTTAATCAAATTCCCCTATCTAATTAAATTCATCAATATTCGTCCCTTAATTAAATAAATCATTTTGTCTAATTAAGTCACTTTCTCTTGTTAATTAAATCAATCCATCTGATCTAATTATCTCTATTTAATTAAATAATCAATTTATTTGATTAATTCTCTAAAGTCTATCCATTAAGTTAAATAAATTAAAACGTTATTTTATTTAATCTAACACCATTCCTTTTAATTAAATAAATCAAAATCATTATTTAATTAGCCTCTTATCATATTCCTCTCTTATTTGATTTAAATAAATCCATAAATCTAAGTCAAATAAGTCACATCATCTAATCTCATGTTAAATTAATTAACCCTTGATTAATTTAACCTCATCTCATGTCACATCCTCTAGATAATGCAAGTTGCACATGAAAATAGATTTAATTCATTTATTACATCTCTATTTTCCTCACAAGGCATCTTTTGGAATATTCTCTCAATTTGAATTCAAAAATTCCAAGTAAACATGTACATCCAACAAGGAAATAAATTCATCTTACATGTCCTTTGCCTTGAGCCAAGTGGAATTTATTGCATTTTCCCTTCCCTCTTACATGTCATTTCAACAAATTTGAATTTTAAATATTGGCATTTATTGGCACAAACCCAAAATCTTGCACAACCATCATCCATTCATAGCTTGACAAGTGGCACCATTCTCATTGGATGAATGTTAGTCCCACATTGCTCAAATTTGGATATTCATCCATCTTGAAATCCTATAAATGAAGAGCTCCTCTCCTCATTTCATCATCCACAAACATTGCAAAGTTACCATGCTAAAATACTTAGCCATTTTCATCCATCATTTGAATTCTTAGCTAGGCTTTTTGCAGATTTTTGGCTTGGAGTTCTCATCTTCATCATCAAAATGGATCAATATCATCCTCAACATATCAAGATTTCATCATAGGAATCGGGAAATGGCCAATTTTCACATCAAATTGGCACCAATTCCCCCATGGGATCAAGTGTTTGCTTTTCTAATTAGGATTGAATCTCGTTTTGTCATTTGTATTGTGTTCTTCAATATTTTCTTCCTAATTTGAATTTGTAAATGGATTTCATGGGGAATCCTTATTTTAGCTTGTAATTCCTTGTCTAACTCATTTATTCATGTTGTTTTGCAGGTACTAGGAAAAGGGTTCGCACACCTCGCTTTCATGCCCCTATTCTAGAGTCCAAATGGGTCACATGCCTTAGAATGATCAAATTCCCCTTGACCAAATTCACCCACCTAATTTTCACTAGTCTTTTGCTTTCATGGAAATGCCCCTGTGGGTTTCCCTTCTCCCATTGCCCCAGCGTCCTCCAAGCCTCGCGGACCCGCAATTGTGGGTCACCTCATATGGGTCATCGCTCATGTTTCACCGCTGAGTAGCGACTAATATGCCCAACTTTTGCACACATGGCAGGATCCGCACTTAGTTTCCATATGAGCCTTGACTAGGCATCCAAACAAGCATAGGTTCCTGCATTTCACCTAACCTGAGTCGATCGTACTAAGAAATCAATGCATGCCATTAGTGGAAATTGGCCTATAAATGTTGCTCCCTACCCTTCATTTTATTTGAGACATTCGAATCAAGAGAGAAACAAAGTCCCCCCTTCCTTTTCTCGCTATTTCCTTGTTCCTACTGACTTGATCCCTGCTTTTTCCTTCATTTTTTGACTTTGGAGACAAGTTGCTTATGGATTTGGGATGTTTTTGTGATGCCTAAGTGAACTTCCAAGGTTTCATTGAGTTCCAAGAAGTTATGGAAATTTCCTTGCAAGTCATCGTCCCTCCATCGCCATCCGCAGGAACTTCCTTGCGGGTTGTCGTCCCTCCATCGCCGTCCATAGGAATTTCCTTGTGGGTCGCAATCCCTCCGTCGCCATCTGTGGGAACTTCCTTGTGGGTCACCATCCCTCCATCATCATCCATGGGAATTCCTTTGGGGGCCATTGTGTGCTCATTTCCATTTTCAAAAGGGAGGCAGACCCTTTGGCTTCCCCCTTCCAGTTCTCTGCATTTCCAAAAAGGGTGCAAAATTCAAGTTTTCATCATCTAGGGACCATCAAATTAATTTCTTCACATGCCGAAAGGGGTTTGCATCAAATTTTCCATGTGTTTAGACATTGCGGGCCACCATGTGCAGATCACCGTGTGCTCATTATTGTTTTCAAAAGGGCAGCAAACCCTCCAACTCCCACATTCCACATTTCCACATTTTTCAAAATGAGTCAAATCTTAAGGAAATATGTCTTGGCACTCGTTCTCCCCCTTTTCCCACGTGCTAAAATTGAAAAATCTCAAATATACTAAGTTTTGTGAAGTTGCGGGAATTTCCTTGCAGGTCGTCATCCCTCCATTGTCGTCTGCGGGAACTTCCTTGCAGGCCAACGTCCCTTCGTTGCCATCCATGGGAACTTCCTTACAGGCCACCATCCCTTCATCGCTATCTGTAGGAATTTCCTTATGAGCCACCATCCCTCCATCGCCATCCATGGGAACTTCCTTGCGAATCACCATCCCTCTGGCGCCATCCGCAGGAACTTCCTTGTAGGTTGTCATCCCTTTGTCGCTATCTGGTGGGAACTTCCTTGTGGGTTGTCATCCCTTCATTTCCATCCATGGGAACTTCCTTTCGGGCCATTTTCCCTCTGTTGTGGTCCACCATCCGCCTGTTGTTCGTCATTTGCCCACTTTCCATCATCTGCCATCCGTCGTCTGCCCATCGCCCACCGTCTATCATCTGCCATCTGTCATCCTCCTGTCATCTGCCCATCACCTATTGTCCGCCATTCGTTGTCCATTGTTCATCATCCAGCCATCACCCACCATCTAATCTCTTTCATCTGTCTTCTTCCCTATGGTCCCCGCACCCCTAAACCCGCATTTATGTTTGTGGTCTAAATGAGCTCCAAATATGAATATTATGATCTTTTAATGATGCATAGATGGATCTCACAATGATTTTGCAGAATTTGACTAACATTTGCCTTTATTTGCGTATGAAAGCACTTACTGCACTTCATGTATGTAGGATTTATCAAACCTACTACTGGTTCATCGGGGAGGCCAATTGAGAAAATTGACCAAGGGAAAAGCACATTGCTCCTGTCACTATTCATTTTTTCTCACCTCTCCTCCGAGCACCCATCAACAAAGTTGGCATTAGGAGGCATATGTCAAGGAAATCAGTGACAAAACTATAAAGGGTGGCCTTGAAGGTGGCTAGAGGAGTTGCTTTATCTTTTTCCCAAAACAATCATGATTTGTCAAGGGTTGTCCCATAGAATCTGGAGCAGCATGTTTGCTTTTCAGTAACACAAATTTGCAAGAAGATTCATTTGATTGGCTAAAAGAATGTTCTGAACACATCGAACAAAGGGCAACTTTAGCAATTTTAGCTACAATAGGGATGGCAGCCACTAAAAGACAAAATTGCTACAGTGCCAAGGTCACTAGAAGACAAAATAGGCTACAAGACAAAATAGGGAAGAGGACAAAATAGCCTATTTTAAATTGAGAAATATTGGGGGTAGGTGAAACCCTAACTTGTATTGAATCTGAGCCACACATTGTGAATTAATCCTAGCCATTCATTTGGGCTTTGGAAAACTATAAATAGGGGCTTCCCCCTCATTTGTAAATGGTTGGAGAATTGGTGTAAAGGGCATTTTGCAGCAATAGAGAGAAGCATTGCATGATTTTATTGATGTTTCTTTTGATTTTGTTCATAATGCATCCATGGTTCCACTTCCATGTTAGATTTAATTTCTAGATTCTTGAATGGTTGTGATAATGATTTTTTTGTTATGGTATTTGATGAACTTTCATCCCATACTTTTGGCACTTGTTGATGACAAGTTGTTGTGCAAAGTTAGCCTGGGCTTCCTTATTTCATTGTTGCAACTTAGTTCAATTTTATGTCCGTGAAGTGCATGTACAATCTAAAAATCAGCAGACCTTAGGAGATTGCATTGGTTTTGTGTAGTTGTAGGTTTCTCTAGGTCAAGAAAAATTCAGTTTAGAAAGTTTGTCTACTATAGCAACCTTCATTGTTGTCGTTCATTCATATCTTAGATTTAGAAGAACTTTCTCAACCCTTTCTCTTTTTCTATTTCTTTTAACTCCTTATTAGAGTAGGATTTCAAGCATCACGACAATGCTAAATCTGATGAATATGACAAGTTTTAGCTTGTTGTTTTAAGTGGGCAGCCACTATTCATTCACTTCTAGCACTTTGAAACTCCATTTGTAGACCCAACTTCCCATGCTTTGTGAACCATAAAGGCCAACCCTATGTCACCAGCAAAACATATCAACCAACTAAGATATTCCAAGCATTGTCATGACCTAACATCTGAAACCTTGGGGTAGTGATTTGTAACTCGTTTGCAGATTTCTACCTTTCAAGAGAGGTAGTGCACTTTTGTGTTGCCTATGTTGAGAAAGTGCAAAAACACCCATCAACACATTTAACCAACTTCATAGCCGAGAAAGATAGCCTTGCCCCAATATCTCCTTGTAACACTTAGAAAATGTGCATGGTGAATGTATCATTGACCCTCTTGTAATGGTTCTTGGAATTTTGGTATTGCAATTGTGGGAAGCAATCATAAATTATATACTCATAAGGGCCCATTCACATTGCCCTTGCAAGTGAGGCCTTGGTATTTGAAATTTGTGGCCAAAAAATAGACCACATAAGAAGTCATGTAGAAGGTAGAGGATTTCTTCACTATTGAGAACTAATCATGAATATTATCACTGATAATATTAGCCCAATCAAACTTGGTTTTTCTTCTCAAGATTTCTTTAATATAATAAAACATCCACTCCTTGAAAGTAGATGCGAAAGGTAGCCCCTTGATTCTGCTGAGGAGTGTGACCAAGTCATTAACTTCACTAAAATCACTTTCGTACAAGTTCTTATGTAGGTTGACCACACTTTCTTTGGGTTTCTTCATCCAATGATTGTTGATGAGCTGAATATAGACACCAAGATCAATAGCGTAGACCTTGACTGCATATTCATGGCTAGAGACAACCATTTTAGAGAAAGATGGGATTCCAAATATTATCACAGTGGAGGGAGCTGAAAAATCAACAAAAACCCTTCCCTCGATAGTAATAATCCTCCTAGAATCCTTTTGATAGTACTCCCTTGACCCCATTAGTAGTTATGGACATACCAAAGAAGGTAGAATCCTACTATTTTGGAAATTCCACTTTGACTGATTTTCAAGGCTAAGTCCATCTTCGAAGCTCTGGAAATCCTTTCCTTGAACTCCTCTATGTTTATATGCCCTAGGTTGGTGTCACAAACATTATATCTCATGTGGTAGCAATCTTCGAAGTCATCTCGACACCATAGAATTTGTACTTCATCTTAGACACTCTATCTATTTTTCCATAAAATTAGCAAGAGACAACACGTAATTGGATTTATGGAAAAGTTAAAATTAATCATTTATCCCACAACTTATGCATATATATTCCCAAAATATGAAAATATTACATCCAAAACATATTATATATGCACAGCATCATTCAAAATTGAGAGAAAATACCAAAATCAAGAAATTTCAATTATTTGTGGGTTTTGACCATTTGTGAGATGGAACTACTGTGGTTCAAGCAGTTGTCAAGGCCATTGTGGGAAACCAACCTTGGAAACCTACAATCATATTTTCATAATGAGTTTTTTGCAGAGGATGGATTTGTGAAGATTCAAGGATGCGATAATTGGAAGGAAATTTTCCTTTTAACTTCAAGGCTTTGGAAGCGCTACCGTGGAAATTTGCAATAATATTTTTGTAGGCAATACTTTGCAAAAATCTAGAAAATGAAGGGTTTTAAGTCTACAGGTTTGAATATGCCGCAAAAATCGGGGAGCTATGGGGATACAAAGCTTGCAAAAACAAGGCCTTTGCTTGAGTTGGAGTTGTGGTGCCAAGAAACAAGATTCCCGCATGGGAATCCCCACAAGGGGTTCTTCATGGGTTTTAAGAAATGTGAGGAAGAGTAGTCATAATGCTTCGAAGGTTTGATAAAGTTGGCTCAAAAGATCCAGGAATCTACATGGGGAATCCCTGCATAGATTAACTTGAAAAACCTTAAAGTTTTTAAACTTTCTTTAAAAATCCACATAATGCAAATCATGCTCTAAAAGCATAAATTCATGGAAGAAAATTGGTATACTAACCTTAATATTTAGAAAAATGGTGTTGAAGGGCATGGAATCCCCTTAGATAGACTGGGAAAAGTAATCATTGATCTCAAATGCTCCAGTGCTCAAACGCTCTCTCAATAACTTGGTGTGCCAAAGGTGCAAAATGAAACCATGGAGTGTTATTTATACCCTCCACACTCCTTGGTGTAATAAATTCACTTAGTGATAGTGTGTCATGCATCATTAGGGTATAAATTTGAGGCCTATGAAGATGGAAGCTCTACGGGGAGGGAAAGTTTCCAAAACCTTATGAGAAAACCCACCTTGGAGGCCCACAACGATATTTTTGCATACCATCTCTTTGTGGAACTTTGAGCTATTGTGGAACCAAAAGGCTTGTAGACCATCACAAGTTGTGAGACTTTGATAATTGTAGGGGTTAGGGGCAAGGGAAGCCAAAAGGGTCCTCTCCACAAGAATGGATCCCTGCAACATGGAGATCCTTGTAGAGTGGAAATTTCCACAACAAAAACTTAGCCAAGAAAGGACCCAAAATTTCAAGATCATCCCAAGCAAAGGAAAAAAGGTGAGGCCAAAGACAAAACCAAACTAAAGCGAGAAAAAATAGAAAAGGGGGGGTCCTCATTCTCAGTGGAGCATGTGTACAAGACACAACATTAAGCACCCCTTTTAACATGGCCACCGAGCACAACTCAACTTACTTGACAATAAATCCATGTGTTTCATGAGTGTCTAGCATAATTCAGCTAGCTAGCCTTGTGGAACCCATCATATTACATGGACACCTTGCATAACATAGCTTTCTAGCTAGTAGATCCATGTGGCTCATGAGTGATTTTACATCCTTGTGAGAGCATTATTTTATTTTGACAGTACATTCGTTGGATTGTGTTTGGTATTTGAGACAATTTAAGACAGAGATCTCTTTTCCTTACCAACTCGAATCCTTTTTAGCACTAACCTTGTGTTTTTTTGTGTCTTTTGTGTGTCTTCTTCATTTTTGCACTATGTTTGTATCAATTTTTGTGTTCATTTTGTTGTCATCTATATGTCATGTTATATCATGTTTTTTCGTTGTGTATACTTTTTTTTTTCATCATGTATGTTTTTTGATTTCTTATTGCATTTCAAACATGTGTGTGTTGTCCACGGGATCATGAATCCTAGGGGCTTGCACACTCCCCTAGATTCATTGTCATCCTATCTCTCTAACATTTGGACAATTGGACACCTCTTGACATAATTTTCTACTTTAGTGCGATGTTGAGCGTAAGTTCATACATTCATTAAAGTGAGGGCTAAATGTAGTGTCATAAATTGTCACCCATGACAATTTCACACTATTTTTTGCTCCTCTTTAAGTTATTGGACTTAATTGAACACCTAATGTCTCAAATTCTGCATTTTGTGGCCCATTTTAAAATTTACCGATAAATTGCAAGTGGAAAACCTAAGCATTCATTAAATGTTTTACACTTGGCTTTTCAAATCCTATAAAAGTGGGTCTAGACAAGGGCTCCCTTAGTGCCCTTTTCCTTTTGATTTGACCCCAAATTTGTATATGTTAGAGGTGGCATTCCATTTAATACTTTGTTCTTGACACTTTATACTTTGCAAAATAGGGTTAGGACATAGGCGCCCTAGGTGACTTAGTCCCCCTATCTTACCTCAAAATTTAAGTATGTTGATGTCAACATTTTATTATTTGAATTTCAAAATATCTAATGTTGGCTATCGGGATCTATTTTTTGGGAAATTAGAGTAATTGCATATAAATACCTAGTTATTGCATCATTTGAAAACTAAGTGGAAATAACTAGATAATTTATGATCAAGAAATTACCAAACAAGTCAAGAGCATTCAAGAGAATATTTATTACAGAAATTCAACATCAAAGTATCATGTCAAAGTGTTGTGAGTTTGTTCATATTTATATTTTTATTGCTTGTGAGATCTAACCCTTATAGGTCTTCAAAGAAAATCAATCCAAATGACAACCAAGC
The DNA here is from genome assembly GCA_007258455.2 of Sequoia sempervirens. Classification (NCBI taxonomy): domain Eukaryota; kingdom Viridiplantae; phylum Streptophyta; class Pinopsida; order Cupressales; family Cupressaceae; genus Sequoia; species Sequoia sempervirens. The sequence continues at coordinate 120,096,517 of VDFB02075321.1, forward strand.
CTTGAGGATATGTGCATGAATTCAGTCATTCAAGGAATCCATTGAAGGGTGGTGAGTTTCAATCCATTGTTGATTCATCATTCCTTTTTATCATTTATCCCTATCCCTCAAAAGGATAGGTGTATTATCATTGATATTGGGATTGTGGAAGTGGAAACACTAATGTAGGTTTTGACTAAGGAAAGCCCCTAAATGGTACAACCCTTCCTCTCTCTTAGAATGTGTAGGTTTCATATTTGGAGAGGATTGGGAGAAGTTTGAAGATAAATTATTCATTTTTGTAATCAAACCATACATCTTGACAACTCACAAAAACTTAGTTACAGAAATATCCGACGGTGATTTCACAATGTGACAAGTGGGAAATGGAAGCTCTAATCTAGCTCTTGAGGACTATGAAAAATAGATCTAAATTTGGTCAACAAGGATAGTGGCACCCTGGATGACTTAATCGTCCATTTTTTGCCTCAAATTTGAACCGCAAGTGCACAGTGTCCTACTTGGTCCATTTATGTAGTATGAATTTTCCCGCGACTTTCCAAATATGTTGTTTTTGTATTAGAATAGTTATTTGCATCATTATCCTATTAAAATCATTGTATTTTAATTGGACTAAAAACATTCTAAATTTGGTTAAGGACAGGTTGAATCACCTTTCAGGTTGTAATTCAGTCCTACTTCTTGTCCAAATCCATCAAATCCTCGCTACCTCAAATCCTACATGAATTTTTTAGGAAAGTGCCTAAACCCTAGAGTCAAATTATATGGTTTCACTTTTTCTATGTTTCATGTAGTATTATAAGGAGCATTCCAAGTGAAATGAAGGAATGGTGGATACTCTAGGATTTGACTCTATGTCTTAGGCACCCTTCCTTATTTCATGTAGTATGTGGGTTTGTGGTAGCAAGGGTTTGATAAATTTGGACAAGGTATAAGACTGACTTGCAACCTGAAAGGTGAGTCAACTTACCCTTGACCAAATTTAGAATGAAATTGGAAATGAAATGACTAGGCTAATAATGCAATTTACTATTTTGATGCAAATATAGTAGACACAAAAAGTCACAAATAAATTCAAACTATAGAAATGGACTGAGTCGGACATTCTGCACCTATGACATGAATTTGGAGCATATTTTTGAGGACCTAGTTTCCTTGGGGGACTATGTCCTAATAGAGGGATTCTAGATCTGATTTCACAGTCCTCTAATACTAGATCTAAGCCTTTTGTCTCCACTTGTTGTACGATTGGATCACTGTCAGATATTGTTGTAACTGAGTTAAATGTTTTGTTGTCAAGGTGTAGGGTTTGATTGCAATAATGGATAATTGATCTTCAAGTTTCTCACAATATTCTTTAGATCTAAAATATTCACATTCAAAGAGAGAAGAAAGGTTGTGCCATTTAGGGGCTTTCCTGAGTCAAACCCCGTGTTTGTGTTTCCACTTCCACAATGGCAATGTCAATGATAAGGATAAAGTTCAATGACAAAGGAATGATGAATCAACAATGGACTGCAACTCAGCACCCAAAAATGGCTTCCTTGAAGGACTGAAGTCGCACAAGATCTCTTCAAGGATTGATTGTTGTTGGCTTGATTTTCTTGAAGACCTACACAAACATGTATGAAATGTAGCAAGACAATATACACAAACATACACAATGTCAGCACAAAATACAAAGGGTGTGAATGCTCATGAACTAGCAAGTTGTGTTATGCTAGGATCCACACCTAAAGGCATTCATGACTCACAAGCTAACAAAGTCTGATATTTTCTAGGTGAATACAAACAGAAGGCCCCATGGGCTAGTGAAGTTCAATATTCACTAAGTGAAGTCCAATATTCACTAGGTGAGCTCCCAAGACAAAGTAGAAAAATGAGAAACACACAAGGACTAGTGAAGTCTGATATTCACTAGGTGTCTGCCGATACCAAACATACCAAGAATTATACTCCCTAATAATTTTGATAAGGTGCTACAAAATTTTATGCTAACAAATCACTAAGTTGAGCGCATGAGAACAAAGTGAAGCAAAGATTCCAATGTCAACACATCACTAAGTTCAACACACATGAACAAAGTGAATAAAAAATACCAATGTATGCCCACACCTTAAATTAATTGCTAAAAACAATGTTGTGAGCAATTGCTTTAAGGTAGAAAAATGATAAATGTCATATCATAAGGTCATGAGAGCTTATTTGGAAATCCCTATGCCAATGATATATTTCCAAATGAAGCTACCTCGTGATAAAGGGTTTCCCCCAATGTAATGCAACAAACAACACAAAACATGGACACATAAGGGATCTATGGATCCAAGGTCAATATACATCTTTGCTACCATAGTGTAAATGAGCTCAGAACTGACATCATTCCATAAATACTCATGGAACAATGAACAAAATGGAAGAATGACACATAGAGAGAAAACAAACTTTTGGGTCAACATGAAAGATACCTAAATGTCTCCATGCCTTGCATCATCCCCAAAAGGAAAACATAAGACAAAAACAAAATACAATGTTCACAACATAGAGAATAATGGAGATACAGATAGAAGAATACCACGATTGATTTGTTTCCCTTGTATCCTTGCGCGAATAGAGAAACAAGGGTGGTCCAAAGGAAAATCACAAACATAAAGACATGTCAAGCAACACAACATGGGGGATCACATCACATGAAAGCAAGCACAAATAACACATAAAGCAAATACAAAGGAGTAATGCACATGCAATCATATCTAAATCAAATCGTTCACATCCCAATATTGCTCATCATATATGAAATACAGACAACTAGCCAAAGGGACTACAGTAAGTGTCATACTAGGAGAATCACTAGGTTCAATACATGGTGAATCACTCTCAATAGGAGGATCATCACGGTTTCCCCCATCTAAGTCCATATACTTTGAAAACAATAAAGATAGTTCTTTATGCACTTGTTCATCAATTTTAATATCTTCATTTTCATCATCCAAGTTTATCACAATTGGAGGTTTTATGATAATGTCAATTGTATGTTCTTGTTTCATTATTATTTTTGTTTGAGTCATGTATTGTTCATTTTCATGTTTGGGCGAAAGTTGTAATTCATCTTGATTTTTTTGCATAGGTGTTTGATCATTAGGTAATGTTTTATTCTTTTCTTCCAATTGATGAGTAATATCATGACATCTACACCTACACTCTTTAGTATTATTGATTCTTCCTGTTTGGTTTTCAAGTTGTGAAGGGGTAAGAGGAGGTTTCTCGACCATCAGTCTCTTTTCTTCCCTTGGGGGAGGAACTGGAGGAACCACTGGGGGGTTGGGATGCCACTTTCTCCTTAGGTCTATACATTTATTTTTCTTTTGATGGCACAAGGGTAGTGTTTTGATTGTCTCTTGGTCTCTTGTATGATATATGTGGAGGAAATATAGCATAAATTTCTTGTGAACTTGGAAGAGTGTTTGCTTCGAGCATGGGTTCATCCACAACTTATGGGGTGGGGGGAACAACCATAGCCTTATCATTCTCAAGAATATTGCTAAGAGATAATTATTTTATGTGCTTTGCCTTAAATTTTTGATATGACATGAAAAAGAAATATTCACAAGGTGTAATTGGTTTCGTGGGTTGAGGCCAAAAATAGTCTTAGGAAACATTTCCACAAAAAGAAAAAGGATTAAACCCACTATAATAGACTGTGTAAATTTTATTTTCAAAAGGGAACTTTATGCACTTGTGGATAACTGATAGGACAACATTTAGGGTGTGTATCCATGGATATCGTAGGTTCACATAGAAATTTTCCAATGTCAAGATGATAGAGAATGATGCAACTAATTGTTTCGATCCAAATTTAAGAGGAAGAGTGATCAAACCTATCGTAGGGTGAAAAAAAACATCATGATTTTTAACCCTACTTTCGATTGTCCATAAGAGTCTTGATAAAGCTCATGCAAATACAAGAATTTCTCAAGGATCACATTCTCTATGCACACAAGATCAATGAGTATTTCTTGTGTAGGTTTTTCAATAATACATTTGGTGATCTAGAGAGGACCATCGAGTGCATGTATAGATGCATCAATATTTGTGAAAGCTATGTCATGTAATATATTGGTTTGGACCTTAAGAGGTTGAAAATATATTAAAGCAACCATGTTGTCTAGACCATCCTCATCATCATTCATATCATCATTCTTATCATCACAAGCTTGAACAAAATTGGATGTATGGTTTGGCATTGGATTCATGAAAATTTATAAATTTTGATTTGGTAAGGCAATGTATTTGTTTCCTTTGCTATTAGCATCATCCAATTGGATGTGATTAGAATTGATAAGGTCTTGAACTTGATGTTTAAGATGCATGCATCGTTTTATATCATGTCCATGTTCATGATGATATTGACAAAAGGATTTTAGGTTGAAGTTTGGAGATAATGATTTTCTTGTATTTGTAGGTCTAATTGATGGTAGTTGGATTAAGTTCTTTCTCAAAATTTGTAACATGATTGAGTAAAGTGAATCAAGAAATTGGTTAAATTATCTATCTCTTGACCTAAATTGATAGGGATTTGAACTTATGGTTGTGACTTGTGGTTCAATGTAGTTAGTTGTTTGAGGTGTGTTTATCTTGATAAAGTTCTTATTTTTCTTTTTGAATGGTTGATAATTGTTGTGAGGTGCAGATTTAGATTTCTCAGTAGGAGTTGATGAAGATGCTTCTTTAAACTGACTAATCACATTTTTATAGTCATGAAGAGCCATACACAAGTGTGTAAAGGATGAATATCTCATCAATAAGTTCGTATCCCTAATTTCAGGTTGCAAATTCTCAATGAACACTCTTTGAACATTAGGATCAGGAAGAGTAAGATTGATTTCTGAGTATAGAGATTGATATTTTCCTATGAAATCTATCACTTTTTCATGTTTTCCTTGTTTACACCTCACTAAATCAGTTAATGTAATTTGTGGACCTATATTTTCTTGGAAATGTTGTAGGAATGCATCAACAAGTTCATTGAATGAATGAATCAATCAAGTTATTTGGCAATGAGAAAAACCATTCCAAGGCCATGTCTTTCAAAGATGTAGGAAAGAGTTTGTCTAGGAGCTTATCTTCAAAGATGAAGTCACTACACAATGTCATATAAGTCAATATGTGACTATTAGGATCTCCCTTATCATTGTACTGCTCAAATTGTGGTATTTCAGTGTTTAGCAGCATGGTTGTTTTCAAAATCTCAAGTGATAAAGGGATCCTTTTGACATATTGCAATGGTTTTCTATATTGAGATTGGTTCAATGTGGATATTTTTTGTTGAAGTGAGGTTAAATTTTGTAAAAGATGGTTGATGACCGAATCATTGCTTGACATGTTTTGGGAATGTGGTGAATATGATGAGATTGTGTAAGTGCTTGGTGGACTACTATGTTGCAAGCTTATAAGAGGTGATGAATATTGAGGTGTCACATGTGAGGTCATGAAACTATAAGGGTGCCCACTTGAAATCCCTAAGCTTGGAATTATGCCATTTGTTAGTTGTATCGTTGAAGCTACATTTGGTAATGTGTATGTAGGAATAGAGGGTATATTTGTGGGGAGAGGGATTTGACTTCCTCCTTAGATTTGATTGAATCCCAAAGCTTGAGTGCAACTAGCCATCATAGGAATATTGGCATCCACTATATGGGCTAGGCTACACAAAACATCTAATCCTTGGGCACCATTGATTAGTTTGTCTACAATAGGCAATGTTTTTCCCGCTAAGGATTCCATGCTTAGGTAGTCTTGGAATCCTTCTAAGTCTATCTAATTGTTTTAGTTTATCCTTGGGAACATGGGAAACAACAGTCTCAACATCCATAAAGGTGCTTGTTTGTGAAGTGGTCATTGGTGTTGAGATGATGAATTGCACAGCCCCTGAAGCTCCGGAATCTTCAATGCAAGACTTTAGCCATGAAAGATAATCAACCACAAAAGAAGTGTTGCAACAATGGAATGCTGATTGAAGATTCTATTGATATGATATTGATATGATATGATATTTGATTGATATCTTGATATATTGATATATTACAAATGTACAAGATGCCTTGAATATATAGGCATGAGCTAAACCCTAATATGCATGAGATGTTGCCATGCGTCAAGATCAAACAACATGTGACAACATGTGAACCCTAATGGTGATGATCATTAAATGATGAGATAAGTTCTAGAAAGAATCTTATCCCACAAACTAGGAAAGGGAACATTATCCCATTTATTAAATGATTTATCTAATAATGCAACCTAGGAATTAATGATTAAATGCAAGACCTAAGTTAACTTATGCTAGTGTAATAATTAATTAATTAATTACACCAAAACCCCCCCATAAGTGCAACTTAGGGAGGAAAATGCAATGATTATGCAAGATGATAATGATGATGGTGATGGGTCCTAGCTACGAGGCCATGTTAGGTACCCATGTACATGAAGATGCAGAAAAATCTCCCATAACCAGAGAAAAGGGGAAAACCCAGTAGGAACAAAACCCCTCTCCAAAAGAGAGATGAAAATGCAGAAATGTGAGATAGGATGGGAAGGATGGAGGACTCCCAAATACCCCCCAAGTACACCATCCATCACGTGGATACAATATAATCAATGCCCCCCGTAGGAGGTAAAAGAGAGAGACTATATAGCCCCCCCAAAAGATGATATCACCTACAAGAAAGGTAAGTGTTTGAAGATAATACAAGATCCAATGCCGACAAACAACTTGTCTCCCTTTCGGAAGAAACAAAACCAAATGCAAGTGCAAAGATGCTTCCCATTCTGGATAGGAATTGAAGGAAGGAAGAATGAACATGGATGATGATGTCTCTGAACTCTGCTCAAGTGTCTCCTTTCCTGATGAAGAAAATGTCATAGTCCCAAACAATGAAGAGGGTGACAAACCAGGATGATGCAGAAACTGATGCTGAACAATATCCAAAGACAAAGATAGAATGGATATGATGGATGTGATGGAGACTTGATAGCCCCCCCTGAATGAAGTGTCCTCAAAACCACTGAAAGAAGTTTGAAGAAAATCCAATGGTGGATGAAGAAGAAACCTCAAGTCCTAAATGGAATGACAAGGAAGAAGTCTCGGATATGAAATCTCTGAAGAGAAACCAAGTGCCTCCAAGATAGTCTCTAAATTCCCAATCAAGGTTGAGACAAAAGAATGAGGAGACTCAAAACAACTCTCCAAGGTGTGATCTGAATAGAGGAGTGATATCCCCTCAAGAATGTTCTCCAAACCTGTAGAAGTGGCCAAGGCAGTGATACCTGAAATGAAGCCATCATGTGATGTTAAGTCTGAAAAACTGAATGTGTCCTGAGCGATGATGAGAGTGGAAGCCTCAATCAATGGTTCTGGACAAGGAATCACTAAATTTGAAGGGATACCAACTGTCTCTGATGAAGAAGCACTAAAAGGAACCTTGTCAACCTCTTCAGAAAGATCAAGGCAATCAACTTCCTGCACAACAATATCATGATGGGGTATTAGATATGAAGAATGACATATTGAAGCATGACCATCGGGGAATAGTGGAGTTTCTGAATCTCCATAGATCTCCCAAAGCTTAGTCCAAAGAATGTGAGGACAATCACAATGATCAATAGAACTCAAAATATCATAATCAACTTGCATCTCAAGGATCTCCAAAATAGTGTACCTGCTACAACTCCAAGCAAGTTCATGAATACCTTCACTTGGGCGAGGAACTATAAAAAATATATGTGGCAACAAATCAAGTGAATGAAGATGGTGGCAGATCCCATCTCGCCATTACAAATAGTTACCCTTGTGCAACATGACCAAAGGAGAATAATATGCAAGCCCCATAATGAAATTTCTCCACAAAAATCAAAGACATTGTCCTTCAACAAAAAATAGAAGACTTCCAAAAAGATATGCAACTGAAAATATACCTCCGAGATCAACAAATTCTACTTCAGTCTTCAGGATGTCTCAGGAATCAAAAAACCAAAAAAAAGATACCTGGAGCTGAAACCAAAGAAGAAGACTGGACTGATGAAAAAAATGCACTGAAAAATCTCTCAAATGCTGCTGGAATCTCCGAAATCTGACAATTTGATGCAAAGATGTGTGCGTTTGAGTCCAGAAGGGAGGGTTGACTTCAGTTGAATTGAATATTTAATAGTATAAAAATCCTACAAAATAGATGGCACCACTGGATAGTGCTCTGAATTCTCTTTCCGTCGATATCTTGTTTGCAAATTTTTGATATCGTGGCGCGAAGATATGGCCTCCGGAAGAAAACTGCAATTTGATTGGTGCTGGCTAACCAGGTGCAAAAAATTAGCACCTGTTAGAATTAGGTGTTGTACACCTTGCATAATGTTTGTAATATTTTATTTATTTATTATGTGTGTGGTGCACCTAGGGGTTTTCTAGGTGAATGTGCATCACAAGGAGTTATAATGTTGGGGCCACTTCGTTGTATGTATCATTGGGACATAATTGTCAAATGTAATTATTTAATATTGGGGAATAATAATAAAAAATAATAAAGTACCCAATATTAAATGTGGGGTCACATGATGTAGTATTTTTTGGGTACATGGTTTATGTAATACCACTTGGTGGTTTTGTGGGAGCTTGTTTCTATAAAATCAACCACAAGGGTAGTTGTTTAGGGTTGGATCAAAAGTTGGTCAAGGTTGGACAGATTGTTGCAGGTTAGCAGGTTGAGCTAGTGCATGTGTGAGGGTTTGAAACATGGTATGGGATGTGTGGATTCATGCTTGGTCACATGGAATGCATGGATAGCTTGTGCTTCAGAAGTGTTCATGGAGTCTCTGCAGATGTATTGTAATGGATTTTCATTGTTGAATAATACATGGAGTGTGGATGCTTTTGGAGGCTGGGTTTTTCCCTCTTGAGGGTTTTCCCAGGGTATATCTTGTGTCATCTTTCATGGGTATGTTGTCTACTCTCTTGCATGTTGATGTTGAGTATTTTACTTGCATGTTTCAGATTTGGGTTATGTGGAAATTGTCATTTCATGGCTGCATAGTTTCCTTATAGCACCTTAGGGCAAAAAAAGTGGCCCCCGGTCGCTGATATGACCGTGGGGCTATTGGTAGAAAAAAATAGGCACCGCCCGGATGGCGGCGTCGGAGCGGCGCAAAGGCGGCGGGAGCAATGGTAGCGTGGCCGGTGGGTGGAGTCACCGCTGGAGACAAGTCGGGGCCCTCAGTCATGGATAGGACCGGGGCGGGGGCATATACGTCGATCGAAGTCTGCGACGACAGACAAAAAAATGGTGGTCGGGCGGTCGCCAGGAGAACTCAATGGTCAACGGAAGACCCGACGGACGATGGTCGGTGTTCGGTGTCGTCGGTAATGCCGGGAAATGAACTCTGGCAACGGTGGTAGGAGCGGGGTCCGGAGGATGTCAGCCGACCAAATGACGCAGGGTATGACGCGAGCGGACATATGCAGACCGATGGAGCCGACCAAAGAAATTCAAATGCCGATAGATTAAAATTTTTGAATATTGTAAAATTTACAATTCAAAAATTTAAATAAAAGCTGATAGAAATGATTTGTATGCCGACGGAGGAAATAAATAACCCGAAACTATATGCACCGATTTAAATTTTTCATGCCGACGGTTGATTTTAATCTCAGGTCGAACACTGCACAAATGATTTTTGCAAATACTATAGAAAAATTTTGCCCAAAAAAGCCAAAAAAAAAAATTATTTTTCTAAAAAAAAATTGCCTTGATGGAGGACTTATAGGGATGATTTTTTTCTGCAAACATGTACGGATTTGTACAAAAAATGCAAACCCTAAGATGTACCTCACAGGCTCCCAGTTGAATCTACTTCGAGTTTGACAAATGAACAGGCGATCTGTAGGTTTTGAGGCCTTCTGGATGCAATGGAGAGGTCGGAGAGGGCCTGATCTGCACCAGAAAACAGCTTGGCTCCCGGGTAGAACCAACTAGCCTGCAACATAAAACCCTAAGCCTGCTTGAATCTTGCACTCCAAACTTATTGGATCTAGGGTTGATGTTTCAATGGACTAGCTCTAATACCATGTTGAGATGATGAATTGCACAGCCCCTGAAGCTCCAGAATCTTCAATGCAGGACTTTAGCCATGAAAGATAATCAACCACAAAAGAAGTGTTGCAACAATGGAATGCTGATTGAAGATTCTATTGATATGATATTGATATGATATGATATCTGATTGATATCTTGATATATTGATATATTACAAATGTACAAGATGCCTTGAATATATAGGCATGAGCTAAACCCTAATATGCATGAGATGTTGCCATGTGTCAAGATCAAACAACATGTGACAACATGTGAACCCTAATGGTGATGATCATTAAATGATGAGATAAGTTCTAGAAAGAATCTTATCCCACAAACTAGGAAAGGGAATATTATCCCATTTATTAAATGATTTATCTAATAATGCAACCTAGGACTTAATGATTAAATGCAAGACCTAAGTTAACTTATGCTAGTGTAATAATGAATTAATTAATTACACCAACAATTGGTATGGTAGGATTAGGGATAGAGTCCAAAATGGGCATGGTATTGGAAATACCTTGCATGAAAGAGTTGGAAGACTTAGGATCCATAGTGGATGTAACAACATTGTGGGATCCCATAAGTCTACAACTACATCTCATCGAAGTATTGGAAATAAGGCACCAGGTCATGAAGAGCATATGAGTTTCAAAACACTAGATGTGCCCACTATGAACACTAAATTACCAAATAGTCAGAATAACACTTAGGAGAAAAAATCAGAAAGAAAACGCAGAAAAAAAGCACACAAAAACACAAAAACAAAGGTTTGACAAAAATCTAAGCCAAAAATAGTTAGACTAAGTCGCCCAGGGAAACTATGTCCTGCATAGATTGGTACATATTTCAAATTTTGGTTGTCTGTTATACTATTTAAGGATCTCAGATCTATGTGCAGATAGGTCTGATAGTAAATTATTTTCCAAAATTCACCCAATTTATGATTATGTAACTCAAAATGCAAGTGTGCAACAATTTTCAAAAATTTCAAGAAATAAAAGACAATTTTAAATGCAATTTCTAGATCTAAGATGCAATAATTGACTGATCCTAATATGCCTAAATCTGAAAATGATGATATTGATGCCTTTTTGAAATAAAATAATGCATTTTTTCACTTTTTGAGCTATATGCAAGATGCTTAAATGAATGTAATAACCAATTTTAGATTTTTTTCAGATTTAAATGACCTAATGCAGATTTTGAGATGTAATTTGAATGTAAATGAGACCTAAGATAACTGGAATTATCCTTATTGCAACCTATAATTCAATATTGTATGCATTTTTTTTAATTTTTTATGCTTGTTATGATGCACAAATGAATGCCTAAATGAACAATACAAAATAATGCAATGCTAAACCTAGATCTAGGATGAATTGCTTTAGATTTCAGAAGATTTAAAGTGTTAACATGTCAAGTTCACCAAAATGAAATGAAGGAAATGTGGGTACTCTAGGATTTGACTCTAGGTTTTAGGAACCTTTCCTTATTTCATGTAGTATGTGGGTTTGTGGTAGCGGGGGTTTCATAAATTTGGACAAGGTATAAGATCGAATTGCAACCTGAAAGGTGAGTCAACTTGTCCTTGACCAAATTTAAATTAAAATTTAGAAATAAAATGCAATGAAATAACTAGGCTAATTATGCAATTTACTATTCTAATGCAAATACAATAGACATAGAAAGTCACAAGTCACAGACAAATTCAAACTACAAAAATGGACTAATCTAGATACTATGCACATATGACATGAATTTGGAGCATATGTTTGAGGACCTATTCACCCTGGATGACTATGTCCTAGTAAAGGGATTTCATATATGATTTCATAGTCCTCTGAAGACATATCTAAGCCTTTTTTTTCCACTTGTCACATTGTCAGATCACTATCTAATATTGTTGTAACTAAGTTTTTATTTGTTGTCAAGGTGTAGGGTTTGATTCTTCTCCCAATCTTCTTTAGATTTGAAATCTGCACATTCAAAGAGAGAAGAAAGGTTGTTTCATTTAGGGGCTTGCCTTAGTCATACCCTGTGTTAGTGTTTCCACTTCCACAATTGCAATGTCAAGGATAAAGGAATTATGAATCAATAATGGACTGCAACTCACCACCCAAAAATGGCTTCCTTGAATGACTAAAGTCATACAAGATCTCCTTAAGGCTTGATTGTTGTTGGCTTGATTTTCTTGAAGACCTACAAGAGTTAGATCTCACAAACAATATGAACAAACTCACATACACTTTGACATGATGCTTGGATCTTAAATTGTTGCAATAAATCTTTTAATGATTGATCTTGACTTTCTTGATAATGCTCTTGAAAATGCTTGATCATTAATTTCTCAATTCTCCTTGTTAGCTTTCAAATAGTGAAATGACTAGGTATTTATATACAATTATTCTAATTTCCTAAAAATTAAATTTTGACAGTTGACTTTGGACTTTTGAAATTAAAATAATAAAATGCCACCTTCAACATATTTAATTTTGGAGGAAAAATAGGGGCTTAGTCACCCTAGGTGACTAGGTCCCAACCCTATTTTATGGGACTTAAAATGTCAAGGGAAAAATCTCAAAAAAATGCTTTGGTATTGCACTTGCAATTTGTCAACAAATGATAAAATAGGCCATGGAATGCATAATTTAGGGAATTAGGTGTACAATTAAGTCCATGCACTTAGGGGGGAGAAAAACATAGCATGAAAGTGTCATGGGTGACAATTTACGATGCTACACCAAGTTGTCACATGTTCATCCTCTATAAAAAAAAGAAAAATAATGTTTCATACTACACCTTGCAATATTAGCTAAATCCACCAATCACTCCAAATGGGTTCATATCACCTTGATATGGAACTAGATGCTTGAGTCCTTCCTCAATATCCTTATCAACTATCCACTATCTTCCACATCCTAATCCTTTCCCATCTCCATCCATAAAAAAACAAAAAAAAAATCCAAAAAAATAGTAAAGAGAAATAAGTTGTTCAATGATGAAAAACTGACAAACGAACACCTAGGCAAAATACCATGATGAAAACTTGGTAAAAAAGTGTCATGTGTAAATCCCTCATGTATTTTCTCTCTACACTTGGGGGCAAGTTTCTCCTAGCTACATATACATCACCTCTTCCATCTCACTTCCTTATCCTACCCATCATACTAGCCATACATGCTTTGGGAACCTCTTGGCATATATTCCCCCATTACACACTTTTTCATCCCTCTATCCTCCTATCCTTTCATCCATCCTTCCTCCCCTCCAATCCATTTAATCATTCCACAAACCTTCATATTCCTTATCCATCCATCATCCTATTGTTCATCTATATTTCTTATCCAATCATCATCCTATCATCCATTTATCTCCCTTATCCTTCCATCGCCTACCTTCCATCTTCACATAAGCATCCTAGTGCCTCATCATACATGGCATATCTAGAGTGGGGAATATTATTCCTTTGTGACATAGTCCTTGAAGATCTCATTCATTCCCTCCACCCATCAAATAATACCATTCCCCATCCCCTACCTTTATTTCTTCATCCATAATCCTTATCACCCTATCCTCCATCCCCCAATCCCTTGTCATTGGTATCTAGCTATAAGATGCAACGTCATTAGCATCCCTTGTACATAATGTATTTCTTTTAAATAGTTTCATTATCATCCATCATCATCTAGGTCCATCATTGTTTATATGGGTTCATAGGTCCCATCCTTATGTTCGTTTGTCATCAAGAACTCCCCACAAGCCAGTAAATCAACATGATCCAATAGTCCCTTTAGGTTTCACGCACCTTGGTTACTTTAAGCCTACTAAGTCCTACACATCCATCTTTTTCATTTGCAAGATATATTGTTCCTCAAATCAAGCAACATCTATCCATATCATATTTTGGAAAAAATTAATTAAGGTGCATGTCACTTTATGGTTAATTTTGGATTTTGTTTATCTTTCTTTTGGCTTCTTATTTTAGCTACTCAATGTCATCATGATCCTTCATATCATGGTATGCTTTGATTGGTTAAATGAGGGGCAAGTTCTTGAATTTTGTGTGTTGTGTTGTCCCACATTGTACTCACCAAGGTCCATTGAACCTTGTATTATGTTGGGGCATTCCTTATGTTTTTTTTTTATCATCATGTCCACCAAGGCCCTTTGCGACCTTACAAGTTGTTGGATTAACCTTCTTGTTTGTTGAGTCAATTTCATGAATATGATACGAAGTCACCCTAGTTCCTCATACCTTGGTGCATAGTATCTCATGTTATATCAAATTAAGTGTTCACTAATTGTAGTATAATTTATTGCATTCAAAATCCGCCCATCCTTTCATACCTATATTCTTATCCCCCACTCATCCTTCACGTCTATCTTCCTAGTCCTTAATCATTGACTCCATGTGCACTTAAATTGTCACCCATATTTCTTCTTCTACCTTCCCATGTTTTATTGGTCCTACTCTTGCATCTGATGTAGCATGGCATGACACCCACATCCATAAACCATCATATGCATCTCACTCATCCTATCATTTCATTATCCATCAGATTCATTTTAGTCTAATATATATTTGTTAGTCTAAGCATATTTTCACCCATCCTATCATTTTATTATCCATCAGGTTCCATTTTAGGTTAATATAGATTTTTTATTCTAAGCATCTATTCATCCATCATATCATTTCCTTATCCATTAGTTTCATTTTAGGTTAATATAGATTTTTTAGTCTAAGCATCTTTTAATCTAGTAATACAATCTAGCACAAATCATCCAATCACATTCTTGGCCTTGTTCATAGCCTTGTTAAAAGCCTTGATCCAAATCTAATCATCATTGGGATGTATCCTTCCCAATCCTTGTGTTATTTTGAGATATATTGTTCCCACATCAATAACACTCCATCCATCATCAATCAATCTTGGCTTTTTAGCTTGACCAAGGCAGCATCATGTTTGTCTTTAAATCATTTGGTGTGCACTTTCTTGCTTGCTTGCCTTTGTGCTTTATCATTTCATCCATTCCTTCTCTTGCATCCATCATCTATGCATCATTTCATCACCTATCCCTTCCCTCCTATTCATCATCTTGCATGCCCTTCCCCTTTATACCATACATCATCTCAACCATTTCGAGAGCACACTCGTGTTCTCTCAAACCTTCATGTCCTCTTTAGAGGGCATCCTCACCCTCATCAGCTTTCCTCCTAGTCACTCCTTTGAATGATATTCCCTAATCTAACAATTTTCTTCCAAGTGCCATGTTTTAATCTTGTTTGAAATTATACTATTTCATAACATCACATCAAAGAGGGGAAAAATGTAGACAGCTAAAATTGACACATCATCACTACTCAACGATTTCCTCTACAATTGATTGAATACAACCTTATTATTCAATTAATTATCTCATTTTCATCCCCTTATTAATTAAATAATATTTTATTATTTAATTAATAAAATCACTATTAATCACTATTCACCCACACCCATTTCATAGCCTAAATCATTAAATCACCTTCCTCCTATAGTCCACCTTAGGTAAATAAATCCAATATTTATATACTTAAGTCCCCCATCTTTTTCCCAAATATTAAATAAATATTTTATTTAATTAAAATCCATATTTTCCTCCACTTTTTATTAAGTGGACTAATCCACCTATCCCCTTAATCCCCTACTTACACAACCTAATCCTAATCAACCCCCCTCAAATCATGTACATCCCCACGTGTACAAAGGCATGGTCTTTTGTGCACAAGGCATTGGGCATTTGTACATGTGACATGGCTTAGTACCATGTCACGTGGGTCAAAGGACTTGTCCATACCTCTTGGGTACTCCAAAGTACCCTTTCCGTCTCATTTATTCAACCTTTCCAATGGGAATCTCCACCCTTGATTATCCAATCAATCCCTTTCCCTCCACCTTGGCCAATCAACACATGTCACTTGTCATCCCCTCCTTGCTTGAGATGTATCAAGGAATTTTGTCCATTGATCTCTTAAACTTGTCCTAGCCATCCATCTATTTTCCTAGAATCTATAAATCAACCCCAATCCAAGCCATTATCATCCACTTTTTGAATGCAACATTATGTTGCCAAAATCATGAGCACAAATATCAAACTTAAATCACTTGAGCAAATCCACTTTTGAGTGCAACAACGAGTCTAACATAAGGTTTTTATGCTAAATTTTATTTTTATTTGGATTCTCTTAGCTTAAACTAAGTGTTTGCTTGTTTCTTTGTGTTGTTCGATTTACTTGCTTAAATTGTTCACATAGGCACAAAATTCACACACAATATGTATGTGTGTGTGTGTGTGTGTGTTTTTGTGTATGTATGTATGTATGCATGTATGTATGTATACTTGTGTGTGTGTATAAATGTATGTATGTATATGGGTATGTGTGCATATATCTATAAGTACATTTCTACTTTTATTTGAATATATTCAGTTTTTACTCATTTATAGTCCTAGACATAAGCATAAATATAAATACATTAATAGTTTCATATTTTTCTATATTTATATAAGCATATTACAATATAAACATACCATGTTATTCACATATTTATATATATGTATGTATGGTTTGTCCTAGTTTGTTGCATATTCACCCTTATCTCCCTCTTTGTTTTATTTCTTCCCTATTTGTTACATTTACAAGGTCATTGATATTTATTTGTAATTGTGTATAATTGCATGTATATATTTATGTCCAAATATAATTATATTCTCTTTTGTATATATCTTTATAAATATAGGCATGTGTGTGTCCTCATTTAAGCTTGTTGCATCTCCAATCCCCCCCTTTTTCCCTCTTTTTTCTCTTTCCCTATTCTTTTATCCACTCTCATTCTTTGAGCTTGTTGCTCTCATCAGTTTTTTTTTTCTTTAGTTGTCCAATTCAATCTTGCTTAGTTTGTTCCCTCTTTCATCATTTCATTAGTTCATGGTTTGTCACTCATTGCTCCCCTCTTGGTTTTTATTACTTTCTCCTAGATTGTTTTCTTCCATTTATGTTTCTCTCCTCTCCCTTCTTTTCTTATTTTTATTTTGTTTTATTATATAATTAGTTTAATTAGGCTTCCTATCATTCCTTTCCAAGTTCTTGGTTCTCATGCCACCCTTCACTTCATCTATTTAGTTATATTGGTCTACTACCATACCACCATTCTCTTTTCTAGTTATTTCATCCTAATGATGGATCATGGAATATGATCTAAAATATTGATGATTCTACATTGTCAAATTTAGAAAGATTACCAAGCTAATTACATACAAACCTAAGAACACTACAATATCATAATGGTGAAATTTGCTTACCCATGCCAATTTTCATTTAGTTTTGTGTTCATTTTGAGAGTACATCCACATATTCACAAATGGCACAATCTTATACAAAGTTAGGCTCATTCCCCTAGCATTGACTTGTCTCCATTCACACACATTCCCATACATCCATCCACATCTTATCCATTTACCCATGTCTCCACATACAAACCACATTTACTACATATAACATGATCAAACATTCAATCCCTATACAAACTTTATCATTCCATCACCCTAAATCTTTCTCCTTATGTGTATGTTCGATCTTCAAGCAATAGAGAACCCCTAAATTTCCAAAATTCAAATTCATATTTGATCAACTCCCACCCATTTCACTAACTATTGTAAGCCGACCTAACACACATTTACATGATTAATTGCTATGTGCTTGTATTTAAAGGCATTCAATTGCATTCATTTTAACAACCCCTCATATTTGAAAAGCCTCTCATCCTATATCATTGAAGAAGGAGCATTCACTATGGGAATATTTCAAATTGATACAATAAAAAGGAAACATAATCTACATTCTATCCTAGGAGCATTTAAATAGCTAAAAATTGTTGTCTTTTATCCTTAGCGTGATTGTAAAGCCTATCTTTTTTGGGGGTTGAGAGAACTTTTCCCCTTGTATGATAGCCCTCTAAAGATATTCATAAATACTACTAGTCTAGAGAGCAAAGTAGACACCAAGGAATTCTATGAGTTGGCGAGTTGAGGCACATAACTAACAAGATCAAATCCACATCATTAAGCACAAATCCATGGACAACAAATACAAAGGCACAAATCTTGCACAAAGTCCACAGTGAAACATAAATGGAAAGGTCATATTCCCAATCCCAAGGCAATCTACATTCTAAAATCAGAGCAATCATTCATTTTTGAACCTAGAGCTAAGTGTCATTAACCTTCTTTACATATATTTTCCTAAATTAGCACTTAATTCAGAATTAATCATTCTTGTAATTGTCCTCTACTAATCTAGCTTGATTTATGCTTGTGTGTGTCTTATTGGATTAGCCTAGATTAAGTTTAAGGAAAGGTTATTTTCCTTTTCAAATATATCAATATGTATAATAACAAAATAAGGGAAGTAAATGATAAAGTTAATTTTTTAAGTCACCATGTGAAACACCAATTCAGATATGAGATCCCCCCTCTTTAGGCTTGTTTTTCCATTTACCTTACATATTATTTAAGATGGTACAATCATTAATCCCTTAAATTGGCTAACCAGAAATCAATCCCCATTTGCTTAACACATTTTCTACATGTTAATGAAGAAAAACGTTGAATAAGAAGACCAACAAGTAGGGATAGAAATGTGTCAAAGAAATACAAACCATTTAATGGAAAGCAAGCTAGATTTGGGCTTTTAAATTAGCTATATGCTAAAATGGATATTAACTTGTGATACATTTGCAAATCTTTCTTGTAACAAAAGTACCTCACTAATCAAACTTGGCCTTTGAATATTTTTACATACATGCTTGGAATCCAGGAACTTGTCATCTGACTTTAATGCAAGAATCCCAATTAATGCTCACTCTTTTTCAGAAGATGAGTTAACAACAGCTTTGTAGCACGATCTGCTAAACTGGCAATCATTTAGGATCCCTGGAAAAATGATCATTACAAATTGGAAAAGATAAAGAACTAATTGTTGACCATAGAATCCACCTAGGTTGGTAACACTTGAGTTGGAAAGGTGCTACAAACTTAGGATCCCTGGAAAAATGATCATTACAAATTGGAAAAGATAAAGAACTAATTGTTGACCATAGAATCCACCTAGGTTGGTAACACTTGAGTTGGAAAGGTGCTACAAACTTGGTAAACATTGTAGTCGCTAAACCAATAATTTATTAGTACATAGCTCCAACTTGGTATCAACTTTACATATGTTACCTGGAATTTCTGATCAAGTTGACCAAAGTTAAAACTTAATATGAGCAAAGTGCAAGATCTGTCATGAAATATGCATGTAAAATATCGTATAGAATCCAGACTAAGATCATTTTGCATGAAATAAACTCCAAATACAGCATAAGTTTCCATCCCCATACTGTTTTCATCCAGTTCTTGAACAAACCCCTAAATTGCCTTGATCTGTTCAATCATGTGCAAGATTACCTTCCACCATTCTCTGTAACCGATTAATCAATGGGCTAAATTTGTAATCCTGTTTTGCAAGAGAATGCTCCGTTTTGCACCATTGACATGTTGGCTGATGGGAAACTATCTTCATTTTGCTCCTCCTTAACTAGTTGACTTATCAGCCTTAACTCAAACAGTTACCCAGTCACTTGTTTTCCATAAGTTCAGTTTATGACCTCATTTGGGACAATGTTCATTTCTATTGAAATCAACCAATTGAATAGTAAATGCCATTTATGACAAAAGTGATTTGCATTACTCAACCAAGTCAATATGAGCACTCTGGACGAATTCTAGTAATTACAAACATTGCTAATTAAAAAGTATTAAATTAATAATAAAATAATATAGCTCAAAAAATGACAGACACAGCATACACTTCTGCTTCATATAAGGAATTTTCACTGGATTTCTAATAATTCAGTTTACTGAAATTGTCACTTATCTGGAATGAATTCGTTTTTTTTTTCTAAACCAAGGAAATAAATTGAAATTTTCAACTTTTGCTTCTTGTCTACCAAAGAAAATTTACAAACATCAAATTCAAAAGGTAATTGCAAGGAATACAGGAGAAGTTAAAACCAATAAAACAACAATCAATTGGCACAAATTACCTGTGAATGGGATCTCCATATAATCTCAGAACTTGTGATGATTATTCAACTGCAGGAACTTGCACCAATATGCCAGCATCTAAAGGCAATTGAAATTTTTAAATCTGTATATGTGAACAGAGGCCTCAAATAATTCACAACTATGATCATTCTTTGGAGTAAATTAAACCACAAATTGTTATTGAAAATGTTTGAATGAACAAAAATCCAATATCCATGCCGGAATTGACTAAAAAAAAAAACTGGCAATCCGATCTAGATCCAATTCTCAATAACTCAACATTTATCTTGAGTCATTCCCCATTTTGCTGCATTGCATCCAGTAGCACAATGAAGTGCTTGTTTCCTCAAAAAGAAATTATAATCCATGAATTAACCACCTTGTGGATATTACATAAGGGAAATCCCAAAGAATATAAGCTATTCAAACTCTCAACAAGAAGTCCCAAAAAAACTGTGAATCTTCCCAATCAAAAAAATGAAACCCTTGACCGCTTTTGTCTTTGCAAACGTGGAAAATACAACAGAGTAATCCTGAGGCAGCATACATTACCTATCCAAATTTCCACAAACATATTCCATGTAGAAATTAACCTTCGTAATCTAAAAGAAATTAAACCATAATAGGTAAAATGATGGTTGTATTTATGAACAACTTGTGGAAATTGCATCATGGCAATCCAAATGGACATAACCTTACGCTGTAAATCTTAGTGATAGAATGAAAGGCAAAACGTTATGGCAAAATTTAATTCATTATTTCATTACAGAAGACATGGAAATCACATCATCGTAATCCCACCAGATAAACCAATCCCAATTCTTATTAGCAGAGTTACTGTTGAAAGTAAACAACCACAGTCAAAAGAAATTGTAAGTTGGACCACAATATCCTAAGCTTTCAAAACATTTTAGGCTTCAGCCTCTGCTTGCATGCATGGCACCTGGCTTCAATGTATTGTTCTGTTTAAGGGTTATTCAGTTTCATTGATCACAATTCAAAACTTCCAAAAACAGACAGTTGGGGCTAAAACTTCATAAAACAACTTAAATCTACCCTAGGACCACCGAACAGATGACACCCTAGAAAAGCTGGCAGATTAATAAAAATTCATAACAAACCAAAACAAGACATGTCCAAAATTGCCAGTAAAAAGGCAAACCAGAGAAATACATAATTCAATACAGTGTAATCCGACACCAAGGCAATGTAAGCTTGTGGGTATTATTAATGCGACCACAGGAATATTAAAGCTAAAAACAGGATAGGATACCTTGTCATTAATACCAAATCAAATCACCACACAAAATTAAAATCATCAACACTTAAATGTTTTATTGATGTGCAGAAAAAGAAAAACGAGCTGAAAACAAATGGCCGGCAAAAACCATCCAGTACAATTAGGTTCAGGTCATTGATACAACACAAGAAAATAAAGAATGGCTGACTGCCTTCACTTGTATTGCACAGAGAATTAGTGTTCAAATATTGCAAGGTTTTAAGAATTTTCAAAAACACCCATTTCAAATAACTGGATTTCCAAAGAGTCCAGAAAGCTACTCTTTATTTAGTACAATCTAGGAACAACAAAAATATATCCAAAACCGTAACTGATATACATATTCATTAAGTATAATGCATAAATCTATTTAGGGGCAAAATTATGAAAAACACACTTACAATATTTTTTCAGAACACCTGTGAATCTGCTGCATCTGCAACAAGGGGCAATCTAGGAGCCTGACCCAGAAGGCAAGAACTCGAACCATAGACCAGAGAAGTTAGCAGGAAAAGAAAAACAGTATTATCAAAACTAATCAACAGGCTTAGGCCAAGCCCTCCGTTAGAACCAAAACTCCGGTCCACCAAATCAGGAAAAATGAGGATAACATCAAGCATAATTGCTTGCATAACATTAAACCTCACATAACGACTTAAATTGGGGTTTCTTACGACAGAAAAGTAGAGTATGAAAAACACCAGAATGCTTGCGAAAGGAAAACTCCGGTATGCTCTAATGGCGGGGGAAAGGGGTTCGAGAAGCAGCTGTGCCGAAGGATATTCCGTTAAGAAAAAGCGGCCGTATTGAACTCCGTCGAAGAAGGGGAGAAAATACCCAAATGCTGCAATCAACCGGTCTGCTGCAGGCACAGAAGGATTTTGGTTGTTTCCGCTGCAAAGGACAATCGTTAATTTCTTGAGCTTGGGGGAATCGAACCTGCAACGTGATGATGTTCCAACACTGAGGAATTTAGTTGTGGAAATGAATGCGGGTGTGATTTTTGGTGCGTGGAGGTTTGACAAGGACGACGCAGCTAAAGAGAGTGAAGCCGCCATTGGAGCGGTGGAGAAAAGCCTACAAAGAACCTCCACAGCTTCTCATCCATTCATACCTAGGTAGTGGGATATTTTAAATTTTAAAGCTAGTCCCGTGCACGACTGCATTTCGACTAAATGGTTCCGTGGCAATTTAAATTCTCTATTTAACTAATTGATAGAAATTCTTGACACCACTCACTAAAATATTTTAGGAAGGCCCTTCATGAGGCCATAATCTTTACAAATGTTTTAGGACCATAATTTTAATTTTAATATTTGTGATATTATATTCAAGTACATTTTAGAGAACTTTCATCTTACATAACGTTTTTTTAGAAATTGAAATATTTGTTAATGTAATTCAACAATTTATTAATTGGAAAGTCATTAGAACTTTTTTACATCTTATTTCTTTTTTATCTTTATAATTTTTTTATTAAGAGTAGAAATGACGAAATTAAAGGGGTCTCACCATTTTACAATCTAGAAATATAAAAAGAATTAGACAACAATAAAAAATAGAGGAGAGAACACCTTAGCAATAGTCATGAGGCAAACAATAACCAATACCGAACAACCAACTACCCACCACCAATAACAAAAGATTAAAGTCGATTATGAGCCATAGTCACTTCCTACTCCTCCTTGAGGAACTGGAGGTGTTCATCCACAAAATTGACATCATTTTGTTCTTGATTATTATTCACTTGATACCTCTACCTTATAGTTCTAAAACTCGAATTAGCACTCCCTTGAGACAAGCATGAGCTAATCTTCTCTTGCAATAGTTATTTGATACTCTTAGTAGAGTTTTAAATTATGGTTTTTCTTAGCTGAATCACCCTACTAACATTGTTCTTGATATTTGTAATATCCTTCTCCAAAATGATAATTATGTTGTCCTACATGGTGATATTAGCCTTCAAGAAGTTATTTTCCTCAATAATATTTTATTGATTACATAAGAGCTTCTCAACTTCGGTTGGGATAAGCTCCTCCCCATCCATTTTCTTGGCCAAAAGAGAGGTATTGAGACTCACTTTTTTGAACTCTAAGTGCAACAATTTGAGAATTTTATTGTGTTATGGTGTGCTTATACATCACAACATACCTCTACATTAGCATAGTAACAACTAGTAGCATGACTTTATAAGAGGAAGAAAAACAAAATTGTATTATCAAATATTGAGCCAAGGTTAGGGCCAATTCCATCACCCCCAAAGACTTAGGCTCCTCAATTCTACCTTCTAGCACCATTTCTTTACCCTTCCCTTTAAGCTTCTAGTTGAGGTGTTCTTCTAGTTAAGGGTGAACACCTCAATTTTTTGGTAATCAAAGTCAATCTCCACCATAGTTGTCTCCTTCTTGCATTTGGGCTTGTTTCTTTGGGAACTCTCACTCCAAACCAAATTCCCTTCATGATCATCAGCAAGGCTAATAGCAAGTAAGGAAGAATTTGTTGGTATGTGAAGTCAATTTTCTTTATTTTTTGCCATACAACATGTGTTTTCCATGCAATTGATCGACTCACACTTTCTATTTGTGGAAAGTCTTCTTTGAAGAGCATTTAACAATTTGGATGTCTTATGGGAGTTTGTCATATTGTTTTTGTAATGAATTGTGGATCTTGTTGTAATAGAAAAATTTCCATGAGATAATAAAAATACTAAGAGTCCTTTACCCATGGATTTTCTTGATACATTACCAATTTTTCCATATGTGTGTGTGTGTTTTACTACTTTTTGTAATTGATTTTTGTACTATTATTTTTTCTCTTTAGAATCAGCCAAGGTCAAGGTCACATTCACAATATTTTAAAGGAACAAAGTTTCCTAGAACATGGTTTTTTATGCTTTTTGAGAAGGTGCTTGGGGAGAGAAGAAGAAGAGCTCTCAATGATAGGCATGATAGGGGAGGATTTAAAGGTGACTGCATGTTTAAACAAACATTATTCTCAACAATTAGTGAAGGAGGGTCACACCAATTCCTCTTTTGAACTCTAAAATGAAGTACTCAAAGGATGACAACAAAAAATGGGGAAATTAGCTAAATACAAATGATGAAAGTGGCTAAGAAAATTCAAATGGAGGTTGTAAATGGATTGAAATCTCCTTTCTAAGGTTACATACTTGATAATTTACAAAGCAACATTGTCTCAAAGATGAGGTAACAAAGTTGCAACAAAACCATTTTGTAGTCACTTCATTTTTTACCCTTTACATAAAAAAGAGGAGAGAGTTACATTTATATTATGTTTATCTTGGGTAAATGCATGAATTTGAGTCCACTTAAGGTGGATGTTTCAGCCTTAGCCAAAATCCTGAAATCGGGTTCAACAAAATGGGATCCCGTTTAGGTTCGAGGTCTCAAGCGCCAAACTCTAAACAGGATCCCATTTTTAAAAAAATCGAGATCATCTTTTGTATTGGTGTCCCGAGCCGGCCCTCAGGAAACGAGATCCTACTTTTTACAAAACGGGATCCCAATTTGTAAAAAACAAGATCCCAATTTGTAAAAAATGGGATCCCATTTCATAGAGGTATTTATTTTTTTTTAAAAATGAAACGCCACATCATTTTCACTCTATGCATATGGGATCTCAGTTGAGCATGCCAATAGCGACCTCCAGGTAAGCATTCAACCCCAATTCTTTGCATGTTTTTATATTTTTTTTGGTTTATAGATAGGAATTTAGGTTTGTGTTTGTATGTTCGAATTTGTATTGAGTTTCTTGCATTTTTATTTACCTACAATAAAAGAAACCCTCATTTGTAGAAATCAAACAGAAAACATGAAACAAAACCCTCGCATGTTGAAATGAAACAAAAAAGTCAACCTTAAATTGAAATCCAACATTAAAACCAAACTTAAATCGTAATCAAACAAAAAAATTTACCTTTCAAAACCAAAAAACTTACCTTTCAACCCTAAATTGAAATCAAACAAAAAAAATTGCATTTGAAAACCAAGAAATTTTCAAGGTGTAATTCAAGCATTGCTTTGCATGTTTTAAATCTGATTGCTTGAATATTTGAAAATGGAAAAAATTCATTTGCATCACTTTATGTTTTAAATCTAATTTCTTGAACATTTCAAAATGGAAAAAATTCATTTGCATTGTCAATATGTTTAAAATTTGTATGCTTGAATATTTCAATTTATGAAAATTATATTTCATTTGCATATTAACAAGCACCTAATCTCTAACATATTAACATACATATAGTTTTCTACCAGAGTAATCCTTGAACCTCAGGTTTATGATTTAAGATTAAAAAACTCACAAGGTTCGCCTAAAATTTGATCAAATCAATCAATTTGGAATCAAACCGATCAATATAACTTGTTGAAGATAAAAGTTGAATTTAGACAAAAACCTCCCACCTTCTTAGCCAACGATTGAACCATTTTGTCTATTGGAATATGTAAGGAACGTTTCAAAACCAAATCCAAATGGTGGCATTAGTGATCTAGAGTCAATCAAAAATTTAAGAATGGTTTCCATTAATGACTTAAAATTAATCCATATCTACCATGAAACTCGGGTTCATTATTCTAAATAAATTCATGAGTTGAAGCTAAAAGAAAACTAATGAGAAAGAAACCCTTTGGGAGAAGGGAGATACAGGATTGATTTATCTTAGGCTAGATTGATTTTATCCAAGTTTTATCTTAAATAGATATAAAAGTAAAAATTAAATTAAAAAATGTAGAGAAAATAAAAAAGATTTTAAATAAAAGTTATAATTTATATGTCCATGACTATGTGTAATAAATATAGTATATCTAAATAAAATATTTAATCTATTTGAAATAAATTGTGTTGCACCTCTTCATATGATTATGGTGATGTTAATTCAATCACTTTCTCCCCCATAAAGAAATACCTTTCTCCTTCCATAGGTGATTTCACTACAAATACTCTTAAAATTTTAAGTGGTGCCTTGTATCGCTCTTGTAAACCCTACACCTACATTTCTCACCTCTCAAGGATTTTTTTGACCTTGTTCCCAAGAATAATGTAACTAGTTTAGGATCAATGAATCATTTTTCCCTACGGTCATGCTTAACAACCCTCAAATTTACTATGGATGATTGCTTTGATCTATAGAAAATCAATCCAACTATGGTCATAGGTTATCTTTCCACTCCTTTTATTCATAGACTGCGAAGATGATTAGGGAATGAATAGAAATTACCAATATTAATCAAGGATTCAATAACCATTTTAAGATCTAGCTCCAACAATTTGTTAAGACACATTTTGATTTTCTCTAAATATACGCATTTCTATAAATCAAGGGTAGACCATAGAGACTATCCTAAATTGTCAAAAGTGGGCTAATTTATAGTTGTGTGCTTAATTCCTCGATCATATAAGTTATCTAAGTAAATAGACATTCTATTCATAAATTCAAAAACATTCATAAACTAATGTTCTTGCATATGTGATGAATCAAAAATATTGACCCCCTTAAGCCATCCTATTACCCTTAACCCTAAAATGATGTCTTATGGGGTCCTAATATGACATGTATTAAGGGGATCAAAGAAGTTCTCAAAATTTGGTGAAGTTTCCCAAGGAAACCAAATTTAACAATAATATGCACTCAATATTCAGTTATTAAACTATAAACTAGAGCCTTCCCACCTTCCTCTTGTTAGGGGTGTTAAGGCCTCAAACATTTCAAGAGAGGATTCTCATAGAAGGGGAGGATGAAGGCTTCTCATGATAAGATTGTTCAAGATTATAATATGAATGAGATTTTATGAGAGGGTGGTCAATCAAAACAAGAGCTATCTCAATCAAATGTTCCACAAGAAAATGTTGATCTATGAAAAAATTTTGGTTTGGTAAATGATTCAATGTCATTGCACAATACGGGTATAATTCAAAGGCTCTATGCATCTTTTTCGTTCCTTCATAAATTCAAAAACATTCGTAAACTAGTGTTCTTGCATATGTGATGAATCAAAAAGATTGACCCCCTTAAGCCATCCTATTACCCTAAACCCTAAACCGATGTCTTAAGGGGTCCTAATATGTCATGTCTTAAGGGGATCAAAGAAGTTCTCAAATTTTTGTGAAGTTTCCCAAGGCAACCAAATTTAACAATAATATGCATTCAATATTTAGTGATTAAACTATAGACTAGAGCCTTCCCACCTTCCTCTTGTTAGGGGTGTTAAGGCCTCAAACATTTCAAGAGAGGCTTCTCATGGAAGGGGAGGATGAAGGCTTCTCATTATAAGATCATGTAAGATTATAATATGAATGAGATTTCATGAGCGAGTGGTCAATCGAAACAAGAGCTATCTCAATTAACAGTTCCACAAGAAAATGTTGATCTATGAAGAAAAAATGGTTTGCTAAATGATTCAATGCCATTGCACAGTACGGGTATAATTCAAAGGCTCTACACATCTTTTCCATTCCTTCATGAACACTACCTTTTTCACTAACTTGCAAGTCCATTATTCCAAGGGCCACCCAAGCTTCAACATTTTTCAGGTTCTAGCAACTCCATTATTTGTAAGGAACTCATTTTGGAAGCCTTGTATGTTTCAAAATGCAACTAACATTGTAGTTATATCATGAGTAGCTCAACCAATGAGAATTGTATATAAAATTGCAACCTTTTGATAACCCTTTAAAATATTAACTTATAGTAAACACATAGATTTGAGAAAGATGGTGCTTCATTATTTACTGTGTATTTAGTTTGACATTGATGTAAAAAAAAATAGTTAAAGATAGAAGCACTATCTTGAACTTCACCAAATTATATCCCCTTAAGCCATCAAATGTTTTGTCCTAGGAACTTACTTCATGGATCCCCTTAATCCATCCTACTACCCTAACCCCTAAACCCTAAAGCCATCATTTTTTCCTAGGACCTTAATTCATAGATCCCCTTAAGCCATCATGTTACCCTAAACCCTAAACACTAAACTCTAAACCCTAAACTCTAAACCCTAACCCTAAAGCTATCATTTTATCCTAAGACCTTAATGAAATTTGGTTGCCTTGGGCAACTCCACCAAATTTTATTGCCTTAAGCCATCATTTGTCCTAGGACCTTAATTCATAGATCCCATTAAGCCATCCTATGACGACCTCTTAAGCCATCATAAATTTTTTTCCTAAATTAATGTAATTTTTAATGAGATTTCACATCACAATAACAATTATTTGTTTTTTCATTTGTAACATTCCTTATACATAAATGAGCCTTGCATATTTTTCCATTTGTATTCAATTAGGGCATTTATATTGAATGGTTTAAGGGGATTTTAAAACATTTATCTTACAATTTGAAATTACAAATTTAATGGAGGTTCACTTATATCTAGATCATGGATCAATTCAATAATGACGATATATGTAATCCACCTCCACATCCTCCATCTCTGCCCCCTCCACCTCCACCTCCACCTCCATCCACTCCACCTCATAACGCCCCACCTCCATGATCTGCATCTGATGGTGCTTTCTTGCAAGCACGAATCAATGTGAATGTTAGATCCATTCAAGATCAAATCAATTTTATTCAGAATGAAAAATGTATTCCACCAAATTTGACGCGTTTTGCATCTACAATGCAAAATATTGTTGATGTTGTTAGGTCTATTGATGTGGACTTAGACAAGCATCAACGATGGTTAGAGGAGAGGAGACAGTCCTATTCTAAAAAGGAAAACATGGAGAAATGAAGAGATGTAGCAGAGAGCCACAACACTTTATTAAGACAATGATCTTATTGAATATTATTGAATTTAACAGTTCACATTGACAATTATCTTATTTTTATAAAGAATTTGACCTTGGATGGATATTTTATAAAGAATTTGGTTGGATGGATATTTTTAGTGTTAAATTTATGAATATAATAGTATAATGATGAAACAAAAATTTAGTAAGAAATATTAAATAATCTATTAATTAATATTGTATTGACTTTTCAATTGGTGTATTTTTTTAATTGTAGTTTTCAGAGGTACATATCTATGATGGATTACATTGACACATTTTGAACTTTTTTAAAATTATTTTGATATATTTAGTTTGTGATACTTAGAATTGTTTTGATATACTTAGTTTGTTTTGAATTTATTTGGCTTCAATATTGATGATAACATGATCATTAACATAAAAAACTACTATCACAATGTTATCATAATTAATTTTTATACAAATATTTGAATCAGAACAACTCCTTAATTTATATATTTAAATATGGTTTAAAAGGGGATTTTTAAGAAAATTGTTTAAGGGGATTAAAACCTAAACCCTAAAGCCATCATTTTTTCCTAGGATAGTTAAGTCATAGATCCCTTAAAACTATACTTAGGACCCCTTAAAATCCATCATATATTATTAATTACATCCTTTAAATGTATATTTTAAAAAATAATATATAATTAACTTAATGAAATTTGGTTGCATTGGGCAACTTCACCAAATTGTATCCCCTTAAGCCATCATTTTTTCCTAGGACCTTCATTCGTAGATACCCTTAAGCCATCCTATTACAACCCCTTAAGCCATCGTAATTTCTCCTAATTTAATATAATTTTTAATGAGATTTCACATCACATTAACAATTATTTGTTTTTCATTTGTAACATGCCCTAGACATAAATGAGTCTTAGGATTTTTTTCATTTGTATTCAATTAGGTCATTTATATTGAATGGTTTAAGGGAATTTTTAAGAAAATAGTTTAAGGGGATTAAACCTTAAA
Source organism: Sequoia sempervirens (assembly GCA_007258455.2). Taxonomy (NCBI): domain Eukaryota; kingdom Viridiplantae; phylum Streptophyta; class Pinopsida; order Cupressales; family Cupressaceae; genus Sequoia; species Sequoia sempervirens. The sequence goes on from VDFB02075321.1 coordinate 120,126,829, forward strand.
CCCTAAATCCTAAAGCCATAGTTTTGTCCTAGGATAGTTAAGCCATAGATCCCTTTAAAACTAGATACTTAGGAACCCTTTTAAGCCACCATATGCTATTAATTAGGTCTCCTAAATGTACATTTTAATAATTTTAACTTAATGAAATTTGGTTGTCTTGTGCAATTTCACCAAATTTTATCCCCTTAAGCAATCATTTCTCCTAGGACCTTAATTCATAAATCCCCTTAAGCCATCCTATTACGACCCCTTGAGCCATCATATGGGGACCCCTTAAGCCATCATAATTTCTCCTAATAAATTAATTTAATTTTTAATGAGATTTCACATTAGATTAACAATTATTTGTTTTTTCATTTACATGCCTTAGACATAAATGAGCTTTTTGTGTATGTTTTAAGTTTATTTTTTAGTATGTAGATGTATTAAAATTACATAGTTAGATCCTAAATTTTGAAATTTCTATGTACACATGGCCAAGTTGAATGATGTATGCATGCATTGTACATCCTATTTTTAATTTTAAACATGTATCTTAAATTTTGAAATTTGTATGTACATGCTCAAGTTGAATGATGTATGTATGTATATGTATATGTATGTATCATATTTAAACAAATTCTTGTACATTTAAAATTTAACTATTTCTTGTAATTTTGTACTTGTTTATTATTTTTTTATAATTTAATGTAGGTTGACTTATATATATCATGGATCAATTCGATATTGATGATATCCTTAATCCACCTCCTTAGCAACCTCCACCTCCAACCCCTCCACCTCATAACATCCCACACCACCTTCAAGATCCAATGAGGCTCGCTTGCAAGCATAGATCTAACAATGTTGCATCCATTCATAATCAAATCAATGCTATTCAAAATGAAGCATTGATTCCACCACACGAGGCATTTTGCATTTGCGATGCAAAATGTTGTTGATGCCATCAAGTCCATTGATGTGGACTTATATAGGCATCGACAATGGTGATGTGATATGATGTAATAGGATGTAATAGGATGTCTTAAGGGGTCCTAATAGGACTTCTTAAGGGGATAAAATATTTCAAAGTACATGTCTCGTGTTGGATCACAATTGATATAATTAAGTATTAGATTTTAGGGTGACTCATCATAACAAATGATATAATTAAGTATAAATATTTAGGATGTGTCCTAATAGAACATCTTAAGGGGATAAAATACTTCAAATTACATCTCATATTTAATCATAATTGATATAATTAAGTATTAGAATTTAGGATGACTCATCATAACAATCACATTCTATACAATTTAAATAGTGTCAATGTTAATTTAATTTATGTCGTAATAGGATGTCTTAAGGGGATCAAAGAAGTTCTCAAAATTTGGTGAAGTTTCCCAAGTCAACCAAATTTAACAATAAAATACATGATATATAGTGATTATACAATCAAATTTAAAGTTTTAAAGTAGGAAAACATGCACATTTAACAAACAAAATATATAGAATATTGATTTTGATATATAAAAGTGTATAGTTAATTATGTATGTACATGTATATAAATTTGTACAAAATGTGTAATTATGTAATTATGTATGTACATATATGCCAACTCAAAACAATGTTTACAAAATGTGGCTATGCCATCTCAAGAAAATTTGAAACTTGTGGGGAGGTCATCACGCCACCTGATATCAAAATGATACAAGCAATATCAATGAAATAATCAAAACATGTATTTTAATTTATATAAAACTATCTATATACACAACTTGTACTTGTATTTACAAGTATTCCACACATGTGTATAGGTTGAATCTTCATCCTCTCCTTTTTGTTTCAAAGTATGAGATCAATGTGATGATGACTTAAAGATACAAAAAAGGATAATAAATCAATTTTAACTATTAATGTACAAGGAATATCAATGTATAATCAAAATATGTATTTAAATATATTTGAACTAATAATTACCTATTTTTACCAAGTATTCCATGTTGTCTAGATTGAATCTGCATGGACTCTCCCTTTTATCTCAAAGTGTGTGATGAATTTGTGATGATGGCTTAAGGATATAAAAGGACAATTTAAATCAATTTCAACTAATAATGCACAAGCAATATCAAAACATGTATTTAATGTATTTAAAAGGACAATATAAAACTTAAACTATATTTACCTGTATTTATTTATTCCATTGTACCATCTGCGTCCTCTCTTTTTTGCAACGCATATATGATTGTTTTATGCTCTTCCATAGAAACTGTCCATAGCTCTTTATTTGCAGGTCTTCCATGATAACTCACTAGTTTTATATTTGTTGCCACCACCAAATGTGAGTAGTATATAATCTTCTTATGTGTTTCATAATCTTCAATTGTAGGCAAACCATTCTTCCTTATTAGGTATTTTTGTAGCCAAGTGCCAACAACCACCACCAAACCTATTGGATAATGATAGCCATCATCAAAGAAGTTCTCAAAATTTGCTTAAGGGGATCAAATAAGTTCTCAAAATTTGCTTAAGGGGATCATTGAACCTGTTGGATAATGATAGCCATCATCATCTTCTCAAGGTTCTATTAACTTATGTTTAGTCTCCACACAACGAGCCAACCAATATTTTGTTTCCTCTTCATTCTCCTCAGGTGCAACAACAACATACACATGTCCTGCAAACAAAATTTGATTCAATAACTTGCATGTGTCCATATAATTTGATCAATCTGCATACATGCATTCATATGTATATAAATAAATAAAAGCATTACAAAATAGTAATAAAGTGAAATAAAATGAAGTAAATTGAATTAAATTACCTTCTTGTACAAGGTCTGAAACACGGTCATAGTCATCTAATGCAAACACTTGATCATTGTCTTCAATTGTTGTTTCATATTGATCGTGTGCTTGTGTAGGGGTCAAAGATCTTTGCTTCCACTCTTCAACCCATTTTGTATTTTCACATGCTTCTTAATCTCCTGAAATACAAAATTGACAAAAACATGCAAGCTCCCTTGTCCAAATAGTCCATGTGCTTGCATTCAAACTCTTAAATGAATGCCATTTAGTAGATCCACTGATTGTCTCACAATCAAGTCTAGGTAGAATGTTCTCTTCTTCAACCAACCAAAAGAATTAGTGAACTATAGAGTACTCGCTTGATCTAGGTGTAGATAATCTTGTATTGCACCAATCCACAATCCAACATGCATATTTAAATTTTACTGCATCCTCAAATTTCAATTGCTCTCTAGCAAGAATTATTTTAACACACACACCAACTCCATCATGTTCTCCTTTACCATGTTCAACTTCAAAAAAAACTCCATGTTTTTGTAAACAATATGAACAAACATAACCACTTGCATTGAATTGTAATATTGTGATTGGATTTCCTCTTGCAGAGCTAGAGTATAGTTTTCCACAAAATCAACCACTAATAGTATAGTTCCAACTGGAAATGTGTTTCTACATGTGTGAAATTGTCCATCAAGCCATCGAGCATGTTGAGAGTGCTTGAAATATTTTGGTACAATCTTACTCTTAAATTTTGATATGAATGCATGCACATGAAATTTTTATGTAATTAAATCACAACACTTTCCAATTTTTCCATCTTTTAAAGAATAGTCAACATTCTTAAATCTTTTAACTTCCACTAATTGTTGTCCAAAATCATTTTCAACACTTTCATGCATACAAACTCTTAAGAATGAAAGATTGCCACAACTAGTGCATTGTCTAGAAATGCATGAACTTAAATAAAATAATTTCCCATTAGATATTTCACAAAATAAACTTGATATAAACTCCTTTATTGTTTCAAGTGGCATATTAATACCAAATTCCTATATAATCATATTAGTATGTAAAGTACAATGTATATATCGAAAAACATCATAATAGTAACAAAATTGAACATGTGTTTTACAACAACAAGATATTTGTTGCTTACCACTCTATCCTTTCCCAGTAACACTCATATAAGTGTTACCAACACTGTGAAAGGTGAGTGAGAGGACAAGGGTGCACAAGGGTGGGAGTTTTGAAATGGGCGATGGTAAAGGCACAGATGAGGACGACCCAAATGGTGGCTTCTTGGCGGCTGAGTGACATGTTGTGGATGCCTCTGCTACCTTGTTTTGCTAGTGTGGGAGCGTCGATTCTGTTGGGGGTGGTTGGTTGTGCATGGGCGGGAGAGCTGTGGGAGGGAGCTCTTGCAGGATTTTCTCTTGTGTTGATATGGTCATTGATGCAGAAGTTGTTGTTGGTGCTTCTGTTGCTTTGGTTGTTGGTTTGGTTGCTTCGTAGGCTACTTCTCTAGCATTGTCTTCCTTTTGATGCCTATGCTAGTTTCTCTGGATCTTCCTTGTATGTGGGAGCTTCCTTTTGTGGCCTGATGGGTCTTTGTTTGCTTTTGGGGCTTTTTGGTTGGTTTTCCTTTGGATTGGCCATTCTCTAGCTCTAACCAACATGTTAGGGTGGCTTAGGCATTTTCTGTGTTGGCTTGTTCTTTGGCTCCCTTATGCTTGTGTCCCTCTTGCTTCTCTATGCTCTCCTGGCTTTTCGAAGCTCTAGGTCTGTGTTGTTGTCTGTCCTTTTTGGTTGTGGGTCCCTTCTTAGTGTGGGCTTTGGGCCCTTTTGTTGGTTTTCCTCTTGGGGTTGTTTTTCCTCGTGGTCTTGAGTCCTCTCTAGTTTTGGGCCTCTTGGGCTTGTTGCTAGATGAGTTGTTCTCCTTGTGGGTTATGGATGTGTGGGCTGGTTTCAACTTATTATTTTCTTGCTTTCCCTAAGATGGATGTTGGTTTTGGGGTTCTTGGTGTTGGGTGTGGTTCTCCTATGCCTGACTTTGTTCTTTGGTTACCCCTGTGGCTTGCATTATCTTCTACCCTTTGTTTTTGTTTTCTCGGTTGGGCTATTTCCAAAGAAATTTTTCAAGGCCCAGTTATTCATGGAACTGGAGTTTTCTTATGTTGCCTCTGTGCTGAGGTAGTTTAGTTTGAAATAATTTTTGTTATTGGAGTTGTTCATGGACGTTTTGGGTACTCTGGCTTCTCCTTTTTTGTTGCAGGCTGGGTAGTATTCTATGTTTTTCTTTGTGTCCCAGTGGGTTGAGCCCCCTCAGGCTTAGTGTTTTTCCTTTGAGGCTTGTTGTTTGAGGGTGTTGACCTCTTATCAGGTGTCTCCAAAGGGTGTTATGGTTGCTTGCTCTGTTGTTGCGTTGGTCATCTCCTCAGATCCTATGGAGGTGGAGTGGGGAGGTGATTGTCTCTGGCTTACTCAATTGTTGATCTTGTTGAGGTGGATGCTTCTCCTATGGAGGTGGAGGTTGAGGGTGTTGGAGTCTTCAATCGATAGGGGAATTGGTGGTCATTGCATTCTCTCCACTCGAGGGGAGCACCTTCCTATTGAGGTGGTTTTGGAGTTGGTTTCCTAGTTTGAATAGTGGCTTTGTGTTTAGTGGTTTATTGTGCTCTCCAACTCCCCTATTGAGGTGGGGTTTTTGGATCTGCTGGTGTTTTTGCTTAGGGGTTTGATGGTGTCATTTACCATTAAGTAGGTTATCTTTCTTGGCTCAGTGGTATCATCCATGATGCCTAGTAGATGCAAGCGGTTTCTTTGTGTATTTAATGGTTTCTAGTCCCAGGTAAAACTAGGTTCTAAAAGGGTTTTGGGCCCTTTCTTGTCTGTTTGATCCAGCCTATGAAGTCATGTCTATCTTTTAGAGGTTGTTGTTATGCTACTGATGGTTTGTGTTTTATCTTATATGTAGCTTTCCTTTCTTTGATAGGTTGACGGTTCCCTTCAAAACCGTCTTGTACTGGGTTTTAGGTCCCATCAAAACCTGTTTGGGTTTTGGGCCTCATCAAAACCCATTTTTTACCCCTAATCAAAAATAAGATATTTGTTGCTTATTAATTTTTACATACCAAGGTTTACATTTTTCAAAAGACCTTTGACTTATTTTAATATTACCAAGTAACACTAAATCACCACAAAATTTTCTATAAATTTTAGTTTGTGTAGTATCTAATAGGTGTTTTGGATGAGGATCGTGAACTTTGGACCCCACTCTTAATTTTAAAACATATCTAGCATTAGATGATATTATCATGCCAATATTTTTCAATCAAATATTTGATTTCAACATTAAATTTCATGTCAAACCTTGGGAGTCGACCACTAAAACTCCAACATTGGTTGATTAGATCATTTTCTATACTTTCTCTTCTCTTTGCTGCTCTTAGCAATGTTTTAGGATGTATTTTTAGAATTTCACTAATATTGCTTACATTCTTTTATTCAAAGTTTCTTTATTAACTATAGAAGTTGTTATAGGTCATCTTATTGTATTCTTATCTTTAGATCGACTATTTTTTTCAATAGACTCAATGGCACTAGCAATAGTAGACATAGCATGTTTTAGTGATTGATCTTTTCTTCTTGGTTTAACAAAAGTGCCTAAATTTTTCATTACTTTTCTTGTTTTCCACATTCCCATCAATTGCATTATTAGTTGACATTGAAATGAAAGTTTTTTTATGATAAAAAAAATCTGTGTATAATCTATTGGAATGCGTTCTTATTTGTCTCCAAGAAACCTTACCAGGAAGATTATCCAAAACATCTCTTTCAATTTTTTTAAAAAATATTTTCATTTTCAACATCACATCCTGGATTTTCATTTTCATTTTCAACTTCAAATTTTTTTTCATTTTCATCAACAAAACAATTTTCATTTCCATTTTCAATAAAAGGATTTTCATTTTCATTTTCAACAACAAAACAATTTTCATTTTTCATTTTCATCAACAAAATGATTTTCTTTTTCTTTTTCAACAAAATGATTTCCACCTTCATTTTCAACAACAAAATGATTTGCATTTTCATTTTTATTTTCAACAACAAAACGATTTTAATTTTCATTTTCATTTTCATTTTCAACAACAATGTCTAAAAACTTGATCTCTACAAAAATCATCGATGTCAACATCGTTAAATCCAACATCTTTTAAATCTCCTATTAACAAAGTTTCCATATCATTCAAAGGTGGATTTAAGACTATAGTGACATAAAAAGTATCCATTTTCCTCACTTAATTTGGGAATAATTGATAAGATGAGCTAAGTGATGCCTTAATTTGGTGTTGTAATATGTTTTACACAATCACAATAAGTTGTGGGCCCTTTTCATTAAAAATTGGCTTCTTTATTCCTTAATTAGTCCTATTTTGCATCCATAAGCCTTATTAAATGCATTTTTCTGAGGATAATCTCAACACTTAACAAATGGCAAATCATAATTTAATGTTTGAGGTTATGTGTTCTAGATCTAGTGATCTGGGACTCATACACCACCTTGGGTGTATGGTTCCCACTTAGGTCTTGGGACTTGATTTCAAATTTCACATTGAACAAGACACTTCTTGGAGTTTGTGTCCCAGGTTTTAGCCATTGGGACTCATACGCCCAACATGGCATATGAGTCCTGCTTTAACTAGGACCTATTTTAAATCAAATTCTTGGTGAGATTTTATTATCCTAGATCTGATGTTGGCTTGTAGTGTTGTTATTTCAAGAAATTTGGCATAAAAAAGTAAAAATACAAGGTTATTTCACTTAGTTTCACCTAGCAATTTTGAGTCAAGCATCCTAAGATTTCACAAGATAATTAGAGAGTATTCAAGAGCATTCAAGAAGGCATTCAAGGGAGGATTTGTAGAAGATTATTGCAGCAATCAAGATCCATTGCATCATGCATGTTGTTGAGATAATATTTTGATGTAGCATTCAAGATCTAATTAAGTGTTCAAGCCATTATCCTATTCAAGTTTCATGATCAATATCTGCACTCATTGAGGCCACTTCATGTTAGTTTTTAGATTTGCAATCTAAGGTTTCAACAAGTTTTGGTGAGTTGTTACATGCATTTGTTCTTTCATCATTCCTTCATGCTTTTCTATTTTATTTCAAGGTTTAATTACCAAAACGGGGTTTGACCAAGGTAAACCTCTATTCCCTAACACAACAACATTTTTCTCTCTTGATGTGTGATTACATATCTAGGTGAATTGGATCTTAAAGATCCTTTGAAGACAAAGTTGCAAAAGTTGTCAAAGTTGTCATAAGAAATTGTCAAGGCTCACAAAAATTCAGATCTGGAGCAAGATATCCAACTTATTTACATGAAATCAGTGGGAAAGCACTTATTTAATCCATCTCTAGAGGCTCACAAAGTTTCAGTTCAAAATTCTGCAACTATGACACTTTTCACTTTTTTGGGACACTTTGCAATTGTTTGGGCGTATGAGTCCCAATATACCCCTTTTTGCCTGATTTTTGCAAATCCAAATCAGTCACCAGAAGATTCTAGATCTTGCCCAAAAACCCTAAACTGGGACTAAATCACCCATTCTAGCATATCAGTCCTAGTGCACTTCAGAAACAACAATTTTTAGAGTTTTTAGATCTTGTTTAGACATCTTCACTCCTCCAAGTACATTTTGTTTCTCTTTGTCTATTAGTCTAATTTCATGTTTTAAGTTTCTAGGGTTTTGTGCATACATGTTTGCATTTCTCCTTTGAAGCTTTATTTTAATGGTGAACCCTTCATTTAATCACACCGAAGGAAACCCCTAGTCCATCCCTCAATCGTGTCACTTGGTTGAGGGATCTAGGTTTCCTAATGAATAAAGTGTGAAATAGGTCCAATTCCATCTCCCAAAAGATGGAGCCCTATTTCCATTTAATCAAAGACATACCTGGATTTGTGCCTATTGAAATATTCTCCATAGCATTGAAAGGGGGATTTGAAGACATACCAAGAGTAGTCTATATAATCGTATTATTTTCCACATTCACCTCTTGCAAATTAGCATCGCCCACATCCATGGTCTCCTCAATGTTTTTATCTTTAATAGTTGTGGAATTAGTTGCTTTATCATTTTTCATTGATTGAACCCTCATTCTTTTATCTCTTTGTCATTTTTCCTCCTTTCTTTTCTTGAATTTCTTCAGGGGTCAATACCTTCTTATCTTTCCTCTTATTACGACATTGTGATCCCATGATTAAAATTTTTTGAAGTATGTAAAAATGAATGTCAATAGTAAAAGTCTTCCTTCTTTGTTCCTCCTTCAAACGAGTAGCAAATGAACACAATTCCACTCAAACACTATCCCAATGATGCCTCCTTTCAAAATTGAAATAAAATTCCAAGTTGAAGAGCCTCTACAAGACATTTTTTGATAGAAAATAGTGAAGTTGTCGCTATAGGTTGTACAAAACAAGTTGTAGAATTCATAGTACACTTGGTTAGCAGTAAAAAAAAAATTAAAATGGTCAAAAACAACTTGGGATTTTGTTTACTAAATGAGATCCCATTCTATAAATCAAGATTTGGTTTAGTAAACGGGATCCCGTAGTAAATGAGATCATGATTACTAAACGGGATCCCAATCCTTTTTCTAACAGATAAAATAATAATTTGTAGTAAACCGAATCCTAATTACTAAATGAGATTCCAATCCTTTTTCCAACGGACAAAATAATAGGAAGTAAGATCCCATTTATAAATGAAACAAGATCCTATTTATAAGTAAATGGGATCCTGTTTTATAAAATTTGAATTTTAGTTCAAGTTTTTGCTCTGTTAACCGGTTTGGGAAAAGGGTTGGGGACCCGAACCTAGGATTTGGACCTGGTTTGACCTGCAAGTTGAAGGTCCTATCAATGTCACAAGAAAATAGTGACTTTGGGCATATGTTTGAAGACTTTTTTTGCAATTTTTTTTTACAAAATTAAAACCCATTATAGATGAGACAATGTAGATTCCAAATATATAAAAAAATTTACAATTGGATTATTTTTTCTATTTTTCAATTAATTTCTAATGAAACTAGTCCATAAACTTGAAATATCAAGGTTTTTTAGTATTTTAATAACTTTTTATTAAAATATATTTTTTTTAAAACGAATTGTACAAAAGCGTACTTTAGACAATTTTCAATTTGAAAAAAAAAAAAAAAATGATAAGTTTAGGTCATCTTATGTGTGACGGACACGACGATTTTTCAAAACAACAAATATGACCAATAAAAAGTTAACAAAAAAATATTTAATAAAAAATTACAAAAATATATTGAAAGCGTGCTTTAGTGAGTTACAAATATTTTCCCAAAAGGATTTAGAAAAATATAATTATTTAGGTCAAAATATGGATGATGTACACATGCATGGTATGGTAAAAAAAAGTGACTTTTAAAAAATGGTTTTTAGAAACGCATATTGAAAATCAATTTGTATCATTTGGGTAATAAAATAAATTACATATTTGGAAACTAGACTCCGGGTACTACATTTTATGATTAGTGAATTTTTTAAAGGTTTCATCTCTAAGTGCTTCAAATTTTAAGGTCAAATGTGACAAATTCTAAAAATCAGGGAAAACACTTCCACTTTTTGGCCAAAAAGTGGACTCAACTTCTTGCCAACGCCCTTTTTGTATATCTTCATACCCTCAATATACAAGCCCATAACCTACGCAATGATTTCCTTTGATATTTCAATATCGAAACCTTTAATCTTGATGACCGTCAAATCCCACTTCACCACAAAATACATGGAGAGAGTAGGATCATGCCCTTGAACCCTTTTTGTAATTCTACTAAGTCCACCCTCCTTAAAATCTTCCAAACCTTAGTGTTATTATTGACAATCCATACGAGATGGGCTCCATTGTGTTTCTATCCCTACCCATAGCCATAAATATTTGGCCTAACCTAGGGAATGTCTTCTCCCAAATAATAGTGAGGGGGTCAAAATGGATAGTACAATGAAAAAAGTGCTTCCCTTTTATGGGAATTCCACCAAAATGGAATACAGGGAAATTCCAAGCTACTTAACTAGAAGGATACCTTGAAACATTATTCTAGCTTCAATGAAATCATTAGTTTGGGTTCCAATATTGATGGAGACAAAACTAATCACTCTACCCAAATGATTTCTGATAACTTCTACCCTTGAAGGTCTTGGGTTTCCTTTAGAGGCCTTTTATCTTCATAATTAGAAAATAAATTTATAGTTAGAACCTTTTAGAATGTATGTTTGTTACTCAAAATGATATAAGATTGTTACTTTAATAATACAAGATAAACGAAAAACAATTTCACTAGGGAATATTTGCATAAGGGGGTCACATACACTATATTAGTATCTTGTTTAGTGGTGGCCTACAATATTACCTATACCTTTGTTTTTACAAAGTCCTAGGTGGCCTCTTATATTAATGTGTAGAGTGATTGAGTTCTTTTTTGGTGTTGAGAAGTTTTGGAGATAGGAGAGTCTTTCTTTATTGTTGAAGCACCAATTTTCTATATAACATTTAGGTCAATTTAAACTCCTTAAATTATTAACTTCCTCTACCATATGGGATTCTATATTGTTCTTAGGTCAGAACATAGGGGAAGAATTTATTTTGTGTAAGGGTAGTGAATGATATAAGTATCTCCATATTAAATTTATAATTCATTAGAAAGTATATTTTCATCACATAATACATCATATCAAGTTCCTCATGATTGAGCATACTTTGTCTATCTATCATGAATGATACTCAAAATTTTCAATCCATTATAAACCCCATTCCAAGTTACATTTCAACACCATATATCTTGCATGCCTTATTGTAAATAATTACCACATTGGGCATGCATACAACTTAGGTAACCAAATTGAATTGAGTCATCTCCAACCATTAGAGACTAATTAGCATGATACAATGTGTAAATAAATACTTGGTTTTAGAATCTAAATTGACCAAATCATAGTATAGTTCAAGTGCCAAAATCATCCAATAATTAATCTATGACTCCTAGATTGTAATGTACTGGATTCTTATCAATTTGGAAATGTGTTTTTAACTTATTGGTAGTACTTTATAGATACTTTTTTTTATTGGTTGTTTTTCATAGATCTTTTATCCATAATAATGCTTGGATATATATGGTTTTTTGTTGTCCAAGTGAGTAACAGGGTGGATGAAGTCCTTTTTATATTCAAATTTTCTCATGTAAGATTTGGTGTGCAAGGGGTGGTGGATTTTGATAGTTTCAATGATAGCAAGTAATGGTGCTTGGGGTGTTTTTGTTACATTACCTATTATCTCCTCTAAATTGATGTTGTATTTTATGTATGTATGACTAATATATGTTTGTTTGGTTTCATTGGTTTTTTATTGGTCATGTCTTATCTTGATTCAAAGAGAAACTTTGATAATAATTCTATGGATTTTAATAGTGTTTTCTATATTGTATACTTTCTTTTGGCTTTGGTTTGACGTTGGTTATCAAAGCTTCATGATAGGATAGTTATATGTTCTTACATATTTATTTTATATATATATATATTTTTTGTGTTTTAATATGCCTTCAACCGGCTCTAACCCGGCAGTTCATGTTGGTGTTAGCGGTTCGTCAGCTTTGCTCAATGGCTCCTCCTTCGAATAAACATCCCCAGAAATTTGTTTTGAAAGTCTTTCACGAGGTAAGTGTTTTGATTCACCAACTGATGTGGTTTTTCCTTTACCATATTTTGATACTGCTTGTCAATGGCTTGAGCAACACACCCTTGTTGGGTATTTTGTTGGGAGAACTCCCCTTGAAAGTGTGCTTAAAGAGTGGGTCAGCAAGGCCTGGGTCCCTCATGGGGTCCACCTTGGCATGGTCCAAAATTTAACCAAGTGTTTCTTTTTGTTCCGCTTTGCGAAGGTCAATCATGTCCAGGCTATCTTAGCCCATGGTCCCTGGTATGTTCGGTCTTCTTTGTTAGTTTTCCAGGCATGGACCCGGGACTTTGCTATCTCAGATGACACCAAGTTGCGGGTTCTGGTCTGGATTGAATTTCCTAGTTTACCCTTGCCTTGTGTGCCTTTTTTGAATCATATTGCTTCCTCACTGGAGAGGGTTATTTGCATTGAGCCAGATAGGTTCTTTTAGGCTTGACCCCATAAAAGGGTTTGTGTGGAAGTGTACCTTTCCAAATATTTGAAAGACTCCATTGATATCCAAATTGGAGCTCTCTAGCATACCCAGAAGGTTACTTATTTTAATCTACCCAACACATGTTATAGGTGTCAATCTGTAGACCACAAGATCAATGACTTCCCTTTGGCAGTGCCTCATACACTTTCTCCACCACAATATGTTGAAAATCCTCATCCAGCTGATGCTTTTGTTGTAGAACTTGATGAGAAATGGACTACGGTTACGAACTACAAGAATAAGTCCACTAGTTTTGAGTCAGCCCCCAAGGCCTCTGAACCAGCGAAAACTATTTCTGTGAACCTAAGAATTTTATCCTACTCTAACATGCAAAATAACTAAGAAATGCAAGTGATAAAAGACTAAGGACACTTCAAGATTAGCCAAAAGAGAGATAAAACAAGAAGGAAAATGGACAAAATAAGATATAAACGATTTCACCTTCCTTGTTGTTGATGTCTCCTTGATTGGCCCTTGCTTGGGATGATTTTGTGTGCTCCTTAGATGTTTTCTTGAGTGACTAAATGCAAGATTAAATGTGCAAAATGATTAAAAGAGATGGCTAGATGATGGAAAAGGATTGAAAGTGCAAATTGGCAGCATGTAGTTATTAAATGGCTAAGTGTTGAAAATGCCCTTGAGGAGGGGGGATTTATAGAAGAATTTAAATTCTCTAGAGAATTCAATGGTTGAGATTCATCCAACAAGGTCAAGATGAAGGGCTATGGTGGGTTGAGAACTCACAAGCCCTCACATCTTGACATGTGGATGGTGAAGTGGCTAAGGGAGGTGAGGTGTAAGTGAGGTGGCCAAAAGGTACATGATGTGGAGGAAGGACAAGTACCTTCCAAGTACATTGGGAGATGGGAAGAATCTTGGGTGAATAAAAGTGAATTTCAAATTCACAATGATTGGAAGAATTTGGTGGATAAGACAATGTTCCCAAAAGGTGGGAGTTTGTCACATGTGACTTGATGTGACAAGTCAAAGGTTCTAGAAGATGCATGGGAAAAGGATTCTAGGAAATAAAAAGAATTAAAAATTCTTGGGGGAATGGGAGAGTTGACCAAAGTTGATTAGGTTAATTAATCAGTAATTAGAAGATAAATGAGGATTAGAAGCCAACTTGCAAAAGTTGGAGGATGTGACACATCCTAATCAAGGATTAGGCATGTGCACATCCCTAATGAAGAAATTAGGAGATGGATTAGGATTAGATGAAAATGACATGTGAGGAATTAAATAAATGTAATATTTATTTAATTTATTTGATGAAAAGAGGATTAAGGAGGGTAAGGTATTTAATTATTAATTAAATACCTTAGGGATTTGGCAGAATTAAAGATATTAATTAAATAATAGTAATATTACTTAATTAACTCGGATAAGAGGATGTTTAGATGAAAAGTGATGAATTTGGATAAATTAAGTGTCCAAATTTGGATGTCTACATTTTGCCCCTCTTTGAGATGGTGCTATGAAGTAGCATCATTTCAAAGAATATTAAAATATAGAACTTAGAAGAAGATGGTTAGATTGGAAAAGATGCTCCAGTCATCAAAGGGATTATTAGGAAGAAAGATGATAGGGGTGAAGATGAAGAGTAGGGATTGAGGATGCCCCCTTGAGAGGACATGCGGGTTGAAGAGAACATGTGTGTGCTCTTGAAATAGATGATGTGATGCAAGGGGAGATGAGGAAGATGATGCAAGGTGATGGGTAAGAGAGGATGAAAAGGCGGCAGGTGGTTGGGAAGCACAAATGGATGCAAGCACGAAGATAATGTTGCCCCAGTTAAGGTACAAGCCAAAAGGGGTTGATGATGGATGGAGTGTTGTCAGTGAGGGAATGAGAGATCCCAAAACAACAGGAGGATAGTGAAGGAGACAGCCCCACAAGTGGTATTGATGAGGGAAGGATACATCCCAAAACACCACTAAAGGATAGGGAAGAATACCTCCGGATGATGATGATGATGATGATGAGGATGATTGGATCAAGGCTTGTAACAAGACTGAGAACAAGACGAAGGATATGATTAGATGATTCAGGCTAAATGGAATGGATGGGGATTGGATAGAGATGTGAGATAAGGATGAAGGATGAATGGATGGGGGGATACATGCAAGATGATAGAATGGAAAATGAAATGCAATCCTAATGCAATTTTCCATCTTCGAAGCACTGAGTTTTGCTATAACATAAGACACCAAGTGCCAGGGTATGAAGAACCAAGGTGAATTAGTGTCTAATGCATAAAACAAACACAACAGACAAGAAGGCTATCCCAACACCCCAAAGTCACAAAGAACTTAGTCGGGCCAGGTATTGAGATAACCACAAGCACAAAAGGATGCCCCAGCATAACACAAGACCTCGGGGATCTTGGTGGGTACTACGTGGGACAACCAAGAAGACACAATCGAACAAAAGAGCAAGATATGCCCCTATGTTGACCAATCAAAACACACCATAATATGATGGATTATGGTGGCCTTGACAAGTGATGATAGGGAGCTCAAATGATAAACAAAATCCAAAAGTATCAAAATATCACAATCAATTTCAAATGTCCATTGCCATAGGATCAAGGGGATGGATGGGATTGATGAGGTCTGTTAGGAAGGATGCATCCTGTTGAAACCAAAGATGATGGATACTAAACTAAAAGATCGTTATGATGCGGGATGTTCAAAATCGATTGGATATCATGATACAAGTGGATCTTGTTTGTTAACAACCAGCTAGATGAGGGCATAGCTTGACGACATGACACAAGAGAGACAAGACATGAGACTGACACAACCTAAAGACCTAGGGGCTCGGAGGCCGATCAAAGATTAGCCTTGCCTACGTGAAAGCGCAAAGCCTTCGTAGTTCGGTGAAAGGTGGACGACTAACCAAGATGGAGACCTTGATGGATGGTAAAGATAGGATGGACAAAAGGAGAAAGACCGATGATAGACGATAGAAGGGCAAAGTGGACAATGAAGATCGATGATGGAACCCCGGGGGTGGATCAAATGATCGACCTTGCCTACGTGAAAGCGCAGGGGCAACGTAGTTCAACAAGACCAAAGTCAAACAATGGATAAAGGATGATATGATGATAGGATAAGTGGATAAAAAGATGGGACCGATACAATAAGATAGGATAGACCTATTGGATTGGATAGGATGATTACGATCACTTAAAGCTTAGGGATGGGATAGTTATCCAAAGCATTAAAATGACTTGGGAGGATGATATGATAGATAGATGAGTGAGGAAAAGTGAGAGGGGATTGGAAAGATGTGCAAGAGAAGTAGGGGTGATGACGATGAGATAAATGGCATTGGGTTGCATGGGGGGGAGGCCTATAGCCAGATACCAATGACAAGGGATTGTGAGATGGTATGAGGATAAAGATGAAAGAATGGATAGAGATATAGGGATGGGGGATGGGAGGGATTGTTTGAATGGATGAGAATATAAGGATTGGGAGATGAAAGGGATGCTAGGATAGATGGATACGAAGATAAGGATGGGGAGATGGAAGGGATGTTGTGATAGATGGATAAGGACAGAAGGATTGGGAGATGAAAGGGATGCTAGAATAGATAATGTCTCTAAGGATTATGTCACAAAGGAAGCAGATGCCCCCACTCTAGATATGTCATATATGAGGAGGCATGAGGGATAAAAGACAAGTGGATGGGAAGATAAAGGAGGTAACTAGATGAGGATAGGATGGGTGGCTAAGGAATATGATAGAGCATGGATGAAGGGAATGTATACCAATAAGTGTCCAAAGCATGCAGAGATAGGTGCCCTTATTTTGATCAAGATCACAAGAAGGATGGAGGGATGGGAGATAAATGGGATATGATGGTAAGATGCAGAAGATAGGTGGGATGGGGGGGATTTATGAAGATGATGGATAACAGGGAGACGGGTGCATAGCTAGAAGCATAGCAGATCGAGGGAATGCATATCAGGAAGTTGCCCCCAAGTGTAGATGGGGATTTACGCATGACACCTGTTTGCCAGGTTTTCATCATGGGATTTATCCAAGGCGCTTGTTTACCAAGTTTTCACCATTGGATGGATTATTACTCTTTACTATTTTTTTTTATTTTTTTTATTTTTTATTTTTTATTTTTGATTTTGTAGATTTTTTGACTTTTTGGATGTCATGCAGAAGGAGATGGGTAAGGATAAGGAAGTGGATAAGCAGATTTAGAAGACATGTGATAAGGATCAAGGTGTTATGAGCCCATGTTTGAAGTGACTGTTGGATGTTGGTACAACCTTATTAGGCTAAATGGATTACGCATGAGGGTGAATTAGAGGGATTTGATGGGGTTGATACATGGGATAATGGATGAGATGCTGGAAAGGGTATGGATAGAATGATGGGGTGGATATGTGATGGGGAGATGTGTTCAGGACCAACATTGGCACATGTGGTGGTGGATGTGGAAAAATAATAGGATTAAGGGATGGAGAATGTGGGGATAAGGGAGGAGATGGAATGGTGAATTTCGGGACATAAGGACCCAAAACAGACTTAGGAGATGAAAGGGGTGTATGATTAGCTTTTGGATTAGTGACTTTGGATGTTCTTACAGATTTTTCATGCGATGGCATTGCAACTTTTTTCTTTGGGATCCACATGGTTTTGATCTTTGCTTTGGTGGGCCTTTGTGGCCTATGGATTTGATCTAGATTTAGATTTTTCTTTTCTTCACCATGTCTTTTGGAGGGGACATGGGAAGCCATAGATTCATGTGGATGCTTGGATTTATGCATTTTTTCTTTAACAACCAAAGTGTTTTTAGTAGCAATGGGATGGGTGTGAGGAGATGGATGATGTGGAGTGATGGAGGTAGGAGTATAGAGTTATGTGTAGATGGAGGATGTTTAGGTATGTGCCTTTGTTGATCGACTATGGGGTATGTGGGAGGGATGTTTATGATGGATGAGATGGATAGGTGTTGGATGGATGAAAGGATAAATAGGATGAGATGGAGGAGGTGATTTTGGGATATAGGGGCCCAAAATAGATGTAGGACCTGGGGGAAACAAGGGCATGGTAGATGGAGGATTGGAGATGGTAGATGGAGGGATGTAAGGACCCAAAATGGATGGAGCAGATGAAGGAGGAAGATGGACGGTTGTTTTGAGGTGATACGATAGAGGAGGAGGGATGGT
>VDFB02075321.1:120145148-120650870 GCA_007258455.2 Sequoia sempervirens
CTCATTAAGCATTCAAGCAAATCAAGCTGCATTATCAAGTCAAACTATTGGAGTTCTTCATTGCACATCTTCATATTTGAGAATCAATGGTGTGGTAATTTTATGACAATTGCATTTGCATGTTATCTATTTATCACTCTCTTTTCATCTCATTTCATTGTTTAGGGTTTGATTACCAAAGTGGGGTTTGACCAAGGCAAACCCCTATTCTCTAACCCTCAAACATTTTTCCCCTTTTGCATGTGACTTTTGTATGCAGATTTGTCAAGCATTAGGTGTTGAAAAGTGATAAAAAAGTGTACAAAGTCAATCAAGTCAATATCACCTTATTTCAAGCTTGGAGAGGCTTTCTACCCCATTTTCTATATAATCAAATACAGACACCTATCAGAAAAGGAAGTGCAGACCTGAGACTACAAGATTATATGTCCCGAATTTCCCAAAATCTGCAAGAGGACTAAGTCACCGCCAAGGGTGAATTAGTCCTACTTCCGGGCCTGAAAACTGATTTTGACATTTCTAGATACACATTTGATAGATTCCCGTTCCGACAAAGTTTCTCGAAACTAGGACTAAGTCGCCCAGACTGGCCTAAGTGTCCTGGTCAAAATTCCAGTCAATTTTTCAGGATTCCAGAGTCTTCCAACATCAAACTTTTGATTCCAGGTACACCTCTTCCATTTTGTTATGTTATTTCATCATTTAGTTACATTCTTAGGCATTTTTTCATATCACATTGTGTTTTCCAACACTTTACATTTTCATAGCTTTGCATCATTAAATCACTTCAATTTCAAATCAGAGCATTAGGACATCTTAATTAGGCATAATAAATCTCATTAACATTAGTATTGAGTGTAAACCTTTGCATTTTGGTCCCCCATCCAATCCCATTTCTCCTTTTAGGTAAAAATCCTAGGAGGAGCAAAGCATTGTGAGGGATCAAACCAAAATCATCATTTATAGGATCCCACACTCAACATGGACCAAGAGTAAGCATCATTTTTATTATACCACAAGGAGATTGCATACCCAAGTCATACGGGTTAGCATTTCTATGCACCAATAATATGGCCGAGTATGAAGCCCTCATCTGAGGATTAAGAATGGCTATTCAATGGAAAATCAAAGAACTACAAGTCTATGGAGATTCATAGCTAGTAGTGATACATGTTAATGATGATTACCAAACCAAAGATAATAATTTGCTTCCATATAAAAGAATGGTTTATAGCTTCAAAAAATAATTCACCGCCATCACCTTTGAGAAGACACCTCAAGTCAATAACAAAGTTGTAGATGTCATGGAAATTATCAAGTATCTCCTTAATATGCCTCATAATAATCATAAGTATGAGTTCCTAGCCAAACAATTATTCATGTCAGTATTTAATGTCTCAGAATCTGAATTTATGTGTGAAATTATTGGTCTTGATTCACCTTGGTACCATGATATTTATGTCTGCCTACAACGTGGAACCATACCATAAAACCTTACCAAGAACCAAAAGAAGACCTTTATTCGATGTTAATCTTGTTTTACTATCTTAGGTGATACCTTATACTGAAAAATTATCAATGGTATATTACTTAGATGTATTAACTCTAAAGAAGTGATGATTGTCTTGCAAGAAGTACATGAAGGTGTATGTGGGTCGCATTCTAGTGGCCCTACCCTTGCCAAAAAGCTACTAAGGACTGTGTACTATTGGCCTTCAATAGAAAATGAAGCAAATAAGTTTGCCAAGAAGTATGTACAATATCAACATGGTGATCTCATCTATACCTGAACACAAGAGTTACAACTAATCACCACACCGTAGCCCTTCTCACAATGGGGACTAAACCTCATAGGCAAGATATGCCCCACCTTATCCAATGGCCATAAATTTATTATCACCATTACTAAGTACTTCACAAAGTGGATAGAAGCCATACCCCTAACATACATCACTGGCAAACAAATAGGGAAGTTCATTCTAAACTATTTAATTTGTCAGTATGGTGTTCTCCAAGTTGTCATTATAGATAATGGAACCCCTTTCAAGAACCAAGATTTTTGATATTTTGTGCCAAGTTCCATATCTAACATTGATTTTCTACCCCTTACTACCCCTAGGGAAATGGTCGGGCAAAAGTGCATAACAAAACTATCCTTAAGATACTAAAAAATAAAGTTAATGATGTTGACCATGACTGGCATCTCCAACGAAATTAAGCTTTGTGGGCTTATCGAACTAGCATTCAAACACCTACAGTCGCTACACCATACTCTTTAGTCTATGGTACTAAAGCCATCTTGCCTATTGAGGTTGAAATTCCTTTTTTGAGGGTATCTTAGCAACATCCCATCAATGGTGAAGAATACCAAGTATTCAAGCTATAAGAGCTCTAGTTATTAGATGAAAGATGTTTGAGTGCACTTAATCATCTTCGAGCATACCAAAATCATCTTCAATGCAGTTACAACAAGAAAATTAAAAACAAAAATTTCCAAGTGGGTAACCTAGTCCTAAAAGAAAATTAGAAGAATCAACTCAACCAAGATGGAAAAGGAAAGTTTGAACCCAATTGGTTGGGACCATTTATGATCACTGCAAGCTATGACTCAAGAGCATACCAGCTAGCTACACCTGAAGGAGAACCCTTACAGGAACCTATCAATAGTAGTCACCTCAAGCGATTCTATGCCGAAAAACCTATCAGAGTACACAACACAACAACAGGCAATTAGCGCCGAATTTGGCGCTAGATTTTAGTGTATTTTGAGCACATGAGTTGAACAATTTGGCTGGCGTTAAACTCGGTGCAAACAGGCATGGCCAGTTCGGCATCTATTTTTGCGCTAACTTTTCCATCGCGTTTTTGTCGTTGGAGTTAGCCTCGATTTTAGCACCGAAAAATCAAGCGCCTCCATTAGCACCTAAAATAATGTTGGGAAGCGACGACGAAAATTGTGCCAAAATTGGTGCCCAATTTGGCTTCCGATTTTGCTTCCATCTCTACTCCCATTTTTGCTTCTAGTTTTGCTTCTAGTTTTGCCTCCAAGTTTGCTTCCAATTTTGCTTTTGGTTTTGCTTCCACGTTTGCTTCTGGTTTTGCTTCTAGTTTTGCTTCTGGTTTTGCTTCCAAGTTTGCTTTCGGTTTTGCTTCTGGTTTTGCTTCCAGTTTTGCTTCCAAGTTTGCTTCTGGTTTTGCTTATGGTTTTGCTTCCAGTTTTGCTTCCAGTTTTGCTTCCGGTTTTGCTTCCGGTTTTGCTTCCAAATTTACTTCCAATTTTGCTTCTGGCATTGCTTCCAAGATTACTTTTGGTTTGCTTCTAGTTTGGCTTCCATTGTTGCTTCCTTTTTTTCTTCTAAAAATGCTTCTTGTTTTGCTTCCATTTATTAATTTAATACGTTTTATTTCAATTTAATTAGTTAAATATATTGTGCCTCTTAAATAACTCATATGATTATAGAGTAAGTAATTTAATTATTTAACTCATATGATTAAATAACAATATAATTATTGTAACATGAGCATCATCTATAATTAAAACAAGTGAATCAAATATATATAATTTAATTGAATTTGACATCCATCCTTAGCAGTAAATTAAAATCATCATACTTAATAAATATCCATCCAAAAATCATCGACCACTTTTAATATATATAAATTGACAAGTCAATATTGATAAGATCATCATCATATATAACTAAAACAAGTAAAAGTCAAATATGCCAGTACATCAAAAACATGTCAAAATGATACATGTCCAATAGTTGACATAAGTGAAAATGATACATGTACAAATGATATAAATAAAATTGATAAATTATGTAACTCAAATTGATACAAGTCAAGATGATACATGTCCAAATGATATAGTGAAAATGATACATGTCAATATGATACAACTCAACAATATAGTACAGTAGGCGGTGAAAATGATACATATGATAGTAATCATGAAAAGAGTCATCATAACGATATATCAACAATGATCCATGATGTAGTCTATATGATCATGAATGTCACTGGTTACTATCACCAACTTTCTCATCATCATCATCACCATCTTGATCATCATCGTCGTCGTCATCATTGTCATCGGCCTCAGTGTCTTCCGTATCTGCGTCATCATCATCCTCTGCCATGTGATTTGTATCAGCAAAACCAATATTTTGTGGATCTATATCATGTTGAGGATCATCTTGATCTTCTAGAAGACCTATGTTCTGTAAAAAAAAAACATTTAAAATGAAAAGTTATTGTTTATTTCATGCAATAATTTAATTTTCAGTTATATATCTAATATTACAACATATAAGAAGAAACCATAATCATATTACATCATATCAAAGTGCACATACCATAATAAAATTTCAAAAAAGTTATAACTAATACTGGTGAGTCAGGACAAACTTCAGCTTTAAAAAAAAAGCCAATTAGGCTGGCAGACTTGTGGATCAGGCCAACATTTGGTGGAAGAGGAAGAAAGATGACTAGAACTCTAGAGGCCCACCATAAAGGATTTTGGTATTCAACCATGAGAGTAAGAGAGAGAGTTGATATCATGTATCGAAACATTAAGCATGCATTCTTCTAGCTAGCAGAGAAGGAGATGATTAATTTTCTTCATTTTCATTTGCATAACCATATCCGCAGTAGGAACCAAAGAAGACCAAGGGATATTTAGGTTTTATACTTAAAATTGGCGGATGCCGATTCAAACTTTAGGAGAACCAAGAAGGTCAATGCGATCGATGAAATTGAGGAAGAACATCAAAGAGAGGGACTCTGCGTGGCCCGCTGATTCCTCAATCTTCACTTGATAGCATCAAAGAGACCATTTGAACTCCATGGATATAAAGTATTATGAAAGCGAGAATGAACTTGAGCTGACCAATTTTGAAGAAGTATTACTAAATGATCTAGATAAATTTATTGAAGATGGTAGGTGGGAATTTTTGAATATGGAAGCTAGTGGTCCCGATTTTTGATAATTGAAGAGTCAAATCAAGGATGAACCCTCGATGTAGAAGAGGAATTAAAATCAGATTTCATGTAGCCACCATCAAGAGTGTTACAAGCCAACAAGATGGAGGGAATTATTATATAAGGATAATTTTCAATGTTGCAGGTACCGACTTTAATGCCAACTACAATGGCAACATTAAAATTCCCTAGTAGTATTTATGTTAAGGAAATTTCCTTTAGATGCAAGGATTCAAAGCACATCAACCATGTGGTAAAAATGATTAAATCCTAGACATGATCTATAGCAATGAAAGAGTCTAAAAAGGTAGAGGCTACTAGGGAGAAACTGAGCTTTTCGAAACAATGGTATTTCCAGGCCCGTTGCCGGTCTAGAGCGGCGACGTTGGAAGAGGATGAAAGATGACTGTAACTCTGGAGGACCACCATAAAGAATTTCGGTATTCAACCATGAGAGCAGAAGATAGAGTTGATATCATGTATCAAAACATTAAGCATGCATTCTTCCAGCCAATGGAGAAGGAGATGATTATTTTGCTTCATTTTCATTTGCATAACCATATCATGGCGTGGGAACCAAGAAGACCAAGGATGTCCAGTTTTATGTGGAGGTAATGGACGTGGTATAAAATTTAGGAGGGGAGATCCTGATGTCTGCCAAGAGGCATAAAGTCAGATTAATTAAGTTCACCTACATGTCTGCCAAAGTTTACTTCTAATTTTTATGACTATTTTTCTTGACTGTCAAAGTTTACTTACAAATTTGAAATTTATTTATGGTCATTTTGATGAGGATATATTCAGCCAATGTGTAAGCACCTTTTGTTTGTATCACAACCATAGAGACTCTAACTCACCTCAGACTCGGCTAGGGTGACTTGACTCAAGGACTCAGGGACTCGGTGCAAACTTGACAAAATGAAAAAACCCTAGAAATTGAAAGATTTTTAAGGATGTAAAACTTGTTTCATGCACCCTTTATTAAACAGACCTTAAATACACAATAATATCATTAAATAGAAGAAAATTTTATCACATACACAAGTATACATCGATCACTTAAGTATAAATGCAAATTTTAGCTGAAGGAAATACACATACACAAGTATACTACAATTATGCCCTTAATAAATTTTTACCTGGCTACAATGTCATTTGAGTAGTCTTAGTCTTATGCTCCAAATTGATTAAAGAAATGTGGAAGTGTTAAGCTCCAAATTGCCAATACTAAGTATATCTATAACTATAAATTGTCTCTATCACATTCACAATAGAAAGGAACTTGTTGGAAGTAGTATGCTCTAAATTGCCAATACTTAGTGAATCTAGATCCATATTTAGTAATGTCCAAACAAAACTTTCCCCAACAGCCATAGGGAAATGGGAAAAGTTAATGGGTAATAATCAATGGGCTACGCAGGAGGCCTCCATACTATTAGTTGATTACCTAAGCCTCCTGGGGGAAGGCTTAGGTAATCAACTGACAGTATGATAGGGTCCTGCATAGCCCATTGATTATTACCCATTAACTTTTCCCATTTCCCTACGACTGCTGGGACAAGTTTTGTTTGGACATTACTATGGATCTAGATTCACTAAGTATTGACAATTTAGAGCATACTACTTCCAACAAGTTCCTTTCTATTTTGACACACTATTAATGTGATAGAGACAATTTATAGATATAAATATTAAACAATGTTGTAGCTTGCAATAAGCCAATAACACAAAAAACTTAACATTTAAGGTTTAAACTTTATAATTAAATTATTAAACTAAAAAACTGGGTTAGCTTTTTTGGATAGCTCTACTGGGTGTTGAGGACATTCCATTTATCTTTTGAATGTTAAGAAGTCAGAGTTTCAAGGATTTTTTAAGTGAGTAAGAGAGCTATAGGAGTAGCCTCATCTAAAAGATTTTGAACTAGAGTTTGATATACCATTTAGAGAGCTTTGTTTTCATGGATATAAAGTATTATGAAAGCAAAATGAACTTGAACTAGTGGCCAATTTTGAAAACTATTACTGATGATTCAGATAAATTTATTGAAGATGGTGGTTGGGAATTTTTGAATATGGAAGCTAGTGATTCTGATTTTGATAATTCAGAAGAGTCAAATCAAGGATACGAACCCTCTGACATAGAAGAGGAATCAAAATCAGATGAGGAAGGTTCAAAAAATGAATCTCTTGTGGAGTCAGAGGAGGACGAAGAAGAAGAAGATTCTAAAGAGGAGGAAGGTAAAACATGGGATGAATTAGAAGCCGAAGCCAAAAATGCAATCATTTACTTTTAAACTAATTAATATGCAATCATTTACTTTTTCCAAAGAAATAAAAAAAATATATCATTTAACATATTAAATATACCTACAAATTATTGAAGGAATGTTTTTCGAAATGATTGAAGAATTAGCTCTTTTTTCTAGCGTTGGACATATGTTCAACATTAATGTTGATGTCCGACAATTTGCTATGTAATGAATTTTTTTCTTGCATTTCCTTCAATGCTTCTTGGTTTGCGAGAGTAAGGAGAGTGTTAGGACGATGGTGTGAAGTAGTATGGTGGCTAACATACCAGAGAAGAAATGGAGGCCAACTTAACTCTAAAAGTGAGGAGGAAATTGGATCCTTTTGATGGCAAAGTGACAATGAAAAGACTGTATGGCTTGTTCTTGTACAAGGATGTGAAGGTGGTGCAATCTATGCAAATAATTCTGGGTAATGGCTTCAAAAATTTGAAGCATAGATATCGGACTAATATGAATATATACTCTCTAATCATGGCGTGGGGACTAGACTTAGGGGAGTCGGTGGAGGTTCTAAGGAAAGTGATGAAAGTGTTGGTGCATAGGAATTTCTTAGTGAACATGGAGAGTATCCTGGAAAGGGCTATACCAAGAAAAGGCTTTGTGAGTAAAGGCATGGAAGTTGTGGACCTAGAAGTAGCAGAGATAAATCACCCTTTCATTAGGTGGCCAGAAGGAAGAACCAAATCCATGTGGAGAGAGGGTGTGAAACAAGGGTGGCAAGATTTGAAACTGTGCGTCAAATTAATGGAGACTGAGGAGATAATAGCGGGACTCAAAACCATCGCCAAAGAGGAGCTGTGTGAGAAGAAGGGTTTTCGTCTGAGAAAGAAGGTGGAGCCGCTCACAAAAATGTGCCCATTGCTTTATATGCATACTATGTAGTCTAGCTTAAGACAACGTTCTTAGAAGAGATTGAAGGTGGATTATGGAACTCAAGGGTTACCATGATAAAGATTAAAGAAAAGACTGAGATCTATTTAAAAGCCACTATCATGAAGATATTAAAGATGTCAAATGAAAAACCCTAGTAGCTGAAGTAATGAACACGGTGTGAAAGAGGACAGTGTGCTAGGGTAGATTTAGGAGATCTCCACATTATCTAAACACAGGAAAATACATCATTTGTTTATTTTTTAAAATTAAAAGAAATTATTCTAAACCCTATATAGGACACATTGATACTTCAAAAGCATCTGATTAATTTTTTTAAATTAAAAGAAGTCATCCTAAACCCTATATAGGATACATTGATACTTCAAAAGCATTTGAAGGAATTTGAGATTATGTAAACATATGTCAATTAAATACCTGGATTACAAACAGTAGCGCGAACATTGTAACCCTTGTTGATCAAAGCAGGAATGAGATAAACAACAATGAATCCTATGCCTCCTATCACACACATATCCTTACCATTCTCTGTCATTATTTATTGAAACACTTCTCCATTTTGGTGGGCTATGCCTAAAAATAAGGTTTCAACAAAGGTTTTATTGTATGTTTATTAAAATGAAAACTCCATTCTGGCGGGCTATGCCTAAAAATAAGATTTTGATAAAAAATTTAGAGTATGTTTATTAGAGTTTTAGAGTATTTTGGTGGGCTATATTCAAATTATTTATTCAAATGGATTGTTACTAATGTGATTTTCTGCATTTAGTGTTGTAAATTGTAATGATGCCATGATTAACGTACTACCATCATTTTTTATTATACCCACTATGGTATGGCAGTGTTCTACACTTCCCTTCTATTGTTTACCACACTACTGCCTTGCTCAAGGCTTCCTGTTGTGGGGTTGCAGTGTATATCGCTCTATTGCATATGTTGCTAACCTTCCTGGTGGTATAGCAGTGTATGCTTTTGATCATTACTTGAAGAGTGTCAATGAGACAATCTTATTTGTCTTATTGATATCTCAATGTCTCATCAACATTAGATCTTATGTTCCTTTGATATTGGTTTCCGGTGTCGATGAGACAAGTTAATATCTCTTGCAAATATGCCAATGTCTCATCAATATTTTCCTTTGGCGGTATTTCTTTATATATCAATGTAACTCTACCATGTCGGGGAGACTCGTGATTATCATTGTGGTATGGCAGTGTTTTTCCCTTCCCTTTGTATTTACCACACTACCGCCTTGCTCAAGGCTTCTTGCTGTGGGGTTGCAGTGTATAATGTTCTACCACATATGTTTCTCACCTTCCCGGTGGTATAGCGGTGTATGCTTTTGATCATTACTTGAGGAGTGTTGATGAGACAATCTTATTTGTCTTACTGATATCTTAATGTCTCATCGACATTACTTCGTTATATCCAAGAGTTGTGTTTCGCTAAGCACTTGTAGATATACCTTGTCAACATAAAGTAAGTGATTCTCTCCTTGATATAGGGGTGTCTAAATCGGCGCTAAACCCAAAGCTAAACTTGAAGCTAAAATAATAGCTCAAAGTGGCACTAAACTCGAAGCTAAACTCAGATCCAAATGCGGTGCTAACGATGGCATCACACTTGGAGCCAATATCGGCACTAAAGATGGCGCTAATGTCGGCGAAAAGTAGCACCAAAATTAGTGCTGACTTGTTCTAGTTGGTGCAAATAAATTCCAAAAATAGCACCATTGCAATAAACAGCGCCGATGTTTTCAAAAAATTGGCAAAAAATACATTAAAATAGTGGGTGGAAGCAAAAAATGAAGCAAAAAATGGAGCAAATCATAGAGATTTGTTGTAGTGAAATGATCTTACCTTTGTAACACTCCTTGGGGTAGGCCATTCAATGATAGCTCTCACCTTCTTTGGATCCATTTTAAGACCCTCTGCTGAGACAACAAATCCCAGATACACGAACTCTCTCTTCACAAAACTATATTTCTTCAAATTAATCAACAACTTTTCCTCCCTTAGCTTCTCAAAAACTCTTCGGATATGCATCAAGTGCTCCTCAAATGTCTTACTGAAAATAAAAATATCATCCAAATAAACAATAACAAATTTTCCTAAAAATTCTTTCAATACCTCATTCACAAGTTGCATAAATGTGCTCGGTGCATTAGTTAGCCCAAAAGGCATGACTAACCACTCATACAGGCCCTCCTTGGTTTTAAAGGTTGCCTTCAATTCATCTCCTTCTCTAATCCAAATCTGGTGATATCTGCTCTTCAAATCTATCTTCGTGAAGTACTTAGCTCCACTTAAACAATCCATAATGTCATCCATTCTTAGTAAGGGAAATCTATAATTGATGGTGATCTTGTTGATGGATCTAGAATCTATACACATCCACCATTCCCCATCCTTCTTTGGCACTAGTAATGTAGGTACTATACATGGACTCAAAAACTCTCTGATCAATCCCTTCCACAACAACTCTTGCACTTGTATGTTCAACTCTTCACTCTGTACTAGAGTCATACGATGAGATGCCTTATTCAAAAAATCAAGTCCATCTAATTACTAATCTTTCTTACTGGAGGTAAACCTTCAGGTATGTTATTAGAAATAATAGTTCGAAACTCATCCAACAAATCTGAAACCTCTATAGGTACCTCATTAGTATCTTCTTTATCAACTCTAGGGATTAATGCAAAACACATATGCTCATGCCTCATACCTTCTAGGAACTTTCTTCCATCAACCAAACAAATTATTGCATTACTACATACCTTTTCCTCTACCTCTTTCAAGGGCTTCAACTTATGATGAATTCCATCCTTTGTTAGCGAATAGGTGTTGGCATGTCCATCATGTATTGCTTGCTAATCAAACTGCCATGGTTTTCCTAACAACATATGACAAACATCCAGAGGCATAATATCACATAATACCTCATCATGGTAATTTCAAATCTTAAACCTTACCAGAAATTATTCATTTACCAAAGCTTTATGGTCCTTCTACAACCAAGCAATCTGGTATGGATTCAAATGCCTTCTTCTCTCCAACCACAACTTGCTAACCATCTCTTCTGAAACAAGGTTATCGATACTACCTCCATCAATAATAACATTATAAACTTTACCTTCACACTTACATCTGGTGCGAAACAAATTCTTCCTTTGAGTTGGTTCTTTCTCCTCATTTAGCAAGGCTCTTCTAGTAACAAGAACCTCTCCTCCTTCTACATCCTTAGAATGTGAAGACTCAACTTCTTCATATACATGTGTAACTCGTGCGTTACCCTTAGTTCTTCTATTTTTCTTTCCTTGATGTTGAGGATACTCATATGCCCTATGCCCTTCTTCTCCACATTTGAAACAAGTTCCACGAAAGCATCCTCTCCCTGGTCCTCATCCAAATCTTCCTCTTCTTCTTTGGTCTCCATTATTT
This sequence comes from Sequoia sempervirens, assembly GCA_007258455.2. Taxonomy (NCBI): domain Eukaryota; kingdom Viridiplantae; phylum Streptophyta; class Pinopsida; order Cupressales; family Cupressaceae; genus Sequoia; species Sequoia sempervirens. The sequence goes on from VDFB02075321.1 coordinate 120,156,774, forward strand.
TGATCACAAGGATGATAGGTGATATCTCCTTTTTGGTTTTGGCTACTATTGGATCCTTCTCCCTTGTTTTGATCTTCATTTCAACCTCCATATGACCATCCACTAGTCTTTCCACCATGACTGCCACCTCTTTGCTTGCTTTCAAAACTTCTGTTCAACTTTTCTTCTACCTTCAAAGAAAAACGATATGCATCTTCAATGGTAGACATTCTTACTAGACTCAACTCTTCTTGAATGTTCAACTTCAACCCATTTATGTAACGAGAAACCTTCTCTTTGTTGGCGTTAGAATGACCTATTCTAATCAAGAATCAGTAGAATTCTTTTGTATACTCCTTAACATATTTTCTTGCTTGTTTCAACCCTTGCATCTTCTTCAACAAATCCAACTCATAGTCCTCGGGAATGAACTATCTGTTCAATTTTTCCACCATACAATCCCATCTTGTTATTTTCTCTTTTCCTCTTCTATTTCTTTCCAACTGGACTTCTTTCCGCCATATGATAGCATGGCCTTTCAATTTGGCCTTTGAAAATTTGACCCTATCCGAGTCTTCTATTTCCTCATACTCAAAATACTCTTCCATGTCATTGATCCAATTGATCAACTCCTCTGGATTTAGGTTTCTAGAAAAATTAGAAACTTCTATCTTTGACCTCTTTCTAATCTTGAAAATGGCCATAATCATTCTAACTTCTCCAAGATCCATTACATCCTATGCTTCCTCTTTGAATGGATCCTCATATTCAACCTCATCCTCACTTTCATCTCTTCTTCTGACATCAACTCCTCTATGCAGCTCCTCCTGCAACACTTGAACTTGTCTCTAGAGGGCTCTAAAACCCTCTTTTGTTACCCCAACATTTCTACCACCACGGTTTCTTTGTGGAGGCATCTTTTCTCATAGAACCACAACCACAAGTCCTCGTGTAAACTACCTCACGTTTGGCAATCTATCTACACACTCAAGAACTCCTTCTTTGATACCACTTGATGAGGGCTACACAACCCAAACCCACAAAACACAAGAATAGGTACCAACACAAAATATGTGAAACATAAATTAACCCACTTTCAATTATTTTCAAAAAATGAAATTGCAGATTCAAACTTACATGCTACAGCCTCACGGGCTTGATTCATTACAACAAAATCAAATTGGAAGAAAAAAATATTATTTGGAGCCACAATCTGTACTAATGGAGCCACCTTCTACAACCCCCTCATATACCTTTTTATTTTACCCAATAACAGCCCTAGAATGTTCTAGAAAGTGGAACTTTCCCTTTTGTTTTGGTGCCAAAAGTCCCACCGTTTGATTTCTGGCCTAGGAAGAAATTTTAATGAAATTCACTTTTTAGAGGGGCAACCTCGCGAGGCCATAAATTTTGATCCAAGTGTCTAATTTGCTATTATTGAATATTGTTGGAAGGTTCTCAAAGAGATCTACAATACATGAATCAAAAAAATTTCCACTTTTCGAGTTGTTTCAAGGCCTCTAAAGTTTTATATTTGAATTTGAAGCTGCATTAGAGAAATTTATCGAGACAAAAAACTTTAATTTCTCCCAAACCATTCAGGTATTGAGGCAATTCTTTTGTGACCAGAATTTTTTTTAGCTTTGCTCCTTCAAGTAAATTTTTAGGTCCATACGAGCTCGTTTAGGCCGACTTACTAAAAATAGTAAGTGACTATTTTTTGCTATTTTTGACTTTTGACTATCTTATACCCCTTAAGTGCCATCATGGGACTTAAAACAACTAAAGAAAATAAAGAAAACAATTTTTTTGGGTGATGCAAGATTTCCCTACATCATTGGATGCTCCTACATTAAGTTTTATGTATCCCTTGGTTGCAAATCCTCCCCAAATTCTCCACCCTTCAGCTTTGTACAAGCACAACAAACTCACAATCCACTATGTTTTCCTACCTGCCTATATTTTAATGATATGAGGAAATCCAAACGTAACATATTGTAAGTAACAGTTTTGGTAAATTTTCAAGGTGCCTTTTCTTACATTGGTACTGTAAGGTTTTCATTACAATCATTTTGTCTATTTATAATTCAAGGTTGAAAAAAACTGGGTGTTAATGAACCCGAGATCTTCTCAATGCTTCATGAGGAAACAAGTACTAGAATGTATGAAATGAATAAGGAAACATTCATAAAAACACTTGAAAATAAGCAGACCAAAGTGCATGAGATAAATAATGTATTGAATGAAGAGATTTTTCTTGCTCTTGACAAGTTGAAGAAGGAGCATGTGAAGTATGTGCAATGGGAAAATAACAATGTAAAATTGGAGGCAACAGGTACTAGAATGTATGAAATGACAAAGGAATCTACTATAGAAATATTTGAAAAGAAACTGACCAAAGTGAATGAGACAGATAGTGTAAATTGATTGAAGAGACTTAGTGTTGTTGAGAAGTTGAGGAAGGTGCATGTGCATTATCCACAATGGGCATATGGAAATGCAGAACTTGAGCAACAAGTAGTAGAAAGTATCAAATAAAAAAGGAATATGCTCTAAAAACACTTGAAAAGAAGTAGAACAAAGTGAATAAGATAGATAATGTATCGACTGACGAGATTGTTCTTGCACTTGACAAGTTGATGAAGGAGCATTGTGTAGTATGTGCAATGGGAAAATGCCAATGCAAAAGTGGATTAAGTAAAAAAAATTGTATTGCATATGAATTTGTGCAAGAAAATAAAGTGAGAGATGATGCTATAAGTGGAGTTGAACAAATAAAGTCAAAGATTCTTCAACTTAAAAATTCCATGGAACAAATACAATTCAACATAGATGATAATGAAAAGGAAAAATAAGATCTTAGAGTAGAAAAAAGAGAATCAGTTGGCTAGAGACACGAAAGCCCTATGTGAAAAGGTAGAAAAGTTTTGTAAATGACTTATCAAATAGAAAATATCCATATTCTCTAATAAAAAAGACACTCTCAAAGTTGAGCAAAGAGCAACTGCAAAGTTACATAAAAGTATTGAAGACATTCAAAACTCTATCCAAGAAATGGATGGTGTTGTCTGAAGGGTTGATGAGCGAGCAACTACTCAAAAGATTAAAGTAAAAGATATGAAATAGAAGGTAGAAGCTCATGAAAAGGAATACCAAAGGGGTGATAACAGGTAACAATAGTGGGGATGAGGAAAAATGTGTGATTGGTTAACTTGCAAATGCAAAATAGTTGGAACTGCTAAAATTAAAGTAAAACAACATAAACACTACAATTAACCATTTATAAAAGGAATTAAAAGATTAAAAGAAAATTTTATCATCAAAATAAAAGGAGTTTAATTAATGTTGTTGACAAACAACTGCAATCTAAAAGACACGAAGTTGAAAAAATAAATACAACAATGGAATGTGTGATTTTCAAGACATTCATACTATTTTATAAAGTTCCATGTTGCAAAACTGTACATGTTAAGAAGCAAGAAACCTATTGTGAGACAACCCTTTACATTTAAACAAGGAGATTCAAACAACTGAAAACACCACATTGTGTTTTCCAAATTACAATTATTTTGTGCATTTTTTTTCAATCATGCAAAATTTAAACACAACAATGGAAGGTGTGATTTTCAAGACATTCATACTATTTTGTAAAATTCCATGTTACAAAACCGTACGTATTAAGAAGTAAGCAACCCACTATGAGACAACCCTTTACATTTAAACAAGGAGATTCAAATAACTGAAAACCCACATTGCGTTTTCCAAATTACAATTATTTTGTGCATTTTTTTTCAATCATGCAAAATTTAAACACAACAATGGAAGGTGTGATTTTCAAGAAATTCTTACTGTTTTGTAAAATTCCATGTTGTAAAATTGTACGTGTTAAGAAGCAAGCAACCCACTGTGAGACAACCCTACATTAAAACAAGGAGATTCAAATAACTGAAAACCCACATTGTGTTTTCCAAAATACAATTATTTTGTGCAATCTTTTTTTCAATCATGTGAAATTTAAATACAACAATGGAAGGTGTCATTTTCAAGACATTCTTACTGTTTTGTAAAATTCCATGTTGCAAAATCGTACGTGTTAAGAAGCAAGCAACCCACTATGAGACAACCCTTTACATTTAAACAAGGAGATTCAAATAACTGAAAACCCACATTGTGTTTTCCAAAATACAATTATTTTGTGCACTTTTTTTCAATAATGCGAAATTTAAACACAACAATGGAAGGTGTGATTTTCAAGACATTCATACTATTTTGTAAAACTCCATGTTGCAAAACCCTAGGTGTTAAGAAGCAAGCAACCCACTGTGAGGCAACCCTTTACATTTAAACAACAAGATTCAAATAACTGAAAACCCACATTGTGTTTTTTGAAATACAATTATTTTCTGCACTTTTTTTTTCAATCATTGGAAATTTAAACACAACAATGGAAGGTGTGATTTTTGAAGACATTCATACTATTTTGTAAAATTCCATGTTGGAAAATTGTATGTGTTAAGAAACAAGCAACCCACTATGAGAAAACCCTTTACATTTAAACAAGGAGATTTAAATAATTGAAAACCCATATTGTGTTTTCCAAATTACAAATATTTTTTGCACTTTTTTTTTCAATCATGTGAAATTTAAACACAACAATGGAAGGTGTGATTTTCAAGACATTCTTACTGTTTTGTAAAATTCCATGTTGCAAAACCCTATGTGTTAAGAAGCAAGCTCAACCCACTGTGAGACAACCCTTTACATTTAAACAAGGAGATTCAAATAATTGAAAACCCACATTGTGTTTCCCAAATTACAATTATTTTGTGTACTTTTTTTTTTCAATCATGTGAAATTTAAATGTAATTTTTACTCAAATTAAAAGTCCTTATAAATTTTGAAGGGGCCTTTCAATACATTCACATTGTTTAAATTACAAAATCTTTTCAAGAAATTCATTTTGTTTTGTAAAAAATCATGTTGGAAAACCCTACCTGTGTTAAAAAACAAGCAACCCAAATAGTGTTGTAAAACCCTCTACAACCCAATTGGTTAGTACCCTCACCTCGATTTGGTTGGTTTTCTCCTCCAACTCCTCCACGTGCACTCCAAACTTCAGCTTTCAATGTGCAAACTAAAAACGCACCTCAATTTGGTTGGTTTTCTCCTCCAACTCCTCCATGTGCACTTCAACCTTCAACTTTCAATGTGTAGACTCAAAACACAGAGTGTTTTCACCCTTCTTTCTCCAAACCAAAAATGCACACGTCAGTCCGCCTCCAATTCCCACACCAGAAAAAAGCTTTAAAAACAACACTTATGTCGCAAGCCACGGGACCTAGTTTTATCGGTCGACAAGAGGTAGGAAAATTGACTTGATGGTGCCGTTAAATCCTATCTACCATTTCCTTGACATTTGGTCCCGTCTGCCGGTTTCATCACTTTTATCCCCTGTATGGTGGGCCTCGCACTACGCCGTCTCATCATGTTATGTATGTTTCTATGTATATTGTTATGCATGTTTTTATGCATTTTTGTATGTACATAGGTGCGTTTTGTCTACAAATTAGCCGCATGGAATTTTTGTGTTCCATTTTATAATCCCTATGTCCTTTCAAGGAATTTTAAATTCCTACCCTCATCCCCATGAAGGTTATAAAGGGAATTTTAGATTCCCTCTTGTCACATCCTACCCATGATTTTGGAGGATGGAACAAGTAACCCCTTTTGACCATTCCCAAGGGTACTTCCAAGTACCCTCCACCTCATCCTCTCATTCTCCCATGTGACGACACTTGTCATCACCTCAAGAGTTGAAATTACTTAAGGCATCTCAACCCTTGATCTATCCCTAGCTCCAATCCTCACCGTCCATTCATCTCCCTTCTCCTAAATGACTAACACTTATTCAACCACTTCATGCACACAAGATCTCTTGCCATCTTGCAACCATAGCCAAAAATCCAACAATCTATTGATCAAATTAAGCAAATACAAGGGGTTATGTTGTTGAAATCTAATCGTGAGCACATATAGCTTCAAATCCACAAGGCAATCGCACCATCAACTCAACTTGGACTCCATTTTCGTGGGTTTTGGTTCAGGTTTGAGCTTCATTTGGGCCCTAATCTGAGTGTTTACTTGGTTTTTTGCTTGGTTTCTTTGATTTCCTTGCATTTTAGTTGGCAAAAATTCATTGCACACAATTTTTTTTCCAATTCTCAAGCTAATACATACTAGAATTTAGAATCTTCATTGTTAGCACACATTGTCTAGTCATAGAGCTAAGTACTCTTGTCCATTGTATTCAATTTCCTAGCTTAGTATTTAAAGAGTTTAAGTATCCAACCCAAATTAAATAATTAATTAGTTTACGTTAGTTAAGCTTATATATGTGTTTTCTCATGTGACTTCTTAACTAAGTTTGTTGCTTAATTTTTTAGCAACATGGGTAGTCCCATGTAAAAATTCAATTGAGTGTAAAGGATAATTTAAAATCTTCTCCTATAATGATGAAACTACTAAACTTTAAGGATTGAAATTTCAACTATAGATAAATAAGGGCTGCACTCAAATCATGTAACTATTCCTTAATAAAAAAAAGGTGCCATATGATTACATATTTTCTTCCTTACTTTTTTTATAGATATTTCTTTTTTAATTTATATGATCCAAAATATTATAAGTTAACAATTACTTAAAACAAGTTAAAAAAAAAAGCTTTTTAAAAAAAATAAAAGATGAGAACACCAACTAAACTTATAAAAAAAAACTTAAAATTTTAAGGAGCTAAATTAAATTATTTAAGGGAAACATATGTGTTATTTTCTACATGTCAAATTATGATATTTATATCAAGATTCATTTACATAGTTTTTGAGTCAAAGGTTTCACTCACATATAATTGCTTAGTTTTTGAGTCAAAGGTTTCACTCACATATAATTGCTTTAGCTTATTTTGTTTTGTAGCAATTGCTCAGATTTTTTAGGAGTCTTTTGTGGAGCTAGTGGCCATGTGACTTAAAAGCTTATAGCTACTATTTCGACTTTTGGGTAGTTACAACAAACACATGAAGATTCGTTATGTACACAAAGGTCAAAAAGTGGTTATTTAAAAATTGGTGTTTGATACATATTCTCTAGTGCTATGATAATCATTCGCTTTGACTACCACAAAATTTGCACAATTGATCCAATAAATATGCACAAATGCCCTAGTAATTGTGCACCAATGGTACCAATAAAGTTGCACAACTCCTCCAATTAAATACTTTTTTGTAACTAGTGGGTATAAAGTGAACAACTATTGGTACATTTGGAATTTTTAAGTGGGCTTTTAATTAGCATGTATCAATGCATGGGTAGGGTACAGTCCCATGGAGGGGGGCTTCCTTAAAAAAAATTAGTGGGTGTTGCCGAGAGTTTTTAGGACTATTTTAAAGTTAATGGTCCCATGAATTCAGTTTTGCAATTCAGCTTAAAAGTTCAAGCTCCAAAATTTAAGGAACAAAATCAATAAATAAATAAAAATTCTTTCATTTGTTTGTTTTTTTAGGAATTTTTTTTTTTAAGTGATAGACAAGTGGTAGAAAAAATTCCTATGCTGTAGGGGCAATTTCTAGCCCCACCTCAATTTCACTTGCTGAAATTTGCAATCCTAAAAGATAGGGGCTGCTATTTTCGAGGAAAAGATTCCAATTAATCATGTAGCATAAATTGTTTTTCTTCATGGGACCGCTTGATCCATGAAAATAGAAGCCCAAACCCCCATGAGACCAAAGAGTTATTGTCTTTCCCCTACTTCATCGATTATGATATTGCTATCAAGATTCAACTCTATAGTTTTTCAAATCAAACTCATTGACCCATATTTCATGAGTAGTGGTTCACAAGAACCCGTCTCTCTCACGATAATAAATACCCCATCGATATCAAAATAAAATTAAAATTTTTAATTCAAAATTCAAAACTTATAAACTACACCGTAATGTTAGGAAAAGATAATTTTCCCTTAGAAATGAATAAGAAAGGTGTAGAATTAAAAGCAGGAGTAGAGTACGAAGTTGAAAAGTAGATAGTCATCTGACCCGATATTTCCGAGTAGGCTTTTGTAAGCTGTTGATTTGGATCGTAGTTGCCGACAATCTGTTAATTGACGGAAAAGCGAAATTCCTGGTACGAGTTTTGCAATAGAACAAACGAATTTTTCGCGATTGTAGACGGGAAATATGAATATCTCTTTCTCGTCTATTCCGCTCATGGGAAATTCTCCACGCCATTTTCGTGATAGACATTATTTCCCATCAATTGACGGCGAGCCGAAATTTCGCCATCAAAGCGCGTGACAGAGATAGAGATAGGCCTCCTTCCACGAGATGCAGGTTGTTCTAAAGTTTGGTTATTTTGTCCGTCAATTAACAGATTTAACGGTCACGCCAGCTAAGTATTTGCGGATGTAAAGATAATTTGTTTTTATTTTTCATGCCCACAAAGGGAATTAACGAACCATTTGTCAACATTATAAATTATTATTTGCCATAGTCAAAAAGTTTATGTTCTTTTGGTATTTGCATAAAAGAATTGGACCATTTTTTTGTTGAAGGTTGTAATAGTTATCTTTATTCCCTAATGAATTTAGTGTCCCCTAAGTTAAATTAGTTTATAGTATTTTTTATTTGAAATGTATTTGTAAGGGTGAAAATTACATTTTTGGGTCTTTTTTTAATGTTTTTGAATTATAACGTTTTTGTTGTTCTTTAAGTTTGTTAAAAAAAATTAATTTAATTTTGTCATTATTTATTTTATTTGATGTAATTTTGTTGTTTTGTAGTTTATGTTGTTTCATTTGTAATTGAATTCTTATATATATATATATATATATATAGGTAGGATCTATATCTAGTTTTTGCATTTAATCAATTTCACCTTGATTTAGATTTAGGTATATTATATAGACCTAGGGTATTTTGTAGTCACAAATTTAAACTTTAAATCTTTAAATTTGAATTCCTTAATTTGGACCCACATTTCTCTCTTTTACTAGCCATTATACGTTGATTAAAGTACAACTTTATTTCAAATTACATGTTAGGTTGGTGTATTTAAGGACCGATTCAAATTCATTTAGAACATTTAAGAGAGATAAAGCAATATATTGAGCACATTTAGAATTTAATTGTAGAAGGATAAAATTAATTACATTAGCATTATGTCACCATCAATAGCATGTTACACATATGTTCATTGCCTTTGATCTTGGTACATCATCATTGAATCAATCTACAGAGGAATTTAATTAAGCATAATGTGACCGTCACAATTAGATAGATTTTGTAAAGGTGTTTGTAAGCACCGCTAGTTCCTTAATTGCATTAGCATTATGTCACCATCATTAGCATGTTACACATGTGTTCATTTCCTTTGATCTTGGTACAACATCATTGAATCAATCTACAAAGGAATTTAATTAAGGATAATGTGACCCTCACAATTAGATAGATTTTGCAAAGGTGTTTGTAAGCACCACTAGTTCCTTATTGTGATGTAGACATAAAAAGATCAAGATGCAATATTTTTTGTCATCAAGTCTCTATCAATTTAGTTCTACAAACATAGGTTCAAGTCCACACATCAATCCACTTTCACAAGTGCCAATATCAATTTCACACTTGTGGATTTAAATTAGAGTGAGACAAAATCAATTTATATATTTTGAGACACTGATTTGGACATAACCCTATTTTTTAGTACATTAGCAAACACGTTCCTAGCATCTTCAATGACATATTACATTATTGAACATCAAGCTAAGAATTTTATACATAATTCATTTATATTTTTGTATTTAATTTTACTATTAGTCCCAACTTATTTATCTATGTTGAATTTTATTTAAATACTTTATGCATTTAATCAACCTAGATATTTTTGTATATATGATTTATTCCCTGCATAAAATGGTGAACCTAACTCTCTCACATCCTTAAGGTTTCATCTTTAAAGTTTATTCCTTCTCTATTAAATTTTTATATCTAAGATTTTTTATTGCTATAAATTTATTTTACTTTTGTTTAGGGTTTGGATCCACCCTTAAGTGTATTATTTTTCTAGCTATCTCCTAGGGTTTTAGACTTTATTATGAGATCTCTTTGATCTATACCCTCCCACCCTTTGGATTTTAATTTCTATATCTAATCTTCACTAAAAAATGTAATCTCATTTCATAGATAGCTATTATTATGGAATTCTCTTTGTGCTTTAGATATTCTTCTTCCCTCTTTCATGATAAGCCCAGAGGCAATAGTTTTATTTCTACATTGGCTCTACTTATTTTATCTTGTATATGGTTCCTTGTTATTTTATTTTTTTTTAAATTTCAAAATAAAACTATGCTTTGTAATTCTAATTAGGACATATATCGTACAATATTTACACATGTATATGATTTCATGCATATGTACCATTTATACTTACATGTTATTAGACTATTAGATATGCATGTGTGATACCATGTTTTGACATCCTATGATATGGTATTGCATGTATATTCTTATTTGTATCATTGCATATAACCTAATATAAACTTAGGGAGTCGTCCAATGCACTGTGTGATACTATTTATGTGGATGCTCCTTTTTCCTTCCATAATGCTTTACCTTCGAGAATTATTCCTACATGTCATAATGATCATATATCCCTTTCCTCCACTATACATATGGCTTATGCATCTTCATGTCATAACTTTCATGATGAGATATCTCCTCCTAGGAATATACATACTTTTCATGCCCTAACTTCTCCATAAAATTATCATACAATTGGACATACATATCAAAAAATGACCAAGGTATAAAATTTACTTGATCTTTTTAAGATGTAATACATTCATATGAGACATGCATAAGTATTTTGAAGTAAGTTTTAGCTAAATTCATTATTCCTTATAATGTTAGTGTAGACACTAAAATTATTTTACCTAACCCTAATCATCGTCATGTCATTTCCTAATCATTAATTACATGTCCATTTTCCATAGTATTAATTAATCATCACACTCATCATTTATTAATCATTTATCCATTTATCACAATTAATATTAATTTAATAATTCTCATTATCCATTTAATTAAATAATAGTTTATTATTTAATTAAATGTGATCTAATTATCCACTTTCAAATAATTTCCATTTTCACTCATTAGTTAACTCCTCTTTTCTCTTTAATCATCTCAACCATCATTGATTAGTTAACTCCATCTCTATTTGGAAAGTCAATCTTCTCTCATCAGTTAACTCTTCTCCATTTTAAAAATCTCTTCTTCATTCTTCAATCAACTTAGTCTCTAAATGGAAACTTGATGTGCACATTTATCCAATTATTGAATTGAATAATTTGATATCATCCCCCCATCACTTTGAAATGACAATTTTCCCTTTTTTATTTGAGTTGATTCCATCATCAATTTAGCTAATTGAAGTCTTTATTCTTATCCCCATAGATCACAATAGATTTTTCTCAAAAAATCTATAAATAGGACCATTCCTTTATCATTTTGATGTATCTCATGCTTTATGCAATTCTATCATGTCTAAATCAAAATCAATCAAAACCAAAGTGTTATGCTATAGAGATTTAGTATCAACATTCAAGCAAGGTGAAATCAACATCAATTTTTGAGGTTTGTAATGAGGTAAAATGCTTGAATTTAGATTTGATTTTCATTTTTATATTTTTAAGTCTTTTGCATTTACTATTTTCCAATTTAAGTGCTTACACTTTGGTGAACCTTGAGAGAAAATTCTAACCTTTAACATGTATTTTCTGTGAGTTCTTTTGTTGTTTCTTATCTTTTAGATTGCATTTCTTAAGAGGTTTCAAAATCATTTTTATAGGAGCCTCCTAAGATAATTTACAAACATCATGGTTGTATTTGGAAAGTTGGTTCAATTAAATCAATCACCAAAAATCAGGTATAATTAGTCAAAGTGAGTGTTTTATTTTCAAAATTCAAACAAGCACACATTGAACTTTCTTTTTTTATGATTTTTTAATTATCAAAATTTCATAAGGATTCTAATGGTATAGTTAATCTTTTAGTTTTAAAGATTTATTTTCATGTTTATAAATGATTGTTGAATGGAACCCCTTTTCACCATCAAAGAGATAAATTCATAAATAAATCCTTTTCTCAAGCCAAAGTGAAAAATAAAAACTTTTTAAAAAAATTGTTTTTGCAAGAAAACTATAAGAAGATGAGTTTATAGAAATTTTCTCTTTTTTTGTGCCTTGTTTATGCATGTCTTTTTCAAATCATTGTGATGAAGTATTAAAATGAACAATACACTTTTCAATTTGGTTAATAAAATAATAACAATATTTTAATCCCAAAGGGGTGTGTGCATATGCTCTTCTCTCTCACACTTGTGTGGTCTTGAGAATTAGAAACACCAGTTCATTTTATTTTTAGGGCCCGAACTATCTAGGGATCTCATCACCCTAGAGGACAACATTAACTCCAATATTTTGGTGAAGTATAAATAGCGAGGGGTGAATTGAAATACATGTCTCTTGGAAGTTGTGAATTTTTCATTTAGGCTAAGCCCACAAGACCTTTATACCTTGGGGAAGTGAAGGAGCTATTCTCTTGGTTGTTTGACATCTTTGCACTTTCAAATTCATGGATCAATCCTCATGTGCCCTTGTGGTATATCGAGGATTCCCCTAGATAACATGTATAGCCTATCTTGAGTTCTTCAGTTATCTTTTAGTGTGGTGTAAGGGATGCAGATCACACCATGAAGTTACACACAACATATTTCCATGTGATGAGATAGAGCTAACCAAGTTAGATCTTTTAGAAACCTTTGGTAAGGGATTTAATGTATACATGACTATCCCTATATATCCACTCACAAGTAGATAGTACCAATTGTAGGCCCACACTAAGAGCCACTCCCACCTAATTAATTTTAGGATTCTTGGTATGTCTTCAATCTATGCTTGTTATTGTTAGATTAGAACCTCTCCATTTGAAACCTGATGGGGGATTTATCCATTTTTGAGAATTAGTCTTTTTCTTAGTATAGGGTTTCAAAACCAAAAACCCAAAAATAATGAAAAGCCAAGAAAACCAAAATATTTGAAAAACTAGAAAAACCAAAAAATTTAAAAATCTAAAAAGTATTTTATTTACCTCATGCTATGGTTTAGAATCCAACCTTTATCTGCCAACTAAACCATCCTATCCATCCTAATCCAACTTTATAATGATGCCTTCATCTTACCTTGATAGTCTCCTTAGTCAAATTGAAAACCCATTCTCTGATGATGAGGATGATGAGAGTCTTGTGGATTACCCAATGTATGACCCCTATGATGATAGTGAGAGTCTTTTGGATCACCCAATGTATGACCCTTATGATGACCAAACCTTAGAGTATATTTCCTTAAGCAAGTGTGATCCATGCATGTTACAAGAACCTATAATCCCTAGTCAATCATCCATCTACCCTCCTTTTCAACAATTTGTGATCGCTAGCCACCCATCCATCTAGCATCAATACCAAAAACCACCAACATTCCAACCTAGTTACCAACAACCCCAAACATTTCAACCTACATAACAACAACCATATTTCCAACAACATATCAACTTTAGTCACCCATATATGGATACCCTCAATATCAACAACCAATTAACATAATCTATACCACTAGCATATGCATATTTAATACTATATAAAAACATATCGAGAGATATCCTTCATGAGGCACCTATTGCACTTTTATGTGATAAAATGATTAGAAAAATAGGTGCCTCAAGAAGGATATCTCTCAATGTATTTTATATATTATTAAATATATATCTGCTAGTAGAAATCACACTTGCAACATGTAAGACATTATTTGAACCCTAAACCTAACCTTAATTGTAAATTCAAGATTTATCCTAAAACCTTATCCTTACCCATAACCTTAATTGAACTCAAACCCTAAACTTGTAACCTTAATTGAAAACTAACCTTAACCTTAACCCTAATACTAAGCTTAACTCTAATTGAAACTTAACACAAACCTTAATCCTAATTGAAATCTATTCCTAATTGAACCATATTCACTTACCATTTATCAGGGTTTGATTAGGGGTTCAAATTTTATCTTGGTTCACTTGGCATTAATATCCTGACAAACCTTACCTTTATCATTTGCTTTGATTTAATAGGCATAATTTTCCCCCCAAACACTTATTCTTGGCATTCATTATTATATGGTTCATATGGAGTACTTTTCTTCATAAAAACTTTATGTTTGGTTTAGGTTCTAATGGAACAATATTTTCCACAATCACTTTACCATTAAATACCTTGTACTTATTGTAGGTTTTTTGATATTCTATAAACATTGTGATAGATCAATGTGCATTAAGATGTGATTAAGTCATGTGCACTTAGAATGTGCATCTCCATAAGGAGTTTTCATTTTCCTTTTAACGATTGTAGGAATTTTAAGGTATGTACGAATTTAAATTGCATTCGGACATAGATTATTAGGGACAGATGGAGCTTATTTCTCCACAAAGTCTTTTCCTTCACTTTTACCTTTAATTCATAAAATTTATGGATTTTCATGGTGCATTGACATGACTTTGGTTAGTCGATTTCACTTGGACCAAATTTTCTTATAAAGTGGTACTTTCCTTTGCTATTGCTTATACGAAATTTCTATGCATCAAGATGTGAAGGAAAGCATGCATACTGGATATAGAACTCTTAAGGTCAAGTTCGGTCAGAAGTTATTCTTTTGAAAATACAATAAATTAGGTTGCTACGAGATTTTCGGGAGGTTCAAGTGCTACATGATACAAAAGTCCAATATTAGGTTTAGATGGACCACCTTCTCTCAATAATGGCATCATCGAGAATGAAGATGATGTCAACATTTTGGAAGGATGGCTTAATTAAGCCTTTGGAAATGATGGTGTTAGCATGATGTATGGATGGCATCATTAATGTATGGACTCAAGCATTGTCAAGTGAGCTAGATGGTTACACCAAAAATATCTTGTTTAGATGAGAGTAAAATGTCTATAAGGAATAGGTGACATCATCATGAAATAAGCATTGTATAGATTGTGGGAATATTGAAGTGAATTGGAAAATTATGATAAAAATATGCTTAGTTTGATTTGGCCTGAGGATGGCGTTTGCGTGCTCTGCAAGCCGAGCTAGGGCGATCGTGCCCTAGCTCGTTCTCTGTGTGTTGCTCGCTTCTGCGTTGTGGGGGGGGGGGTTTGAAGCTATCGGGGCTGTGGTGGTGGGGTTTTTTTCTTTTCTGGAGGCCTTCTTGCTACTGTTTGGGTGGCTTGTGGGTGGAAGGGTTTTGATCCTGCCCTTGGGGTCTTTTCTTTTTTCCATTTCTTGCTAAAGTGTCCTGGGGGTTTGCATGCCTGCTGGGGATCTTGTTTTTTGCTATGCCGGGTGGGGAAACATCTGGGGTTAGCCCCAAATTGGATTTCCGTTCAGCATTTGGTTCGAAGCCTTCGGCGCATGGAGTGAATGTTTTTGATAATACGCTGTTTTCTTCAGAGATGGAGATGAATGATCTAGGATCGGTTAATGGTTCCCGAATTACGAAGATTAATGGGTGTTTGGAAAGATGCAAAGAGCGACCGAAGCTGATTATCCCGATGGAAATGCTTGCAGATGATATTGAATACTATTCAAGGCACTCTTTTTATTGCAAGTTCATGGGTTTGAGAGTCTCGCTGCATTTTTTGGAATCCTGGGCTCAACGGACTTGGATGCCGGAGGGGGAGATGGAGATTAGGCTCCTTGCGAACAACTTTTTTATGGTCTCTTTTGATTGCATGGCAGATCGGAATAAGGTCTTCGAGGGTGGCCCCTATTTTTATAACCAGGTGGGTTTGTTTATCAAGCCATGGCATGCTGGCTTCAACCCGACTGAGGCAATACCGAGTCGGATTCCAGTTTGGGTTCGGTTGCCGTGGTTTCCAGTTGAGTGTTGGCGGGATGACGTGTTGCATTTGGTGGCTTCAATGCTCGGTAAACCTATTGGGTCTTCACAACAGACGCAGTACAAAAAGGTAATGACTTTTGCTCGTATCTGTGTAGAAATTGATTTAAGCAAGCCACTACCAGATTCTGTTGAAGTGAGTGCTGGATCATATACTTGGGTTCAACAGCTAGATTACGAAACCCTACCTTTTCGGTGTCGTCTTTGTCATGAATATGGTCACTTGCAGCGTAGGTGCCCTAGGGCTAAGCCTGTGGGGCCCCAACCTTCTCAGCCTTCTCGTAATCCTCCTAGGACTGATAATGGTAAGGAGCCTATTCCGGGTGATGGTAATGGAGATGATGGTTATGTCCCTGTTAAGGCTCGCAATAGGAATCGGGGCCAGAAGCGGACCTTGAGGGAGAGGCAGGATGATGAAACTTTTAATAGGTTTGAGGTGCTGGATGATCTCAGCCAGGAGGAAGTGAATCCGGGGTTGCTGAACTTGGATCAGGGAACTTTGGGTACAGGACAGGATGGGCCACCATTGGAGGCCATGCAGGATGTGCAGGAGATTGGGGTTGGGCAGATGGATACAGATCAACAATTGATTGTCCAGACTGAACAAGAATCTTCTATTGGAGCTTCGAAGAGTGGTGGAGGTGGCTCCCCATTGCCCCTGAAAGGTGGCAAGGATGTGGGGAAGAGCTCTTTGGCCTCCTCTCGTTTAGGTATTCAGCAAAATGAACTGAAGAAAGGGGTTGGTGACAGGACTTCCAAGCTGGGAAGGAAAAAGGATATGGAGAAGATTAAATTAACTGGGGAAACTTTGGTGGAGTCAGGGTCAGTCAAGACTCTTGATTCACATTTTTCATGCCCCCAGAAATGATTGTTCTCTCATGGAATGTAAGGGGCTTGAACAGTGGCCCTCGACAAAAAGTTGTTCGTGATTTGGTTAGGAATCATTCTCCGGATGTTCTTTTTCTTCAGGAGACTAAATTATCTGTAGATAATATGTTGGCCATGGCTCCTAAGCTGTGGAAATATGGTGAATGCCAGTGTGTGGGGGCTCTTGGTGCTTCTGGAGGGGTGGCTTGCTTTTGGAACCCTCGGAAGATTTTCCCCTTATGGTGGATGTCCTCTAGATCCTCTATATCCCTTGTCGCCTCTTGGTATGAGACTGGTGAGTGTATTCTCCTCTCTAATGTGTATGCTCCTGTTGAGTTTCTGGGTAAACAACTTCTATGGTCCCATCTTCGTTTTGTTCGTAGCTTAGCTCCTTACCATCCGTGGGTTATGGCTGGCGATTTTAATGCTATTGTGGAATTGTCTGAGAAAAGAGGTGGAATTCCTAGGTTGGAGCCTTCTGCTCTGTTATTCAGAGATAGCATTTCTGAATTAAATCTTATTGATGTTCTACCTAGTAATGGTCGCTTCACTTGGAATAATAGGAGAATTGGTGAGAGTTGTGTTGCTGAGAGGCTAGATCGTTTCTTGGTTTCCTGTTATTGGGTTGGAAACTTATGGTCCACTCGATCTGAAATTCTTGATTGGAGAGGTTCTGATCATTGGCCTATTAAGCTTAGTATTATCTCTGCACGGGGGCCTCGGTCTCCCTCATTCAAGTTCCAGCTTATGTGGTTACGGGATCCCACTCTTCATGATTATGTGGCTGAGTGGTGGCGGATTGGTAGACCAACTTTTGGTACGGCAATGTACACATTCTCCAAGCTTCTTCAGTTTGTCAAATATCAGCTTAAAAGGTGGAATCGGCGATGTTTTGGTAATATCTTTCATGCTAAGGTTGCCGCACAGGAGGAGTTGAATAATATTACGCGGTTGATTCGTGAGAATGGGGCCTCTGAGGATCTTCTAAGGGAGGAGGCTAAGACTTTGAAAGTGGTTGAGGAATTTGAATTGCGGGAAGAAATCTATTGGAAGCAAAAGGCCCGGGTTGAATGGTTACAGGAAGGTGATAAAAACACCGCCTTCTTCTTCAATTCTGTGAAGGATAGGAGGCATGGTAATTCCATTCCTTTTCTGGTGAATGATAGGGGTGAACGTCTTGCCTCGTTTCAAGAAATCTCTGCTGAGGCATCTCAGTATTTTGCTACTTTATTTAGGGAGGATTCACAAGGGGGCTCTGTTGAGGAAGCACAGGTTCTTTCTTGTATTCCTCAGTTGGTCTCCAGGGAGGCGAATGAGTATTTGATGAAAGATATCTCTCTTGATGAGCTGGAGGGGATTGTGTTTCAGATGAAGAAGGGTAAAGCTCCTGGTCCCGATGGTTTCCCGATTGAATTTTTTCAGGAATTCTGGGATATCATAAAGTTGGATCTTCTGGCTGTTGTCCTTGAGTCCCAAAGGAATAAACAGATGCTTCGTGCTCTGAACTCCACCTTCCTTGCTCTCATACCCAAGTGTGAAGGGGCTGATAGGTTATCTCAGTTCCGGCCTATCTCTCTTTGCAATGTGGCTTATAAAATCATCTCAAAGTTATTGGCTGAGAGACTGAAGAAGTGGCTTAAAGTGTTGATTTCGGAGGAACAGAGTGGATTTGTGGCAGGTCGGCAGATTCTTGATGGGGTTGTCATTGCTACGGAGACCATCCACTCCATGGACAACTCCCATGAGAAGGCTATGTTCATTAAGCTGGATATGGCTAAGGCTTATGACAGGGTTAGATGGTCTTTTTTGCAGAAGATCCTTGTTGCTTTTGGTTTTGGTGAGGAGTGGATCCAATGGGTCATGAGCTGTGTCACATCTGTTTCCTTCTCAGTTTTGATAAATGGAGATCATTCTAAACTTTTTGGTGCCTCTAGGGGTTTGCGCCAAGGGGATCCTCTTTCTCCGTATCTTTTTCTGCTTCTTGTGGAAGGCCTTGGTCGTTTGTTGAAAAGAAGGGTGGAGCTTGGCATCATTCAAGGTTGGCGATGGGGTGGAGACTTGCCTCCGCAATCTCATTTGCAGTTTGTTGATGATACTGCCCTGATGGGGATGGCTACTGTTAGGGAAGCTACTAACTTGAGGCAGGTGTTGGACATATATCTTGTTGCTTCAGGACAATTGATTAATGAGGAGAAGTCTTCCATATTCTTCTTCAACACGCCGAGCCCCATACAGAGAAGAATTGCTAATATCTTAAGGTTTCAGATAGGGGTTCTCCCTTTGACTTATCTGGGTTTCCCAATTTCTGTTCGCCATCTTCCCAAGGGTTCTTGGCAGAATATTATTGATAAGCTCCGTGCAAAAGTTAATCATTGGACCCACAGATGGTTGTCTTTTGCGGGGCGGGTTCAGCTTCTCAAGTCGGTGGTGCAGGCTCTCCCTACCTACAGATGTATGCTTCAGGTGGCTCCGATGGGTTTTCTGAGGGAGTTGGATTCTCTTGAAAGGTTCTTATGGGCGTAGGCTTCTTCTTCCAAGTGGAGCCTGGTTAGGTGGGATGTTGTGTGCAGCCCAAAGCAATTTGGTGGTCTTGGTCTTCGACAGTCTGCGTTATCTGGAGTGGCTGTGGCTGCTAAGCTATTTTGGAGATGGTGTGTGGAACAGGATCAGCCGTGGGCCAGGATATTATCTCATAAGTATTTCCCGGGGATTCCACGGCAGGATCTTCCTCGTTACCCTCTTGAGGGGAAAGGTTCAGTGATTTGGAATACTCTTCAGAAGGGTGCAAAGCTTATTAAGGAAGGTTTATTTTGGATCTGTAGACGAGGAACTGAGGCTCTCTTCTGGTCGGATTCTTGGGATGGATTCCCTCCACTTACTTCTCAGTTCCCCAATCTACTTCCTTTGTGCCAAAGATTTCTCGAGGCTGGCTGGGCTAGGGTGAGTGACTTCAAGTCTGTTGCTTCTTTTGGTCAGTTGGAGGTAGCTCATTGGAAGGATCCCGCAGAGTGGCCAGATTTGGGACTTGCGGAAGAAAGTGCTGAGCTTCACAAGATTCTTCATAGTAGGAGTTGTAGTTCTCTTCTGGAAGAAGATATTCTTGCTTGGACCCATAATCCTAAGGGGGTTTACTCTGTTGCTTCTGGTTATCAGGTGTTATTGGCTCAGAAGCTAACTGGGGCAGAGGTTCATTGGTGGAAAAGGGTGTGGAATAAACTCTCGTGGCCTAAATGCAACTTCTTTGTTTGGACTTTGGCTTGGAATAGGTGCTTGACCTGGGATAACATTCGTAAACGGGGATTTCAAGGACCTTCAATTTATGTTTTGTGTGGGGGAGCGGAAGAGGATTCTTCACATTTGTTCTTTCGGTGCCCCTTTGTTGTGCAACTTTGGCATTGGTGGTGGGAGGTGTGGAAGCTTCCCTGTATTCATGCGTGCTCTTTGGTTGAATTCTGGGATAGTATGGGAAGACCTCCTTCTATGGCTTCCTTTTTGCAGGAAGTTTGGTTCGTGGGCCCTACCTTTCTGCTTTGGCAGATTTGGTTGGAGCGGAACCGCAGAATTTTTCGTGATCAGAAGTTGGTGGGTCGGCAAGTTTGGATGCGTATGCTTGGAATGGTGCAGGAGTCTGTTTTAGCTAAATGTGATGTGGTTTTCCCCTTGGAGAGAGGTGATGCTGAGTTGGTGGCCAGACTAGGTCTTCAAGAAATTCATTCATCTTTTGTCAGTTCTAGGAACTGTAGGCATGGGAAAAAGAGGGTCCAACGGGTTGGAAGGTGGTTACCTCCTCCCAATGGATTTTTAAAGATCAATACTGATGGTTCTTCTAGGGGAAATCCTGGGCCTGCTGGAATTGGTGGGGTTGGCAGGGACTCAGCTGGTTCGGTGATTTTTCTATTCTCTATACATGAGGGGGTGAAGACTGTTAACTTCATGGAGGGTCTAGCAATTCTTCATGCTATGGAGAGGGCCCTTGCTTTGGGATGGAGAAAGGTTATATGTGAAGCTGATTCACAGATTTTGATTAATCTCTTGAATGAGCGAAAGATATCTGATATAAATTGGCAGTTGGCTTCGGTGGTTCAACGGATTCTTCAAGTTAGTTCTCGGATGGAGGAGGCATCCTTTGTTCACATCCCAAGGGAGTGGAATCACGCTGCTGACTGCTTGGCCAAATGGGCCTCTGAGCAAGATAGTGGTTGGAAGGTTGAGGATTGGGATCAAGTTAACCCTGAGCTGCATCTGGATTTAGACCGGTTCTTGGAAGAGGATAGGAGGATACATGGGGATAGTTGATTTTGTTTTTTGTTGTGGGGTTTTCGCCTTGTTTTCTGGGACTGGGTCCCGTGGTTATTATTGTAATGCTCTTTTCTGATTTCTAATAAAGTTTTTACCCCTTTTTTTTAAAAAAATATGCTTAGTTCAATTAGAAGTGAAATATCCGCATGACATGTGAGAATGGAATATAAATCATACAATCTATGGAGAATATTAAGTGAAGTAGAAAATTACTCACTATGGGATTTGTGAGAGTTCACATCATAAGTAAAATTGTAGAGCTTACCTTCACAACTGAACTATTGTAAAAGTTCACATTACTAGTGGACATTTGCAGAAAGGTTAGGTGCTACTACACCTCCAGCTTCTCGATAACATGGAATGTTCTGCATCCTTATGTAGATCAATAACCCACATCCTTATATATGCTAATTTTCCACGACCAATAAAAAGGTAAGCCATTAAAAAGTGATCATGGATAAACTTGTTGAACTGAAACCCAAACCAAATAATAATAAATTTGTGGAAGAATAACCTTCATGTGAAAACTATAATGAAAGAGGTAAAGTTGTGGGTAACATGATGTTAACTCAACCCAGTTGATAATATTGCATAGGTGCATCCCAAGATACCTTGAAAACTCACAATGATTTATTTTTTAAAAATGTGTAGTTAAAATAAAATAGTAAAGGTAAGGTTTTGCAGGGATATTTGATAATCTAAAACATCTAAATAAATGGTAAATGGTTGTAGAGATATCAACTACATTTGAAACCAACACAAATATTAATAGTAGTATTAAAATTTTAGTGTTACTATTGACATTTTTATAGGAAGTCTTTTTGTTAAACTAAGATGGAGTTCAAAGGTTAATGTGAAGGCTTGGTAATGAAAGTTTAAGCAAAAGGGAAAATAAGAAAAAATTGACCAATTTTTTAGGTGCCAAAAAGTAAAGGAGAAAGAGTTTCACTTTTGGTAGCCCACATAGCAAGGAGAAACTCTAGGGTTTTCATGTAAAATGGCATTGAAGGAGTGCAAGAAGGTATGGAAGTAGAGAAGAGGCATACCAAGTTGCAGAGATTGGGTAAAGAGTATGGCACATTGTAGGGAAGTTGGAGTCTAAGTTTTAGGGGATCCATACCCACGTTGCAAATTCTTGCATTTTTTTTTTCTCATTTTGACAGGTATTTTTGAAGTTGTGAGTTTGTAAAATCTTATTCTAAATGATTGAGCATAATGAAACTCTTAAGAAGTTTAGGAAAAGTATTTGAAAGGCTCAATCCCTATCAAAACAATAAATAGACCTATAGAAGATCCATTGAGACTATCAAATGCCATCACTGAGGGGTTTTTGAAGAGATGATATTAAATATTAGAAACCAGGCTAGGGGATAATGAGTTGAGTCCATTATAAGGTCATTCCCTTTTGTAACCACCTATAGTTATAATGTGCAAACAAGTCTATGTATGAAAGCAGTGCCATATAAGCATTACGAACTTGAAGATAGCCTACAAAATTTGGTAGCACCCATAATATTTGTTTTGAAGAAAGGGGCAGTCTACAATCTAGAATATAGCGGTGTTAAAGATAATAGGACATGGTAAATAAAACAATGCAAAGTAAAAGGAAAGATAGTCCATATAAGTGCAATAAAGGGGTAACTTAAGAAAGATAAAATCCATGAAATACAAAAGAGAGAGTTCATATTGTTGATAGTCTCATGAGAAAAAAATGATAGAGGTCTTAGTGTTATTTAATGGCAATCAAAACACAAAGGATAGAGAAAATGATAGTAATAAAAGGGAAGTGAGTGTCAAGCTATCTCTAATGATTAATTAACTGGTGCTAATAATTGTAGTGTAGGAAAATGTACTCCTTTACATTTTCACACTATGTTTGCATCCCCTTAATTAATTAGACTCAATTAAGCTTCTAATTGCCTAAATTATGCATTCCTAAGCCTTATTAAATATTTCCATTTTCAAAAGAGAAACCGACATTAAACAAATGCTAACATTATTTTAAACACCTTGAAAATTGTGTTTCCTAGATTTAGGTCCCAAGACCCATTCGCCCAAGGGTGAATGGGTCCTCCTTAAGTGCCAAGACCCAATTTCTAATATGTTTTTTATGGCATTTTAATGATTCAAATTCAACTTTTAAATGTCGGCTTATGGAATCTAATTTTTGGGAAATTAGATAAACACCTATAAATACATAGTTATTTTATCAATTCAAATCTAAATTACATAATTCAAATTTCATATGAGAAAAAAATATTGGCAAGAGCATTGATGTGCAAATTTATCAAGCATCTACAACATCAAATCAATATCATATCATTATGTCAAATTTCATGTGTGTTCATATTATGTTTTGGAGCTAACATTGTGATGTAGGTTTCAAGCATTCAAGAAATCATTCAAGCCAATTCATGCAAGATCCAATCCTTAGAGAGATGTGCTAGACTTCAATCCTCTAAGGGAAACCAGTAAGGGTTTGGTGAGTTGTGAAATAGCATTGTTCATTCATTACTCCTTACATTTTTTCATTATTTTATCATCAAGGTTTAATTACCAAGTCGGGGTTTGACCAAGGAAAACCCCTATTCACCCAAAAAAAAAAATTCCCCTCTATTTGTGTATGTATATTTGTAGGTGAAGAAGGACTGAAATTGTATCAAAAGTGTAATTTTGTAAAGTTGTCAAAGTTGTCAAGCCACAAAAACTCACCTAAAAATTTTATTTTTAACTTTTCGATAATGGAATCTAGAGGAATTAGGAGCTAAGATCCAAGATCAAAGGATTGTGAAATTAGATTTTGGACCCCTGTACAGAGACCCATTCACCCTAGGGCGAATCTATCCTAGTAGGACACTCAACAACCACTTTTGGTGACAGGTACACATCAATTTTCCCTTCTCATATCTGCCATAAAATTACTATTTTTGTCGGTGCTATCCTTAATATCTGCATTTCATGTTTTACATCATATAATTGAGTTCATTAGGAATTTTATTTTCATCTCCCAAAAGTGCATTTTAGTCATTTTTTGTCATAAGGATCAATCAAAGATCCCCCATCCCCATAGAGTTGACTCACCTCAAGGTTGAAAGTCAATTCTACCTTTGGGAGAGATCTCCCCTTTTTCCATATGAAACTAGGAAAAGTGAGGGTGTGTTAGTCCATAATTTCATTTTGGTGAACCCTTTATTCCCCCTCTTCCATTTTTCGATGTTTCATATTGGTGAACTTGACATTATTACACTATAACTTTCTAATTTGGAGATCCTTCAAACCCTAGATCTAGGATTTTTCATTAGTTTGCATTGTATCTCATTTAGGATTTTCAAAATTGCATTAGTTTGTATTTCATTTAGGGTTTTAAAATTGCATTTTGCATCCATTAAAACCTCAAAAATCTAAAAAATTGCGTACATATTGCATTCATTTTACATAATAGTCTACATATTAGTGATTTTTAATCATTTGCATTAGAAAATTCAAACAAAATTACATCTAGAAAGCTATCATTTTTCTTGTTGTTTGTCATCAAAATTGTACTTGTATTTCATCATAACTTTCTGGAAATTCGTAACTGAAAGTGTCTATTTAAAACCTGAATTAGAGACTTTAAATATCAACTCAGAAAACCAGATCTTAATTTTTCAACCCCTGTGCAAGGACCCATTCACCCTAGGGAAAAATGTCCTTATACAGGCCATTTTCCAAATTTATGGGCATTAAATATGTCTCTATTTGTTTTTTTTTTGGATGTTTTCATATCTCAATTTTAGTTTCTAGAATTACAGTTTTTTGAAATTGTTTGCATTCAAGTTAATTGGTCAAAATAAGTGCATGGTTCAAACATAAAATTTGCATTCAAAAGTCATAATTTTTAGTTTCTTGCATTCAAAATTCAGAAAATTCTTGCATGTCATATCTGAAAATTATATTATCTCTTTACATATTTGCATTGTCCTTCCTATTATGGGTGTTTGCTACATTTTTTAAATGCTTTTTGTCCATTTTGGGTACCCTTTTGGTTTGGTAAAAATTGTATGAGTATTACAACCTGGTGTCTTATTGCTAATACTTTAGTGAGACATAGTTTGAGACTCATGGCATCTCATGCCGGTACATCCGTTGTGGATCTTGGGTTTTCTAACTCTTTCACTCATAGTGTTGACACTAGTCAACCCATGTTGGAATCCATACCTGAAATAACATGTCCTATGGCCTCCAATCCTATTGATGTTGAAACCATTGTTGCTCATGTTCCTTAATAAAACTTGCAAAAAATGGATAAAGCCTTAGAAAAACTTCAAAACCTTATGAGTGTTGAATATATTGCTAGTACTATGGTTCCTATCATAAATAACATGAGGAGAATGCTTGATAATGAATTGGGAATAGAAATTGTACAAAGCTTAGCTCATATCATTGACAATCATGTTCCTACAATGGCTAGTTGTGCTCAAACTTTGGAATAAACTCAAAGTCAAGGTGGAAATAAAATTACCCCCTACAACTGTGGCCTCTATTCCTACATACACTCCTTCAACTGTTACTACAAAAAGACAACCAACTAGCAACGTCAATCCAACTTTGGGTATGTCCATTGGGAATCATTTTAGCTTTGTGAACTCCGACATCATATCTCCTAATCCATCACCTCTCACAAGCTTTCAACTCACTTCATGTCCTCCCAACACATATACACCTCCACCTTATTTGCCTCCATCTCAAAACATAACCAATGATACTACAACACTCCTTCAACTGTTACTGCAACAAGACATCAACTAGCAAAGTCAATCCAACTTTGGGTATGTCCATTGGGAATCCTTTTAGCTTTGTGAACTCCAACATCATATCTCCTAATCCATCAACCCTCACAAACTTGCAATTCACTTGTCCTCCCAACACATATACACCTCCACCTTATTCACCTCCATATCAAAACATAACCAATGATACTACAAAACCCCTTCAACTGTTATTACAAAAAGACAACCAACTAGCAACATCAATCCAACTTTGGGTATGTCCATTGGGAATCCTTTTAGCTTTGTGAAATCCAACACAATATCTCCTAATCCATCACCTCTCACAAAATTGCAATTCACTTGTCCTCCCAAAACATATAAACCTCCACCTTATTCACCTCCATCTCAAAACATAACCAATGATTTTTTTCCTCAACCAAATTTTGCAAAATGTGTCATCCCTCCAACAAAAAATTTCCACAAATCAAAATGGCCTACCTTCACAATATGTCAAACACAACCCATTGTCATTGGAGATATTTGAAGCAAAAATGCCACAAGGCATAGAGATTCCTAGATTTGAGAAATATGATGGTAAAGGAGATCCTACCAACCATGTCTCAGCATACACAACCTTATCTAGTGACTTCATTTTTGAAGAAAAGCTCTCGGCTAAGGTTTTTCCTAGATCCTTGAAAGACACAACCTTGGAATGTTTTTTCTCCCTACTGAAAAATTCAATTAGTTCATCCAGTGAACTTGTTGATACCTTCCTCAACCATTTTCAAGTGCACATTGGTCCTAAGATGGCCTTACCCAATTTAATACAATGTAAACAAAACAAAGATGAAAAGGTCATTGATTTCATAGCACAATACCAATTTCTCTACTCACAAATCAACATTAAGATTATTGATGCTGATCTTCAAAGATTATTCATTGAAAAATTACAAACCAATATTCAAGATAAGCTTGGGATGATGATATTCCCTTCCTTCACTCGCTTGTGCATGACTCTCCATGACTATCAGAATTTGGTTAGTCATCGTGAAGCAAAAACTTCCTCCAATTGTCCTGAAAATTTTGAATTCATGCCTCATAAAAAAATTTAACCATTCAAGAAACAAAATAAAGGATTTATATAAATAAATTCCCCTCAAACAAATCAACAAGTTCAAGCTCAAGTGGCTGCTATAAAAACAACAAATCCATATCAATTTAGGGACATGACTAGATAGTTTATTTTGTTACCCGATACCCTTCATTCCATCATGTTGCAACTCATGGGAAAGAACTTAATTACCTTAGCTCCTATTAGAACCCCTGATCCTACTAAGCCTTTACCCCCAAACTATAATCTAAATGCATTTTTCCATTATCATCGACAAAATAGAAACGATATAGAATGATGCATGCGTCTTAAAAACATTGTGTAAGACCTCATTGATTCTAATCACATCCAGATTGGTAGTGTTAATGATCAAGGAAATAAGTCTGTTGCCCCACCCAACCAAAATTTACAAATATTTACCAATCCAATTCCAAATCATAACATCTCATTTGTTAGAGCTAGTGACACCAAGAATAATGTGATGAATGTTGACAATATACAAGACATGACTAATGATGACATGATTGAAAATGGGGATGATATACACACTATGATCAACCTCATTGATGTTCAACCTCGTAAGGGCCAAACCAAAATGTCTCTTGACATTGCTTTCTCACAAAATGACATAATTAAACAAGAACCTGATGGTCCTCTTTACATAGCTAGAAGAATCAATGACAAGCCTACCAATGGGTTATTAATTGATCTCGTGTGTATAGAGAATGTGATCACCAAGGAATTCTTGTTTGTGCATGAACTTTATCAAGATTCTTATGAACAATCAAAAGCATGGATCAAAACACATAATGGTTGTGCTTTCCCTACAATAGGTTTGATCACTCTCCCCTTAAAAGTTGGACCAAAGAAAATAAATGTCTCATTCTCCATCATCCTATCATCAAACCAATTCCATGTGAAGCTAGGCTATCCATGGCTATGATCCATGGATGTCATCCGATCAGTACTAGTGCATACATGCTTAAAATTTCCATTTAAAAATGAAATTTTCACTGTGAATCATTGCAGTTTTAATCTTGTGTCTTCGAGTGGAAATTTCTCATTGGATTTATTTTGGCCCAACCTATGGAACCTATTAAGCCTCATGAGGACTTCTTTTTAAAATCTTATCAAAATTTCAAAGAAAAGCGCATAGCAGAATTATCTCTTAGCAATATCCCTCAACCCATGCTTGAGTCTCCTATCATTGATGAAACCATGATTGAACCAAAAGCTCTTCTGAGTAACCAAGAAAAATCTATGAAAAATAATTTGCCTATTTCCTATAAGAGACCAAGATATAGCCATACAATTCTTGTTGTTCCTCCTAAGATAAACAAGTTTATAAACCCAAAGAGAAAGTGGTTGACCAACTCTTGATGTTTCCTTCCATTCATCCTTGTAAGATGAAAAGAAACCTATGGTTGATAAATCCACTCCTACATAATCACAACTTGAAAACCATGCAAAAAGAAACCAAAATGCTAAAGAGCGTAGGCATAGACGTCGTACTATCACTCATAAGTTAAAAGAAGATAATAAACAAACAAGCCAAGATCATAATTTAATTCAAGCAAAACATGATGATTCTCCACCTTTGCCACAACCAAAACATGAAACCTCTGTGGAAATTATCATTAGGCCTCCTGTTGTGATTAACTTGGATGATGATGATGATGATGATGATGATGAGAATGCTAAGATTGATGAGGAAGTGCATAATGAGCTGAATTTTTTATTTTCCTCTTCCATGAGCTTAGATGATGAAAACCGTGATGATCCTCCCAACAAGAGTGAATCACCACATGTTGAACCTGGTGATTTCCCTAGTACGAAACTCATTGTTTCCCATTTAGCTAGTCATCCACCTTCTGTATATGATGAAAAATATTGGGATGTAGATGACTTTCTTTAGGTTAGCTCGCATGTCTCATACTAGCTTTATGTCGATTCATGTTATTTGTGTGATTGCATGAGCATAATGTGATCCCTCGTACTATGTTGCTTGGTGTATCTTTATGTTTGTGAGCCTACTCTATATGATCCTTTTCACTCCATTGGTGCAAGGATACAAAGGAAGCGAATCTGTTGTGACATTCTTTTATTTATATCTACATTCTTCTATTTGTTGTAACCATTATCTTTTCATTTGTCTTATGTTTTCCTTTTGGGGATGACGCAAGGCATCGAGACATTTAGGTCTCTTCCATGTTGACCCCAAAGGATTCTCATTTGTTTCCATTCTCTATGTGTTGTTCTTCCTTTGTTCTTGTTGTTCCATAAGTTATTTAGGGAATGATGATGTTTCCAAGCTTGATTATATCACTATAGAAAAGACATACATTGACCCCAAATCCATGGATCCCTTATGTGTTATCTTAGGATTACATGTAGGGGGAAACCTCATTTCATGATGTAGCTTCATTTGGAAACATATGTTTGGCATAGGTCTTTCCAAATAATCTCTCATGTCTCTTTCATCTATTGGATTTTATCATATTCTACTTTAAAGTAATTGCTCACATCATGGTGTTTATAAATTTCTGTAAAGTGGGGGGCATTATGCCTCCCACTTGTTGCTTGCTTAATGTCGTGACCTCTTGTTCAAAGTGTGGTCTTCTTATTTCACATGATGTGTCTTCTTGTTGGTGACATTGGGATTGATGTCCTTCAAGAGCATTACCTTTCTTGGCATATGACATTCCTCTTAGCAATAATGTTATGGCTTACATTCCCTAAGGTGTGAATCTTTTATCTCTTGACTAGTCCTCTCTTGATGGTGATATCAAGCAGATGTTCCCTAAAGTGAGACCTTTCACGAATTAAGCAAAAAACCTTTGACTATCTTAAACAAATAATTTTGGCCACTAAGCATAACACAACTTGCTTGGTGGTGCCTTTTTTTCATGAGTGTCTAGCATAATGTAGCTTGCTAGCCTTGTGATTGTCATATGTGGCACCTTATCAAATTTACTAGGGAGTATAACTTTTGGCATGGTTGATGTATGGGAGCTTGTAGACCTGGCATGACTTTCCCATCAACACTTGTTTTGTGGGTACACACCTAGTGTATATCAGACTCCATTAGACCTTGTGTGTTTCTCACTTGTTTGGGCTTACTAAGTGTATATCAGACCACACTTGTGAGCATGCTTTTCATGGAAACCTAGCATAACACAACTTGTTTTCCTATGGTTCCATGAGAGTGTGTTTGATGGACTTGGCATAACACAAATTTCTAGTTCATCTTTTCTTGCATTAATTTTGACATTGTATGATGTTGCATCTCATGTCACTACTGCATTTGTATGTCTCTTTTTGCCTTTGTTGGTTTACCATGGGATCTTTTATCTTGGGGGCTTGATCATCCTCCTCAATCCTTGCTATCTCATCTTTCTAACAATTGTACAATTAGACCTCTCTTGACTTATTTGTCTACTTTAGTGTGAGTTTGAGTGTAGGGTTCATACTCTCACTAAAGTGGGGGCTCAATGTAACGTAGGAAAATGTACTCCTTTACATTTTCACACTATGTTTTCTTTTTCTTATCTTTTTATGTTTTCTTCTTACTAGATTTTTCCTTCTTCTCCCTCATGTGGATCACAAAGGCTTTTTCTTCTTTCTCTACTTCAACCTCTTCATCTATATCCACAATATCAACTTTTTGCTTCTTTATACTTGATTCACCTTGTGAAGCTTCTCCTTTTCTCTTGTAGACCAACTATGGTCCTTCTTCCTCCTCCTCTTCATCATCTACATTCACACCTAATTACTGCTCTCTGGTAGCCTTGGTCTTCACTCTTCTTTTCATCGGACCAATTTTTGTGCTATCAGAGTAAACTTTTCCTTCTCAGGCCTCTTTTGTTGTTTTACCAGAGAAGTCTTCTCCTTCATCAGAGCACTCTCAAGTACTTTTCTCTTTTCTCCTACAATAGGCTTAGTCCTAGAGGACTTATGAGCAACAAAAGGAGTGGTAGCTACTCTACCAGATCTTCTTGCACTAGATGAACCTATTAGAGCACCAAACGTAACCTTAGCTTTTTCTACTTGTTCTTTGGAGATACCCGTAGCCTCTATAACTGTTGCAGTCATTTTCTCCACTATCTTCTTTATTTATGATTGCCTTTTGTCAAAGTGGAATTCCATTGATTTTTCTTCATATGTTCCATACTTCTCTTTGGAAGTGTCTCTTGGCTTGCTTAGCATGTATTCCACAGACCCTACAATATCTTGCTTAGTGATTTCATATCCCATTTATGGGATCCACATTGTTTTAGGCTCAATAGCCTATATTGATGCATTCATCCTTTGTCAAGAAGAATGTAATATCATTCTTGTACTCCACCATCTATTGGGGAATCCTCTCCCTTCCTTGCATCCTCTTCTGAAACACTACAAAGAATGCCAAAAGGGCATCATCCTATTCCTTAGCATCTCCTAGGCCTCTAAAAAGTCTTTGATATGATGTGCTACATGTTTTCCTTGTAGCCACACAACATTCTTTGTTTTGGGAATTTCTTTCAAGAAATAAAATAACAAACATATCACCAGTGTGTCATATTTAAAAGGATACCTTGAGTCCTTTGTCTTTTGTAAATTCTCCATCAGCCACTATCTCAAAATCTTGCACAAGTCATAGTCATCTCCTTTCTCCATCATTTCATAGGTAGTATTAATGGTGATGGCTGAAACCAACTTTTCTTTGTTTGAAAAGTAGCTTTTGTAACCAATCATCATTGTGGCATACTTCACCGAAGGGTTTTGATGTTCTTTATTGTCAATGCCCTCTTGTCATATGTTGCACTAGTAAGTTCCATCACAACCTCATTCTTTATTGACCTAAGCACCAAAATTGGTCCGTTTGGGCATAACCCTATTACTTTCCTAATCACTTCCTTTGTGATCATCTTGTGCATAACCATCCACACAAACTTTTCATGAATGTGGTTCAATGCAATTCTCACCCAAGAATTATCATGGAAAAATTTAGGAAACTCTTTCCAAACATCGAGCTTCTTGGCAACTAACTTCTGATACTCCAAATTCAATGCAAAGTCATCACCAGTGAGCTCATTTTCCCACACATCACCAAGCCTTGAATGATTTTACTCCTCTAATTTTCCATGTATGTAGTTTTTTATTTCCTCAATATGTAGGACACCATAAGGAACCCTCAAGAAAGCACCTTTAGGGTCAACTTCCGTAGATTTATCAGGATGTTTCTTGAACTTAGGTCAAGGTCTTTCTGTGACCTCAATAACCCTTGGGGTTTCCATTGCAAATGCTTTCAAAATTCTTTCTAAAAAGCTAGGGTAAGTGAAAAATTGTAAATACCCTCTACTTTACTTTTCAGCTAGGGTTTTGTGCATACCAAAACTCAATCACTCCAATTCACTTCTTCACTGCCCTGCTCTTCTCAAATGCTCATTGCAAATGAATTTGATCAAGTTAAATCACTTATACTCCTTTTGAAATTGACCTAATTTCACATTGAATACTCAAACTGAAAAGCTAGTAAAAACCCTAACTATCTGCACAGTCAACTTCAAATGCTTTGTAAATTTCTACATCATGATATTTTCTACTGAGATCTTCTCCAATAGATCAAATGCATTGATCTACACCACATATACTCGTGTTGAAGCATCAACACCATTTCTTTGGTGGGGGGATGAAAGATTTCCATTAAATCTCCCCCTGAGCCAAAGCTCTCTTCTTAGTTTTTAGAGGAAACATTTACACCAAATGTTGGTACAAACTCATCCTTAACTTCTGTCTCTTCCTTCTTTTTCCAAA
The DNA here is from genome assembly GCA_007258455.2 of Sequoia sempervirens. Taxonomy (NCBI): domain Eukaryota; kingdom Viridiplantae; phylum Streptophyta; class Pinopsida; order Cupressales; family Cupressaceae; genus Sequoia; species Sequoia sempervirens. The sequence goes on from VDFB02075321.1 coordinate 120,189,607, forward strand.
TATTGTCCATTTCTTTCTTGATCTCTATTGAATCAACATTTTTCACTGGATCATTCTTCTTTACCAAATTATCCTTCATATTTCTACAAAACTTAGAAATGTGTCTAGGTCTATTGCAATTGTAGCATATTACATTCTTTTGACCAATCTTAATTCCATTCATTCTAGATCTATAGATTAGCTTTATGCCAAAATCAATTGCAAGTATAACAATAGCCTTTGAAATATTGAACCATTCTACCATTATTATAGCCATTCATCATTTGAATTTTGTATTCATTAGCTCTACAACAAAATATTTTTCATGTAAAGCATTGACTGGGAAAAGATTGAACATTTTGATTCATTATGCTTCTACATTCCATAGCATTATGTCCAAATTTATTGCAAGAATAACAAAAAACATTAAAATATGGGTACCTTTGTGCATTTGGTTTTCTGATCAGTGGTCTTCTAGCTTCATTCCTTTGATTATGAATTTGCTTTCCATTATTCTTCCTATCTTCATTCTTCTTTTTAGGCTGGTTTGCATTTTGATGTGTCTTTGAGCTTTCTCCTATCTCAAACCCTAATCCACCTTTGTCTTTAGATCCTTTTTGATTTGCAATAATTTCATGAAGCTTTGTAGTAATAATCTTGAATTTTTCTTCATGACTCCTTGCTTTTTCAAGATCTAATCTCAAATTCACAACTTCTTGTTCAAGCTTTATGCATTCTTCATATTTTCTTTTCACCATTGCATGAACAAACATTCTTCAACTTGCACTTTCAAACCGTTAATTGTTTATTTTTCTTGCTTTAATTTCTCATTGACTTCCTTATGCCTTTCTTTGAATTTATTGATTTGCTCTCTCAATTTTTGAATGCATTCATCTACTTCTTTGAAATTTTCTTTCATATCTCTATTTCCACCTCTAGTTCTTTCCAAATCTTCAAGAGCAACTTTGAGTTATCCATTCATATCAAATATGCAATCTTCTTCTATAGATCTAACAACAAGAATCTTTTACAAAGGAATAGGTAGTCTTTTGACAGCCATGTATTTAACCCCTAAGATCTTCCCCAAGCAGTTAAGCTCCTTCCAAGGAACCAAGCTCTAATACCAATTGTTGAACACCCAAAATACTAAGAGGGGGGTGAATCAATATTCTATTAAACCACTTAAACATTTAATCATTCAATCCTCATAGTATATTCAACTTGTAGTAATGAATGAAAGCATGAAACAACCAAAAACATCACATAACACATGAACACTAGGTTTTTACATGGAAAACCCAAAATAGGAATACCATGGTGAGGATTAGCTCACAATATATTATAACTAGTTAGAGGATACACGAATACATATTCACATATTTTCATATTTTACATATATACTCTATATATATATATATCACCTTTTTCCAATTGATATTCCCATGCATATGGGTAATCCATCTATGAGCATGCGTAGATATGTCTATCTACATATACACATACACATATTTACTCATGTGTATGACACATACATATATGCATATATATATATATATACATTTTATGTATATATCCCATTGATTAAATATAAACACATAAAGAAGAACTCACACATCACAAAGTGTAGACATCAAAAAATTGTCATCTTACGATACCTTGTCACAACATTGCATCATTTAGACACCTTGTAGCATGCTTTGCCCTAGGTACCCATGTCATCATATATTTAATTAAATAAATTTTATTTATTTAATTAAATTCATAATCATTTCCATCCATTTCTCTAATGTTAATTAAATAATTTATATTATTTAATTAATTAAATCATTTCCATCCATTCCTCTAATGTTAATTAAATAATTTATATTATTTAATTAATTAAATCATTTCTATTAATTCTTTTCTTTTCTTTTTTTTTTTAACGAGGTCCCCATATCCCCCACCGTTTTACCGTGCGAAGTGCTGGACACACACTGGACGAGCGAGAGTCGAACCCATGGTGGGTGCCCTGCTACAGGGAACACCTTAACCAACTGAGCTAGGACCGGCGCCCATTTCTATTCATTTTTAATGTTAATTAAATAATTTATGTTATTTAATTAATGAAATTATAAATCCAACATTAATTAAATAAATCAAATATTTATTTAATTAATAAAATCTCAAAAATATCTTCTCGCTTTCTTTCCAAAATCTAAACTCATGTGTATCTAATTAATTTATTTAATTAGATAATTCATCAATTATCTTTCTCATCTTTTTCAGGATTTATTTCCTTTAAAAGATAATCAAAATCTTTCTATTTTTTTCACATCTTATCTTATCTTGTTTTAATTCCTTTAAAACAATAAATCAAAATCTTTCTATCTTTCGAAAATCTTATCTCATCTCATTGGTTTTCCTCTTTTGACAAAAAATAAATCATTATCAATCTTATCAAATCTTATCTCTCTCCACATCGAAAATCTATAAATCAAACCTTTCACAGGCCATTTGGATCGAATCTTCAGACATCCTCATTCTACCAAAATTATTCCTCCATCTTTCATCCGTTTCTATCATTCTCCATTCGTCATCATATCAAGTTGTTACGTTGCAATAGTGAGCAATCAAAATTCCTCCTCTATTGTCAACCCTTCGAAATCTTGCATCCTTGTGCAGGTGGAGAAGAGCAATGGAGATAATTCGAGTTGGCGCAGAAATCAGTTTGCATTTGTGCTTTGTATTGTGATTTCCTTGTTGTTTCGTACTCTATTGTGCTTGATAGGATTTAGTCATTTATTATTTTCATTACATTAAATCTGATTGATTTTATCCCTATCTACATTTGGCGCCCACTATGGGGCCTTGCCCCATTTTTAACATTTATCTGCAGGTTTTCTGACAGGATTTCGCATTCTGGAATTCAACCTTCTTACAAAAATTCTCATTTTAGTGCATCTGAGGGTTTTTATAGTGTATATGATGGTTTATGTAGTGCATACAAAGCTTTTAACAGTGCTTCTTGCAAGTTTTATTGACTTTGTTTTGTAGATCTGACAGTTTTTGGACAAAACCACAATTTTTACCAATTTCTTCATATCTTCTACACAGCTACGAATTTTTCTGCAATATTTTTACAAAGTCTTTTACATCATCTTAAGAGGCTACAGTAAAAAAATTGAGGGTGTATCATCGTTTTTGTATAAGTTATTGTAATTTTATGTTTTTTCATAAAAATTGTTTTCTAGATGCAAATCAACGAATTTTTTAGATTTTTTTAGATTTTTGGAAATATCTTTAAATTATAATTGGGGTCTATGTTTTACAAATTTAATTTTGAGGTCAAATACAATGCAAAAAAATCCAATCTTTCTTTTCTATATGGTTTTCACAAATCCGCATTTCTGAGAGCAAAACAGGGAATTTTTCTGACTTATTTACATTTCTGGAAAGCTCTTAGAAAATTATCTAGGATCTCTTCTTTGATTTTTTATTTTCTAGATCAATAAAATTGTCAAATACTGAAATCTAATTCGGCTATGTCAAAAACATGTCTCTGAAATTGCAATTTTTTTTTATGAGTTTATTTAGTTTTTTTGGTTGCAGTATAATACATTTTTTTCATCTTGTAGGTGATCATAAGGAGCTCCAGTAGCAGAAAATATCACTCACAACAATCTGGAAAGCGAATAATCAGGTGCACACATTCCATTTTTTTAATCTCATTAATCTTGTTTGTCACATCTTTCAATTTGGGACATAAAATCAAATCTTGTTTGATCACATCATTGCAATTGGTTTAAAAAAAAATCTTGTCTTCAATCACACTTCAAAAATTGGGTCTAAAATTAATCATTGTCTTCCATCACATCTTGATTTGGGGATAAAAAGAACAAGTGTTTGAATTGTTTTATAAACATTGCAATTTTTTTAAGGGAAATTAATCATTGTGAATGTGAATCAAGTGTGTGTGTGATCACAAACACCTCACTTGGTTTTCTTTTGTCAAACCATTTCTAGGAGGCCTGCTAGGGGATTTCATCACCCTTGGGGATGACCTCAATCGAAGTGTGAATCAAAAGACACGCTTGTTTGGAAGTTAAATTTTTTGTCACTCTTGGCTAAGCCCCAAAGAACTTTATACCTTTGGGAAGTGAAGGTGAAGGGTGGGTTACCCCTTTCTCCTGGCTGTGTGGCAGGATCTTTCTTTCAAATCATCCTTAGTCAACCTTGTGCAGACTAGCTTGAAACCTAATTGGCCATACCCACTTGACTAGTCATAGGGCTTGTTAATGTTTCTTCTATGTGTGCTTGTTTAATAATCATCATTACATTCTTCAGATTTCAAAATTCAAACTTGCTTATGTTTCTTGCGTGAGTGATTTATGTGTGTACATGTGTGATCATTCATTTCAACATTGTGAAATCAAGCTAAACACCAAACACATAAAGACAAGTCACTCTACACGTTACATCCTATCCATTTCATCCTAATCAATCCAAGTCATCCAATCTAATCATTCCACATCATCACGATCACCAACAAAGTCCTAGTCACCACTTGTCAAAATGGTCATAATCATAAATAAGCCCAATCCTAATCATAAGCCCGAGCTCATAATTCAAGGAGTCCCTTTCTATAGTCAAAATCATGAAAGAAAACCAAAACCTAAAATCATACTTCGAGGGGCTTCTCCTACCACCTCTAATAATGGCATGAATGGTGTTGCATACTTTGAGGAACAAATCGATATGCAAGAGCTTACACACATGTGTGACACCATGCCCACATTCGAACACAAATCCCTAGCATCCCAACTTTGAAACCTCCTTCAGACACTTCACCAAATACCCAAACCCCTAGACCATCAAACCATACAAAGCCTTCAAACCCTCTTCCAAAACTTTCAACAAATTAAATCACCTCAAATCCAACACCTCCTAGATCAAGCCAATCATTTCATTGCCACGTGTCAAATTCAACAACCACAACATCATCCCCTATCCATTTTTTTGTCAACCAATGCCACCTCAACCTAATGTGTCATCCGCTTCCACCTCATACCAATCTAATCCATCCACTTCTTCGTATGTCAATGCCACGTCAACCTATCAAGCCACATCACGACAAATACATGTGAATTTAAGTCCACCTGGGCAACAAAATCAAGAGCCTTTAAGTCTTAATGCAACCATTGACAAGGGGAATACCAATCTAGCACATACACCCTATAACTTTATCATACCATCATCCAATCAAAATCAAAATCCTAAGTCAACACCTTCCACCCCTACACCTCCAAGGGATGTGACCCAAGGGCTACAAGCAAGGAATCAACTGTTGCCATGTCATTCAACTCATACTCTTGAACATACAAAAGAGTCCTCAAACATCATGCCAAGTCCTTCAAGCCAACCATGTCATCGACAACCCCTTGAGCCAATTCGAGAGTCTCCCCTCTTAAGTCCAAGTCACCCTTTGTCATGCTCCTATATTGTTGACCATCAAGAACATGTCAAGTCTCTCCATGAGAAATCCCATTCCACCGCCATTCAAATAAGTCATGAGGTATGTCAAGAGAAAAATCCTAAATATGAGGAAACATTACCCCATTATCCACATAAAGATTAGAACCCTCCTAATGATTCCATTCATAATATACCTAATACTATTCATGATCAATCTTTCATCTTTGATCAAGACCCCTTTTATGATCAAGAAGACCATGATGATCCCCTTAGCCAGCTTTATGCATTCCATGGTCAAGAGATTTCCACCTCACCCATCCATGATGCACAAACATCCACTTCCCATGATGAGATAAGTTCCTCCCAAGCACACATAGAAGATCAAACAAATACATTGGATCTAAGTGAACACAATGCTAATCAAGATCCTAATGATCCTCCATCACCCACTATCGACCCCATTGCAAGTCCTCCATCATATCCTGATGGTCTTTCCTCATTCATGAATGTTCCTCCTTAGAACAACAAAAACCATTATCTTCCCTTGCTTCATTTTCTCCATCCAATAAGGAACTTGTGTCTAGTGTTCCACCTACACCTAGTCCCATTGTCCATTGCACACTCCAAAACATGAACCACCAAGGTAAAGGTCTAGACCTTCATGAACAAGATATTTTGGAGCCCGTCCATGTCAAAGTTCCTCCACGCTCTTATGGCCTTGGACCTACACCCCAAGGACAACAACCTAAAGATGTTGGTACTTCCTCCATGCATCCTAAGTCCACTTTCCATCATAAAGCCTATCATATGCCTAAAACATATGTTGTCATTCCACCACCGTCATCCTATAAATGTCAAAAGCATGTGACCATACACCTTCCACCATCCACTCTACCACCATTACTTCCAACTCCTAATATCCCTCGATCCACTCTACCACCATTGCTTCCAACTCCTAATATCCCTCCATATAATCTACCTCCACTTCTCCCAACACCTAATATCCCCATTATCCAATCCCCTTATCCCTCCATCCATAAATACCCTAACATTCCTAATCATGACCAACAAATGCACACAATGTATAAACATGAAGCTTCCACTCATTCCACCAAACCCAAAGGATTCAAAAGCAATAATTCCAATGCCTCTACCTATAAAGTCAAAAATCCTAAGGGTTCTTGTGCCTTAGGACATCAATACAAAAAGTCAAAGCAAAATCCATCTAAAAAGTTATATAAGCCCATACCTCCAAAAGTAAAGGCCAAAACCAAAATGGTTTGGGTACCTAAGAAAAAAGAAATCAAGTCAAATGAGGCATTCACATCACAAAAATTCCAACCATCCACTTCCATCCCACATTCTCATTCCATTCCACATTCTCATTCCATTCAAAAGTCTCAAATTCCTAAAACCCACAAGAAAAATAAAAATCATAACAATACTAAATCTATGTGGGTACCAAAAACACTTCATCCACCACCTCCTAAGAAAACATCTTCATTGCTTCCTACACCCCATCCACATCAAAAGCTTCAACGTTTATCACAATGTGTGCAACCATTGGTCATGGTTCCCTTCCATTTCACAACAATTCCACATACCTCCATCTCCCCATCCTTCACGCATTATCCTACATATCTCCCCACCATCTTCCTATGGTCCATGCTTTTGCATAAACCTTGCATCCATCCTTTTGCACAAGTCCTCTTCAATCCACATCATCATCCACTATTCCTCATCCATTCTTACATAAGACTTTCATAATCTGCCATCTACCTAATCCATCCCTTTCATGTCATTCCTTACCAAAATCTATGAGCATAATGACATTTGACATGGTCCATGCAATGACACCCATCTCTAGCGAGACTACCACCTTTCATGGAACTAGACACTTGAGTCCCTCCTATCCATATTCCCCTTCTCCTATCCAAAAAGACAAAAAAAAATGAGAGAAAAAAGAAGAAAAAAGAAGAAAAAAGTAAAGAGAAATCCCTTTGTCCAATGGTGAAAACCTGACAAACAGGCACCTTGGATAAGTACCATGATGAAAACCTAGCAAATAGGCATCATGTGTAGGTTGATCTTCTATGTCACTTACACTTGGGGGCACAATGTCTTATCTATCCAACCTATCATTCATGTCATATCATTTTCATCCTACCTACCATATTTAGCCATCATACATACCTATCATATTGAGTCCATTCATCCACCCTTCTACTTTTGATCTTCATGAAGACATAGGGGAAAAATGTTGAAACATGTTTTTTTGGGTATCTCTTGACATACCTCATCCTTCCAAACAAGCATATCATTATCCTATTGTCATAAGTTTTGTCATGAACAATCCTAAGTATTGTACCTAGAATGGGGCATGTTATTCCTATGTGACATAGTCTTTGGAAATCACATCCTTGCTCTCTTATGATGCATACATCAATTCCATTCACTATGACTTATCCTATCCTTTCCATCCATCTATCATGAGCCTTTTATCCCTAATCCCATCACCCACCCTTTCATCCATCAATCCCATCACCCTTGCACCTAGACTTGGTTTTCCCCTTATCATTGGTATCTAGCACAAAGGCTACTCAAATTTTCATCCTTTGACACGTCTAAAACATTTCAAAAATACAAAAAAAATAAAACATTTCAAAAATGCAAAAAAATTCAAAACATTCCAAAATTCCAAAAAAATCAAAACATTTTCAAAAATCCAAAAAAATCATAAAATGTCAAAAATCCAAAAAAATCAAAACATTTCCAAGCAATAAAATCAAACCACATCACTTCTTCTCATCAATCTAATCATTATCATCAAAATCATTCCAATCCAATCAATTCCCCAATCTAATCATTCAACCATTCAACCAAATCAATCATCTTCATCAAAACCATTGCATCCAATCAAATCAATCAAATCAATCCAAGCAAATATCCAAATGCAAGTCAACCCTTAATCCATACCAATCAAGTCAATCAATCTTGTCAAATTATCTAATCACATCTTTTGGTCTTGATCCTAATCTTGTCGTAAACCAAATCAACTAGTCAATCAATCAATTATCATCATCCTTGTGTTGCTCTAGGGACATGCCGCTCCCCACAATGACAACACTATCATCATCATCAATCAATCAATCAACAGTTTACAGCTTGACAGGGGCAATTCCTTGTTTGTTTTTGTATCATTTGTGCATGCTTGCTTGCTTGCTTGTGTGTGTTATCATTTTATCTTGCATTTGTATCAAATCCATATCATTCTAGCTAATATTCATATCTTGTGTGTGTTGGAATATCTTTTTGCATTATCCTTTGCATCTAAGGTCACATAATACCTTTTGTGCATTAGGACTTTAATGCTCTAAGCCTCTTTCCTCATACGTCTAGACAAGGTTGTATTACGTTGGGGCACGAGACACATCGTCACCTTGGTCCTTATACTTGGTGCATAATGTCTAGTGCTAAATCAAACATCATGGTTGCTCACTTTCATTGCAACAAACGTATCATTCATCTCCTTCATCCACTTTCTATCTTGCATCATCCTATTTATCATTTCATTTCATTTCGAGAGTCTACTCGTGTTTGTCCAACCCGCCTATCCTCTCGAGGGGGTATCATCATTCCATTATCCTATCTTTCCTTCACCATCCGTTTTCTTTTACCTGTATCTTAACTTCTTTGAAATGATGTTACTCGACACAAATCTAATCATCTCGAACATCATCTCAAAGAGGGGAAAAATGTAGACATCAAAAAATTGTCATCTTACGATACCTTGTCACAACATTGCATCATTTAGACACCTTGTAGCATGCTTTGCCCTAGGTACCCATGTCATCATATATTTAATTAAATAAATTTTATTTATTTAATTAAATTCATAATCATTTCCATCCATTTCTCTAATGTTAATTAAATAATTTATATTATTTAATTAATTAAATCATTTATATCCATTCCTCTAATGTTAATTAAATAATTTATATTATTTAATTAATTAAATCATATCCATTCCTCTAATGTTAATTAAATATTTAATTAATTAAATCATTTTATTAATTAATAATGTTAATTAATTTATATTATTTAATTAATGAAATAAATCCAACATTAATTAAATAAATCAAATATTTATTTAATTAATAAAATCTCAAAAATATCTTCTCGCTTTCTTTCCAAAATCTAAACTCATGTGTATCTAATTAATTTATTTAATTAGATAATTCATCAATTATCTTTCTCATCTTTTTCAGGATTTATTTCCTTTAAAAGATAATCAAAATCTTTCTATTTTTTTCACATCTTATCTTATCTTGTTTTAATTCCTTTAAAACAATAAATCAAAATCTTTCTATCTTTCGAAAATCTTATCTCATCTCATTGTTTTTCCTCTTTTGACAAAAATCAAATCATTATCAATCTTATCAAATCTTATCTCTGTCCTCATCGAAAATCTATAAATCAAACCTTTCACTGGCCATTTGCATCGAATCTTCAGACATCCTTATGCTGTCAAAATCATTCTTCCATCGAATCTTCTTCTAGCATCTTCACTCTGTCAAAATAATTCTTCAATCATCATCTATCATCTTCATCAGGTTGTTATGTTGCAGAATTGAGCAACCAATATTCCTCCTCTATTCTCAACCCTTCAAAATCTTGCATCTTAGTATAGCATGCATTTCATTTATATCTCGTTCTTTAGTTTGTCCACTTTGTTGAGCTTGATCTACTAGATCTGAGAGCAACTAGAAACAACAAAACGATGGAGATAGAGAGCAATAAGACGACTTCAGAGAAGCTGCCATTAACAGTTTGCTTATTTATGTTTTTCTTTTAGCTTCTTTGATTTAATGTTCTATTGATTGTGTTGTTATATTGATTTAGATTGATCATATTTTCATACACACACAAAGAAACTCAACACTATTAACCCCTAGACAAGAATATTCACAAACAAAACCACAAGCAAGACTAAAGGTAACTTACTATTTCCCAAGCTATTATCTTGACTTGACCAAACTAGAAGTGTGTGTGTATGTGTGTGAAAGCTCAGTTTAGGTCTTTATCAAAGGTTACTAGACCAAGTTCTTCTCCTTGAGTGATACTTCCCCTCTCTTTAGGAGGCTTGACTCTATTCTTGCATCCAAATTATTACATTGCAACAGTAGTTATCTGAAAACAACACATTCATTTGCATCATATATTTCATAATTAGAACATTTCATAACATCAATTTAAATAATTTATTCTTCATATTTCCAAAACACATAAAGCATAAATTCACCCATTTAAAGCATTTTCACTCTACTAGGTATAAATAAATAAGTAGCACAATGGGGTGTAACAATTTTCCTCTTCATTTCTAACCCAATTTGACATGGTTGTTCCTAATTCAATAAGTAGTGTGTAGAGTGTCATTTTCATGCATGGAAGGTGACAAATAACTTGATTCCATCTACACACATCCCAAGGACTAATCCTACTTCTCATGCATCCATTTATCATCTTACGTAAATTTTATGGGTGTGAAATTGACCCCAGCAAGTTTTAAAAATTATATAATTAATCATAAAATGTAGTATGCACCCTTATTCTGCCTTATTTTTTTGTTTTGTTTGATGTGTTTAAGAGAAGAAGATGGAAATATAGAAGGTGTTTCTTTGGGTAATAAAGAAAAAAAAGTAATATGCAACAATTAAATAACTAAAAAATACATATAGTAGAAATTTTTAGATTTAATTTATGATCTGAAAATACAAATTCCCTCAAAAGTAGGAGCAACCCAGGCCGTCAAATAACATTACATATCTATTTCAAGCGTAACCAAAAAAATTGATTGACTTTGATAATTTTCTATACTTGCAACCAACTCCTGCAAGCTCTCAAAAATGGATGCCACACCTCTAAGACTAAATATAAATGCTCACAAATGATACAAATCTTCTCTCTAACCCTCCCAAACCCTAGCATCCAACAAGGAAAGAGTCTCACATCCCCGTAGAAAGGTATGGTGAACAAGGAGATTGGTACGATCAACAATGGAGGAAGAATAAATAACAATAAACCTCTAAAGTCTTCCAATCTATCACTCTTGAATCAACAATGAATATCTAATGCTCGAAAATTAAAATTAAAATAAACAATGATGTCTAGTTGGATCCCTATATGAAATCACTAAGAAATCCTCCATATTATGTCTATCAACAACGTGGAGAATGTTTCTTGTAAGGGGTTTCATCCTCACAAACCAAGAAGAACCAACTCCTCTAGCAAGGAAGAATACCAAATAACAAGTCAAGCATAGTTGTAAATGAGCCTCAACTTTTCCTTTTGTATGACTCCCAAAAACCCACGCCACAATTTGAAATATAAAATACTTTATTTAAATTTTAAAACCTCCTCATGTCTCGCTTTTGTGCACCCCACTTTTTGGGAATACTTTATCAAATTTAAAATGGCTTCTTATGTCTGCCAAAAGTACCTCTTCATAAAGTCACTTTATAATATTAAATAATGATAAAGTTAAATATTTAATTTAACTTTATAAAGTATTATTATTTAGATTAAAACACTGGAATAATATTAAATATTTGGATATTGACATTAAACACCTCCACTGACATGACTAAAAGTAGAAATACTAACAACTGACCCAATCGGTGCTCGAAACTAGAACTTACTAAAAATATTAAGTACAAAAGAAATCACCCAAAACCACCCCAAAAAGTGGTGTTCCACACATCACACCTACCAAGCTCAATAAAACACCATACACTACCAACTATTGGATACAACCATCTCTAAGGATTCCCCGACCCTAATACATTAGCCTACGAGAATCCACTGAATAGGCTAACTATCTGCCATACCAAATTGATTAGGAAGGGGACATTATAGTATACCCTTCCCAAATTTTCTTTTCCTCAAGCAATCTCAATTTTGGATGCTGCAAAATATTCTCATTCTTCCAAGTTGCATCCTCTACTAGAAAGTTCCAATGCTGAAAATTTTGATGAGGGAACTACATTGTGTCTAAGTTCCTTCTTAAGCTTGGATACATGAAATATATTATGAACCCTACTACTAGCTAGTAGCTTAAGCTCATATGCAACATCACCAAAAATCCTAGACACTCTTAATGGACCATAGAACCTTAAGCTTCGCTGCTCCACTCTTCTTGAGAGTAGACTATCTGTATGGATGAAGCCTCAAATATACCATGTCCCAACCTCAAAACTATGCTCTACACAATGTTGATCAACATATAAATTTTGTTGATTTTGTGCCTACTGCAAGTTCTCCTTCAAAGATTTCATTGTTGAAATGCACAAGACAACTAAGAGGGGGGGGTGAATCAGTTGTCAATCACATTCACAAATCTCAAACAATTATTAACTCCACATCCAGTTTAATCTATTATTAAGTATGAGCATGAAGTGCAAATAATAGAAAGCAATATCAACACAAGAAACACCAGATTTACATGGAAAACCCAATAAGGGAAAAACCGCGGTGAGGATTAACTCACAATATAAGAGTAATTGCAAAACTGATTACAAAGAGGCTCACTGCCAAAGATAGAACTCACTGTCTGGATACAAGGCTCGTTGCCTACATATAGGACTCACTGTCTTGAAGGGAGGATCATTGCCTACAAATAAAGAAAGATAACAAACAATCCACCATAGCAACTTGCACACATCTGCAACCTTGATCAGAGAATTGTAGACACCATCAACTCACTGCTTTCAAGAGTCAAACACATTAAAGTACTACTTCCTTAATTAAATTTCACACAATCTTGCTTCTCACACTTGTGGCATGTTTCATACATTCAATCCATAAAATCTCGACTTGTATTTATGCCATCCTCAACCTTAGAAACTTTCTCCAAGGTCGGATACACACACTTCATATTACAAATTCAAATTATGTCAGAAACTCAACATTCCTGCGGTGGAAGAGAATGAGAGCAGACCAAACCAACACTTAACCAAGACTCAAAACAACATCTCGGATCAATCACATGCTTCCTTAATTGATACTTATCCTTCTCATGACGTGTAGACACCAAGTCGGTTAAACCTAATGAAAACACAAATGAAATTTGAAGTACACGTTTCTGCAACAAGATGATAACATGCTGACCACATAACACACTTCATCATAAAATGGAACACATCTTGGGTGCCTTCATATTCATCTGCAACTAATGCAACAACCTTTATACACAGAATAATTTCCATCAGTCCATCCCGATTGTACAGAAAAACACAGTAATTCTGAAACTAGTCTTTCAGAACACCAAACCATGAACACCTTTGACAAAACATAGATAACACCATTACAAGCCTTCTACCAGATCCACAAGACCAGAAAAAAACCAGCAGAGGACTGCGGAGTAGATACATTTCTCCCAGTCCACAGACAAACAACTCTGCCAGACTAGTTCACAAACCGGTGAACACAAATTTCACTCTTCATCAAACCAAAAGCTCTAATCCAGGATATATCACCCAAGGATGCCTTAAATAGCACTTTAGATATGCACAAGCATAGGATCAACACAAAAGAAATGTAGACCACAAACTAGAGCACATTATGAACACACACACAATTATATCTTCACTATTTCTTAAAAGCACTTGGTAACTCATCATATCAACACACTTGCAACATCATAAAGATAGCTCCATGTACTCACAAAATCTCTACAGTATCTCAACTATACATGCACAACCTACAATCACTTGTTTCCTTTCTCTGCAACAACCTATACTGTGTTGACATCAATGACAACATTAATGACAACACCACCATACTCATTCATACTTGCAACATTCATAACATCCTGAATCTCCTATGATAAATCCCTTGTCTTAGGCACTTTGTTATCCTCAAAAAGAAAGTTGGGTGCCTCATACCCATACAAATACATGAAGGGTTACATCTTGATGGACTTGTGATAGGTATTATTATAGTAGTATTCACCAAGGTGCAACCACTTAATCCAAGCTCTCTGCTAGCTTGACACTTAATTTTTGAGATAACCTTCCACCCATTGTTAACTATCTTTCTCTATCTATTTGTCTATAGGTAGTAACTCATGATAGGAGTGAGCTTTGTCCCACACGATCTAAAAATATCTTGCCAAAAGAGGCTTAAGAAATTTTTGTACCTATCACTCACTATACTCCTGGGCATCCCATGCAATTTGAAAATCTCCTTGAAGAAAAAAATAACTACATATGTTACAGGATATATCGTTGAAATAGCAATAGAATATGAAAATTTGGTTAACTTGTCAACCACAACATATATGCAATCCTTGTTTTTTACCTTAGGTAACCCGGTGATGAAATCCATGGAGATACATTCCCAGTTTTATTAGGAATGGTTAAGGACTGAAGTAGACCAGCTAGATAAGTGTGCTCATCCTTATTCTGTTGGCAAGTAGGGCACTCTCTGACATACTTAAGGACTTCATTTTTTAGTCCTTTCTATGTAAATATTTCTCATATCTACTTGTAGGCCTTGAAGAAACCCAAGTGACCAACCATGGGTGCATCATGAAAAACCCTCAATATCTTCCCCTTAAGCTTTAAATTAGCCACCAAATAAATCCTCTCCTTATAAATGATCAACTCATTGAACACCATGTACATGTTGTCATAGATAGTGCCTTCTATTATTCATGCTATCCAAGAATCCTTAACATACTTTTTTGAAATTTACTCCCTCCAATTAGTAGTAATCTCAACCAAAGAACACAAGTGAGGACTCCTAAAAAGTGCATCAACAACTACATTCTTCTTCCCCTTGACATATACAATGTCAAAACCATATGCATGTAGTCTACTAACCCACTTTTATTTCCTGTCATTAAGATCCCTCTGGTTCATGAAGTATTTGATGCTATTATGGTCCATTTTGATTGTAAATTTACCCCCTACTAGGTATGGTCTAAATTTGGCCAAGGCATGCATGATGGCCAACATCTCCCTATCATAGATAGAGTAAATATTCTCCATACCTCTTGTTTTTTTCTCTTAAATTTTATGGGGTGCTTCTCCTATATCAAGACAACTCCAATACCCTCTCTTGAAGTGTCACACTCTAACTTAAAAGGTTTGGAGAAATATGGTATTGTCAACATAGGACATGAAGATACCAACTATTTGAAATGCTCAAACACCTCTGTACTAAAGCAAACCACTCAAAATCTCCTTTCTTTGTCAAGTCTATAAGTGGAGCTGTAGTTTGTGAAAATTCCTTAATAAACCTCTTATAGAAACTACATAAACCAAAGAATCCCTTAAGCCGAGTGAGATTTGTAGGAGTAGGCCACTCAACAATAACCTTGATCTTCTCAAGATCAAATCTCACCCTCTACACTAATGATGTGTCCAAGATAGAGAAGCTTTGTCATACCAAAATCATATTTGGACTCCTTAGCATATAGAGACTCACTCTTCAAAATACTCAAAACCTGCTCAAGATGCCTCATGTGCTCCTCCCATGTTTTACTAAAAATCAAGATATCATCAAAAAATATCAAAATAAATTTCCTCAACTATTTCTTGAATACCTAATTCATACAACTTTGGAAAGTGTTTGGTGCATTTTTCAACCCAAAAGGAATCACAAAGAACTCAAAATGTCCAAAGTGACATCTAAAGGTTTTTTTCTCTATGTCCTCTCTCCTCATCTAAATCTAATGGTACATGATCTCAAATCTATCTTAGAAAAATAACAAGCTCCATGCAACTCGTCAATCAACCCATCTATCTAAGGAATAGGATACCTATTTTTAATTGTTTTCTTATTCAATGCCCTATAATCAATACACATCCGTATTTTCCCATCCTTTTTCTTCACTAAAACTATTGCTAATGCAAATGGACACTTGCTAGGTTTAATATGCCTCATCTCTAGTAATTCATTAACGACTTTCTCTATGTCATTCGTATACCTTTTAGGATGTCTATATGGCATAGTGATCACTAGTTTCACACCCTCCTCCAACTCTATGACATGCTCTATCCATCTCTCTAGTGGTACTCCATGAGGGATACTCCCAACCACCTTGCTATGCTTGGATAACAACTTCTGAATATCAAGATGGTAGTTGTTCTTTTGTTGCTCTACAACTGTAGGCATGATAAGACACTTTGTTGCCCACTCCACCTAATCATGTCTAATTAAATGTTCCATCCTCTTAAAGGACACAACTCTAGGTCCCCCATCCGATAAACCTCTGAGAACTATCTTTTTCCCATTTAATTCAAACTTCATTTCCATTTTCTAAAAGTTGAAAGAAAATTCCATGAGATTTCATCCAATGCATCCCTAAAACCACATCAATATCCCCAATATTCACCACATAGAATCCTTAAATTAAGTATCCATGACCTTAAATTAGAAATCTTATGAGTGTAGACATGGAAAATATACCAACATACTTGATCCCGATCACTAACACCATTTCATCTTGAATCATCCTTCAGTCTAACCATTTAATCAAATACCCTTATTTGATTAAATTCATCAATTTTCCTCTCTTAATTAAATAAATCATTTTATCTAATCAAGTCTTTCTCTCCCGTTAATTAAATCAATCTATTTGATCTAATTAACCCTATGTACATATTTGATTAAATAATTCCCTTTATTTGATCAAATCTCTAAAGTCTAACTATTAAATTAAATAAAGTAAACCTTGTTTAATTTAAGCTAACCAATCATCCTCTTTTGTTAAATAAATCAAAATATTTATTTAACTAAGTCTAAAATCACTTTCTTCTCATATTTGATTTAAATTAACCTATAAATCTAAGTCAAAATTGTCACATCATCTAATCCTTCATTAAATTAATTAACCTTTGATTAATTTAATCCTCATTCATGTCAAATCCTCTAGCTTTTTCCACTTGCACATGAAAATATATTTAATTCATTTATTAAAACTCTATTTTCTCTCAACATGGCATAATGGAGGAATATTCTCTCAAATTTGAATTCAAATCCAAGTGGACTTTGTCCTTCCAACAAGACATTTACTTCACCTAATAAGTCCTTTTGTCTTGAGCCAAGTGGCATTTAAGGCATTTCATTTCCCTCTTACATGTCATTTCAACATTTTCAAATATCACCTAATTGCATTTATGGGCACATTCATCAAAATGTGCACATCCTCCATCCAGTCACATTTGGACAAGTGGCACCTTGCCATTGGTTGAATATTAGTCCCACATTACTCCATTTTGGGCATTTCTCAATCTTATCATTCTATAAATAAGAGGTCTCTTTCCTCATTTTATCATCCACAATTTGAACAAAGTTATTATACTCAAATCCATAGCAATTCTCATACATCTTTATCCAATCTTAGCTAGGTTATGCAGATTTTCATCTTGGAGCACACTACAATCATCAACAAAGTGGATCACATCTTCATCAAATCACCAAGTCTTGCATAGGAGTTGGGATAGGGCCAATTTCCACATCAAATTGACACCAACTCCCCCAAGAGATTAATAGTTTGCTTTGTATTTGAATAGGATTTAACATCTTTGGCTTATGCTTGTTTATGTTCTTCATTTCATTCCTTTTCCTTTACAATTCAAATGGATTTCTTGGGGAATCATGATAACAACTTGCATTTGATCTAATATGGTGTTTGTCTCATGTGTTTATGCAGGTTAGGGATCTTGGTTCACAATAAGTACAAGAAATTTTATACCTATCACCTACCATGACCTTGAATCCATCATGTTCTTCTATTTGTAGTGTTCTCCTATTCACAAATCCCTCATCAATGAAGTTATGAGTGGCAATTATATCAATAAGTGTTATGATTCGCCGCCCTTGTAATGCCCCTCTAACCTTGAATATTACTACTTTTTGTATACTAGAGAGGTGGGAAATGGTACCATCACTCTTTGGTTCCTCTTCTGATGAACTCTCCTCCTCACTGCTCTTTGAATCATATTGTTGATATGATTTTGCTAATGCAAATTTGTCAACAAAAAAATACTCTATTTTCTTAGCTTTTTCCTTAACACTGCATTTGTGAGATGGGTCCCAAGGATCTCTACAATGAAAGCACAATTTATTTATTTTAAGGTCATTAATTTACTCATTATCCAATCTATTGGACTCATTATGTGGATGATGTGATTCCCTATGAAATGGTTTCTTATCCGTATCCTTCTTATGAGGGAACCCCTTAGACTAAAATTTATTTCTAAGAGTGGAAGTCTCCATATCTTTAGCCTTGTTAATGGATTCCTATAATGAAGATGGATTACGGGCCTTAATTCATCCCACAAAGGATTTGAAAGACCATCCATGAAAGAACAATGAGCCTCCTCTCTAAAATATCTATGACCAAAATAGAAAGCCTCTAGAAATCAACAACATATGCCTCTACTGAACCCCATTGTTTGAGCTGAGCTAACTCCTTAAAATGTAACTTTGGGTATTTCTTATCAAACCGCTCAATCAACCTTTCTGTAAACTCAACATAAGAATCAATATGATCGTGACCCAATGTGATCATCTCATGATGCCACCACTCATGAGTGCTACCATCCAAGTGTATACTGACATATTTTATGGCCTCATACTCCTCCATTGGGTTGACCTGGAAGTATGTGTCAATATTCTTAACCCATGCTCTTGCTATAGTCTTCTTAGAGCCATCATAGTATGGAATGGATAGCTTACCCACCTTTCTTTGCAACTCTTGGTTATTTTGTTTACCACCTCTATTTGGTCTATGTTTCATTTTGAGGTCCATGTACTCATAGAAAGACATCTTAGCCTAAAAATCTATCCTTGAATCCTTCTAGTCCTACAAAATATGATATTGTAACTCTTGTTGGGTGGGCTCTGATTCAATTTGAGGGTTAACCCTTTGTGGAAAGTTAGGCATTAGGGGCCTGGAATTTGTTGTTATGGTTCTTACTGGCTAATTTATACCCTTGTCATTCAATGAACCATCCCCATTACCATTATTCCTTCTATTCCCTTGGTTCCCACCATTGTGTCCCCCATTTTTACCACCATTGTTTCCCACATTGTTCCCTACATTGTTGAGCATGTGTTGGTTCATTAGGGCGACCATCTGAGCTAAACTTGTTGGAAAATGGTTAGAGCTCCCCTCAGGATTTGTGACATGGACTAACCGCCTCCCATGGATCTGTTAACTCTAGCGATTGTATCGGGCATTAATAGGTCGATCTTTTGGTGTAAGGACAACCATGGGGCCAATAATTGGTATCAGAGCCAAAGGTTCTGGGTTCAAATCCCCTCAACTTGCACTGAGGGGGAGATTGTTGGTAAATGATCAACGCTCCCCTCAGGATTCATAACATGGACTAACCACCTCTTGTGGATCTGTTAACTCTGGCGGTTGTATCAGGTATTAACAGGTCGATCTTTTGGTGCAACGACAACTGTGGGGCCAACAAAACTCTATTGTAACTCACAGTTCCCTCTAGCTAGGTCATTTAACATTTCCCTAGTGCTAGGTTCCTATTGCTCTTTATCACCCATTCCAATGCTTGCAAAGGGATCTATCTCTGGTTGAATCTCAAGACTAGTGTTTGATCTAGATTCCTTCTCAAATTATAGCGATGTGTATAGGGTGGCTGCATTACTCATTCAATTGACATAAGGGTAAAAGCACAAAGCTGTGTCACACTTTCAACCAACTAAATAGTTTTGAGTGAAAATATTTTGACCTAAACAGTTTTGGTCGAACTAGTTTCGCTCGAAACCACATGGCCTATATGTGGCACATAGAGTTTTGGGCGAAACCCTTTCACCCAAAACTCTAAAATTTGAAAAAAATTGAATTTTTTGTTGTCGCATTGAAATGTGGCTTATTTTATGTGTGGGATTTCAATAGAAAGGGTTTCGGTTGAAACCCTTTCTACCAAAACTATTTATGTGTCATCCTAGTTGGTAGCCAACTCAACTTTTTTCAAAAATTTCTAAACTTTCAACTTCAACTAAGTATTTCTTCAATTAGAATGATGTTTTTCAAAAAAGAAAAATACCTGTTTGTAGAGCTCGGAGTGGTGAATCTGAATATGTAATTTTTTAAATGTTTTGATTAGTTTTAATATATTTTATTTTTAAAATAATGCAAGTAGGTTGTTAAAGTTAAAAAATGGCTAATTTTTTTTTTTTTAAATAGTAAAATATATATATATATATATATATATATATATATTTGAAAAATATATGGTGTACTAGAGGAGAGAGTCCTCTTCAAAAGGGTATAATTTTTTTTTAAAAAATAATTACAAAAAATAGACAATAGTTGACGTCCAATGAAAACTGTCAAATTCTGAAAAGTTTGACTTTAAAATGTTATTACAAGAAAAATATACATAAAAATTTCAATTTCTTTCCCATGCACTAGATATTGAAGTTACCTATTTGGAGAAAAAAAATTAGAGGAAAATGAGGTTTTTTTCTATTTGTTTCTTGACCTCAAGTGAACATCACTTTTTCATGAAATTTTCAACATTCCAAAATCTGCTCTTAAATTGATAAAAAATAATCAAAACATTTTTTTTAAAATCTGAAAAAATTATAGGATTAAACTTCATCAATATTTCTACCTTCTAGTAGTTTACATCATTTTGAAATTCAAAACAAACAGACCACTTTTATGTGGTTGAAGTTTAGATTTTTTTTTGTTGTTGGCTGATTCTTTTATAAAGTGTGACATAGGTTTGTGCTTTTACCCATAACACTATTTTTTCCAGAGCCCTCTAGGGTGGCAAGATGCAATGAATTTGATACCACTGTAGTATGCACCCTTGTTCCGCCTTATTTTTTGTTGTTGTGTTTGATGTGTTTAAGAGAAGAAGAAAAAAATATAGAAGGTGTTTCTTTGTGTAATAAATAGCAAAAATAAAGTAATTTGCATCAATTAAATAACATAAATATAACAATATTCAAAAATACATATAACAAACATTTCTAGATTTTATTTTTGATATGAAAATATAAATTTTCTCAAAAATAGGAGCAACCTAGGTCATCAAATAACACTAAATATATATTTCAAACATACCCAAAAAATTTGATTGACTTTGATAATTTTCTATACTTGCAACCAACTATTACAAGCTACAAAAAATGGATGCCACATCTTTAGGACTGAATATAAATGCTCATAAATGATACTAACCTGTTCTCCAACCTTGGGCACCCTCAACACAGAAATAAACTCCTCCCAAACCCTAGTGTCCAACAAGGAAAGAGTCTCACATCCCCCTAGAAAGGTACAACCAACAAAAAGAATGGTACGACCAACAATGAAGGAAGAATAAACAATAATAAACTTCCAAATTCTTTGAATCTATCACTTCTGAATCAACAATGATTTTTGGTGCTCCAAAATTGAAATGCAAATAAATAGTGAAGTCCAACTGTGATCCTTGTATGAATTCACTAGGAAATCCTCTAGATTGTGTCTTTCAACAATGTGGAGAATGTTGCCTATAAGGGGTTTTCTACTCACAAACCAAGAAGAACTAGCTCTTCCAACAAAGAATAATACCAAATAACAAGTCAAGCATAGTTGCAAATGAGCCTCAACTTTTCCTTTTGTATGGCTCCCAAAACCCCATGCCCCAATTTGAAATTTAAATTTTAAAACTTCCTTATGTCTCCCTTTTGGGTGCCTCACTTTTCGGGAATACTTTATCAAATTTAAAATGACTTCTTATGTCTCCCAAAAGTACCTCTTCAGAGAGTCAATTTATAATATTAAATAATGATAAAGTTAAATATTTAATTTAAAATTATCAAACCAAGAAGAATAAACTCTTCCAGCAAAGAAGAATACCAAATAACAAGTCAAGCATAGTTGCAAATGAGCCTCAACTTTTCCTTCTATATGGCTCTGTCATGCCCAATATTTTCACTAGAAAAACCCAACAATTTTTTTTTTTGGTAGCAAATTAACAACGTAACATTTTCTACTTAAAGTGCAATTATCCTAGAAGTTATAACAATATAGTTGGTAATGATTTTAAATGAAGACATAATTTCAATGCTTAGTTTTTTGATGACCTAGGATTTATATATACAAATATATATACACATATCTATAATTATTAAGTCATATAGATAAATTTTGCATTTGATTCAAGAAGTGACTTCATGAAGGTGGACAACTCATATTATGGTTTAAAGTGTTATACATCAAACACTTAGAGTGTTAACTGGTTTAATTATTGTACAAGAAAAAAATGTTCGGTCTTTCCAATGAAAATATTGGGCATGACAGGCTCCCAAA
Organism: Sequoia sempervirens; assembly: GCA_007258455.2. Taxonomy (NCBI): domain Eukaryota; kingdom Viridiplantae; phylum Streptophyta; class Pinopsida; order Cupressales; family Cupressaceae; genus Sequoia; species Sequoia sempervirens. The sequence goes on from VDFB02075321.1 coordinate 120,212,378, forward strand.
ACCCCATGCCCCAATTTGAAATATAAAATACTTTATTTAAATTTTAGAACCTCCTTATGTCTCCCTTTTGGGTGTCCCACTTTTTGGGATTACTTTATCAAATTTAAAATGACTTCTTATGTCTCCCAAAAGTACCCCTTCATAAAGTCACTTTATAATATTACATAACGATAAAGTTAAATATTTAATTTAACATTATAAAGTATTGTTATTTATATTAAAATACTGGTCTATATTAAATATTTGGATATTGACATTAAACACCTCCATCAATGTAACTAAAAATAGAAATGCTGACAACTGACCCAATGGGTGCTCGAAATTGACTTACTAAAAATATTAAGTATAGAGGAAATCACTCAAAACCACCCCAGAAAGTGATGTTCTACACATTGCACGCACCAAGCTCAATAAACACCTGACACTACCAACTACTGGATACAATCGTCTCCAAGGATTCCCTAACCCTAACACATTAGCCTACAAGAATCTGTCGAATAGGTTAACTGTCCACCATACCAAACTAATTAGGAAGGGGACATTACATAAAATTTTAAATTTCAAATTTAAATGTGGGGTCATTTCCTTCTTTCCAACTAGTTGTTATAAGCTGACTAAAGTGTGAAATATTTCAAATTCGATGCACTAGGGTGTTGTATAAATGAACAAACCTTAGTTCATTATTAGGGCTCCATAAGCTCTCATTCAAAATATACATTATCATCCAAGAAGCATCATAGAGCATCTTGAACATTTCATCATCATCCTACATCAACATGTCTAGGCTTATTACACAAATTACGTACTATCTGCAATCATTGTTCCATATTATTGACTTGATAACACAGATTTGACTAAAGGAAAATAATTCTAACATAACAAATTCCTAAACAATGTCCATCAACATGATTCCTTTCAAAGACGACTTACAAATATTAAAAATAAATAAGTTCCTAATGACAACTACCTATGTCATTTTTCCATATACAATTTGTTTCCCTATATAGAATTTAAACTTACATTTATAAATCTATATTAATTACGTCGATAGGTGTATCTCTACAATGGTAACACAACATATAGGTGGTCAAAAAATCCATGAAAGTAAAACAAAAATCTATATTCTATTTTCATATGTAATTTTTTGTTTTTCCATTCGATAAATAATGCAATGATTTTTTATTTGATTTAAGTTTGCTAATTGAAAAAACACCTCAATATCTTTCGATGTATTTTATATAAATCATCTTAAAGACACATATACTAATTATTTCTACACAAACACAATCATAACCAAATTTACATGAAAATTTAAATAATGGTATTCCAAACTCTAGATCATCTTAATCCAAATTCTAAACTTATCACCTCCTTACTTTCTAAGAAGTCAAGCAACACACATTTAAGCAACTTTATTACAACCAAACCAAAGATAGACATACCTTCTAAGAACACTCCCCTCAAGTACTTTTCGACAGTGATAAAATCTCATTATATATCTAAAACAGAGAAAATTAACTGAAATGCAAAATTAAAGGACATCGAAAATTTCGGTGCCACAGACAGTTTTAGCTAGACCAACGGTAAGAACGGATAAAAGCGGCGCGGAGGCGTCAAATCGAATCCCTCACGTGAAGTCAGAATTCCGTCACTATTCATTTCCGTCAGTTGCCATACGACTGCGCCGTCAATGCGAGGAAGGAGGAAATGCCAAGCAATAGCCAAAAGCTACACCACCATCATTATCTTCATTTCCTATACATTTTTCTCTCTACTCGTATATAAATATATTCACATCGTGTCAAGGAAATACAAGAAAACTATTGACTCTCTTGTGCAGTTTTCACGTTTATAAAGAGGGCGAGAAAGGCCTTCTTTGTGGTGTGGGAGGAGAGAAACAAACACAGAGAGAGAGAGAGAGAGGGGGGGCTTTGCAGGCGCCATTGATTTCCTGCTGCGCATGCACACCTTCACAGATTATCTCAAACCACTGTACTTTGCTCTGTGTCTTCTTACGAAATTTGACAGGAGCGGGCACTCTGTTTCTTTATTGAAAACTTGTGATCCTATTGGTATATGCCAAATGGCAGAACTTGCCTAAATCTGTCTGTTTGACTGCATTTGCAAGGATTAGGAAAGAGGCGTTTTGCCTGCGCCTGCACTGCACCCTGCATGCCATCTCCATTCCTTTTATTACTTTTCAGTTTTCTCCTGTCGTTATAGAAACTCAATTTTTGGTTCTTGAGTTGTGTGTCTCTGTTGGATCGCCTTCAAAGCTCGGGAAAAGGAAGAGGAATGGGAAGAAGGCCGTGCTGTGACAAGGTTGGGCTCAAGAAAGGGCCGTGGACTGCAGAGGAAGATAAAAAGCTCGTTTCTTTCATTTCTAGCAATGGCCACTGCTGCTGGCGCCTGCTTCCCAAGCTTGCCGGTATTATTTCCATTCTCTTTCTTTCTTCATAACTTAAAAGGCAATAATAAGATTGATGATTGTTGTTCACTGTTTTTTTGGATTAGATTGTGTTCTTTTGTTTCTTGACAATTTGAAATTTACATTGTGTTAGAATTTTAACAGTTCTTTTGTTTCTTGATGATTTGAAATTTAGATTGTGTTAGAATTTTAACAGTTATTTTGTTTTTTGATGATCCGAAATGTTGATGTGATTTTCTTTAACACAATCTAATCCAAAAACAAAAGTGAAATTTTGATATCAGTGATCTTATTATTGGATCTCTTCTATTTTACAGAATAAATGTACTTAGCTCTGTTTAAACCGGCCTTAAGCAACTTCGTCGTCTTATCTTGCATCACCCCTTCCCTGTTATAGTTGAGATGATTTCAGAGTAATACAAATTGGTACACCCATCAGAGTGTATTTATTTCTCATCACAGTTGCTTCCGTGGGTGTCCAGTTTTGAGATGATCCTTCGTTATCTTTGATTGATTGTCTTGATTTAAGATTGCCAGTGGTCTGATGGAAAGATATATGGGTTGATGTTCCACAGGGTTGCTGAGATGTGGAAAGAGTTGCAGACTGAGATGGACAAATTATCTTCGCCCTGATCTGAAACGGGGTGTCTTATCAGAGTCGGAGGAGAATCTCATCATTGACCTTCATGCTCAGATGGGTAACAGGTAACATATTCAGCAAGACCCACAGTAGCTACTTAATGCTATAAATTTTGAGTATAATCATATATATGGTGTTGATTAGGCACAATTCTGGAAATTGAAAGGTGTTTCATGACGTTCAAACTAAGATCAGAGGATGAATTTTAAATATGAGAACACCCATTCAAACAACTATCAAATTTGACAGACATTAATTTTTTTTCTATTAAACAGCTTGGAGTCATCTAATCTCAACTCTGAATTTACAAATTGCAGGTGGTCCAAGATTGCATCGCATTTGCCAGGGCGTACAGATAACGAGATCAAAAACTACTGGAACACCTACATAAAAAAGAAGCTGAGGCGCATGGGAATCGACCCCGTGACGCACAGTCCTCTACCACAGGCTCTGTCTACACTCGAACCAAACAACATAGCAGAAGCATACAAATTCTCTTCAGATGAAGACAGGCAGAAGCAAATCCTCCATGAAAACCCAACACCAACAATACAGGAACCTGAAAACTCCGACACAACAATCTTGATCAATCCTTCTGAGGACAAAGAATTCAAGCAGACCGAAAACATTGCATACACAGAAATACCCTGCAAAATGGAGGAGTCAATTGAGAGCTTGTGGGATTACAGTGACACTGCAACAGATTGCTTTGGGGACTCACAGTACGGCATAACGTGGTTCGACCTTGAATCTAACATAGGTCAGGAGTTCGAAACTCCAGGGGTATCCCCTGCATCACCAGACTTTTACAACACCCATTTATTTTTCCAGTCCCTGGATAATAACAATCAGATGTAAACCCAGCAGTCATCTCTAACAGGATTTATTCCCAAAACTAGGTTATAAATTCCAGAGTTTGCTGTAATAACATAAGCTAAGACAGAAAAAAAAAAACCAGAGCGATGTAAATATGAGGCACAGAGCCTTGACTGAAATTCAAAATCTGTAACTGGATAGACATGAAACAGAATTTTCAACTATCTGGGCCTTTCTGTTTTTCAAATCTCTACACAGTGAACTGAAATTTGGATTAGAAATTCTTCAAATCTCTACACAGTGAACTGAAATTCGGGTTAGAAAATTTTCTACCTGAAAATTTAACGCCTCTGTAATTGATAGTTGTGTGATTGTGTGCATGAACATGGCGAAGGACAAATTGAAAATAATGCCAAAATCTGGCAAAACAATAAAAGAATGCCTGGATAAGATTCTTCCGCCTATATTACATCGCAAGAGAGAATCTAACAGCTCAGAAACGGATTTTTTGTGCAAATTTTTTAATGGGCTTCAATTGTTTTTTTCCCCATTTTAACTTTAGTGTTGAAAACATGTGCGCGTTTCAGTGCGAGCCATGGAAGAGGAGAAGAATCTGTACAATGATTGTTAATTATAAATCTCCATTGCTTTTGTATGTTTTTAATTGGGAAGATGACTGCACGATTGTCTCGGGGGAAGAGACCACGATATGTATGCGTTTAAGCCAGCAAGTGTTTCAAAACGACTACCGTCAATTGTACCAATAGCTATCATTGGGAATCTTATCAGCTTATTTTATCTATTTTTTAGGCATCTAAACACCATTAAAAGAAAACAGGATTCTGCAGGCTCCTTGTCCCTTGTCTGCTCTGGCCTAGTCTGCCAAATATTCTTCTCCTATCATGTTTCAGGAATTATAATTTTATTTATAGGTTATTGTCAATTGTATCTTGGTTTGATTTTTTTTGGGTTTGTTTATATCAATTGAATTATATATTATATTATTTGCACATTTGATTATATAATTGTCAATTTTACTTAAAATTAAAAATAAGTGACAGCCAAAATTTTGATTCAATGTTTTTGAACTTATAATTTTTTTTTGGAACTGTTCAAACATTTGTTATTATAAAAATTATTTGTAGTGTAAATTATTTAATTTTTATAACAAATAATAGGTACAGTTGGAATTGCCACTTATTACTATATATTGAATAGTATGAAATGACTCATTTTTTTGCTTATTTGTATTTTGATCTGGTTTGATTGTAGTGCTGTCATTTAAATTGTCCTTTTTTGTTTTTGAGTTGGGGATTTCAATATTCTTTACTTTGCTTCTTCTACTATTGAAAAATAATACACAATTGGAATTGCCACTTATTACTATGTATTGAATAGTATGAAATGACTCATCTTTTTGCTTATTTGTTTTTTGATTCCTTTGATTTTAGTGTTGTCATTTAAATTGTCCTTTTTGTTTTTGAGTTGAGGATTTCAATATTCTATACTTTGCTTCTTCTACTATTGAAAAATATGTGAGTAAATTTACAAGTTTGTCATTTCTTTTTTAAAGTTTTGTATTGGAGAAATCAAGTAACATTGTTTTTCATCTTTTTTTTTTTCTTTTTCCTTTTTTGATCGGTTTGATTTTAGTGTTGTCATTTAAATTGTCTTTTTTTTTTTGTTTTTGGGTTGAAGATTTCAATATTCTATATACATTTCTTTTTCTACCATTGAAATATGAGTAGATTTACAATTTTGTCATTTCCTTTCCTTTTTTAAGTTTTGTATTGAAGAAATCAAGTAACATGGTTTCCATATTATTTTTCTTTAGCTTGAGTGAGGCTTCATTATTTTGTTGACATGAAAAGTCTATAGAAGTCAAGCATGACCATTTCTTAGGGCTTATCAAAGTTTGAAAATTTTGAGTAGCACGCATGTCCTTTTGGCCATAGGTATTTGGAAAGAACATGAAATAATTGGAATCATATATCCTTGCAAGTATAGCAAATTTCATCTCCTTGTTTGCCTCTAAAGGTGTCCCTATGCTTTTTACTTCATTCTTTGTATTTTCTTGCAAGATTGTTGCAGGAGTTGTGTGTGTGTACGAAATCAATCACTTTGACAAATCTAGTGTTGCTTATCTTCATCCATGTTAAAATCTCATCAATCATCTATGGGGTTTGGTGCCACTTAACAAGACATGTTGGTTATGGATTCTAATCTTATTGGTTAATATTTATAGTGCAGAGGATTGCAGGGGGGTACCCCCTTGCTAGGTCTGAGGGGCCCATCCCCTTGGTGAGGGGTCTGAAGCCCCTAAAAGCCACATTTTATATATATTTATTCATTGTAAATTTGGACCATTCATCATTAGGTCATAGATCTGACAACAAATGTTATGTTGGCTTTTATTGTCCTAGAAGGCAACCCTCTTTTATGAGGGTATTGTATTTTGACTATATATTGTATCATGAAGAGATTGTGATAGAGAGAAGACAAAGTTACAATGAATGTGTTGTAGGTTGTATCCTTTCATTTTGCTAGATGGAATAAAGGAAGGACTATTGTTTCTCTGTGGATGTAGCCCCATATTAGGTGAACCATGTATATATGTCTTTGTGTCTTGTGTTATTTTTATATTTGATCTTTGCGTTAATTTTATTGTATATTTCTTTGTGACCCTATTCCTAACTTGAGCTAATACACCAAATCTTATAAATGTATTAAACTTTGCTATTATTTATAATATAGATTGTAGAGAGGATTAGTCTATGCTATTGGAATCTTAAAATTGATTCTTGCAATGAAATAATTTCCACAAAAGATTAATATAATAAGACATATGTTGCAAATACATGATAATACATGAAAATAATAAGTCATTTCAAGGAGGAAAACCTCCAAAAGTCTCCAAGAAAAAAACAATTCATAATATGGTGATCATAAACTAATCACTAGCTCTTATATATACCATATTTATGCCTTAGATGGCACATAGAAGACTAGATGTAGTTTTTTTTAATCCTAGTGTTACATCATCAATTAAGGTTCTAGAGATATATTTTAAAATTTCATCTCCTCCATCTATTGCCGCTTCTAATAAAACTAGTATTGCTACATCCATAGCTTCTAATGATTTAGTGTATTAGGGCATGCATAATCTTCTAGATACAACTACTTGGGATGAGTACTTGATAGTTAAATTGCAAGTTTGTTTTGTGAGTCCTATCTTACAAAATTAGAAATATTTACTTCAAGATTGAGGATGAAATAATTTTGATAGTTGTATATTTTGATGACATAATCTTTGGTGGAGACGATGAAATGTTCAAGAAGTTTGCTGAAGAAATGTAGAAGGAATTTGAAATGTCTATGATAGGTAAGTTATCCTTCTTTCTTGGTCTTCAAATTGCTCAACGAGATCATGGTATCTTTATTTCTCAAGAAAATTTTGTCAAGGAGATGTTGAAGAAGTTTGGTATGGAAGATTACAAACCCGCAAGTACTCCTATGGTAACTGGTTATCATTTGAACAAAGATGATGAGTCTCCCTTGGCTAATCAGACTCTATATAGATCGATGATTGGAAGCCTGGTGTACTTTACTACTTCAAGACCTGATATTATGCATGCAGTATATTTGGTTGTAAGATTTCAAGCTAATCCTAAAGAAACTCATGTGAAGGTAGTCAAGAGGATCTTCAAATATTTGAAGAGCACTTCAGATTATGGATTATGGTATCCAAAAGGTAATGAATTTGATTTGAGTGCATACATTGATGTTGATTGGGATAGTTGTGTTGATGATAGAAGAAGTACCAACGGTGGTGCTTTCTTTTTAGGAAGCATATAGGTTTCATGGAATAATAAAAAGAAAGATTCAATATCTCTATCAACAACAGAAGTAGATTATGTTGTTGCAACATCTTGTTGTATTTAAGTATTATGGATGAAGCAAAAATTGAAGGATATCTTGAGATAAAGTATGATGAGCACATTCCTATTCTATATGATAATACAAGTGCTATCAATATTTCCAAGAATCCAATGATGCATTTTAGAACCAAGAACATATCAATTAGGTATCACTTTCTAAGAGAGAAGATTGCAGATAAAGAAGTGAAGTTGGAGTATGTCTCTACAAAGGATCAAGTTGCAAAAAAATATCACAAAGGCACTTGCAAAGGATACATTTGAATATCTCAGGTAGAAGTTAGGGGTAATTGCCCCTCCATCTTCTTGCTAGATGCGTAGTTGGTGCATTTGTCCAAGGGGAGTAATTGAATTCATATTTTTATTCTTGGACTTATGGGAGCTACCTCTTAAGGCGAGCAGGTAGTGGTTTTTGTTGATAGGAGTATCCTCTAAGTTGCTTCAAGAAGGATAGATTATCAAAAGGGGGAGTTCTTTTTCCCTTTTTCCTTGATGTCAAAGGGGGAGAGATTGAGGGGGAGAGATTGTGCACCAAAGTGGTGTGATTATGGTTTTCCCATCAATGAAAAGGGGAGATATTGTTCCGATTTGGTTTCCATTTATGTCAAAAGTTCATTGGAGTATGTTGTAGTCTAGTTGTTTGGTTGCCAGAGCCTTTGAGAAGTGATCCACATTTCTTTGTCGATGATGTTTTTCTCATGTGGTTTGGAGGTTGGCTTCAGGTTTGTTATGGCATGTGTGATCAAAGTTTCAAATTATTTGAGTTACTAGAAAGATGCTTTTGATAGTGACAGACTTAAGTCTATGCTGATTCTATGAGGATGTTCTTAGAGATATAAAGATTGGCTCTGCATATTTCCACATTTTTAGATATGGTTGTGTGGATCACAAGATAAGTTCATTATTATGCGAAGGTGTTATATTCAAATTATCATGTCAATAATCTTTTCGTAGAGAAAGTTATAAGTGATAGAGTGCAAGACTATGTTGTCTAATGGATGGCTTTATTGTCTGTCTACTTGCACTAGTGAGAAGGTTATGAATTTCACTTGTATGAGTTTGTGTGGAAACTCCACATGTCTCATAGTGTCTAAGGTATGAAGCACATGTAGATCTTTCTTGTTTCTAGTTCTGCATAGATGTTTCAAGTCATTTTGTGAAGTTATGTTATCTGCTGAGGCCGCCTAAGGCATGTTGATGATGTGTGCCACAATTTCAAGTGTGTGTGAAGATTATGAAGTGTTTGAAGGTGTTTTATGGATCATTTCGACTCATTTGGGAGAAGCATAAATAATGTTTTATCATTCATGTGCATCTCCAATGTTGTGAGGGTCGACATACTACAAGTTACGTGTCTTCTAGTTATGGACGACCTAATTTGTATTTGCAAAGCATGCAGATATTTCCTATTGAAGATTAAAGGTGTGAAGAAAGTTTAGGACTAGCTTAAGCATGTGTTGGAATCTGCAAGGCGTGTTCCTCTTCTTGGTGTTGTGTGTAGTATTTTGGGTCTTGCCTTCTACACTTTTCATGTTGATTGTTTTATCCATGGCCAACTTGGAGATGTAATATTTTTATTGTTATAGGCTGACATGAAATGCAATCAATGTAATTAATATCATGTATAAATTGTAAACCTAGTTGATCTAGGTTGATGGATGTGTGTGATGCATTATGAAAATTGGGTAAGTGACTAAAAGAGAAAGATAAGAAGTTGTAGTTCCTATCTGGTATCATGTTGATCATATCTATGTGATAGAAGGGAAGTGAAGAAGTGTTCTTAATTATTTTTTGGAGGTAGTGAGCTAAAGGAAATACTTTTTGATTGTTGAAAGCAATGAGCTAGTAAGCAATTAAGAAAACATTTTAAGAAGTGACAGAGAAAAAATGTAATCATCAAAAGAGAAGTGACAAAGAAGAATTCCAATCATCAAAAGGAGTGACCTTAATTATCAATTTTAGATAGTGGGAGGACTATCATTCTATAATCTTCCCTGATTGTGTGCTCAGATCAGGGAGTTGTAGCTTCCTTGGGTTGTAACCCTAAAATAAAGTTGTATAAAAAAGGAGTTGTAACTTCCTTGGGTTGTAGCCCTAAATTAAAGTTGTAACTGTTATTTACTTGTGAGGTTGGATTAGGATTATAGCTCCTAGCATATTTTCTCACTGTTGTTTTTTCCCTGTGGGGTTTTCCATGTATATTTGGTGTTGTGTTGTGTTGTCAGTTTCCTTTGAATATTTCATGTTCCTGTTTATGCGGTAGAGTTCAAAGTATTTGATTGTTCTGAAGGGTTTGAGATTTTAGAGAATATTGATTCACCCTCCTCACAGTATTCTAATGTGTTCAACAAACACTTCATTACTTCAACAACTTATGAAACTATTATCTCAAGACACCAATTTATAGAAGAGATGGTGTTGAATGAACAAGAAAACTGAGAGGGGGGTGAAGAAGTTGTATCTTATCAAAACGTCAAAAACCTCATTAACATTTAGATCCGTATGCATTCATTAAACTCATAATCTGTTATGATGAATTAACATAAACTGAAACACTTCAACACCAAACATAAGAGAACACTAGATTTACATAGAAAACCCAATGAGGGAAAAACCACGGTGAGGATTAGCTCACAATATAAGTAATTGCAAAACTGGTTACAAAAGCTCACTACTAGAATATGATACACTATCCAGAAGAGCTCACAACCAAGGCTCACTGTCAGAATGAAAAAGAAGTGTAACATCTAAAAAGTGCACAAGAAAACAAAGAAGATTAGAAGCAAACATGCAATACTAATCTAAATGCAAATCTAAATGTTAAGCAACAAAGAACAAAGAAAAGTAAAACATAAACAAACTGAAATAATCTCACCAATTTCAAACGTATTTCCATGATTCATCTCGATTTCCCTTCTCCATTTTTCTTGTGTAGTATAATTGCCCTCAGATTTTTCATAAATTTGTGCAAGTATAGCCTAAGATAATGATTAGAAAAACATCAAAGATTCAAGACAAAGTGCTCTCAAAATTCATAAGAATTCGCGAGAGAGATTGGAATGAAGAATGACAAATTAATTTATAGAAAATTGATTATTCGAATGACAGGCCAGGATTGAAAGATCAATGAACGGTTGAGATTGACAGATTAGACATGCATTCTGATAACTGTCAGTAGTGACATGAGTGATACAAACTAGAAATATAATTAAAGATTAAATAAATGATTTAATCTTCAGTTCGGTATTTGAAAACAGAAGAAATATCTTTGCATGACAAAGATAAAGATTGATTAAAGCAACTCCTGTTCGAATGCACGTACAACATTTAATTAATTAAATAAGAATATTTAATTAATCCACATGTACACTCGAATGAGTTAAAACTGGATTATTTGAATGATTTGACGAAGAGATTACTCGAAGACGCCACTCAGACATCAAATCAAGAGTTAACTGAACGATTAAAATATATGTCGAGTCGAGTAAAAGTGAATAAGTTTAGATAACTCACACAATTATCTAAAATATAGAAGAATGCATTAAAATAGAATTAATGAATTAAATAATTCATTTAATTCAAGACTCGATATTCAGAGAATAATTAAATAAATAATAATTATTTAATTAAATGATGAAGGGATTTTAATGAATAATTAAATAAAGAATTTATTTAATTATAGTTGAAGTATGATAAAGAGTAAATTAAATAAGGATTTATTTAATTTAACAAGAAAGATAAGGTTAATTAGTAGCATAATTAAATAAAAAGCGTTTATTTAATTAATCAGACAAAATAAAGAAAAGTGTGAATTAATTAAATAATTAAGATTATTTAATTAATAGAAGAAATAACAGAAGATGAATTAATTAAATAATTAACATTATTTAATCATGACCATGGAGAATACAAATTACGAAGAATATTGAAGTCGCAGGCCTAAACCAAATTTCGGTGTCTACATTTGCCCCTCTTTGATACAATGTCATTTAGGCATTGTGTCAAAGAAAATCGATAAAAATATGCCCCAGTAATGTTCCAGATTAAAACAGGTGAAGGTATGCCCCCTCAGGAAAATTGACAAATTTTTGAAAAGTTCAGAAAAATTTGGAAATGCGCCCGATTAGTACATTGGATGGCCAGAAATGCAGTGGAGTTTGCAGAATGAAGTTTGGAAATGGGAGGGACGGGTACAGGATGATCGAAATTGAAAGTTAACGCGGCCAGTAGGAAAGAAATGACACCTAGGCCCTAGGTATATATAGGAATAGGGGTAAAAACCTATTCATTTGCACCCACCTAGCATAGAAATTGAGATTTTGCTATGCATTTCTAGCGACGATGTCTCCAGTTTCGGCTACTCACCATCGCGCATACAGGATCCGGACATTCCAGAGACTAGCCGGCGCGGACCCCCCGGTATGGACCTAAAACTTGTCTTTTAAATTTTTTGATTTGCACGCATTTTAATGCATTTAATTCAATTTTTAGTTATGCGTCATTTTAATAATTGCCCGCATTTACGTGCGCGAACGACACATTTTCTTGTGGAAAACCGCATTTGTAATTTAACATTGGTCATTTTGCATAGTTAGATTGCGGTTCAACACATGTGTGAATTTATGAAACACATTTGACTTTGTGCACCGCATTTGCATTTAGAATAGCCGCATGTGATTATTGTGAAACGCATTTGAATTTTATGCAACGCAACATTTATATTTCAACGCATATGAATTTAGTGCAATGCATGTGATATAATTAGCCGCATTTGTTTAATAATGACGCATATGAAGTTTATGAACCGCATATGTTAAAAAGCGACGCATGTGAAAAATAATGACGCATGTGCAAAATAACGACACATATGCATTTTATGTAGTAGAGTCAGTTTGCACTAGAATAGATGATTGAGGCTGACATGAGGCATGTATAATGCCATTGCAGGTTGTGCTAGACACCATATATACACGGGAGTCGAGACCTACTACATTTTGATTCAGAGACAGTTTGCAGCCCGCAGAGCGACGGATTCTATGGCACCTTGGTTTACTGCACGTGACAGACATGCCCCAGATTCGAGCGAATCGGGGACTATTGACAGTGTTGTGTGAGTGGTGGCACTCAGAGACATCGTCCTTCCACCTACCGACTGGAGAGGCCACGGTTACCTTAGAGGATGTGTATAGGATCCCGAGACTTCCTATTAGAGGCACATGGGTGGCATATGATACCCAAAGGGGTGCCGCTGAGATGTGTAGATATTACCCCCATGCTAATATTAGGCAGTTAGGACTTGATGATTATGAGATTAGGTGGCGGGTGTTGGCCCAGAGGTATAGATAGCTGGACTGTCTATTGGCTACATTGATAGGCGGTATAGTATTGCTTGACCGCCGAGGTCATGGTTTTCCCGTGGGATGGGGGGAGATGCTAGTGGGCATGCTCAAGCGTCGAGTGGTATATGCTTGGGGTTCCTGTGTGCTTGGGATGTTATATTTTTATCTAAATGATATTTCCTATCGAGAGGCACAGTCTATGAGCTGCGGTACCATGCTTCTAATGGTATGGGCGTGGGAGCATATTGCCATTTTTTGACCACCTATGACTGTTGATCTGCCACATGGAGCACCTTACGCCTTCCGTTATGCGGGGGCGACCACACAACATCACATTGGAGATACAGGTTACTTCAGACATGCCATAGACACCATGCAGCAATTTACATGGAGGCCATACCTGGGGTGTGAGGATTGGTCAAATGAGGATGAGCATTTTCCATTTTATAGACAAGCACAATATTTAGTTGGACGGACAGTATCACATGTCCACATTATAGAGCAGCAGTTGACAGATCGTGTCCTACGGCAGTTTGGAGAGGTGCGGGATGTACCTAGAGGACGGACAGAGTTTGTCAGATCATCACGAGAGGTCCCGCTATGATTCCAGTGGCCACAGCAGAGGCAGATATTGATGGATTACAGGCACTTCCATGGGGATGGAGAGATGGACCAGCAGACCCAGGGACCACAACAGAGTATGATCAGTGGTGGGCAGCACACAGGCCGATCCCCCTGACAGACCCAGAGCAGCCAGCATTGGTAGAGCAGCGAGGGACAGGTCCACGAGGCAGGCGGGGCAGAGGTAGAGGCTGAGGAGGTAGAGGAGGTTGTGGAGATGGAGGAGATGATGGCCGAGGTGGATGGCATGGAGGTAGGAGAGGGAGACGTGGTCGGCGGGGACGAGGACCACCATTATCACCGATCCGTGAGGAGGGGCGAGGAGAGGAGGATGTGGCCATGCCAGATGTTGGTAGAGGTAGAGAGGAGGATATTGCCAGAGGGGGAGAGGAGGACATTGCGAGAGGTGGAGAGGAGGTGCAGCTGGCAGAGGCAGCCAGACATCCCGACAGAGGAGGAGGCAGGTGCCGAGGAGGCAGAGATTGATGCTCTGGGTTTGTTAGGTGCCTACCAGGAGGATAATGATGAGGATGATGATCATGAGAGAGAGAGATCTGAGATCAAATCCTGGAGGAGCTGGATGAGGAGGATGGGAGAGTGAGGGACAGGCAGGATGATACAGGGGCAGTGGATCCAGACACTGATACATTGTGTGCCCAGGTTGCGTTCTTGAATGAGCAGATGAGAGTTTTGATGGCCGAGAGGGACGCCTATTGGATGGAGAGAGATAGAGCTTTGATGGACAGGGATCAGGCTATAGCTCGACGACAGGAGACTGAGCAGAGATTCACAGAGCTCAGGGCATTGTGCACAGGACCATCAGCCACTTTTGCCAGAGAGCTAGTCAAAGCTGGGGAGAGAGAGAGATACTATTGGGACTTATATGAGGCAGAGGTTCCATTAGAGAGACAAGCTCCTAGTTTCTCAGTGACACACAGTAGCAGGTCCTAGACCAGGACCCACAAGAAGATAGTTAGCATAGAGGGGGTGGAGCAGCCACGCAGAGCAGGTCCATATGACAAACCTCCCTCAGCTCAGAGATCATCGGGTTCTCATCATCATTCCCCCACACACTCCCAACATGATGGCAATGATAGATCAGGATAGGGGTACCGTTTGTCGAGACACTGTATTTTGATCTTATAGCCTGCAGGCTTCCATGTATTATTGATACATTATGACATTGCGATGTGACACATTTGAGTGATATATATATATATATATATGATTTTGGCGGTGGTTCTCATGATATGCATTTCTATGTATTGATTATGCAGTCTTTATTTATACATATGATGTTTATATGATAAGCCTATGTGATGGATGAGTATATGTATTTTATGATGTTTATGCAGCTAATGAGATAATGTTGATTCTATGTGATGTATGATTCTATATGATGTATGCAATTTATAACTATGAGATGTAATATGATGGTATATGTATGATACCGGCTACATATGATGCTATACAAATGTAATGTGATGTATGTATTTATAGTTGTTTTGTACATGGAATGCTTATGATATGTATTGTTTGATGATGAATGTCTATTATGCCATGATGATCTAGATATGAAATATGCCTATTTGTATGTATGTTTCTAACATGTATGTTGATGTAGGATGATGTATAATGTTTTGTGTCACAGGACTCTGTCGTAATGCAAGAAAGAAGAACTGTTAGTGCGGAAAGAAAGATCGAAAAAGAACGAAAGACAAGAGATAGATGTTAGTATTAACAATCTTTGATGTTTTGCTATATCACAAAAGGTATTGCACTTTATCATCATTGGGCGGGACTAATACAAATGGAGGAAAACACCATGATATGACATAAATCAAGGTGTGCAAGGTCGTCCACTTGCTAATAACAGACAATCACAAACAAGGATTGTCATTAACTCATACCAAGGGCACAAATTGCCCCAGTCTTTTTGTCAGGACAAACCACAGACAACAAATAAAGTAAAAGATGGGTCATGAGACGTCATCGCCCCTCTAAATCCTTCATGGGACATCCTTGAGGAAACTAGTAACATGACTCAAAAATCAAAGTTAAAAGATAGTCAACAGACAGCAGTCAAAGAAAATAGAATTCTAATACATCGTTGCTTCTCTAAATCCTTCATGGGGCATCCTTGAGAAAGCTAGTAGCATAATTCCCATCATCAA
Organism: Sequoia sempervirens; assembly: GCA_007258455.2. Taxonomy (NCBI): domain Eukaryota; kingdom Viridiplantae; phylum Streptophyta; class Pinopsida; order Cupressales; family Cupressaceae; genus Sequoia; species Sequoia sempervirens. Next base: position 120,228,331 of record VDFB02075321.1, read on the forward strand.
TTCAAGATAAATGATAAGATAAATAAGCCATAAAGTCAAAAAGCCAATAAAATATTTGCCAAAACTTGATCTGTTTGTTTGATTTGTTTTGATTGATAAAAGGATTGATTTGATAGAGCTTGATATCAGGAGATACACATACCAGATAAGACTGTGAGTCTGGTTTCGATGTTATGACTATCTGTATAAGGCATGACAAAGCCTGGTTTCAGAAAGACATGTATCGTATAAGTCGTTGAGTCAGATACCGTTGATGTGATAACCTGTATAAGGCTATGTTTGATTGTTTAACCTTGTCGATTATGCAGGAAGGACTCATCCTGTATAAGACATAGATTGTTTTGCTGATATCAGTATTTAGGAAGGACCCATCCTGAATAAGAAATAGGTTGATTGCTATGATGATGTCTGTTTCCAGGAAGGACACATCCTATAGCAGACATTTGTTGATCTTTTTTGATTGTTTCGTTTTGACAAGTTGTTTGATTTGACTTAGAGACATTGCTGACTTGCTCACCAGATTGATGCATGACTTGAGACAATGTGTTGACAATTGACTGTGTGTGACGACAAACCCTAAAGGACTGACCTAGTGCGGCCTTGGGGGCTCATCGATTGATGGCCTTGCCTACGTTGTACACGCAAAGACCTCATAGTTCAACTTGACTTTGACTGACAAGACTGACTACAAATAGAAGATGTGTGTGCTAGTGAATGTGACGAACCCTAATAGACTGACCTAGTGCGGCCTCGGGGGCTCATCGATTGATGGCCTTGCCTACGTTATACACGCAGAGACCTCGTAGTTCGACACGACCAATGACCTTATCATATAGACATATGGATTAAATCATAAATTTATACAGACAAACCTAAACGGACTGACCTAATGCCTCAGGGGCACATTGGCAGATGGCCTTGCCTACGTCCAGTCTCAGAGGCAATGTAGTTCGACAAATGATAAAGACTGACAAGTGCGATTGACTCTGACTCTATTTTTGGATTTTCAAAATGTTTTGATTTTTTTTTTTTTTTGTTTTCTAATGTTTTTGTGTTTTCTCAGGTCATTTTGTGATGTTTTTGGATTTTTCTATGGTTTTACGTCTTCAACACAGCCAATGTAAGAACCAATATGACGCATGTCAAGTGTTTTCCCCCAGTCGAGTATAAGACCAATCGATTATGAATAGGGTAAAAATGGGGGATATGAAATGCTCTCGATGTTAATCGTTCCAAGTTATGGGAAAGACTACCACTTATTATGAATGGTATACAAGCGATGGATATGAAAGATAAGGGATATGTATAGGGATAGGTAATATGTACAGGGATAAGGACTATGTATAGGGTAGTGGTGTATGTACAGGATTGTGGACTATATACAATGATAAGGACTATGTACAAGGTAGATTAGAATAATAGTAGACAAAGGAGCAGAGTTGAGTACACATGGCGCCTGTTTGCCAGGTTTTCACCATGGTACCTATCCAAAGCACCATCGAAGTGGTTTTCACTATTGGACGAATGATTTGTCTTTACTATTTTATAGATTATCTAATTTTTTTATTTTTTTTGGTGTTACCAAGACACCTGCTTGCCAGGTTTTCACCTTGATAACGATTTTTGTGATTTTCTGATTTTTTTGTATTTTTGCTAATTAAGACAAAGGCTCGCAAAAGCTATGCGTAGAACTTCTTCAGATGCATACTATTGATTGGTGAGGCCAATGGTTCCCCTTCAGGAGTAGAGAGTTGGTATGCTCCTGATCCAAAAGCTTCTGTAACAATATAAGGTCCTAACCAGTTAGGTTCAAACTTTCTTGGTTTTTCTCTTTCTGCTTGATTCTTTGGGTTCTCCATTAAAACCAGGTCACCAATGTCAAAAATTTTGTTCAATACCTTCCTGTTATAGCTACGACGAAGGCAATTCTGATATGCTTGGAGATGGTCAAGTGCCTTCTGTCTTCGCTCATCTAGGAATTCTAGCTCATGGAGTCTCGATACTTGGTACTCTTCATCATCAATGTGGCCTTTCAGGGATACCCTTAGGGAAGGAATCTCGACCTCAATAGGCAAAATAGCTTCAGAACCAAATACAAGTGAATACGGAGTAGCACCAGTGGGAGTACGGATACTTGTGTGATAAGCCCATAAGGCTGGGTTAAGCTGTAAATGCCAGTCACGACCAGCATCATTCACAGTCTTCTTGAGGATTCTAATGATGGTCTTGTTAGATGCCTCTACTTGGCTGTTACCTTGTGGGTAGTATGGAGTGGAAAAGTGATGCTGGATATGGAATTCCCCATACAGGTGGCGAACTTCTTGGTTCTTAAATGGGTGGCCATTATCAGTGATTATGGACTGAGGGACACCATATCGATAGATGATATAGTTGAGGATAAATCTAGAAATCTATATGCCGGTAATGTATGTCATAGGAATGGCTTCAATCCACTTCGTAAAGTACTCAGTGGTAGTGATAATGAACTTGTGTCCATTAGATGATGTGGGGTGGATATTACCTATGAGGTCGAGTCCCCATTGGGCAAAGGGCCATGGTGACGTTATAGGACAAAGCTCCTGTGTTGGGGCATGTATCAAGTCTCCATGAACTTGGCATTGGCGGAATTTCGTTACAAAGACATATGAGTCTTTTTCCATAGTAGGCTAGTAATAACACATTCTCATAATCTTTTTGGCTAAGGTAGGACTGCTAGAATGGGAACCACATATACCCTCATGCACCCCACGCAAGGTTGCTTGTGCTTCAGTAGAATCAAGACATCTCAATAGGGTATTATCTAAGGTGCGTCTATATAGGGTGTCTCCGACGATGGTGTATTTGGCTGACTTGCGGAGGAATGTCCTACATTGGTTACTGGATAGGCTAGTGGGTATGACTTCAGCATGAAGGTAATCATAGATTTCTTTGTACCATGGGGAATCAGGACCAACAATGTCACACACCATTTCAGAATCTGGGATATCGTAGGCTGGGACCAAAAGCTGTTCTACCAAGAACTCAAACTTAGGCAAGTTGTTAGAATGTCAAAAGTGATGCAATTGTAGCCATAGCGTGCTACATTTGGCTTTATGAGGGTATTTGATGAAATTGACTTTGTCGAAGTACTCTTAAAGCTATCGACCAATGTGCTTGTATGGAGCAAGCTTCTAGATCCTTGAATCTCATAATCATCATTTACACGTGGGTGCAGGTTGGGAATCTGCCTGTAGGTTCTTAATTTTCCACTTGGTACGCCATGCGTAACCACTGTCACTAGAGCTTCCTCTCCTATGTTGATGATGCATGGGAATGCAATCTGAATGACTCTTGGAATTAGGAATCATACATTGGTGTAATAAAGCGGTATACCAGCCCACGAACCATGATGATTTATATGAGCTATCAAAATTACGGTTTCATGTTATGTTTGTGTCAAATGTGAATATGAACTCATCGGAAAGTTTACAGCAATAGATTGATCTCTACACGGCCGTAGATGCGTTAGCTAGCGGCTAATGATCAGCAATGACTTATCCTTTAATAGCCTTTCTACATTCATACTCACTAAGTATCATAACCTATTTGGCTAGTCACCGTGTTAATGCTACCTTGCTGAGAAGATATTTCAGAGGGTCTATTTTAGCAATCAACATTGTTTGATGGTTTAGCATGTAGTGCCTCAATTTTTGGGTAGCAAATACTACTGCAAGACAGGCACGTTCGATGTTACTATAGTTGAGCTCATAACCTACCAAAGTCCGACTGATATAATAAACTGCCCTTTCATGACCTTCATCGTCATTTTGTGCAAGCAATGCTCCAAGTGATGAATGGGTTGCCGTAATATAAAGAATCAATGGTCTTCCTTCAACAGGTGGCATTAAGACAGGTGGTGTGAGTAAATATTCTTTAATCAGTTGAAAAGCTTCTCCACACCTAGTTGTCCATACAAAGGGTACTCCTTTCTTAAGTAGATGTTGAAAAGGATGTGTCTTATCTGCTAGCTGCACTATAAACCTTTTGAGAGATTGCAACCTTCCTTGTAATGTCCTTAGTTGACTAAGATTAGTGGGTGGAGGCATGTCCATGATTGCTTTTACCTTAGCCGGATCCACTTCAATGCCTCGTCTAGAAATGATATAACCTAACAACTTTCCTAACTTGACTCCAAACACACATTTATTTGGATTGAGTCTCACTTTATACTTTTCCAGCCTCTGAAATATCTTGTCTAAAACCTATAAATGTTATGCCCTTGTCTTGGATTTTACAATAAGGTCATCGACATAATCCTCCATAGAAGTGTGTACTAGATCATGAAAGATAGTAGTCATGGCATGCTGATAGGTTGCTCCTACATTCTTGAGTCTGAAGGGCATAACATTCCAGCAATACATTCCCCAAGGACAAGTGAAAGTCATCTTAGGTTGATCTTCAATTGCAATTCTGATCTGGTTATATCCTGAAAATCCATCCATAAGGGACAACATCTCATATCCTGCTGTCATGTCAGCTATCATGTCTATGTTAGGCAAAGGGAAGTCATCCTTAGGACAAGCTTTGTTGATATCTCTAAAATAAGTGTAGATGTGGATGCCCCTAGTTGGTTTAGTGACTGGTACAAGATTGGAGATCCAGTCGGCATAGTCGATAGATTTGATGAAACCAATGTCTAAAAATTTCTTGAGTTTTGCCTTGACTAATAAAGCAATTTGTGGATGCATTTTTCTTAGCTTCTGTTTCACTGGTTTGGCACCTGGTTGTAAGGGAAAATGATGCATAACAAGTTTAGGATCTAACCCCGGCATGTCGGCATATGACCAAGCAAAATTTATCTGTCTCTGTGCAAAGAAGTCGTGAAACTCAGGCTTCTCTTCTGTTGTCAATGACGCTACAAAATAAACCAGTCGAGGATTCTCTTTTGTGCCTATGTTGACTTCTACGGATTCTTCAATGAGCATGGGTGACTTTTCCTATGCAATGGGGAGAATGTTCAAACCTCCATCCTTAGGTGCCTTAGAGAGGTTTTCACCTTCGGATGCGTCCTTTCTTTTTACTTTTTCATTGTCTAAAGTTACCTTTCAGTTTTCACCTAGAGACTCATCCTTTTTATTTTGTTTATTCTTTTTCTCATTTTTGCGACTGGAGGGTTGAACAGATTCCCCAAAATATGCTTTGTTGTCCAAGTCAATGGTAAAGCCAACCTTATGATCCCCGTTAGGTATGCCTTCTCGTAATCCCAGGAACTCAGCAATTGCTTCGTCGTTCTCAAAAGTGTCTAAGACGGGTGCGTCTTGTTGATCCCAATCAATGAGTTGGGGATAGACTAAAGGCATGTCATCGTCAGAGTTATCAAAGTCTAATGGGGTCAAGGTAAAGATTGAATTATTCATGTGATTACAAAAATCTTGTACCAGGTCCATTTTTCTCTTAGGTTTTAGTCTAGGTGGATGGATAGGTGGACCTAAGGCCAAGGTTTGACTATCGGAAATAGGTGGTTCAGGTTGCCAAGAGGTAGGATCAAGTGATTCCCAATAGTAGTGTTTAAACCATTCCTCTTTTGTCATTTTCTTTGGTGGACAGGAATTTAATGGATTGGGTGAGGAACTTAACATCAAGTCAAGTTCTCCAAATAACTTGTCAAGGTCCATGGAAGAAGTAGAGGATAGGGAATCCCACTCATAATCATTAGAATCGGGGGAGTTACAATGATATTGATCCACTGGTTCATGAGATGTCTTAATATCTTCTGAAGCACATACTTCCTCAAGTAAGGGTAATGGCGTACTAGGAACGCCAATCTGAATCAGTTGAAACCCTAGCCCTACTCCTTTTGGCCACTGAGAAACAAATATTGGTTCAATTATGCCATCTTGGTTTAAGCCTAAACCACTTTGTCCATCATATCCTTTGCTTTGCATAATTTTGAAACCCTTTCCATATAGATTTGTAGGAATATGAGCAAGTAAGAGTGGTTTCTCATCATCTTCCCTATATAGCCAGGAAGTGACATCTTCTGCATCTACAACCTCTTTGCTTAATTAACCCCATTTAGTGAAAGTTGTTGTGGGGGGAACATGTATAGTGATCATAGACTGTCCCCTACCTGTTGAAGGTAAACCATATGACTTGGGAGAAATCAAATGGCTAACATAATAAGAAGTCTTCATGTAGTACTCTCCACCACCCTTGTCTTGGATCTCAACCCTAGGAGTGGTAGTAATTGAGGGTGAAATAGATGTTCGAGTGAGTGTGGATGGATCAACATAGGAAGATGGATTGGATGATGAAGCCTCCTGGTTCACTGGTACTTGACATTGGGGGATCTCTTTTAGATTGGTGCAATACTGGAAAGGATCGGGATCACCATCTATAGTTATTTCTGTGCCATTGTAAGGGAATTTAAGACATTGACGATATGTGGAAGGGACCGCCTTCATGGCATGAATCCATGGTCTACCTAGCAATAGGTTATAAGGAAGGGTGAGATCCAAGACCTGGAACTTTGTCTCTATCACCGCAGGACCAATTCTGATAGGAAGTGTTACCACCCCCTTTGATTTTTGTTCCTCATCATCATAAGCTTTTATGACAATACTTTTAGTCATGTCTACGGATGCTTCTGAGATACCTAATGCCTTAATTAGTTTTAAAGTGCATAGATTTAACCCTGTTCCTCCATCTACCAAAACTTGTCTAACCTTGGTGTCATCAACAACGACTTCCAGATGTAAAGGATCATTCTGGTGGATCTTTTCAGTTGCATAGTCTTGTTCAGAAAATGTGGCATGATGATTATTGGTCAAGTAGCCCACCATTTCCTAGAAATTATTGACATCAAGATCATTAGGGACTGTGGTGTTCTGTAAAGCGTTATCGAGGATAGATCGATGCTCAGGGGAAATACGCAGCAATTCCAAGATTGAAATTTGAGCTGGGGTCTTCCCCAACTGGTCAAGTAGATTATATTGTAACTTGGAAGATTGTGGTGTTTGCTGTGATTGAGGGCCCTAGATAGTGAACTTGTACAACGATTATTGACTGCACACTCAGGATTAAAATTGATAGTAATGGTATTGATATTCTCATCAGCGACACGAAGGCAATGAATGATTTTGCCACTATCATAATCATGTTTGATACTCAGATAGTTGGCTGAAATATTGGTCTTAGTACTCAAACTGGGGGCAGTTCCTTTCCCTTGGTCATGTAGTGGGTCAGAAAAGACTTGATGATCAGTGTTCGATGACTTTTTTTTTTGCCCACTAACTTCAATAATTCTCCTTTCGACAAGATCTTGTATGATATTCTTCAGTTGTCGACAGTTTTGTAAGTTATGTCCCTTAGTCCTATGTAATCACAAAAGGCATTGTCATCCCACCAAGCTAGTTTAAATTATCCTGGATTGTATTGTCTTGGTTCCTGCAGCTGTATGAGGTTATGTTGTAATAGTTGTTTGAACACCGACTCAATGGGTTCCCCTAAGGGAGTGAGCTCACGTTTTTGAAATCTCCTTTGTTGTGGACGTTGAGTATTTTGGACCACGTTAGGAGGTTGATTGACAACATTAAGTGTGTTGGCAAAAGTATGAGGTCCTTGTAACATGAGGAGGGGTCCTGCTTGTAACGTTTTAGCATCAACCACCCCATCATTGGTGACATTTTTGTTGCGAGACCAAAATCTGTTTCTGTCAGTGGGTGTGTTTTGTACGATCAGGTTTCTATTGGATGTTGTTGTCTTGAGTTCACCCCTTTCAATGAGATCCTTCTCTATTATAACCCCTTTTTCCACTAGTTCTGAAAAAGATGTACAACAATGTACCCTTAAGTTACTTCTGAGTTTTGGATGAAGGTTTTCTTGAAACATTGTAACCTTTTGTTTTTCGGGTATCTCAACAGGACACCTACTAGCAATAGTTCTCCATCTCTAGAAGAAAGCAATGAATGTTTCCCCTTCGTCTTGCGTTGTGTGGCACAAGGTTGCTATGTTTATCTCGTGGTCTATGTTGAAGGATAATTGCTCTACAAATTTCTCGACTAGTTCACCCCAAGATCTAATGCCAGAATCTAGACTCGAAAACCATTCTAGTGCAATTCCTACAAGACTTCTTGGAAATAGCCTCACAAGATACGTGGGGTCATAAGCGACATCTATGCATATGGTAGAAAATTCCTTGATATGTTCTATTGGATCTCGTTTGCCATTGTACTTAGGAAGATTCGGTATGACATATCCGTGAGGGAAAGGTGTCATGTACAATGATCTATCAAAGGGGAATGGGCATATGTCCTTTGTTGAAAATGATTTCTTGGTTGACACTGACATGTTATCCATTTGCATTTGTAATGTGTGCATTTGTGTTTGTAAGACGTCAACTTGGGTCAAAGATGTGCTAGGGGGATTATGCAGATCTGTGTACGTATTCTAAAATCCAAAGTCTCGTGATCGGTTTTGATTGAACATTGGCATCTGAGGCGGATTTGGATTCGGAATATTGGTAAATGTGTTTTGGTCTGGAATCTGCATAAATTGGTGTTGACTTGGAGTATGTGTAAATGGATTGTGAGTACCACTTTGGGAAAATGGATTCTGATTTGGCATTGATGTAAATTGGTTTTGACTTGGAATCTGTGTGGACGGATTCTGAATACCACTCTGTGCAAAAGGATTTTGATTCGGAATCGATGTAAATTGGTTTTGACTTGGAATCTGTGTGGACAGATTCTGACTACCAATCTGTGCAAAAGGATTCTGATTCAGAATCGATGTAAATTGGTTTGACTTGGAATCTGTGTGGACGGATTCTGACTACCAATCTGTGAAAAAGGATTCTGATTCGTAATTGATGTAAATTGATTCTGACTGCCAGTCTGGGAGAATGGATTCTGATTGCCATATTGGAAGGAGGGAATGCCTCCTATTTGTGTAATCCGTGGCATGGTACTAGTGACTGGAGCACTAGGTATGGCCATCGACTGTGGTATGGTACTCGTGATACTAGTAGTTGGTATGGTTGTTGATTGCAAATTTGTGACACTGACATAAGGTGTAGAGGCTAACGTTTTAGGTCTTTTACTCCCAACAAGAGGACCGAAGGGAGTTGATGATGAAGCCCCTACAATGAAATTAAATCCCAATGTCATGCCAGATGTACCAAATGGAGACGTATTGACTGTCGTACTCTGTGTAGATGTGCTAGATGGCATAGTTTTGCTAACCTGAGGTGTAGTGGTACTAGCAGTCATTGTGTTTGTTCCTTGTGTAGGTTGAGTTTGTAAGGTGCTAATATCAAATCCTGCGGGTAAGGTAGTGCCTTCAGCTAGCAATTTGGCTAAAAATCGTGGACGATTGTTTGCTAGGTATTCATCTACAAAAGAGGCAAATTCAGGGTCTTGTGCGGCAGCCTCTACGTCCTCTACTGCAATATGTCCTTGAGTGTTTCTAGTGGTGAATTTGTCTAATAGAGTCTTATGAGGTCTTGAAGAAAATGGATTGATGAATTCATTTGGGTTCGACATGTTTTCTCTCTCTCTCTCTCTTAGACCTAGTTTCAACCATGTAAGACAAGCTCAATATGCGGGAAATGCAAAACTATATCTATGAACAATATGACTCTAGTCTATGTTTTTGGGATTTTCGTATGCAAAATAAGAGATGTTCTAGGATGACATTAGTCTAGACTCTAAAGATGCAAAGTCTAAGCAAGACCCTAAAGTGATCAATTCTATAAACCCAAGACGAAGGGACCAACTACCTTTAAAGTCAAACCAAGGTGTCAATTTAGTTTAAATCAAGGAACCAATGTAGGACGAGGATCAAAAACAAGCCGAGTTTCCTAACTAGACTGATGAGCTAGGAGGACTCTCTGTAGGAAAAAGTATAAGATGATAGGACTAGGTTCAATGACAATTTTGTTGACACTATGACTTTTCTAGAGTATAGATGGTAAACCAATCCTAAAGTTTGTAAAAGTGACCTTTCTAAAAGTTTAATGCAAGGTAATATGTATCCTAAGATGAAACTAAACCCTGAATGAAGACAACTATGGTAATGACTAAATGACCCTAAAGGATGCAAAATTGAGCAAATCGTTTCAGGTTTCTATTTCAAAGACTATTTGTGTAAAGACAACTGAAACTGGTATAATTGTGTTGACTGGACAGTGACTGTGAATTCTAGTTTTCTGATAATCAGACAGATGTGTTGCAAGATCTAACATATGCGGTCAAGTTTATCAGTTGCGGTTTGCCAGTAATCAATTGCATTTCTCTGGTAAAGTTCAGTTTGACCCTGACAAATGCGGTTAACCTTTTAACAGATGTGACTTCTACTGACAGTTGCGACTCAAAATATAACGCATGCAGTTTTTCCAAAGCAATTGCAAGCTAAACTGGCAGATGCGACTCTAAACTAGATAGATGCGACTCAAGACTAAACAGATGCGACTTGAACTAATAGTTGTGACTCAGAATTTAACAGATGCGACTTAATATTTAACAGATGTGACTTGTATTGACAGTTGCGAGTTTCTGGTGAACAATTGGGACTCTTTGTGTACAATCAAAGACAATCATAAGACAAAGTGTTTTCAATTTCGATTTTGGACTCAATGAACGTTTAAATTGACAACAAACAAGCACATCCTAATAGGCCAAAGGCCTAGGGTTTGTATACTTGGTATAGCCCACCTATTATACCCCAGATTGGTGATGAACACCTTTCCTTCTCGAGAGCGGATAGCTTAGAAATTTGGTGGTATTGGCTCCCCTCCACGGCTCATTAATGTCTTTCGAGCACACCAATTTTGAATTCTTTGGGAAATGACCTCCCAAGAACTGCTATCTCTACTCAAGGGGATCAGTAGTGAGTATCTTTGGGCATGATACTGTACCCTACACTATACCAAGCAACGGCCACAAATAGGTTGGTCTCTAAAACAAAAGGTATTTAGTACAGGCATTCCATTCATGGGGTGTGATCCATACGGCGCGAGTCCCCTTTTGGATCCATCTTGTCGGAACCACACTCGCGATTCTTGGGGTTTCCCCAAGAACCCACTTTATATATATTGGCTAGAAGTCCCTCAGTTCAGAAGTACCGTCCAGTCGCCCTGGGGTGAGTACTTTTTCCCACCAGAATAGGCCCAAGTTCTAGAGTTGGTAACATTTCTCTTACACCCAGGATCGCACAGATGCGCAAGGGGAGAGGATACTTCAATGTACCAAGTCGTAAGGGTAACTATACTTGTGCTTTCACACCAAACACAGTAGACACTTGTTAATTTTAAACCAAACGAAAGATTTGCTACGCTACCAAACAATCTGTTTCAAAATTAACTAGGGTCTTCGACAAGCGCCCCAGAAAAAATCGTTAGTAGTTTTCAATATTGTCTCTTAATCAATCATCCCACAAAGCTTGTTAACTCCAAAAGGCACATGCTGAAAGTAAGATATTAGTAACACACAAATCAATTGAAAATTTTAGATTTTGAAAATAGAAATAAAGTTTTACCAGTCAATTGCGTCGTTGTGTTACCAATCAAATGCGCGTTTCTTCTGTCAGATGCAGTTCGAGAAGTCAATTGCGGTTCAAGAAACTTCAATGCGTCTTATTTTTTTAGATGTCGTTTATTCTGTCAGATGCTGTTCAGGAAGTCAATTCTCGCTTCACAAACTAATGCGTGTTTTACGAAAAACCTACAAAAACCAAAAATAAAAGATCTACAGATCCGCGAAGATGGTATCTTCACGTCGGGTTCACCAAATGTAACGCCAAGAAAGTGCACAAGAAAACAAAGAAGATTAGAAGCAAACATGCAATACTAAAATCTAAGATGCAAATCTAATGTTAAGCAACAAAGAACAAAGGAAAGTAAAATGTAAACAAACTGAAACAATCTCACCAATTTCAAACGTATTTCCATGATTCATCTCGATTGCCCTTCTCCATTTTTCTTTGTAGTATAATTGCCCTCGATTTTCATAAATTCGTGCAAGTATAGCCTAAGATAATGACTAGCAAAACATCAAAGATTCAAGACAAAGTGCTCTCAAAAGTCATAAGAATTCGCGAGAGAGATTGGAATGAAGAATGACAAATCAATTTATAGAAAATTGATTATTCGAATGACAGGCCTGGATTGAAAGATCAATGGATGGTTGAGATTGACAGATTAGACATGCATTCTAATAACTGTCAAGAGTGACATGAGGATACAAACTAGAAATAGAATTAAAGATTAAATAAATGATTTAATCTTCAGTTTGGTATTTGAAAACAAAAGAAATATCTTGCATGACAAAGATAAAGATTGATTAAAGCAACTCCTGTTCGAATGCACACATAACATTTAATTAATTAAATAAGAATATTTAATTAATCCGCATGTACACGTGAATGAGTTAGAACTGGACGATTTGAATGATTTGACGAAGAGATTACTCGAAGACGCCACTCAGACATCAAATCAAGAGTTAACTGAACGATTAAAATAGATGTCGAGTCGAGTAAAAGTGAATACTTAGATAACTCACACAATTATCTAAAATATAGAAGAATGCATTAAAATAGAATTAATGAATTAAATAATTCATTTAATTCAAGACTCGATATTCAGAGAATAATTAAATAAATAATAATTATTTAATTAAATGATGAAGGGATTTTAATGAATAATTAAATAAAGAATTTATTTAATTATAGTTGAAGTATGATAAAGAGTAAATTAAATAAGGATTTATTTAATTTAACAAGAAAGATAAGGTTAATTAGTAGCATAATTAAATAAAAAGCGTTTATTTAATTAATCAGACAAAATAAAGAAAAGTGCGAATTAATTAAATAATTAAGATTATTTAATTAATAGAAGAAATAACATAAGATAAATTAATTAAATAATTAACATTATTTAATCATGACCATGGAGAATACAAATTACCAAGAATATTGAAGTCGCAGGCCTAAACCAAATTTCGGTGTCTACAAGAAGATAGAGAAGAAATGTTACATAGAGAACATGATCTCAATGCAACAAAAAATCCACCACAATAGCTCCAACACCTTCACGGTTTGTTTGAATGATTGTAGACACCTTCTACTCATTACATCCAGTAATCCAACACTTGAAAGCTCACACTTCTCTACTTAATTTTGCATCACTTGCATCATACACTTTTCAAATTCATCTATCTTAACCTCCTTCAACAATTCAACTCATACTTATATCGTCATCAACCTTCAAACCTTCTCCAAGGTCGAAAATGCACCTCAAACATGCAAATTCAAATTAGGTCAACACCAAAACACTTTTGTGGCAGATATAAGTGAATGTGAGCCACATCAAAACTTATTTGGGACCCAAATCAACAACACCACTTAATCACATGCTACCACAAACAAATTTTATCCTTCACAAGTAGTGTAAAAACTAGGTTAGTCGTTAGCCATGCAAACACCATTAATCAATTAAATACATGCTTCATCAAACCTAAAGATGACTTACGAACCATGCACCATGCTTGAAAATGATCTAGAATATTCCTCAAACACCCTAAAATCCATTAAAATCCTTCACAACAATTTCCATCCGAAGAATGTACAAACCTGGTACACTCCAACTACTCTACAAACACTATTACTTGAAAACTTATCTTCCAAAGTACCAAACCTCAAATCCTCTTGACTAAGGTAAACTACCAACCCCATCAACATACTTTCAGAATCACAAGACCTGAAGCATAACTGTAGAGAAACACAGAGCCAAAACATTTCTCCCAGACACCTCGGGTGATCCCACAATACTGTTTTACATTTTTTGGCCAAACTAGACACTGAACTGATTTTTTCTAACTAAATCTTCACTTTTGGGCACCTATAGCGCTAAACCGTGAGGAATTTGAAGATGATGCAAACTAGTGATTTGTGACATTTTATGCGTAGATTCTAAATATATTTTTTTCAATTTTTTTGAATCATATTGCACTTCTTTTTCCATCTCCTTTGAAAACTATTTTTTATCAGTAAACACCATTTTTAAGGAGTGATGCTCATCGTATTCAACATAAATTTTTTTATATGAAGGATAGAATTCTATTTTTCTGAATTTGGATTTGTAACTATGATATCTAACCAGTTCATTTGGTTTCATAGTGTTTTATTGAATAATTTTTCCTTAATCAAGTTTCAAAATCAAACCGATTACAATTTAGATATAGGCGAACTGTATACAACATAACTTTTTTTGTATGTATCAAAATTCAATTTTTTTTAACTGGATCAAAGACATCAATACCTACCCTTAACATATTTTTTAGAATTTTATTTTGATAATCTGCTATTTTTCCACATGTGCAGGACAAAGAGCTTGATTTTCAGTGAAAACCTATGTTTAATCAAATTAAAAAAACAAATACATAATAAAACCAAAACATATTAAAATTATATTCGATGGATAACTCGTTCCAAGGACTACCATCATCCAGTTGGGTCTATGAAGTCTCCTCCATTTTCATCCTCAGCCCGAGCTTCAAAGGGAAAATTTTTGCAGATATTTGGTGCAAGAGGGAGAGAAGGGGGAAAAATGGGAGTTTGAGTGAACCCCCCTTTGAGCAAACCCCTCTTGACCTTTCAAACAAATGGGGGTTCGCTCTAAGGGGGGTTCGAGTGAACCCCCCTTTTTTCAAAAATTCCCTTTGTTTTCATTTTGAACAATGTGCAAAAAGTGGGTCTGGCCATTTAATATGGTTTGTTCGAATGGAGGTCCGATCGAACCCCTCTTGGGTCTGCTTGGACTCCTAGTTCGTGCAAATCCCCCAAAATCAAAAAATTTCTTCATGGGAGCATTTTTTGCAATTTTCTTTCCTCAATGGAATTGTAAATCGACTTTGTGGGATCACCCCCTCTGTAATGCACAGTCACACATTAGTGAACACAACTTCTATTGTATGACCATCCAACATACCATCTCTTGAATATAGGATCTCTGAAAATCTCTCACCAACATATTTGAATCGTATAGGCAAATCTTCAACCTAGAAGAAATCCGAAGCAAAACCAGAACACCTCTCTGTAACCCAAAACACAACTGCAACACACTGTTTCCTATTTTAATAAAATTTTCTCAAAAGCACTTGGAAACTAAGCACTGGAGACACATCCACAACATTTTCAGCACTACCACAACCATAGATAAAAGCTTATCAAAGTAGCAATAGAGGTTAACACTAGTATCTTTACTGATGACAACATAATACAACAAATCAAAGCATAGACAACACCAACCGTTCAACATAATTCTTCCTCAACACATACATTTGACACCAATGTCAACACAAACTTGTTGACATCAATGACAACACCAATCTGCACATACTTGCAACAATCTCCTCCTTTGTCATTGATGGAAACACATGATGTGAAAAACCATCAAAGACACAACAAATCTAAACATACCTATTTCCTTTTCTCTTTACTCATACTCCCCCTTACATGATTATTTATTCAATCGACTTTATCTTTCACATGACTCTTTTCCCCTGATAACTTGCTCTCTTTTTTTCGCATAACTCTTCTCCCCCTTTGACATCAATGGAAAAGGAAAAAATGTTTTGCATTATTCTCCCCCTTTGACATTGCACAATCTACTTACAACTACTTTGAATACTCCCCTTAGGATCACACACCCATATGCAACAATCTACAATACCACTACCTACTCCCCCTGAGAGGTAGCCGCCAACATCAATCTAGAATAAGGATAGATCTTGAGATCCACTAGACTGGTGCATCTCCTTATGCATCTAATTCAAATAAGGAGGGGCAATAACTCCCAAATTCTCCCAGAGATACTCAAAAGTATCCTTAAGAAGAGCCTTAGTGAATATGTCAACAATCTGATCCTTTATAGGCACATATTCAAGCTTCACTTCATTCTCCACAACCTTCTCTATTAGAAAGTGATATCTAATTGAAATATTTTTTTTCTTGAATGCATCATTGGATTCTTTGAAATTTTTATTGCACTTTTATTGTCACAAAAGATAGAAATTATCTCATCATACACCACTATGATATACTTCAATGTTTTCCTCATCCATAACACTTGTGTGCAACAAGATTTTGTTGCAATGTACTCAACCTCTATAGTAGATAAAGAAACTGAATCTTGTTTCTTAATTAGCCATGACACCAATCTACATCCAAGAAAGAATACACCACCACTTGTAATTTTTATGTCATCTACACAAAAAACCCTATCTACATCTGTGTAAGCACTCAATGTGAAATTAGTATCCTTTGGATACCACAATCCATGATCCAAAGTGCCTTTTAGTTATCTGAATCACTGTCGCAACATGTGACTCTCTAGGAAATTCTTGAAATCTAGCCATAAGAAAAATTGCATGCATGATATTTGGTCTAGTAGTAGTTAGATATAGCACTCCACCAATCATAGATTTTTACTTTTTCTGATCATCCTTAGGGGTTCATCATTCTTGCTCAATTTGCAACCAATAACCGTAGGAGTACATAGCTATTTGGACTCTTCCATTCCAAACTTCTTCAACATTTCCTTGACATACTTTGATTGTGAAATGAATATGCCTTTATCTATTTTATTGATTTGTAGTCCAAGGAAGAAATTCATCTCCCCAAACATAGACATCTCAAACTCTTTCCACATCTCTTCTGCAAACTTCTTACACATAGCTTCATTGCCTCCAAAAACTATGTCATCGACGTACACAACTATAATCAAGATTTGATCTTTCTCAACCTTAAAGTAAAGGTTACTATTTGTAGTGCCTTTATTGAACCCTTGTTGTATCAAATACTTATCTAACCTTGCATACCAAGCTCTAGGAGCTTGCTTCAATCCATACAATTCCTTCTTTAATCTGCAAACCATATTAGGTTTATTTGATAACTAAAATCCTTCTGGTTGTTCCATGTATACTTCCTCTTCTAATTCTCCATTCAAGAAAGCAGACTTCACATCCATCTGATAAACTTTAAAATCCTTATGTGCTACAAAATCCAAAAACATCATGATTGCTTCCATTCTAGCCACTAGAGAAAATGTCTCCTTAAATTCTATTCCTTCAACTTGTGCATAGAATTTACATGTAAGCCTTGCCTCGTTTCTTACCACTTCTCCTTTCTCATTCAATTTTTTTTTGAATACCCACTTAGATCCAATAATGTTCTTGTTTGTTGGTCTCGGGATAAGTTCCCAAGTCTGATTCTTTTCAATCTACATAAGTACTTCCATAGATTTCATCCAATGTTCATCCTTGCATGCCTCAATCATTGTTTTAGGTTCAACTTTAGAAAGTAGACACAAATTTACCTCTTCTTCAACAACTTTCCTTCTTTTCAACACTCCTTTGCTTTCGTCTCCAATGATTTGTTCTTTGTAATGATTTCTCTTCACATACTTAGGGGTTCTAAGGGTATTTTTTGAAGCTTCTTCCTCTTCATCTCGTGCTTCATGTTCCTTGGCTTTTTCTTCTTCTTCTCTGTAGGCAGGTTCATCTGATTCATATCCATCTATCACTATTGGATTTTGCAGATCTTCATCAACTTTGACACTTGAACTCTCAACAATATTTCTCAATCTTTTATTGCAACATTTGTAAGCTTTGATTTTAGTAGAATATCCAAGGAATATACCTTCAATAGAGCTTCCATCAAACTTTCCTAAGTTTTCATCATCTCTCTTGATATAGCATTTACTTCCAAACACTCTAAAGTATTTGATAGTAGGGATCCTTCCATACCAAAACTCATATGAAGTATTTGTTCTGTTTGCTTTTTTTTAAAATCTATTAAGTATGTAAACAAAAATATGAATTGCTTCTCTCTAGTAGAATTTTGATAGGTTAGCTTCTTTCATCATAGTCGTTGCAACTTCTTGAATAGTCTTATTTTTCCTTTCAACCACTCCATTTTGCTGAGGAATCCTAGGGGTAGGCAAGTGCCTCTTTATGCCATGATTCTCACAACACATGTTAAATTTGTTGGAGGTGAACTCTCCACCTCTATTAGACCTCAAATATTTTATCTTCAAATCCATTTCATTCTCAACCATAGATTTAAATTCTTTGAATTTATCTAGGGCTTCAGATTTTTCTCTAAGAAAAGTAACGCATGTCATTCTAGAATAATCATCAATCAAAAGCATGAAATACCTATCACCTTGAAGACATATCACTCTTGTAGGACCACAAAGTTTTGTATGCACAAATTCCAACAATCCAGTAGAATATTGTTCTTTACCCTTGAAACTTATTGTTTGCTTTCCAATCCAACACTCCTTGCAGACAACATTGATAGGCTTTGTAATCCTTGGAAAATATCTCACTACTTGAACTGAACTGATTCTAACCAGGTTATCAAAATTGATGTGACACATCCTCCTATTCCATAACCAACTTTCATTAATTTGAGTCATAAAGCAATGACCATCAACACCATTGATCTGATAAATATTTCCATATGCTCTCTTTCCAACATTAATCATAGTTCTGAACCATTTTCTGATCTCATATCCAAATTATTGAAACATAAGACTATATCCTTTGCTACACATTTTTCCAACACTCAAAAGGTTATGCCTTAAACCCTTGATATAGTAAACATCATCAGTATTATGCTTGTTGTCAAAATTGATTGAACCTATTCCACAAATCTTAGCACCTGAATCATTCCAAATCCAATAAGTCCTCCATCATCTTTTTTAGTTTAACAAACTTACTCTTGTCTCTAGTCATATGATTTGAGCAACCATTGTCAATGATCCAATAGTTCTTATCTTGTCTAGCATGAAAAGTAGATACCAAAGTACCTCCAGTCTTAATATTTGTCTCCTTTGTCTCCAGAGCACTTTCCTTCACATGACATCTTTCATAGTTAGTAGAAACAAATTCATATTTTAAATCCAAGAAGAAGCATTCATTATCATCATAATCTCCATAATCAGATTCATCATCAGAAATACCAACATCTTCTCTAACATAATAGCTTCTCTTGATCATCTTACCTTTGTTTTCCTTATTCTTATTGTTCATACTTTTGTTTGGACATCTTGAAGCATAGTGACCTATTTGTCCACAACTAAAACATTTGAAAGGTAATTTAACTTTGTACTTATTAACAACCTTTTTCATCCTTCTCACAAAGTTAGCTTCCACATCATCAAGACCATCCTGATCTAAATCTTCAATCTTCTCTAATTTTCTAGCCTGAAAAGTAGTCTCCACTTTTGCACCATTGTTAGTACCAAACTCTCTCATCTCAAATGCAGTTAAAGAGCCATACAATTTGTCTCTAGTGTAAGTATTAAAATCTGCAATTTCCTCAATAGCAAAAACTTTATGACCATAATATTTAGGAAGAGTTTTGAGAATTTTCTTTACCAATTTTGGTTCTTTGACTTTTCCTACAAGATCTTTGATTGCACTGAAAATTTCATCAACTCTCTACATGTAGCTTGTAATATTTTCTTCTTTAGACATTCACAGGTTCTTAAATTGTGTCTTCAAATTTTGCATCTTAGCTTGTTTAACCTTAGCATCCCCTTCATAAATACTTTCTAGATTATCCCAAATTTCTTTAGAATTTTTCAAATCCATCACTTTCACTAATACAAAATTTGCAAGACTACTCAAAAGGAAAAACCTTGCTTTACCAATTGTTTCATAGGCCTTGATCTCATCACTTGTGCTCAAACCATTTGTAGGTATAGAATATTGACTCTTCATTGACTACTAGACATCATAACCAAGGTAAACCAGATAGCATTCCATCTTCACCTTCCATAATGCATAGTTTGTGCCATCAAACATAGGGATATCCTTCTTGTTTTCCATCCCAGATCTACCTCAAGTTGTTAAGCTTGTATCCAAGGAACCTTGCTCTGATACCAATTGCTGAATGAACAAGACAACTGAGAGGGGGAGTGAATTAGTTGTATCTTATCAAAACATCAAAACCCTCATTAACATTTAGATCCCCATGCATTCATTAAACCCTTAATCTATTATGATGAATTAACATGAAATGCAAATAACAAAAACTGAAACACTTCAACACCAAGCACAAGAGAACACTAGATTTACGTGGAAAACTCAATGAGGTAAAAACCATGGTGAGGATTACCTCAAAACATAAATAATTACAAAACTAGTTACAAAGGCTCATTTCCAGAATAAGACACACTATTCAGAAGGGTGCACAATTAAACCTCACTACCAGAATGAAAAAGAAGATAGAGAAGAAATTTTACATAGAGAACATGATCTCAATGCAACGAAAAATCTACCATAATAGCTCCAACACCTTTGTAGTTTATTTGAATGATTGTAGACACCTTTTGCTCACTACATCTGATAATCCAACACTTGAAAGCTCACACTGCTCTACTTAATTTCACATCACTCACATCATATAATTCACAATGTATTTATCTATCTTAACCTCCTTCAATAATTTAACTCATACTTATACCGTCCTCAACCTTGAAACCCTCTTATAACGTCCTCAACCTTGAAATCCTCTCCAAGGTCAACAATGCACCTCAAACATGTAAATTCAAATTAGGTCAGTGCCAAAACACTTATGTGGCAGATATAAGTGAATGCATACCACATCAAAACTTATATGGGACCCAAATCAACAACACCACTTAATCAAATGCTACCACAAACAAATTTTATCCTTCACATGTAGTGTAAACACCAGGTCAATCATTACCCATGCAAACACCATTAATCAATTAAGTATATGCTTCATCAAACCCAAAGACAACTTGCAAACCACACACCATGCTTGAACACGATCTATAATATTCCTCAAACACCTTGAAATCTATTAAACTCCTTCGAAACAACTTCCAACTAAAGAATGTACAAACCCGATACACTTAGACTACTCTACAAGGAACCATTAAAAAGTTATCTTTCGAAGCACCAAACCTTAAATCCTCTTGACTAAGGTAAACTACCAACACCTTCAACACAACTTCAAAATTGCAAGACTTGAAGCATAACTATGGAGAAACGTGGAGCCAAAACATTTCTCCCAGACATCTCTGTAATACATAGTCACACACTATTGAAAACAAATTCTATTGTATGATGATCCAACATACCATCTCTTGAATATAACATCTATGTACATCTATCACCAACATATTTGAATAGCATAGGTAGATCTTCAACCTAGAAGAAATGTGAAGCAAAACTAGAACACCTCTTTGTAACCTAGAACATTGCAACACACTATTTCCTCTTTTTATCAAATTTTCTCAAAAGCACTTGGAAACCAAGCACTAGAGACACATACACAACATCTTCAACCCTACCACAACCATAGACATAAGCTTATTAAAGTAGCAACAAAGGTTAACACCAATAGCTTAACTAATGACAACATAATACAACAAACCAAAGCATATAAAACACTAACTATTAAACATCAATCTTACTCAACACATACATTTGACACCAATGCCAACATAAGCTTGTTTACATCAATGATAACATCAATTTGCACATACTTGCAACAAATGGATGATAGAGCCATTGTGGTATCTTGAAACAAGAGGTAAAACCACATACAAAAACCATACGCCCCATGCTCTTGGGAATATTATAAGTATAGTAAAAATTATTAAATTCTCAAATGAATTTCACATGGGTGACTAACCCACAACCAATCAAAATTGGTTAGTCTTGATTGTACCATTACTCTTTAACGAATCTGATGGCTAAAACCTAAAAAATGCATAAGTGGGTGCCCAAACAAGGATATCATGCAAGTGACATATGTCACACCTATTTCTAGGTGGTCCCTACCCAAAAAGTGGATGTCTAGGAGGAATGTTCTCCCAATGTGCTATGTAACCATCATCAAACAAGTGTCCACCTTTAATGAGTACAATTGAAATTAGTCATAGAAAATAAATATCAAATATTTTTACTCTCATTTCCCCAAGAACACTTTCCAATGAATGTGAAGACACATAAAAATGACTTAGGTTTTCAAGGTTAATGTCACCTATCCTAACATCTTTAAACATAGGTTTTTATTTGAACAACAAAAAATGAGTTACTAAGATGTTGAGATATGAATTTGAGATCGTATATAAGAAAAAAAAAGGATAATTTTGTAGTTGATTCGTTATTGAGGAGGGATAAACCCACAAAGTCACTATTGTATGCCATTTCCATATTACAATTAGATGGGGTAATTGAGGAAAGATAAGAGTGGTTGAAGGACACATATACTCAAATTTGTATTGATAAAATAAAATATGATTCAATTATGGAAAAATAATTGCATGGAAAGGAAATATTTATGGTATAAGGATAGATTGTACCTATGTTGAAATTCAACCCTTAAATTTGAGTTGTTGGAAGAACTACATGCTTCTCCAGTAGGCGGGAAATCTATATTCTTGAAAAATTATCATAGAATCAAGAAAGATTTATTTTGGGAAGGGCTAAAATGGGATGTTAAACAATGTGTAGTAGAATGCATGGTATGCCAAAAAAATGAAGGGAAGAAAATTAAGATTCGAGGTCTTTTGCAACCCTTATCTATCCCAAGTCAAAGGTGGGAGGAGGTGTCTATATATTTTATCATTATTTTACCCAAATTTGAAGGAAAAATTCCATCATGGTTGGTGTGGATTGTCTCACAAAATATGTACATTTTTGTGCTTTGACACACCTAATGGTAGAAAACACTATAACAACATCCTTTATGGGTATTCTTTAGAAATTACACAAGAATCCAAAATTTATAAGAAGTGAATGTGATCCTATATTTATAAGTAATTTTTGGATTGACTTATTTTCAAATTTGAGCACTCAGATTGCTTGTAGCTCATCATATCATCCCCAAGCTTATGGATACATTGAGGTGGTCAACAAATGCTTTAAAGAATACCTTTGATGTTTTATTTCAAATAAGTAAGAGAAATGGATGCAATGATTACCACTAGTGGCATGGTGATATAACACTTAGATTTCTATATTTTTTCCAAGATGTCTCCAATTTTGGCACTATATGGGTACTAGATTATGTCAATCACCTCTTCATTGTAGGCACACCCAAAGGTTTAAATAATTGAAGAGCACATTCAACATCACCAAAATAAAGCAACAAGTTGATCAACACCATAATTAAAGGACATATGAAGTGGGGGATTGGGTCTTTACGTGACTACAACTATATAAGAAAATATCTCTAAAATATATAACAAAATATAACAATATTTCACCCAAGTAATATAGTCCTTATAAGGTGTTGCAAAAGATCGACAATGTGCATAAACTTATGAAATGATTTATGGATTCAATTGTGTATGATTTTTTGCATCAACATTTCAGATCACATTCTATGATTTTTTTCCCCTTATGCTCTCTACTCATCCTAATGATGGATCAGGAGTGTGATCCGAAACGTTGATGCAAAAAGTCATACAAAATCAAATCTAGAAATCATTTCATAAGAATTAACATGGATTGTGAAAATTTGATATCATTAATGTGCATATAAATTGGTGTTACCTATGTCAATAATAATTCATATAGTTTTCCATGTTTCACACTTGAAGAAGGTTATTGTGAAAATAATTCTAGCAAAAATAGAGTTACTAGAGGTTAATGAGGAGGGAATAATAGTTTTGGATCTTGAGGGAATTCTTCATACACACACTAAGAGGTTGTAGCCAAGTGATATCACAAAATATTTGAAAAAATAGAACACCCTAGTCAAAGATGCTATGTGGGTTTTAAAATGAGGATTTTATGCGAAATCATTCATAATTGATCAACATTGAGGACAATGCTTCTTTGAAGAGGGTGGCACGCTACACCCTTAATCCTTTAGTGTGTATAGGGTAGTCATCTTGTTGGCACCTTAACACTTAAGTTATATAATCATTATTATAGTCATATATGGTTAGTTATGTTGTCTTAGCTATTATATTTAAGTATCTAAGTTGGTTTGGGTGATAGCCAAGGTATAATTAGGTATATATACAAGCTAGAGGTAAGTTTATTATCATCATGCTACAAATTATTCTTTCATTGGATATATTTGGATGCTTTCTCCCTTGAAGTGGGTTTTTATTCTCAATTATTATCAAACATTTGTAGTATATTTCATATTATATTCCTTTTATGTGCAATTTATTTCATTACAATACCAATTGGTTCCAAATTAATATTTCCTTCTATTTTACAATCTCTTTTATACTGATTTCCATGCACATACTTTGTGGGGGTTTAGTGGTTCCAAATTACATATTCCTTAGGTGTCATGACATATATTAGAGTTTTGTTTCACAAATCTTACATGTTCAAAATTGATTAGGTAGATTTTATCACTAACACTTAATGCATGCACAACTAATGATTTATTTAAAGGTATGAAAGATGCCATTTTTTTAAGGTGCATGGAGATAGAAAGAAATCCATGGGTATGTGCATAGAGAAGGTGGGAGAAAAGTGGCCATAATCAGTATAAAATGTCAAACTTTCATCAAGATCAATATTACATATTTTATCACAAGATTATGTGCCAAGACCCTTACAACATTACATATTTCATCACAATATTATGTGCCAAGATCCCTACAACACCATGCAATTTATTATCTTTCAAACCACATTATTTTTCTATAATCCAAGTAAACTGAGATTTTAATATTTATTTACTTTTATTAATGTCTTTATATGTTGTAAAAGTATATGTTTTTTTATGTATTTTTTATCCACTCCTCCAAATTTAAAAAAATATAAAAGATTGTTGAAGGCTTCATTCCATATACATTAAACAAAAAATAATCATTTTTTTAGAAGTGATGTGCATACGCAATCATCAGTTTTTTAGGGTGCATCCACTTACAAAAATCATATAAAAACTATTAAAAAATATATATAACTTTTACTATATTCTCTTAACTATCTTTCCACTAATTAATTTTAAAAATACTTAATGAAATAAAAATGGTGGGATGCACACCCAACACTATGTTGTGTTTAATAATAAAAATAGGACCACCTTTTGTGCACTTAATGTTTAATATTCTTAATATTAACCATTTAAAATAATTCCTAGTAGCGTAGAAACTAGATTTACATTACTGCAATCTTGCTCTTATCACATCACTAAATTTTGAGTGAAAGCATCCCAATTCAATCAATATGTATCTGGTGTCACTAATTCAAGAAAAAATGGTCACTTACAAGCTCCTTTTAGCTTCTCATTTCCCTACAATTACTCATATATGGATATAATAATCCATCCTTTCATGTGTATTTGTACTCCATTGCATATATTTAATTTAGGATGCACACTTCACATAAATTTATATACATACCAAGTTGTGAGGAAAATGTAAGTTTTAAAGTGCATATCTTACACTATAACACCTTTATTTTATATCACTTGGCACAAATCTTGTAAGAACACAACCATAATAGCTTATTAGACTTATTTGGTGCACAAGCTTCAACTCTTACCTATAACCTATCAACCAATTGACATTATAATTCATCTTATCTTTGACCAATGCAATTTTCATACCTATTCTCTACCCTAGATGAGGCCATGCACTATGGCCTAGTCAACCTCATTCAAATTTCACATTTCATATTTGAAAGTTAAACCTTTTGGACAATAGTCGATTGCCCATTAGCCCACATTTTAAAAAGTCAATAATTATACAACTATAGACACATATTTAAAGACATCTTCTAATTCATTAATATCCATCAAGAGACAATAAGAATCAATTTTAAAAGTATACAATTCTAGAGTATCCAAAGTTATATTCAACTTATTTATCTACTACATCACTTCATCAATCCATTTGATTTACATCTATGACATGTATTTGGAGTATTTGTGATCATTTGTTCTCTTCTAATGGTTTGACCACTATCGAAACAAGACCATGTCATTCCCTTTATATTGAAGAAAGTCTTAGTATTATTTAAACATAATTTAATTTAAATGCAAATACAAAAACAAAACTATTTTTTTTAAAGAACATACCTTCAAAAATCAAACACGCCACTTCAATTAATTGTAAGAAGTAATTTATTCTAAAACTAAGCTACACAATGTAACCCAATCTGTTATAGAAAAAAATATACAATTCTATAATATATTTTTATCACTAATCCACATTCCAATTCTTCATTTTTATGCTTTAAAACAATATTTAATAATATATAATTTGATTCATTACTAATCATATTTAATTACTTTAATTAGATTGAAGTGTAATGGAAGAATAAATGTGTATTTTTTTTGTATTCATATCAAACTAAGATGAGAAGTATGAGTGAGGAAAAATACGAGGAAGGGAAGTATTACACCCTATTGTATTATAAATTAAACTCCACAAATATTTTGATAATGTTCTTTATTTTATAGGTATAAAATATGGGGGTATAATACACTAGGTTGAAATGTAGACATATACAAATATTTTTGGAAGTATGGAATGACAAGTAATTTTGAATTCCATAAATAGATATTCATCATGGACAACATTTTGGTCAAAAAGGTATGATTTAACTAAAGAAAATGGAAGACATAAACCAAACATCTAATGCCTTAGAAGGGTAGTTGGAGAAGAATAAAAACATGAGAAATAATGCGAGTAAGCGTGGCACTAGTATACATGAATGCCCTAACAATCTTAATAAATTAAAATAATTAAGATAAATTAAAGCTATTAATCAAATCAATTTAGAGATGTGATATTTTTACAAAGTTTGCAATTTTTTAATTAAATTGTGTGAACAATTTTTAATTATCAATGTTTTATTTCATATTATATGATTCATCATTCTCTTAGATTATGTAGTGTGATTTGAAATGGTGATGAATAAAAATTGTTCACACAATTTAATCTAGAAATTGCAAACAATTTAATTTGATTTTTATTATAATTTGTATAAATTTGTATAAGGTAAGTATAAAGAAATGGGATTGAAATTTGTAAAAAATGAATTTCAATGAGTAATTGGAGATGTATATATTTAAATTTTGAAGATGTAGAAATAAAAAACATTAGTATTTGGAATTTAATTTTTAAATTATATATTTTTTAAATGGTAGAAATTAATTGAATCAAACATTGAGAGTACACAAAATTGTCCTATTTTTTTCAAAAAACTATAATATAATCTTAAGTATGCTTAAGTATTAATTCCTTTAGTGAAAAATTATTAGATTTTTTTTCTACTAATTTTAATGAATATATTACTTTTGCTAGATTTTTAAATGAATGCATCTCAAAGATAAAAGATTGAGCATGTTCCAAATGATTTTGAAGAAATTAATTATTATTTTTTATTGTGTACATAACAAAGTATAGGGTGCATTTTGTTTCTGTTGTGCTAATGTTTACAGCTGGTTTGGTTGTTCTGTATAGGTTATGTTATCAGCTGATATTGTTGTTTTATTTGTAACTTTTGGTTGCTTCATTCAATAAAGAAAAAAAGTATAGGATGGATTGTTTTTTAAATTTAGTTAAATGAGTCAAAAATTACACATAAAAAATAATACATGTGTTTTTTGAAAACAAAGACATTACTAAAAGTAATTGAGATCATAATCTTAATATATTTAGATTTTTGAAAAAAATGCATAATTACAAAGTTGAGATGGAATGTGACATCATAATGACGTTCTTAAGAATCTTGTTTTAAAACGTTTAAATTTGATAAGGAACACATTTAATATTTATATATATTTTCATAAATCTTTTATAAATCATAAATTTGGACACAAAATATATGTACAACCCTTCATATTAATAAATTCAAACTTTTTCAAACTAAAGAATATATATTTTTTTAATCAAAACTAAAGCATACATGTATTATAAAACACTTGTATAACCAAAATTATATTAAAATCTTAATGTGAACCTATTATAATGCAAACATATTATATTATATAAAACATAAACACATTTAAAAAATATATGAATGTTCGAGTACTTTTTGACTTCTATCATTATACACCCACCATGGATAACATAAATCTAGAAAAAAAACAATTATTTAGGTCAATTAAGAACCAACTTATAATAACATAGAGTTAGTATATATAGTGGGAAAATGATTATAAGTGCCTTTATCTATTTATGTTTTCCGTGCAATCTCTATTTTATGGATTTTGAGTCAATTGCTAACTTCTAAAGCCACATGTTTGCATTAAAAAGAAGAGATGATCACCCCTTCTTTCATTGCCTTCTAGATGAGGAAATTCCCTTATTAGTCTTAAAGGAGGAGAAAGGATGTTCATAACTTATTTCACCATCTTTGAAATAATGTTTCCCAAGGTGCTAACAAAGGATCGTCATTTTTTCTTTTAAACTATATTCGTACAAAAGAGAACGTGACTAAACTATAAAGTGACCCTTACCTAGAGAAGGGTAAAGAGTAGAGGAACATCCCATCTTGCCAACTCAACACATTTGACACTTTCTTAAGGAAACTTCTGAATTTATCTCATGTAAAGAAGAATGGTAGAAACAAATTGTTGTAAGTTTTCAAATGAAAATATAATTTAACTTCATAGACACGCCATGGTGGAAAATATATAGCATCTAGACCCTTTTGAACTCAACCAAGGACAATGAATCTTGTAACATCTAGAAGATTTTGGTACCCTTTCCCATCAAGATGGATTCATCTAATTTAATTCATTGTAAATGAGGAAAATTATGGGAAAAGATGGAGAAAATGGTATTAGTGATGTTTGAAGATTGAAAGGACCTCATAGAGGGGGCCATTTAAGGATAAGCTTGAGGTTATATTATTACTTTTAGAAAATTGATTTTTTTTACCAAAAAAAATAATTAATTTAATGAATATGAAGTAGATTATAGTGTTTGAAAAAAGAGTAGTTATTATTTAGAGACTATGACGAAGTGTCTAATGTGTCTTAACATTTCTTCAATGTTTCTGTTACGACTATTTCTTAAGGAGATATGCGATTAAAAGTTGAAGCAAGGCATTTAGGAGAGGGCCAAAACAAGGAAGAGGGTTTAGATTCAAGCAATGTGATGGAAAATTTTAATGCTAATGGAACAAAAAATAGTGTGTTAAAGAGCAAAGAAAATGAGGATTTGATTACAGAGGTTGTGTACAATTTGATAGGAGATAATAGTGATAAAGAGGTTTCTATAATGGAAGAAGAAATTAGCGAAGAAATAGGTTAAACATCAGAATTTTTCTCCCCAATGTTGTTATGTATTGCATTATTGACTGTCAACACAAATTTGCCATTTTTTAAAGAGGGTTACCCTCTAAATTAGACATTTGTAAATGGGAAAAACTAAATTGGAAAAATAGGGGCTAAGAAATTGAAGCCTTGAGTGGGTTAGGAAAAGGTTATGTGCCATGCAAATTTCAAATAACTAAGCATGCTCAAGTAGTACTACAATATGAAACTTGGGTTATTTGTGGTCAAGTCTGCTATTTACAAGCTTGAACATTGGGTTTTCACCTTGACGACCCTTCTACATCATGATACCCAATGTGTATGGAGCTTTTTCTTTTTAACCTTGTCTTTAGGCCTTTCTTGCAAGAAATAGTTTCACATCTTGGAAGGCTTATTTGGTGTAAGAATTATTTTGATAATTTTTCTAATTTAAGGGTACATCTTAGGGTTTGTGAGGAAATGGATTTCAATAACCAGCTACCTAAAAAATATTAAGCTTATCGCACTAGGGTTTGAGTTTTACCAACCATTAGTATATTTAAATAAACCTAATACTTATTTTTATTACTGACAAGAAGGCCATCTGTCTTGCCAAAAGGAAGAAAATTGTGTAGCCTCAAGTTTTAACCCCTTCTAGTTAGCAATAGGTTAAAAACTAGCATTTAACATCTACAATTCCTAAAGATACAACCCATTTGAAAAAAATCGATTAACCCCCTTCTGATACCCCAGATAATAATTTCTATTATTCTTGCTTAATCTTACAAAGATTTTATGATGAAGGATAGGTGAAGAGTAATAAGAAAAAGAAAAGAACCATCTAGGTTTGATGATAGTCAGATTGGCTATATTTCACTCCAAGGTTATCACCATTCATCTTCTCACCAAAATTTAAATAATTGGATTGAGCTTCCACTTCTCCTCCCCTTCTATGAGGTAAATACCAAGGTTACCATCTCCTTCTTCAATAGATACGTGAACCTTTGATCATTCTATCTCTTTGGCTAACTATTATGAAGCTCTTCCACACTTGAGGAAGATCCTTCTATCTCCTCTATACCATTATTTACAAAATTCTATCTTGGAATATGATAGGGATATATCTCCCTCGTCATAAATATTGAGTTAAGGATGCAATTATTAAGTGGAAACTTGATATTATTTTTCTCTAGGAAGTCAAACTTAATGGTCTCCATCTTGCTTCTTCTCTACCCAACATATGGATAAATGCTTCTTTTCTTCATATGTTGTATAGAGGAGGTAGGGGATGGTCATTGGTTTTGCTTCTGAGTATATAACTTTTTTATTGATAAAGGGGAGGACCAACAACATAGTTGTGTGGGGTCCTTGAATTTTATCAATGGTTAACCTATTGGTTTATGCTCCCAATATTGCAAAATATAGAAGTAAGTTATGGGACTAGATGTCTGAAAACATTCTTAATGTTGATTGGATTATAAGAGGCAATTTTAATATGGTTGAATATACCAATGACCGTAACTAGTACTAGCCTAACTATATTAAGTTAAATAGTGAATAATTTGATAAATGGTTGTATTGTCATAATTATGTGGGGGTTATAGATCCAATTCGTAATAAAAAAAATTATCCATGACAATAATTTGTACACTTGGTCTAGCTATAGATTTGGGGATGATATAAAGCTTAGTAGAATTGACATATTTTATTTAACTCCTAACCCTCATGTAGTTCAAGATACATCTAGTCATTGTGTTAGAGTGGATTATTCTTCTACTCTCTCAAATTGTTTTCTTATATTTTGTTCTATTTTAGGAGATGAAAACAATAGTGTAATTTCTAAGCTACTATATAAAATTAATAGATCACATTTAAAAATCTCTCCTGTGTATTTTTTCTAGTTGGCATTTGGAATTCCATTCCCAAACCAAGAAAATGAGATTCTGATAGGGAATGGTGGTACCATGCTATTTCATAATGTGTACAATTCTTATGTTCTTTTAGAAAGAGATTGGTCTGGTAGTGAAAAGGTAAAGAAAAATCCTTGCAATGGAAGCTTGAACACACTAGAAAATTACTTAATAAAAATCCACGTAATATCAAATTATAAACTTCTATAGCCTCTTTAGAAAATCAACTTCAAAAAATTGACATTTATAGAGGACAAGGAGCTAAAATTAGGGCCAAATTACACTACTAGGTTAAGGAGGGTAATATAGGTTCTAGATAATTCTTCAATTTTCTAAAGTATAAACATGAAAATGAGTATATTGGAGCTATTCAAGATGTGATTGGTTATGTTCATACAAACCCCAAAGAAGAAAAAGTTTTATTTCAAAAACAATTATGAGAGACCTTTTAGAGAAGATCCCCATTGGCAAGATACAAAAATAGTTTTAGAAGATATTATCAAATAGCATAGCTGATTATTAGAGTATGATATTTCTATTGAAGATTTCAAACATGATTTTTTTCAGTGACCTCTAAAAAAAGTCTAAGGATTGATGGACTTTTAATGGAGTTCTATCAAACAATGTGACATCATATTAAAGATGACTTTTATCTATTACACTTGGAGGCTTTGAAGTAAGGTTCATTAGGGCCTAATATTAATAAAGGTCTTAAAAAACTCCTTCCAAAATGAAAAAATGATGACTCTATCTCTAGATGGTGTCACATTACTTTGATTAACACCTCCTATAAAAGCATTGCTAAAGCCATAGCTGCAAAGTTCAAACTTATGATGAAAGGGATAGTTCAAAAAGAAAAAATTTGGTTCCTTGATGGGATATTTATCCTTGATAACCTTCTCCTTGCTTGGGAAATTATAGAATGGGTTCAACAATTAGGACAAAATGTCTTGTCAGTTAAGTTGGATTTTTGATAAAGCATATGATAGAATGTGTTGGAGTTTTATTCTCAATATGTTACAATGGTTGGGTTTTGGTCCTAAGATACGTAAGCATGTTTAAATGTTATTCAAATATGCCAATGCTCAACTAGTAACAAAAAATAAGTTTTTAGACAAATTTCCCTTACAATGTTCATTAAGACAAGGTTATCTATTATCACATTTTCTCTATGTTCTTGTTGATGTTACTCTTGGGTATTTACTAAAAAACTATAATCAAATGAAATTTATAAGGGGTGTTTCCATTCTCAATAGTGTGGTTGTGCTTAACTCAAATTTTGTAGATGATAGCATGATTTTTCTTCAAAATTCTAAATTGGAGATTAATAACGTGATAGAGGTCCTTGATCTTTAGTTCTTTGTGTCTAGCTCAAAGTTATCTCATAAAAAACTAAAATTCTCATGGTGTAAATAGATCTAGTTCCTCAGTGGATTCCTAAATACTGGAAGTAAATTAAGCATGTGTAAATTTATGATTACCTAGGAATCCCCTTTTGGGAGGGTGTTCCCCATTTTGATATGAGAAATTGGTTTCTAAATAAGCTGAAAATAATCTTTATACTTGGGGGAACAAATTTTTATCTTTATTAGGAGAGATTCAAGTTGTGAACTATATATTTCTAGCATCACATGTACATTAATCCTCTTTTTGGATACCTTCAAAAAAAATTTATGGAGACTTAAATATAATAATTTTTCATTTTTATGGTCTAATTGGAATGGTAATGATAGCTTTAAGTCCACTTCCTAGTTACATTATATCCAACTTAAAGATAAAGGTGGTTTGGGTCAGTTGGATCCTAGAAGGCAAGGGGTATGTTTGTTAGCTAAATGGATAATTAGAATTGTTACTGGAGAAGAGACATGGAAAATGTTGGATTTGATAGTGAACCCCACAGTTCCCAGAAATCCATACAGCCAAAACACCTATAAAAAATGAGAGACCAAAGCAATTGATTTGCTATGAACCTTAAGAGAAAAGATTGAATACAAGCAAGTATCACACAAGCATTTGATATTGATATTAACTTGTAACTGTAATTGAATTGAATGGAATTGTATGATTATAATGAATGTGCATGCTAATAAAAGCATGAAAAATCAAACCCTAGATGAGGATTGTATTATATTGTGACAAGTGTCTTAATCTCATGCAATGAGACTTGACATATATTTAGCCCAATCTAATTAATAAAAAAATAACTCCTAAGTTTAGCTTAAGTGAATAAAGTAATAAGGGACTTAATAATTAATCAATTATCAAGTGATTTCCTAATTACTCCAACACCCCACCCCCTTAAGATTGACTTAGGGAGAAGCTATAAAACCTTGATGAGGAATATAATGATGAATGCATGGATGGTCCCCAAATACAAGTCTTGATTAGGTGCCCATGTACAAATAAATGAATCTCTCATAAATAGAGAAAAGGAGAAAACCACATGGGAAAAACTCCTCTCCAAAAGAAAGAAAAATGAAATGATTGGGCTAGTGAAAGAAGGATAGAAGGAGGACTCAATGTGACTCCCAAGGATTGTTTCTATCACACAAGTACAATAGATGTCCCCTCAATAGGAGAGAGAAAAAGAGGATATGAGTCCCCTCATAAAGAAGTAGCTCATGTGCCAATGATGAATGCTTGAAGACAAAATATGATCCACTACCTACAAACAACATTTCTCCCCTTAGGAAGAAACAGATCCACTAGTCATTAGAGAATCCAATCCAAAATATGGGTGAATCAAGAATCCAAATCCAAATGATGTGTTCCTTTAAAAAATGCTCAAGTTTCCATATGTTGGAAAGAAATGATGTCAATCCAAAAAATAGTGAGGATTGATGTAGAACAAGTTGCAAAGGCAATGCAGATGGTGGGCTAACAATGTTGATGTGGCTATCAACAAAGAGGAGATGAACGTCCTTAAATTAATCCTCCAAATCTGCAATATAGGACTCTACAAACAAGGATGATATGTCTGCAAGATACAAATACAAAGTAGATATGTCTAGAAGAAGATGAATTTCTTGCTTCCCTGAATCAATAGGATCCAAAGATGTGGCGATGCACAACTAATCAGGAACAATAAGAGATGGTGATGAAGTATCGATTTGAAGAGTGAGAACATGAAGACGAGTCTTTGAACCATCATAACATGCAAGACCTATGATATACTTAAGCTCCTCTAAAGTATCATCATCATAGGGCATGAAATTTGCATCTGCAATAGGATCATCTAGGTATGGAGAGATATGAAGGTCACCATAGATCTACCAAAGAAGATTCCAAAGTGTGTGGGGATAATTAATGTCTGATAAAACATGCATAGTTTCAAGATCAACACTAGAACATATAACCCCTATAACATGATCACTGATAATACCCCATGCTGAATAACTCCATGGTATTGCTGGTGTAGGTATGAGTCCATAAAGATAAGGAAAAAGATCAAGCCACTTGAGATGTTTCAGGATACCATTTCACCAAGACTCATAGTTATCCTTTGTGAGGATGACCATAGAAGGATGAACAAAAAACCCATGATACTTCCTCAAATAATAAAATCAGAGACTAATAACCTCAGTACATATAAAGTAGATCAAATTAAGTCATAAAAAAACAAACAGATCCTTTCCAGGTGCCAAGATGTCCAAGTAATTAAGCAGAATGTGTAATCACAAAAAACTAAATAAAATGTACCTATGGTAGATTCTATAAAAAGTGCATGAAAAAAACCAAAGAGCTTTGAAATACCTTCCCAACACTTGAATTGCAAAAAATGGAGATACAGGAAAAATGTTATGAGGTTGGAAGCGTTAAATAAAGATATGATTTTGACTAGGAATAACATGAACCAACAAAAAAATATAATAATAGGACTTGTGCCACTAATAAGTAGATGGAACCAACTTCTCAATGATATCTCATTTGCCCGATTTTGACATTGTATGACCAAGTTATGCCAAAAAGAAAAAAAATGCTCCTTTCAAGAAAATCAAGGCTAGGAGGGGGCAAAGAGGGTTGTATGACCAAATGATGTCATGATGACATTAGCATGACGTCAGAAAATATTCCTTGGGTTGCCAAAAAATCTTTGTTGTTGAAAAAATCACCTGGTCACATGAAAATTCTATGTATGCTCAAAATGACTCTAGGAAAATTCATCGCCCAACAATTCACCACTAGCAATTCATCACCAACAAGTCATCAACATGACATATTCATCACGTATATAATTCACTTCCATCAATTCATCACCATGGTATATTCATCATGTATACATTCTTCAATATTTAAGTGGCCAAGAGCACCCAAAAAAGAAAAAGTATAGAGATTTTGTTGAACGCATAAAAAAGGTATACACGGTGAATATACCATGGCGATGAATTGTATACGCGATGAATATGTCACAATGATGAATTTTTGGTGGTGAATTTTTGGCGGTGAATTTACTTGAACCCGCCTAGAATAATACCCTTTTTAGCAGAATATTCTATTGGTCACAAAAAAAAAATTCGGTCACCAAGATCTAGATATCGGTCATTGATTTTTGCAGGTCTATTTTCAGAATATTGGGAGAATATTCTCCTATTGATAAAGGTTGTCAAAATTGTTTCTAGGTGGTGTTGTGACTACTAATTTTGAGAAGCCATCGAGAATAGGGGGTCGTCGGTCAATTGAAAGGGTCAAGAAATGGTAGTAAGGTTGTAGATCCATGTGGGGCCTGCTACTGAAAGGGAAATGAATATGTATTACATGGTTAGATAGAATTTTGCTGGCCTCTTTCTTTTAGGTTAAATCTTCAATTCCTTTATATTCCATATGGAAGGTGTGGCAATAAGTTTGTAAATTCCTAAACTATAAAATTTCTTCCATGCGACACGGTTTTAGTTTTGTGTCTTCATCTATTTGGTAAAATATAATGGTGGAATATCAAGGCTAACCCCTTGTTATCTCTTTTCCGAGGGATTTTTATTATTTATTCACCAAAGAGATTCAACAGTATGGGGATTTGTGGGATTTTAATTATTTGGATTGGGCTAATTGGAAAAACATTAATAATAATTTGTTTTGAAGTAATAAGTCTAAAGTGTTTGGTATTTTTGTTAAATCGTTGGTTCCTATGGACCTATTTATGAAGCTTTGCACTCCCTTGCACTATAATTTTTCAAGGATTGGTGATTCCTCTCTAAGTATCAATTTGTTTGCTTTCCTTTAAAAAAGGTCTATTTGAGTATCTTGCCATCTTTGTCCCTAAATGAAAGACTGAATAAAAAATGGAAATGTAGGTTCCAAGAAAATACATGGAGAAAATTTAGTGCTTAAGTTTGGAAATCTAATGTTGAAGATAAGTCTCAAATTCTAGCTTGGAAAGCCTTACACTTCAAACTTATTGTGGGTGACAAGTTGAGATATATGATAGTTTAGCTAGTTAAATGTCCATTTTGTTAGCACATTGAAAGTTGAAGCATATTTTTTGGGACTATTTGTGGGAAAAAAGGGAATGTTATTTTTAAATATATTCTTTCTATTTTTTACCATGTTTTGTGTTGGAAAGAAGTTATTTTGGGTTTTGGTCTTTAGAATAATGGTGTAGGTGACTCTATGATACATGCTATTTTTCTTAATATATGGATAATTAGACACTTGTTAGTGTTTTCAAAGCATAATTTTTACCAAGAAGAAGAAATAATTAATTTTTACATTGATATCATTTTTCAAATTGTTTCCTTGTGTTCTCAACTATAGGGGGTTCCCAAAGAGCATGTGTATATCAATAACCATTTGGAAAATATTAAATTTCAAATTATATAGCTCCATGAAGAAGATACTTTATGTTCCAGACAATTTCAATGTATGCCAAAGTTTAAAGTTTTAGATTGTACTTTTGTAATGGGGTCTCTGATTAGTTTGGGGGCTATACTATTCTTCTTCTTCTCAGTCCCATTTTTGGTTGTATTGGGTTGTTTTTAGAGCAATAATCTCTTTTTTTTCTTGGTACCCTATTGGTTTCCTTATTCTATGTTATTGTCCTTGCATTGTTTCAATATAAAAAAAATCAATGTACACAAGTTTCTATTTTACTATTACAATAAATAATAATATTAATATATTTTATTAATATACTAGGCTAGTTATAATGGGTTTCTCTAAATAAAGCTAAGTGTATTTGTATTATAGAATAATTATTTAGCAATAAGAAATTTTTCCTTATAACAATAACCAAAAAAACACCTTGTGATCCAAAGGTGATATCTTATAAAGACTATAAAAAAGACTTCCCTATGATTGGAGATAATTCTTATGGTAAACACCAAATTATTTGTAAAACTATTCAAATGTTGATGAAGAGGATTTGTGATAATTCCAATTTCCTATTCTCTATTAGAATAAAAGAGAGGATCTAAGGTCAAACCAACATCCACAAATAGGGACATTTCACTTATATTTTCTTGGTGTGAGCATGAACAATTGGATTCTTAAACATCGTGACAACACTCTAACTGTAAATTAAAAGATGAGTAGGACCAAGTTGTGAACACTAAACAAAATCTAAAATAGATTGCAATAATATAATATCACAAGAAGCATCCCATGTTGCAACATGCTCATGCTGTGGGAAAATTAGACACCAAATCTCTAATTGTAAACAAAAAGAAAAGTAGGATTAAGTTGTGAACATTGAACAAAATGTAGAATATGTTGAAAGAATATAATTTAGTGTCGTAAATTGTCACCCATGACAATTTCACACTATGTTTTGATCCCCCTTAAGTTATTGGACCTAATTGAACACCTAATTTCCCAAATTATGCATTTCATGGCCCATTTAACATTTATCGACAAATTGCAAGTGGAAAACCTAAGCATTCATTCAATATTTTACCACTGGCTTTTTAATCCTAAAAAAGTGGGTCTGGACAAGGGCACCCTTAGTACCTTTTCCTCTCGATTTGGCCCCAAATTTGTATATGTCAGAGGTGGAATTTCATTTAATACTTTTCTTCAAACACTTTATACTTTGTAAAATAGGGCTAGGACATAGGCGGCCTGTGCAACTTAGTGCTCCTATTTTTCCTCCAAAATTGAATATGTTGGTGTTAGAATTTTATTATTTGAATTTCAAATATCCAATATCAGTTATCAAGATCTATTTTTTGGGAAATTAGAGTACTTGCATATAAATTACAAGTTATTGCATCATTTAAAAACTAAGTGGAAATCATTGGACAATTTATGATCAAGCAATTTTATCAAGCAAGTCAAGAGCATTCAAGAGTAGATTTATTGCAACAATTCAATATAAAAGCATCATTTCAAAGTGTATGTGAGTTTGTTAATGTTTATGTTTTCATATTATTTGTGAGATCTAACTCGTGTAGGTCTTCAAAGAAAATCAAATCAAACGAAATCCAAGCCTTGAGGAGATGTGCATGACTTCAGTCCTTCAAGGAAGCCATTAAAGGGTGGTGAGTTGCATTCCATTTTTGATTCATCATTAATTTTTATCATTTATCCCTATCCCTCAAAAGGATAGGTGTATTATCACTGACATTGCCATTGTGTAAGTGGAAACACTAACACGGGGTTTGACTAAGGCAAGCCCCTAAATGGCACAACCCTTCCTCTCTCTTTGAATGTGCAGGATTCAGATATGAAGAGGATTGGGAGAAGTTTGAAGATCAATTATTCATTGTTGCAATCAAACCTACGTCTTGAAAACTCATGGAAACTCAATTACATAAATATTTGACAGTGATCCAATAGTGTGACAATGGGAAATAGAAGCTCTGATTTGGCTCCCAAGGATTGTGAAAATAGATCTAAATTTGGTCAACAAGGACAGTGGTGCCATGGGAGAATTAGTCCTCCATTTTAAACCTCATTTTTGAACCACAAGTGCACAGTGTCCTACTAAGTCCATTTCTGTAGTCTAAATTTTCCTGTGATTTTCCAGATCTTTTGTTTTTGCATTAGAATAGTTATTTGCATTATTAGCCTAGTCAAATCATTGCATTTCAATCCTAAATCCATTCTAAGTTTGGTAAAGGGAAATTTGACTCAGTTTTCAAGTTGTAAGTCAGTCTTGCTTCTTATCCAAATCCTTCAAATCCTCACTACGTCAAATCCTACATCAAATGTTTAGAAAAAGTGCCTAAATCCTAGGGTTTCACTTTTTCTATGTTTCATTTTGGTGAACCTGACATGTTAACATTACATACCTTCCAAAATCTGAAGCAATTCATCCTAAATCTAGGTTTTGCATTACATTTCTTTGCATTGTTCATTTAGGAATTCACTTTTACATCATAAAAATCATAAAAATTTAAAAAATTGCATATAATATTGCATCATAGATTGCAATAGGGTTAATTTTAGTCATCATAGGTCATATCTACATTGTAAATGTATTTTAAAACCTACATTAGGTAATTTTAAATTTTAAATCAATTTGAAAGTGTTCATTTCATTCATTTAGGTATCTTGCATATAGATCAAAAAGTGAAAAAATGCATTGTTGTGTTTCAAAAAGGCATTAATATCATCATTTTCAGATTTTGGCATATTATAATCAATCAATTTTTGTATCTTAGATCTGGAAATTGCATTTACAATTGTCTTTTATTGCTTGAAAATTTGGAAAATTGTTGCACACTTGCATTGTGAATTACATAATCATAAACTAGGCAAATACTGGAAAACTATTCATTGTCACAACTATCCACACACAAAAACAGGATCTTAAAACAGTA
Organism: Sequoia sempervirens; assembly: GCA_007258455.2. NCBI lineage: Eukaryota > Viridiplantae > Streptophyta > Pinopsida > Cupressales > Cupressaceae > Sequoia > Sequoia sempervirens. The sequence goes on from VDFB02075321.1 coordinate 120,268,232, forward strand.
TTGTACACAGTCAATTTTTGAATTTTGCAAAAGCATATGCAGGACATAGGTTCCCTAGGAACCCTTGTCCAACTAAATTGAGCCTAAATTTATTGTGTAAAATATTGTCTTTGATCTCTGCCTAGATCTAGCATCGTTTTCTATGTATTAGTCTTGTAACTATCTATTTTGATAAAAAAAAAAATTATAGCTTGATCCATAGGAAATAACATCATCTTCTCATTTCAAAAATCTTGTGTTGTCATAATTCATGTTCTATTGTTAGATCTTGTTAATCATTTCAAAGAATTATTGTTGCAAGCATGTGAAAATGAGTTTATTTCTCCTATTTTGTTATTTTTCATTGATCCCTCACCCACTATCTCTACTATGTGTGAAGTTAGCTTGGTGCAAAAGAATTCAAATATTGAAAATAATGACAATCATGTTTTTTCTTCTCTTGATATCTCACATATTTGTGAAGAAGGTATCTTGGTGTTATAAGATCCGATCATTGAGAATCTTGATAATTTTGTTTGTTTCTCTCCCAATACCTCTCCTACTTGGGAAGATATTGTGACATCATTGATACATTTCTTTCAAAACATAGTAAGATGGATTGTATATATGAAGATGCTAAGGTGACATTAGATTCCCCCTCGATAGAAGATCACCAACAAGTGAGTAACTCTTTTGAGGTTATGAACACACAATTGACTATTAGGTATCCTCTAGTTATTTGACCTCCTAAAAGTCCTCTAATTATAGGACCTCCTAAAATTCCTCTAATTATTGGACCTCCTAAGTCACCTCTCATCATAGGACCTCCTAAACCTCATGGTCATATGGACTAAGCTTTACAAAACAACTCACTAGTAATCATGTGTCACAATAACCAAGTTATCACATAGTTTCTCACATATATAACACTAGAAATAATAATAAACCAAAACAAATACCAAAATATATCCCATTACCTCAACCATACCTTCCACTTGCACCTATTTTTTCTTAGCATAGTGGTAAATAATATGATCTTCTTGAGCAGCTTTATAATACTCCAACAAATATCTCCCTTTAAGAGTTGATTCTAATGTCACCTACATACCATAAGATGCTCCAAGAGGCTTTATAGAAGATTGATGTCCCAACTTTTGTCAAATTGAATGATGTAGCAGCCTTGTTTGATTATATGCAAGTGAAAAATTTTGATATTACATTCCCTCAACATGAATTACCCTCACTTGAGATCCAAAATAAGCATGAAGCCTTACTAATAAAGGTAATCATTAATAAAATTGGAGTTAGGCATACCCTCATAGATAATATATTAGGTCTTAATTTTTGTGGCATTGATATTTTAGATAAAACGGGTATGGATAAGAATATTATAGAACCTAATGATCTTTCAATTCATGGCTTTGATAATGTTAATAAGAAACTATTAGGAATTATCACATTACCCATCAAGTTAGGACCCGTGACTTTACCTACACCTGTTTATGTCATGCCAAGACCTCTTTCATACAATCTTCTCCTAGGTAGGTCGTGGATTCATGCCATGGAGATATTTTTGTCTGCCCTCCACAATGAGATGAAGTATGAATATAATAACAAGATATACATGGTTAAGGAAGATGAAAAAAGATATAATTCACAAGTCCAAGATGATCATAATACTTCTAACTCTCTTGCTACTTTGATTCCAACTTTAAAAGTAGAACCCATACATCTCGAACACAAATAAGAATGTGTTTTAACCATGATGAAATATTTGGATGATGATTGGGGGCCATTATATTTTACACCTTGTTTCAAAGGGGAGTCTAAAATCTTGCCATCAAAGTCCAAATAATGTATATAAATTGATGATAATCCTGATTGTATATCATCCGTAACAAAACTCTTAGAGGATGATTGGGGTTCATTAGATTTTTCATATTCCTTTATGGGAGAGTAAAAAACATCAAAATCTAAACCTAAATATTCTTGTGTTCTATCCTTTTCTATATTAAAAAATCCAAAAACATCACCCCATGATGGTAATGGGGGCTCTTCATCTTTCATCCATCATGAGTGTAATATGCCTAACTTTAAAAAAATAAAAAGAGTTTGCGTGCTCGAGAAAAATCCAATTCTTCTTAGGAGCATGTGGAAACATTTTATTCATCCAAGTTGGAGGAATTTGATGGTATTGGATACAAAATTATTTCTAAAAATAGATATAATACAAACATTGAACAAAATGCTAGGGATCAAGTGAAGTCTATATCATACTTTTCCAAGCAGGGTCTAGGTTTTTGACCTTCACCTCCATCTTTATCTAATGCTCTATCATCTACTATATGTATGAAATCTTGTGGTAAGAAAGGAAAATATTCTTCACAAAGAAAATGAATGTCTTATTTTACTAAGTAAGAGTATATTTTATCAAGGTGTCTCAAAGCCTGCTTGATATCTCTCCCTCTGAAAACACGAAAGAAATTTTATAACAAAAACTCATTTTGTACATATCATCGAGTGCATGGTCACTCTACTAATGAATGTTAGGACTTGACTAATACAATACGATGACTTCATGATTGTGGTGCTCTTCCATGTGTTGATGCACCTAATTACTCTAAACAAAAATGATCTTTATTATATGGTTTTTCTCCTCACTATGTGGCATTTGTAGCCTTATGTGTTTTCTCATTGCCATTCATGGTGGTACAATCTTAAGTGAAACCATATTTTTCATGGCAGCAACATGATAGTCTCTTGTGTGGTTGTCCTTATCTCTAAAATTAGGGGGAAAGGATAACTAGTTTTGAAGGGGTGCATTATTTTCCCCTTAAAATATCAACTTAGCAAGTAAATTTACATTTTAAGGGGGGGAATATATTACCCCTATCCATTTCACACATTTCTTATGAGATTTGACTTATTGACATGCCCCTTGGTGGCGGTGTTGTTTATAACACCCCCAAGGCGTGGTTATCAATTCGTTCCCTTGGACATTTATGCACCTTCTTAGGTGAGTTTATGTGCCTTCTTAGAATTTTTTTTCATTTATACACCTTCTTAGGTGAGTTTATGCACCTTCTTAGGTGAGGATCTAGTGATAAATTTTATGGATTCAACATAACACAACTTGTTGGGTCATGAACTTGAGTGTTGATGAGTGTTTTTGCACATTCACAACATAGACAAAGTAACAGAGTACCATGTCTCTTGAAAGGAGATCTTCCAAAAAATTCAAAAAGATAACCCTAAGGCTTTGATTTTCAAGACTTGAATTTGCATAAAATGAGTCAATGGTAAATGTAATGCTGGTTTCATGAGGGGCCTTACATTATTTAGCTAGAACTTCTAAAACAAGGGTTGTAAAATATGAAAATTGGTATAAACCCTAGCTGTATTTTTAGATTTGAAATATGAAAATGATCTCAATCATCAAATATAGTAGTACTATGATGCTTTTCCTCCAAAAATAGCCTATATTTTTAAATAAAATGCAAAAGATAAGAGTTTAGAGAACCTAAATATAAAGCTTAAGGTCAATCACAATAATGGTTGATGTTGTAGATAGATAAATTCCCATAAAACCAATTTTTGTTTAATTGGGGCTAAACCCACAACACTACAAAAAAGGTGCAATCTTCAAAGGAAAACAAATATTTTCATAATGTAAATATTCAAACATATATCCAATTTCTAGCATAATATGGAAAAACATTCATAGTTTAACCAATGATATAAAAGGCTCGAATTAACCATACACTGCAACTTACAATCAACAAATTACAAATGGTATGAGCAGCAGATTTTTCAAATACCTTTAACACTTTTCCATTATTATAACTAAACTTGAAGTAAAACTAGAAATAATATTGGAAGAAGTAACCATGTATGCATTCAGAAACAAAAAGAAAGGTCACCAACACTCCAATGCCTTTTCTTGTATTAATCTCAAAATATTGTTACCACAACTCCTGTTCAACCCTTTACAAATGAGATAAGGTTTCCTTTTATAGAGAAGGCTTACAAAATCAATGGTGGAGATTAACTCAACATCAATGGCCCAGATTACATTTGCATTTAATATTGGACGTGCATTAGATTTTTTTACAAAATATTCATTCTTATCCCCCAATTTGAAATTCTATTACCAAAGAACCTAGGAGAATGTAAAATATATTAATATAAGTTTTACATTAAATACATCTTACAAATTCCCATAAAATTTGGGTGCACACACTTTAAGGTAACTAATTATAGTTGGTTGGAATATTACAGAAATTTATCATCAATTATAGGTTTTACAACTTCTTTCTGTTTTATAGCATATCTAACAAAAACTTTGAGTACAACTATCAATTTATCATTAGGAGGGGCTTGGGAAACATGTACTTTGTAGGCCAAAGCCTCATATCCATCCATTAGCTTTCTATGAAGGTCGATGTTGGATGCTCTTTGTTGAATCACCTCCTCTGAATGTACCAAAAATTATGTAGTAACATCCAAAAATTCCTTATCCAAGCTATCAATGGGTTTTTTTTGTATATTTTTTTGCCATTGTTGTTTTAGCTCTGCGTCATTTAGCTTTTATAAAGTGTTGATTGGTATTTTCACCATATCTTTCAAATATTGATCATAATCTGCAAGTATCTCATTAACTAGTTGAATGATTATACTCATCTTAGGCATTACTTGAGATATCACTTGTTAGATGCACAAGACAACTGAGAGGGGGGGGTGATTCAGTTGTATACTTTAAAACATCAAATACCCTCATTAACATTTAGATCTGCATTAGCCCTTAACCCTTAACAACCATGAAACCCTTATCATGCATTATTAAAATGTAAACATATGAAATAGTAATGCAACCACATCTAAACACATAAGAACACTAGATTTATGCAAAACCAAAGAAAGGAAAAACCATGATGAGGAATAGCTCACTAATATATGAATTGTAACACCCAATACAATAAGGCTCACTTCCAAGGGCTCACTGCCTAGAAAGATAAAGAAAGGCTCACTACCAAAGGACTCATTGTCCAAAAGAAAGAAGAATAGAAGAAAGGGTGGATCACTAACAATTTTAACTACTAACAATGCATGCCTCATATGTCAAAGGTACAGTTCCACTTAAGCACAAACAACTCATCAAACAAACTAAAATGTAGACACCTTTTACTGACTACATTAGGAAGTCATATACATTAAGGCTTGCAATCAAATCATCACACTTGATCACTTTCACATCTTTCGCATTTCACACTCTACTCTTAATCTACACAACAATTCTCCTTATATTTTTACCCTATGCAACCTAAAACAATCTCAATTAGGTTGGCCTTAAGGAAACGTATACACTTCAACCATGCAACACCAAATAGGTCGGCACCAAACACTTCCACAATATAAATAAGTGAAGCCAAACCATGCCACTACTTAATTGGGACCCAAATATACACCATCACACTTCTCAACACTTCCTCAAACAATAATTATCCTCCACAATTATCACTAGCATGCTAGGTCAGCCAAACCTACACTAACACTAACAAGTGACTCCAAACACACCTCTCAAGGTCCAAAAACATCTTGTGGACCACGCAAAAACATTCCACAATATCCATACAAAATCTAAAAATATTCCACATCATCAAAATATTCACCACAAGTACTACAACTATCTAAAACTCAAGAACACCTTCATTCTATGCAACCAAACATACTGGCACAGACATCCAAAACACCAGACAACTTTATGGAACAACTCAATACCTGAAAATTCAAGGAAAGGCAGATACAAACATTATAGGCATGTTCTTAGATCCACAACACTGAAACTTTCACTATAGAGAAATGCAGAGCAATCTCATTTCTCTTAGACACCTTATTTCACCAACAAGACATACTATCAAAAGCATCTTCCACTCCAGTACAATATAAAACCTAAAAATAAAGATATGAAACCTCTGAATGCCTCTAATCATCACATTCAAACCACATGAGCATATCTTCAATCATGAAGAAATGTGGAGAAAAACACTAAACACTACTCTGTCACACTAAACTCTCTTTTATCCAAATTTTCTCAAAAGCACTTGGAAACCGAGGGAACCAACTTCATCAACAACATTACTAACATCTCTGCAACACATCTAGAACATCTGCAACATGCAACACTTTCCAACTACAAAAATATCCCTAAACACAATTCAAACCTACAACCTCTGCAACTATACTGAAGTAGGACATCAATGACAACACCATCATGTGTTGACATCAATACCAACCATTCCAACATTCTCTTTATACAAGGGGTTGAAATCAATTAAAACAACCATGCAACTCACAAACAACTCAAGATTCTAACATCTCTAAACTTCCAACAATCTCCCCCTTTTTCATTGATGGCAACACCTGCTTTCTAAAAAACTATCAACAACAAAAGTAACCAACAACAATATTGCAATAAGCAGTACTCTCCTTGACTGGAACAACTCTTTACTCTTTGTCCACTCTCTTCACAAAATTATTCTCCTGGAACATCTATATTCTAGATCACTCTCCTCAGTTTATCCTCAGACAATACTCTCCCATACACTTACTAATGTTTTTTAGACTCTCTCTCCCCCTATGGTCTTCAAACCATATTCACTTCTGCACTATGGTTTTTCAACCAACTCTTTCCATGATTTTTATTTTTCCCCTTATGGTTTTTCAACCACTTTAACTCTCTCTCCCCCTTTAACATCAATGGAAAAGGGAAAAATCATCATTTTCTCTCCTCTGCACTTTCTTTTTTGTAGTGAACTCTTTTGCTCTCCCCCTTTGACAACATTCAAAGGACAACAAAAAATCTCTCTTTCCACTATTTTGCATCCTCTAAACTCACTTCCTTTGACAATTCTTCAAAGGATCTAGCAACCACTACTACCTACTCTCCCTTAGAGGTAGCCTTCAACATCAATCCAAGACCAATAATGTATCTTGAAATGCTTCCCAAAAAAATGCACACACCTATACATCTAGTTGAAAGGAGGGGCAATAACCACTAACTTCTCCTGGAGATACTCAAAAGTATTTTTTGGAAGAGCCTTTGTGAAAATATTAGCAACCTAATCCTTAGTAGGCACATACTCCAAATTTACCTCATTCTCTAAAGCTTTCTCTCTGAAGAAGTGATACTGGATTGAGATATGTTTTGTTCTTGAATGCATTACAAGATTCTTAATATTGATTGCACTTGTATTTTCACACATGATATAAATAGGTTCATCATATGAAACTTTGATATCCTTCAATATTTACTTCATCCACAACACCTATGTACAACATGATGATGCTGCAATATATTTTTCTTATGTAGTAGATAATGATATTGAATCCTTCTTACTTAGCCATGAAACCAACTTTCTTCCAAGAAAGAAAGGACCACCACTTGCACTTTTCCTATCATCTGCACATCCAACTCAATCTACATCTTTATATGCACTCAAAGAGAAATTAGTATCCCTAGGATACCACAAACCATAATCCAAAGTGCTCTTCAAATATTTGAATATCCTCTCCACTATTGCAACATGAGATTCTCTAAGATCTTCTTGAAATCCAGCCACAAGACAAAATGAATGCATGATATCCAATCTACTAGTAGTAAGGTATAATAGTCCACCAAAGATTGATCTCTTCTTGCTCTGATCTATCTTAGAATATTCATCATTCTTGCTCAACTTACAACTAGTAACCATAGGAGTACATACTGATTTAGAGTCATCCATTCCAAAATTCTTCAACAATTCCTTAACATACTTAAATTGTGATATAAATATACCTTTCTTTGATTTGATTGATCCGCAAACCAAGGAAGAAGTTCGTCTCCCCACACATTGAAATTTCAAATTCTTTCTGCATTTCCTCTACAAACCTTTTTCACATACCTTCATTTCCTCTAAATATTATGTCATTAACATATACCACCACAATTAAGATTTGTTCTCCTTCAACTTTGAAATATAGATTGCTAGTTGCGGTACCTTTCCTGAATCCTTTTTGCAACAAGTACTTATCTAATCTTGCATATGAAGCTCTAGGATCTTTCTTTAGGACCCATACAATTCTTTCTTCAATATGCATACCATATTTGTATCTCCTAACAATTGAAAACCTTCTAGTTGTTCAATGTACACCTCTTCTTCCAATTCACCATTCAAGAATGCAGACTTCACATCCATCTGATATACTTTGAAATATTTATGTGTTGCAAAAGCTAAAAAACATCCTGATAGCTTCCATTCTTGCAATCAAAGAAAAAATTTCCTCAAAATATATACCTTCATCTTGTGAGTAACCCTTACAAACAAGTCTATCCCTATTCATGATAAATTTTCCATCTTCATTCAACTTGTTCCCGAATACCCACTTAGCACCAATCATATTCTTATTTATCGGTCTTGGGACCAATTCCCAAGTAAGATTCTTATCTATTTGTTGTTGGAAAATGTGCCTCAACTTGTTGAATTGGAACTTCCCTTAAAGCTTGGCAGTTTTCCCTTTATCAGCCTTCATGTCACGGGATCGTTGAATTTTTGAACTTTGGAACTCATGTCGCAAAATTCTAGAAATTCATAACTTTTCAACATATTACTAGATCGCGGAAAGTTGAAACTTTGCAATTGAAGTCACGAGGTTCTAAATTTTCATAACCTCCCAACTTAGCGATAGTGGTTCTCTTTGTTGTCAACATGTCACAAGCTTTGATAAATCCCTAACCTCTGATAGAGGTTATGAAGTTAGGATTTCTAGCGACTTAACAAATTCATACGGGATTAGTCAGCGGTAATGACTTTGACATCATTTTGATAGTGTGATGTCATATTTATTGATCAAAGACTGCGATTAAAATAATCCAATGACACTCGCTAACCTGATGCCTCTTGTGGTGGGTCCCTAGTGATTCCTGCGGGGTGTGTAGGCTTTAGACACATGTCATGGTGGACCCAACTAGTTCCAAGTTGTTAAGTGGTATGATGATTGACTCAATAAATTGTGAAGGCATATGGTGGGACTCGATAGGTTGATAAGGATGGATGGTGATGTGTATAAGTAGATGGTGATTGTTGATTTGATGATTGTGCAATTCACATCCTTGTTGTGAATCGTGTGGCAGTCGTCAATGTGAACGTGGGTAGCTCACCTAGTAATCGACATTGAAGGGAAAATTAATTAAACAACTACTCCAGTGAAAAATTAAATGAAGATTTTATCTTCATGATGGCGACACGGTTTGCAAAGGTGATCAAAATCAAATCAAATTGGATGAACAACAAGATGCATTGAATGTATATTCAAATCCTCTGTATCAAAATTAAATGGTGTGCAGCTTGATGAAGTGGTAGTTGAGTGGTTCTACATTGTATTCTTTTATGAGCATTGTAACAGTGTGAGGAGAACTATGATTAGTGAGGTCAATCGGTCAAGGGATTGCATTGTTGCTATAAGTTAACACCTAAGAGTGAAGTCTATAACTCTGTATGTAATCTATTTACTATAATACAAAGTGGATTTATTTGGTGTGTGGGTTTTTCTCCCGTAAGGGTTTTCCCAAATAAATTTGGTGTTCAATTTTGTGTGTGTTGTCTGATCAATATACTTTGTTAATGTGTTTTTTGAATATTGTGTAACTCGGTTTAGTTTTTTCTACACTTCTTCCTTGAAAATTTTGCATTAGGAAGGCATTTTTCGTACTGGGCTTTCCTTACAAGTGGTATTAGAGCTTGGCCAGTTGTGTTGTCCTTGTAGGTAGGGCTAGTTTTTGTGCTAATTCTGTTCAGTGGGAGTCTTGTAGAGAAAACTAATTATCTTGTTTATAGTTTGAGATGGGAAGCACATCAGGAAGGGTAGAAATTGAAAATTTTAATGGCAATAATTTTGAGTTGTGGAAAATCAAAATGGAAGACCTATTGGTGGATAGAGACCTCTGGATTGCTGTGTCTGGAACTATGCCCCAAGGCATGAAGCAATAAGATTGGGACCTCACAGATAGGAAGGCCATAGGAGTGGTAAGGCTTTGTCTAGAAGATTTTTTTCTCCTAAATGTCCATGAGGAGAAGACTGCATCTTCATTATGGAAGAAACTTGGTGATATTTATTAGGGGAAGTCTCTGGTGAATAAGTTATTCTTGAGGAAGAAGTTATACTCCTTGAAGATGTAGGAAAGGTGCATCTGTAGCAAACCATTTGAATTCATTTAATATGATTGTTGCTCAGTTAACCTCTGTGGGTGTGAAAATAGAGGAGGATCATTGTATGCTTCTATTATGCTCCTTACCTGACACATGGGATTATCTGGAAATGGCTATTGGAAGTACAACAACCACCTTTAAGATGGAAGATGTGGTTACTTTGCTACTATCAGAAGAAATGTAGAGGAAGTCTTTTGAGATGGCCAAGGAGGCCCTTGTTGTTCGAGGAAGATCAACGGAGAGAGGCAATAAGAAAGACAAGTCTAAATCCAAATCTGAAGGGAGATCAAAGTCTCTTGGCAAGAAGTCCAAGGTGAAATATTGGAATTGTGGGCAGACTAGTCATATCTAGAAGGATTGTAAATAGGAGAAAAAGAAGAAGAAAAACTCTTCAAACAACGACTCTTCTCAGAGTGATGCAAATTCCTTCATTGTTGCCTTAGAGAATTAGGCATCAGATGATGTCTAGTTGATTGACTCAAGTGCATCCTTTCACATGAAATCTCACAGAGATTGGCTCACTAAGTATGAAAATTATGATGGTGGAAGGGTGTACTTGGCAAGTGATTCATCTCTTGAAATTGTTGGTCATGGAAGAGTCATAATCTAATTCCTTGACGGAAGAATCAAAGGAATTGATGGCATACTACATATACTAGGTTTGGTTCGTAACCTGCTTTCTATTAGTAAGCTGAATGATGTTGGGCATGCAAGTTTCATTCTCAAATGGAGGCTGCAAAATGACTAGAGGCTCTATAGTGTTGGCCAAGGGTGTTCATATGGTACTTTATACAAGCTAGATACACATGTTGTTCAATGCAACATCTTTGTAAAGTCAAGCAAGGCTACTTGTAAAGAGGAGAACGAAGACCCTATGAGTGTAAACTCCTTGGAGGTGAAACTACCAATCGAGAAAACCATGCTATGGAATCATAAAATCAACCACATATGAGAAAAAGGCTTAAAAGCCTTGAAAAATAAAAATCTAGTAGAAGGGCTTGTTGATTATAACCTTGGGTTTGATTTATGCAAACATTGCATTTATGGAAAGCAACACCATGTTTCATTTTATTCTAGTCCCCATAGATCTTCTAGCATACTGGATTATGTTCACTCTAATGTGTTTGGTCTAGTAAATGTTCATTCGCTATTGAAGTCTAAATATTATGTTTCTTTTATTGATGATTATTCAAGAAGGGAATTTGTGTACTTTCTTAAAAGTAAATCATAAGTATTCAATTGGTTTAAAGAGTTTAAAATCTTGGTAGAAAATCGGAATGGAAGGAAAATTAAATGTTTAAGGATGGATAATGGTGGTGATTTTTTTTTTGCAGATTTTGAAAGGTATTGCAAAGACCATGGGATTAAAAGGCATAAAACTACGCATTATACTCCACAGTAGAATGGAGTTTCTGAAAGGTTGAACATGATGCTAATGGAAAGAGCGAGAATTATGTTGAGAAGTGTTAGTCTAGAGAAGAAGTTATGGGCTAAGGTTGTAGCTACAACATGTTACTTGATTAATTGCTCACCTTGTTCAACTCTTGTTGACAAAATGCCTATGGAAGTATGGTCTGATAAGAAGCCCTCTCTAAGACATATTTGTGTCTTTGGCTGTGAGGCATATGCATATGTGTCGAATGAGAAAAGATCTAAGTTGGAGAACAAGGTTTTCAAATGTATCTTCAATGGCTATGGCATTGGTGTGAAACGATACAAGCTTTGGAATCCTATTACTGAGAAGGTTGTGTACAAAAGAAGTGTAATATTTCAGGAGCTGAAACCTTCTTCAACTGATCTGTAGTCAAAGATAGAAGAAAGAGAAAAGAAGAATGATGTGGTTGAAATTCCTCAAACCCTAGATAAAGAGGAACTATGAATTCAAATTGTACTTGATACTGAGAAGAGCTCTAGCAGCTCTGAGAGTTCTGAACAAGAAGAAGAACCACAATCTCATCCTCAGCCTCTGAGGAGGTCTACACGTGAGAAGTGGCAACCTGAAAGATATGGATTTTCCATGTTGGATTTGAACTGTGCCTATGCTTTGATTACTAGCACTGATGAGCCTAGGACTATAAAGGAGGCTATTAATATGTCTAGTTTAGATTCCTAGTTGGAAGCCATGAATGAAGAAATGGCATCATTGAAGAAGAATGTAACCTAGGATTTGGTACCTTTACCTGAATGGCGAAAGCCTATTGGGTGTAAATGGGTATTTAAGAAGAAGATTGGTCTAGATGGCAGTTTTGAGAAGTATAAAGCTAGGTTTGTCGCGAAAGGTTATTCCCAGGTGGAGGGAATTAATTATGGAGAAATTTTTTCTCTTGTAGCTAAGCTAACATCTATCAAATTTCTTTTGTCACTTGCAGCTATGTATGAATTATAGATTGAGCAGATGGATGTGAAGACAATGTTTCTTCATGGAGATCTAGAAGAAGAAATTTATATGTCCCAACCTGAGCACTTCATTGAAAAAGGTAAAGAAAGCCTAGTTTGTAAGTTAAAGAAATCTTTGTATGGTTTAAATCAGATCATTGTGTGTACTACAAGATTGAAAATGATCATTTGCTTATTATTTCCCTATATGTGGATGACATGTTATTCTTCGGGAATAGTAAGGGTTTGATTTTTGCTTTAAAATCTTAGTTGTCAACACGTTTTGAAATGAAAGATTTAGGTGCAACAAGGCATATTCTGGGTATGGAAATCAAGAGGGATAGGGAAAGTAGAAAGCTTTGACTTAGCCAGAGTAAATATATTAATACTATCCTTGAGAGATTTACTAGGACAGAGTGGAAGCAGTTAGTTGTTCCAATTTTGCAAGGAACGAAGCTATCTATTGAAGATTTTCTGAACTCTCCTACTGAGATAAAGGACATGACCATGGTTCCTTATGCAAATGTAGTTGGTAGTTTGATGTACGCAATGGTTTGTACTAGGCCAAATATTGCCCAAGCAGTGGGAGTTCGTAGTCAGTTTATGGATAATCCAAGAAGACCACATTGGGATGTTGTGAAAAGAGTTTTTAGGTATTTTAAGGGTACCTTTGAATATGCTTTGTGTTATCATGGAAACTTGGTTGGATCACAAAGGTCTCTTAGCATTCGTGGGTTTGTGGATTCTGATTGGGTAGGGGATGTTGACAGCAGAAGATCCACCAGTGGATACATCTTCATGTTATTCAGTGGTACAATTAGTTGGATGAGCAAGCAATAGGCTGTAGTTGCTTTATCTACTACTGAGACAAAGTACATGGAAGCAAAACATGCCTACAAGGAATCCATTTGGCTTAGACATTTGTGTTTTGATGTTGGTTTTAATTCAAGGTAAATTGAAATTTATTGTGACAGTCAGAGTGCTATTTGTTTGGATAAAAAGCCCACTTTCCATGCCAGGACAAAGCATATGGATGTTCAATATCATTTCATTTGTGATATGGTGGAAGATGGAAAGGTTAATCTAGAAGAGGTGAATACTCCAGAAAATGTCACTAATGCATTGACAAAGCCTATTAACATAGACAAGTATAGGTGGTGTGCCAGTTCAATGGGCCTTGGGGCCTATGAATTTCAATAAATTCAAGTTTGGAAGAAGCCAATAAGTATTTGTCAAGTGGGAGCTTGTTGGAAAATGTGCCTCAACTTGCTGACATGGAACTTCCTTTAAAGCTTGGTAGTTTTCCCTTTATCGGCCTTCATGTTGTGGGATCGTTGAATTTCCAAACTTTGGAACTAATGTCATGGAGTTCTGGAAATTCATAATTTTTTGACATATTGCTAGATGATGAAAAGTTGAAACTTCGCAATCGAAGTCACAGGGTTCTGAATTTTCATAACCTCATGACTTAGCGATATTGGTTCTCTTTGTTGTTGGCATGTCGTGGGCTTTGAGAAATCCCTAACCTTCGATAGAGGTTATCAAGTTAGGATTTCTAGTGATGTAGTGACTTCATACAGGATTGGTCAGTGGTAATGACTTTGATGTCATGTTGATAGTGTGATGTCATATTTATTGATTGATGGTTGTGATTAAAATAATCCAATCGTGCTCGCTAACCCCGTGCCTCTTGTGGTGGGTCCCGAGTGACTCTTATGGAGTGTGTGGGCTTTGGACACGTGTTGTGGTGGACCCAACCAGTTCCAAGCTATTAAGTGGTATGATGGTTGACTTGGTAACTTGTGAAGGCATATAGTGGAACTCGATAAGTTGATAAGGACAGATGGTGATGTGTATAAGCAGATGGAAATTATCGATTTGATGATCGTGCAATTCACATCCTTGTTGTGATTTGTGTAGCAGTTGTCAGTGTGAACACAGGTAGCTCACCTGGTAATCAAAATTGGAGGGAAAATTAATTTAAACAACTACTCCAACAATAAATTAAATGAAGATTTTATCTTCATGACGATAACACAATTTGGAGAGGTGATCGAGATAAAATCAAATCAAATGAACAACATGATGCATTGAATGTATATTCAAATCCTTTGTATCAAAATTAAATGGTGTGTAGGATCGATGAAGTGGTAGTTGAGTGGTTATACATTGTATGTTTTTATGAGCATTGTAACAATGTGAGGAGAACTATAATTGGTGAGTGAGGTCGATCAAGGGATTGTATTGTTGTTGTGAGTTAACACCTGAGAGTGAAGTCTGTAACTCTGTATGTAATCTATTTACTGTAATACAAAGTGGATTTATTTGGTGTGTGGGTTTTTCTCCCCATAAGGGTTTTCCCACATAAATCTGGTGTTCAATTTTGTGTGTGTTGTCTAATCAATATACTTTGTTAATGTATTTTCTGAATATTGTGTAACTTGATTTAGTTTTTTCTACACTTCTTCCCTGAGAATTTTGCATTAGGAAGGCATTTCCGCACTAGGATTTTTATGTAGAGCAGGGGTGGGGATCACAAACCAACTAAAAACTAACACAACCAATAAAAATTTTCAATCTAAGAACCTTAATTTGATAGATCTCCTTACCAAATAGACTCCAAGCCTTGTAAGACAACAAACTAGATTTTTCCAACATAATTTTCAAACTAGGCCTCAAACCCAGAATCTGATCACCATTCAAGATACCCTTTAAGTCATTTGAAAATGTATAAAGTTTGCACATATGGGTACTTTGGAAAAAAACCTTCAAAATTGACTGCTACGTTGTAAATTAGGTCTAATTAGGCTTGTTTGAATGGGCAACAACAAGGTTTTCAAAACCTAGGCTTCAAATATTCACACCAATGGCTGGCTTAGACATGTCAAATAAGGTCTTCCCCAACATCTCCAATCATTTCAAATAGTTTCTCAAGATTCTTTCACCAAACCCTAAGTCCTATGGAGTTCTAGTGTCTAATTTTATGAGAAAAATAGGCTAGGGCATCACCAAACTTACTCATAACGCTTTCCCCTGCTCCTACAACATCAAGAACACAAAACACAATATTTCTACACCCATTCCACTATGTTTAAGGCCTATTCATTGGTGGAATGGGAAGGAAATCATGATTTTCTATCAAAGCACACCCTAACTGAGGGTTTCAAGCAACCTTCAGTAAATTGGTTCTAATTTACTTCAAACTTAATGAAATTAAGTGAAACCTAATGAAATAGAACAAAGATTCAATACATTATATGTTCCAATGGAGTTTAGATCACTTTCAGGCCGTACAGGTCCATACCACAATGTGTAGCAATAAATTATGCTTCTAAAATGTAGAAAAATAAAGTTTTCTTATTGCATAACATAAAAATTCACACACCAGCCTTGTCTCATCCTTCAATAGGCTTATTTAAGCATTAAAAAACAAAAACCAACCAATCCTAACTATTTTCTAACTCCCCCAACTTCCCAAAAATGCAAAAATACAAAGTTGCTTGAGTAACTTTTTACAACTTTTGTAACATTTACAAAATGAACTCACCAACCCACCTAGCAAACTAAAATTGACTCAAAACACATGACATGGTCTTAAATGACCTTATTACAAACAAAAACAAAACTTAAACACAAAAACACCAACACTATACTCCGTTTACATCATGAAGATTCAAGTGCCCTGCACTATACTCCCTGGGAAAAAAATGACTCAAGTCCCTTTGAGGATAGTGTTGCAACAATAGATTCATGATTGATCAAGTCATTCTTTGGCCTCCAAGTAACATCTCCATTTGGTAAACCTTTCCAATGGACTAAGTATTGGAAATAAGCATTGTCCCTTGTCTTTTTGAATTCTTTGGCACCTAGGATATGCTCCAACTTCAGAGGCTTACTTAATGGATGATCTTTGATTCCTTCCTCATCTAAGAATGTTGTTAAACCTGCATCATCACCTACTACCATATCTCCTCCTTCCTTGTAATGAAATTTCTTCTTCTTCACTTTAGGTGTATGCTTGACCTTTCCCATATTCCTTTGCAATTTATCCTTGACCTCTTCACCTTTGCTTCTCATCTCTTCCATCTATTGTTGTGTCCCTATAACTGCTACTTGATCATGCATACTAACCTCTGACATGGAAGAAATAGAATGACCAAAATACCCCTTTGAAAGCAAGGAATGGATGACATCTTCTATCCTCCTAGCAACATACTCCTTAAGCCAACCTTGAATCCCAAAAATAAAGTCATTCTTCATTTTTGTTGTCATAGTATCTCCAGGTTTAGGAGTGGCTACAAGATTCATGTCCTCTTCTTCTACTTTGATGAACTCTTTCCTACCTACCATAATCACATTAGCTCCCATGGTTTTTCCTTTATCTTCCTCCATCAATGGTGTCAAAGTATAAGAGACCCCATCTTTTTATATCTCATAAGTATTCCTCATTCCATCATACATAGCATACCTATCAAATTGCCAAGGCCTCTCTAGCAACAACTCGCATACATCCATGGGCATTATGTCACATAATTTTTTTTCCTTATACCCTCCTATGTTAAATTCCACCCAAATTTGTTCATTCACCAAAACATATTGATCCTCATTTAACCAAGAGACTTTGTAAGGGGTGGCATGTGGTATTCTTGGCAACTTAAGCTTTTCAACCATCTCAACTAAACCATATTATCTGTACTACCTAAATCAATTACAACTTTACAAACCTTACCCAACACTTACAAGTTGTCCTATAGAGAGTCCTCCTTTGTGGTGGCTCCTTTTCCATTGGTAATTTGATGAGAGTTCTCCTTACCATGAGTGATTCACCAATTTATGGAGCAACATGCTATGATGTTGAGTTCACACTCTCACAATCATCTCCTTGAATAATTTGATTTATCCTTTCTCCTCTAGCTGAAGTAGTAGCCTAACTCTCATTTCATTGCCATGCTTGATGTCCAAAATTGTTGCATTGGTAACATCTTCTTGTGAATCCATTAGATCCTCTTCCTTGACCTCCAAATCTGCCTCTAAAGCCTAATCTACCTCCTCTAAATCCACCTCTTGAATCTGCAACTTGGTCTTGGACTTTTCTTGTATCTTCTTGGCTCTCATATGACTACCTTGTATTAGAAAATGGTCCTCTCCCTTTGGAATTGCTGCATCTTCCCTTGTTTTGTTTGTATTGCCTTCTCTTTAGCTTTTCTTCAGCCCTAATTGCCAATTGATAGCATTCCTCTACCATTCTTGGGTTTGTCAAACTTAACTCATATTGAATGTTAAATATTAACCCACTGAGATATCTAGCCACCTTCTCCACATCATCCTCCATGTGACCTGCTATTATACTCACCTTATAGAACTCATTAGTATAGGATTTGACATCCATATCTCTTTGTTTCAGACCTTGAAGTTTCTTGTACTATTGAATTGCATAATCAGCCGATAAAAACTTACCCTTAAGCTTGGACACCATTCTGTCCCAATAGAAAAATTTTGACTAGCCTTTCTTCCTCCTTTAAATTTTCTCATAATACCACCATAATAGGGCATGACCCTTCAATTTTTTTTTTTCCAACTTGACCTTTTGTTCCTCAGGTATATCTTCACATTCAAAGTAATTATCAAGTGTTGCAATCCAATCCAAAAGCTCTTCCTCATTCAAGTTCCCTCCATACATAGGTACATACATATTTACCTTGTGTTTATCTTCCTTGACTACCTTCAGTAGCTTGGCCATCCTCTACTCATCAGGATCCAACTCTTCCTCTTCTTCCTCTTCTTCATTCTCCTCTTCCCCTTCTTTGGGGTCACTCACATCACCTAGAACCATACCTCTCCTCTGAGTGGTTTCAACAGCATCAAGCCTTGCTACCACCATATTGTGTAGTTCCTTAAACCTTCTAATCTCCTTTATAGTCTTATCTATCATCTCATTAATTTCCCTAGCCATAGGGTTACCCTTTGGAGGCATCTTGTTCTCTTTTGTTTCACACTTTCCCTTTTTTACAGACCTACCTATGCTCTAATACCAATTTGATGCAGAGTAGGGTGGAGGTTATCAACACAAACCCAATTAAGAAAAATTTGCAAATTCAAGAGCCTTAACACATCAAAAAAAGTGATTTTCTTCACAAATTTCCACTAGGCCTTGTAGGACAACAAACTAGCTTTTCCAACAAAATTTCCAAACTAGGTGATGAGTGCCTCAAAAATACTTTTAAATAGTCATTTTATGGTTTAAAAGACTTGGTTATATTATTAATTAACATGACTGGCGGTAGACTATATGCTGATATATTTACTTGTTTTACTTTATGTTTGGCTAAATTAATAAATATATTAGAGGTAATGCTTTGCATTGAATGTGTTGCTTTTGTGGTGATAATGAGGAGTTAATTATGCAATTTTGAATCTTTTACTGTCATAATTGGTATCCTATTTTTGAGGATCTTATTTAGGGTATTTAAGACTGATGATTGATGACTTAGTTCAATGATAAAGTTAAACTCCCTGTTAACCACATGAAGATAATCATGCTCTTGATCGGTCCAGCTGGATGATGAATCACTAAAGTTTCAAATCAGCTCCTCTTAGTCGGTTTAGGAACTTCTTGTCCCAACATTGATCTGGTGTTTTCCCTCTGTCTATTTTTAGTTTTATTTTAGTATTTAGTTTAGATGCCTTGTATCTTGGAAGTTAATGCCATATTTTGAATTCAATAAGGGATATAATTATAAATATCCATCTTTAGGTTTAAGGAGGGAGATAATTTTCCATTATAATTTTGTAATTGTTGCACTACTCTATTCTATGTCCCTATTTTGTTCAATTTGAATTAAAATAAGAAGTTAACTTGAATCACTGTGTTAGAGGTCTCACCGGAGGAAGAGCAAGGCCTACTCAACCAAAGGAAGTGATCTTGTGTGGCATTTCTCTGAGTTTATTTTATTTTTGTTCATTGGATATTAAATTTGGAATGTTAATTCTATTTGAATCATTTTCAGCAACTATGTTTAATCACTTTTAAGCTAAGTTCATCATGGTTAGAATGGTTTATTATATTTGTTATAAAGTTTATTGAGTTAATCAAGATTTAGATGTTGTTTGTAGAAATTAAGTTTGACAATTATCTATTGAGTTTAATAGAAGCAATGATGGGAAATTATGGAAAGATGAAATTGAAACTTGTTTGGAATTTATTCATGGAAATTAGTATTCATGTTTTCCAGATTATAATTATTTCCTTTCAATTTTTTTTTTTTTAAATTAGCATTTATTTTTCCAGCAAATCTTAAAATAATTTTCTTTTGAAGTAAATTAGAATTAAAATTAGATTTTGAATTCTAGATTAAGAATTAAGTTAATTTTAGTCTTTTCCATGAATTAGTCTCAATCAAGTCAAGCGAAGTCAGAAATAATTCAACATAACTTTAAATTAGGAAATGAGATAGAATTAATCCTTAGGAATTAGCCGCTAACATTTAGCTCCTGAGAGCTCCTAAAAGCTCCTTAAGGAGTTAAACCAAAACCAGAAGTCACTGTTTATAGTGCAAAACCCCCCAAAAATTTGTGACAATCATCCTTATCGCATATAGCTATGAGACACACTTGGTTCAATAATTAAATGAATAAAATATGCAAGTTGTGACATCAATGACCTTGCCCATGACTTTTGGCGTTGTTGTCTGGGAATAAAAGATTTGGCTATTAAGTGTGAAGCCTTAGTGTTGATAAGGAAGATAGATTTAAATTGTGGATGAGACGAAATAGAGACCATCTAGGGAGGTTTCTTCCATGGGATATTGATTTTCAAAGAAATATTGATTTTGATGAAGAACAAGACATTCAACAACATCAGATCAAAAATCAAGAAGATAATAGAGATCCATTTCAAGAAGAAATGGGTGACCAACCAATACGTCCACCAGCAAATAGGACCTTTTCTTATCCTATTAATCTTGAAAGATAGATTGATGAGCCTCCTATGAAGAATATTTCACCCTCAGTTTTGCCTACCTTTAGGGGAATTTTTTTTGAGAATCCTGATCAATTCCTTTTTTAGTTTAAAGTTTTATGCTTGACCTATGATTATACAGCTGATAACCAGAAGTTGAAGTTATTTCCTTCTACCTTGAAAGAGTCATCTTTACGTTGGTTCATGGGTTTAGGTGCAAGAACAATCACAACTTGGCGAAAAATGGAAACTGAGTTCTTGGATAAGTACCAAGATTACTATCGAGTAAGGGATAGGAAGGAGGAATTGTTTTGAATGAGACAAATGGAGGACAAAATTTTGGAAGATTACGTCAATAGATTTCAGTTTGTGCACTAGAGGTGTACTAATGGATTGGATAATGAAATTAGTAAAACAATTTTTCTGAGAGGAATTGATGATGAATCTAGAGAGTCTTTGAATCTTATGGGGAAAGGAGATATTAATAAGCTTTCCTTGGATGATATTGTTGAAATATGTAGAAACTACTCTAGGACTAGAGTAGGGACTAGAAATTCTCGAAGAAACAAGGCTCATATTACTGGTGTGTCTCAAGTAATGGAGGAATTAGAAAATATGAAAATTGATTTGCTTCTTCATCTCAACATGCAAGGAGATAAGAAGAATACTGAGCCTTTATCCATTTATTGTTCCAAGTGTAGAGGGAAACATCTTTTAAGAGAGTGTCCATTGAATCAAGTTGATATCTGTGAAATTTGTGAGAAACATCACTCAACAAGTTCTTGTAATATTTTGGCTAGAATTAAGAGCAATCTAAAGAAACCATCAGTGGTAGAGGAAGAGCTTAATTATGTTGGCTAGAGATCTCAAAACATAAGGTATAATGCTAATCAAAGGCAATAGGTTCTACATCTAATTGGAATCAGAACCCTTGGAAAAATACGAATCAATGGGTCCCTCCATATCAACCACAACCACCACCTACATTTTGGGATCAACCTAAATGGATGAATCCTCAGTGGAACCATTCATAGTGGCAAGCTAATTAGCAGCTACAGTGACAATCAAATCAGCCATCATGGCAACAAAATCATACGCAGTTTCAACCATGGAAAAATCAGGGGCAAAAATGTCCCTGGGTACAGACACCTCCATCAATCAATGCCCCTAATCTTGCTAATGAACATGTAAACTAGCCTCTGTTGCCAACCCAACTAGTTGTAAATCTGAGAAATACCCATAATGATACAAATTCCCCTAATTTGAACGTGATTAATGTTAATGATATTCAATTGAGAAATCAAACTGTTCAATCTACACCAACTGAAGAAGTTAAAAAAGGTGGGAAAGAAAAAGAGAATTTAGAAGAAAAAAAACTCTGAGGATGAACAAAAATTCAATCAGGGGCCTTACCTTGAGTGGTTGAAGGAAGAAAAAGTCGCTCCTGAAATATCCCAACCAAGTTACATGAGTGATGTAGATTCTCAACTTCTTCGTGAGTTGATGAAGATTAACATTGAGATACCATTGTTACAAGACACTAAATACATATCAAAGATAAATCAATTGGTTAAGTCCCTTTGCATGAAAAATTGAGGGAGGAAGAAGAAATTACCCCCGATAATAAAAATAGGGACAAAACTCATTGATATGTTATCAGGAAGATTGCTTCCTCAGAAATATAATGATCCTGGTAGTACTATAATAACCTTGAGTATTAAAGGAGTTGAGATATCCAATGTTCTAATTGATTTGGGAGTTTCCATAAATGTTATCACATCTAACACTGTTGAAATGTTGGGAATGATAATTGTTCAACCCACAACAACTATTTTACAATTGACTGACCAATCTATTACTGAACTTGAAGGTGTTATTGAAGAGATCATGGTCACCATTGGCACATGGTATTATCCAGTTGACTTTTTGGTTCTTAAAGATAGAAAGAAATATTTTGGTTATCTAATTATCTTAGGCAGACCATTGTTGGCTACTGCTACAGCCTTAATAGATTGTAGATCTAGAAGTATGATCATTTCAAATGGTCAGAAATAGAAAGAGTTGTCACTCTATCCTCCAACACGACCATTAATTCAACCTAACACTCAAATTTGGGTTGATGAGAATTTGGAATCAAAGGGTGATGGTATTGTAGAGTTAGCTATGGTTACTTTGGTTGGACATGTTAATGAATGTGAATAACAAGAGTTTACTTATGAAGAAATTAATCCAATTGAGAAAGGAAACTGTTAAGCAACATTGCATCAAAAACACTCTTGTCCTTTGAATACACTTGTTGGAAATCCCCTTGATTCTAAAAATTACACTAAATAAATTACAGTAGCTAGGGATAAACCTCTCAACATTAATTCATCTTTGTCCCCAACACAAGAAAAAGAATTGAAGGAAACTTTAGAAAAACATACTAAAGAATTTGCTTGGGAGTATAAGGATATGAGAGGAATTCATCCTTCAATTTGTTGTCATCACATTTACACTAAAGATGTCAAACCAATCAGACAAGGTCAAAGGTGAATCAATCATGTTCTTCGTGATATTGTTAAACAAGAAATAGAAAAGCTGCTAAAAGTAGGGTTCATTTACCCATATCTAATAGTCAATGGGTTTTTCCATTGGTTATTGTTCCCAAGAAAAATGGTAAATGGCATGTGTGCATGGATTATAGGTAATTGAATAAAGCCACAAAGAAGGATCATTTTCCATTGCCATTCATTGATCAAGTACTTGATAACCTAGCTGGCAACAATTATTTCTCTTTTCTTGATGGCTTTAGTGGATATAATCAAATCCAAGTAGCTCCTAAATATCAAGATAAAACTACTTTTACCTGTCCTTGGGGCACATATGCTTATACAATTTTACCATTTGGACTGTGTAATGCACCAACCACTTTTCAAAGAGCAGTCCTTGCTATTTTTGCAAATTTCATCACTTCATGTGTCAAAGTTTATATGGATGACTTTATAGTTCATGCAAAAAAATTTGAGGAAGCACTTGGAAACTTAGAAAAGGTTTTGCAGAGATGTAAAGATCATAGGTTATCCTTAAATCATGAAAAGAGTTCAATTATGATGACAGAAGGTATTGTTTGGGAAATCACTTCTCAAAAGAGGGGATAAAAGTTGATCCTAAGAAAGTAGAAATGATTCAAAACATTGAGATCCCTATGAACCAAACTGGTGTTCGTAGCTTTCTTGGGCATGCCAAATATTACAGAAGATTTATTGAAGGGTTTAGTAAAATTTTTGGACCTTTGTTTACATTGTTCAAGAAAGATGAGGAGTTTGTATTGACAAATGGTTGTCAAATTTTTTTTGAGAAAATTAAAAAAGCTTTAACAACTTCTCGAATTATCAAAGGACCTATTTGGGGAGTTCCATTTCACATACATGCTAATGCATCCAATTTTTCTATTGGTGCAGTATTAGGACAAAAAGATGATAATGATGCCATGCATGCAATCTATTATGTTAGCAAAAATCTAAATCCTGCTGAAAGAAATTATACAACAACTGAAAAAGAATTTTTAGTTGTAGTATATACAATTAATAAATTCAGGCATTATATTATAGGTTACAAAGTTTATGTACATAAAAACCATACTACAATTAGATATTTGATGAACAAAGTTGTAGTAGGTGGACGAATTATAAGATAGTTATTGTTCTTGTAGGAATTTGATGTGACTATCATAGATAAGCCTAGAAAGGATAATGTTGTTGCTAACTTCCTTTCTAGAATTGTTTTGTAGGATGATCAGGAACTAGTGCATGACATATTTCCAGATGAACATTTATTTTCAATATCAATTCATTCACCGTGGTTTGTTGATCTTGAAAATTACCTTGTAACAGGGAAGTGTCCAAATCACTTTAGTCATAAACAAAAAAGATGGTTAATTTGTGAAAGTTCTATATTTCAGTGGATTAATGGACTTCTATTTAAAATGTTACCTGATCATGTTCTTCATAGATGTGTTGTTGAGTTAGATGTCTATGATGTTGTACATGCCTATCATCATGAGCCAGAAGGAGGACACTATTAAGTAGTTAGAACAGTTCATAAGATCTTAGGAGCAAGTTAATTTTGGCCATCGTTGACAAAGAGTGCTTAATTTTTTGTTAAGCACTGTGATGAATGTCAATAGATGGGAAGATCTATGCCAACAATGGAGATGCCATTTCAGTCGTAGATAGCTCTAGAACCATTTGAAAAATGGGGAATCAATTTTTTGGGACCTGTTGATCCACCTTCTAAAGGGCAACATTATATCCTAGTTTGTATAAACTATGCAAAAAAGTGGGCTGAGGTGAAAGCATTGCTAGTAGCACGAGAGGAAAAAGTAGCAGATTTTCTATACAAACAAATTCTTTAGAGATTTGGTGCACTAAGAGAAATAGTTTCAGACCAAGGACCACAGTTTGTATTAGTGATGATGGAAGCCTTTATGCAGAGATATCAGATGACACATAGGAAATATTCTCCATATCATCATCAGGTGAATGGACAAGTTGAAGTCACTAACCAAGAATTGGAGAA
Organism: Sequoia sempervirens; assembly: GCA_007258455.2. NCBI lineage: Eukaryota > Viridiplantae > Streptophyta > Pinopsida > Cupressales > Cupressaceae > Sequoia > Sequoia sempervirens. The sequence goes on from VDFB02075321.1 coordinate 120,293,348, forward strand.
TATCTTGACAAAGATTGTTTCATTAAGGAAAATAGTCTAGGCAGAGAGGTTAGATGAAGTAGTATGGGCTTATAATACCACATGGAAAATAACAACTAGATTTTCTCCATATGAACTTGTGTATGGGAAAACTCCAGTCATGCCTATTGAATTTGAATTACGAACATTGAAAACAACATTAGAAGTTGGAATTGATTTAACTAAGTTTGAGAAAAGTAGAATTTTACAGCTAAACAAACCGAATGAGATGATAATGGAAGCTCTTCAGCACATAGAGGTGATCCAAAAGAAAAGGAAAGAATGGAATGATAAGCATATTGTGACTAGATAGTTCAAGGAAGGAGATTGGGCATTATTATTTTACTCCAGATTTGAAGAGTTTAAGGGGAAATTCCATACAAGATGGTGAGGACCCTATGAGATAGATCAAGTATTTGAAAATGGAGTTGTTCAATTAGTACCAATTGATGGAGAAAGGAGATTTATTCTAGTTAATGGTCATCGATTGAAAATATATCATAAACTAGCAACAAAGGAGGAATTTTGATCAGATCTACAACACAAAATCGAACATTTTCTCAAGGAAGATATTTCTTCCATGAGAGAAGATCTTTGAACCTTTTAAGAAGGCATGAATAAACAAGGTAAATTAAAAACCAGCAAATGGCGGTTTACCTTGAAAAAAAAGAAAGTAAATTGAAAACCAACAAATGGCTGTTTGCTTTCAAAAAAAATTAAAAAAAAAAGATAAGATGACTAAAAACCAGCAATGGCGGTCTATCTAGATTAACTTTGTGTAGCTCCTAAAAGCTCCTAAAGAATCTTGAACTTTTGAAATCCCCTAAAGACTCTTGAAAGCTCCTGAACTCCTAAGAGCTCCTAAAGACTCCTAAAGGCTCCTAACGGCTCCTAAAAGTCTTGAAGGCTTGCAATAAATAAAGGTGTGCATTTAATGTGATTATTATTCTCAAAATATTATTTTCTAAAGTAGTTAAAATAATGTAAAGTAGGTAAATATTTATGAGCTTAGAAACCTCCACCATATTGTTATTAATAATTATAATAAATTTCTTTTAATGATTACAAAAAGCGGTAGAGAATTTGATATAAGCATGATGTGACATTCAAATGACGTCCGTAATGATTAAGGGTCATTTGGAGATTCGCCTATCCTTTCAAAATCCTTTCAAAATTAAAATGGCATGTGTCAGGGGCATCGGCAACTTTGCAAATTGAATTGCAACTACAAAATTGTTGCATGTGAGGCGTCCAGAGCAGTAAAGGAATTAAATGCAAAGAAATAATGACGTGTAAATTTTCAAAATTACTGCTTCACAATCAAGAAACGATCATTTTGGAATTTTTTTAACAACTTAGTCTACCATTGTTGAGTCTGCCATTATTGACAGAAAAATATGGGAAACAAAAGGAATACAGAACCAAAGAATTTTACTCTTGATTCTAAGACTATGAGGTTGCTGAGAGAAGTAGGATGGTTGGATTTCATTATGAAGTATGAAGTCTTTCAATAGGAAATTGTGGAGGAATTCGTAAGGAATTTCCACATGAATGTCACAAGAGTTAGGGATGAGATAATTGAAGTTACTCCTGAAATCATAAGTGAAATTTTAGGTATTCGTGTTGAAGGGAAGCTGATTAATAAGGGCCTAGTAAAATTCGATGAGTTGGTGTTGGCATTTCATCAAGAGCCAGAAAAGAATCCTAAGATTCTTTTGCATAAAGGAGATCAACAGGGAATTGCTCGTAATAGCTTGGAAGAGCCTTGGAGAATTGCTATAATGTGGGTAATGAAATTATTCACATGTGAGGGACAATATGACACTATATTAGGGCCAAGAATGAAAATGTTGATACATTTGAGGTATGGAAACACAAAACCTTACGCTAGAATCAATTTACCAACATTTTTGTTTTCACAAATTGCTTCAATGATTTCTTGGGTATAGGTAAAATCTAGGGGAGATTTGTCCATTAAATATCATGGTTTAATTCATTTGATAATTAAACATCATTTCTTGAAGAAATAATTTGGGAAACAAGGTTGGCTTGAATTTTTGTTCACACCTATTGAAAAATAGAAAGGAAAACCCAAAAAGGGGCCTGCGACAAAAAGGGAAAAATTAGAAAAGGGAGAATATTCTAAAGGAGAGCAGAAAAAGGACAAAAGAAAGTTACAAGAATCCACTAGAGTGACCCATAGTGCTTCCAAAAAGAGAAAACAAGAGTTGACTGAAGAGAGCCCTAGTACAGTTGAAACTATTGTGTCGACTCCTGAGGAAACCCTTGTCTCTGAAACCCATAAAGAGACTTTTGAAGTCCATGAAGAAATCCAAACGCCAGTGTAGTCCCTTGAACAACCTCACAGTCCTCCTAAAGGCCCAATACTATCTCCTAAAAGAACCCCTATAACTGAGTTCCATGACTCTATTGAAGAGTCTGATGCATAGTCAGAAGAAAGGGAAGCCTCAAAAGAATTTGAGGATGAAGAGGCTGAAAGATACCCTTCACCTTCCCCGACTGTTGAGAGAAGAAAATGAAAAGAGCCACTAATTGAAGAGGAAGAATTTCATGGCATACACAATGAAGAAGAAATAGAAACAGAAGAATTTTTGAGGACAATGAAAATCTCTAGGATTGAAGCTGAGTTAGAGTGGGAAAGAAAGAACATGCAATTTCTAGAGGAAAAGTTGAAAAGAAAAGAGGAGGAATTACAACATTCTCTCAATAGAAATCAAGAAATGGAAAAATAAATCGAACAAAAGGAAACAAGGTTTAAAGAATATTTAAATTACACCGAGGAAGCTTTATAGCAGGCTAGTGTGCAAGCAATGGCGAGTGTAGAGGAAATAATAAAATTAAAAGAGGAGTTACAGTTGAAGGAAGAACAATTAAAACAACAATCCATTAGGTTTTATTCTCAGGAGGCTTCTACTTCCTTGGCTCCACCAAATTATCTTTCTTTACCTCCTATTCCATTAGTAATTCCATCAGATGTTCCGCAGAGAAATCAACCAGGATATCTTTCTTTGACAACACTAAAATTGAAACATGAAAATGACTAGTTAAAAAGGAAAGTGCAACAATTGGAGAAAGAAAGAGATGAAGCAGAAAGAAAATTTGAACAAGTAATTGAGATATCCTCAGCAATGTTGTCAATGAGGAATCCGTCAAAGATGTATGCATTATTTCTGAGAGAAATTTCTGCAGTGGAAGCTAAATCAATTGGTTTGAAGAAGAAACATTGATTATCATAATGACAATGATTTTTTGTAGGATTATTTACACAACCATCCTAAAATTCAGAACCAAATGTGTGAATTCTTCCAGCATGGGTTTTTGATCGGGGATAATGATGATTCTTTATTAAATGTTTATGTTGGAGAATTGCAAATCAGGTCATTTGTCTCTTTGATGCAAAATCAAGTTGAATGGTCAAAGAGAATTTAAAAATACAAAGAAGCATGAAAGAGGTACAAATTTCCAATGAGACCATAAATGCCTCATGTAAAGAAGTATATTACAAAGGTTAGATCAATAGTCAGGAAAAACCATATCAACCCTATCTACATTTCCAATTTGTTGAACAATATATTAGCTTTCCAAAATGTTGAAGGAACACTTGCTCCGTAGGAACTAAATGCATGTATGGAAAGATATTACACCATCCCTTCACTAAGGAGAGAACCTATAAGTCCAAATAACATCAAATGGAGCTTAACATGAGTAAGGCATGCAATCTCTTTGATAGAGAAACAACAAGAATTTTGGGTTGGTATGCGGTTTAGGATGTCAATCATCATATTTCCTACTCCAAAAATCAATGCATCTGACAATATTCCAACAAAAGTCTTCAGATCTTGGTATGAGAAACTAAAGGAGAACAATGGATTTGCATTCAAAACTAGACTGCCACCACAATATAGGGAAGGAGTGTTTGACTATGCAATATGGATGGATGTAGTGAATAGAGAAAAGGAAACTACTATAATAATTGATAAAGAACCATGAGGAAATGGTTCACAATAGGTGGGGGAGAATGATGAGTGCCTCAGAAATAATTTTAAATAGTCATTTTATGGTTTAAAAGACTTGGTTATATTATTAATTAACATGACTGGTGATAGACTATATGCTGATATGCTTACTTGTTTTTCTTTATGTTTGGCTAAATTAGTAAATATATTAGAGGTAATGCTTTGCATTGAATGTTTTTCTTTTGTGGTGATAATGAAGAGTTAATTATGCAGTTTTGAATCTTTTACTATCATAATTGGTATCCTATTTTTGAGGATCTTATTCAAGGTATTTAAGACTGATGATTGAATCACTGAAGTTTCAAAGTCAGCTCCTCGTAGTCAGTTTAGGAACTTCTTGTCCTAGCATTGATCTGGAATTTTCCCTCTATCTATTTTCAATTTTGTTTTAGTTTTTAGTTTGGATACCTTGTATCTTGGCGATTAATGCCATGTTTTGAATTCAATAAGGGATATAATTATAAATATCCATCTTTAGGTTTAAGGAGGGAGATAATTTTCCATTAGAATTTTTTAATTGCTACACTACCCAATTTTGCGTCCCTATTTTGGTCAATATGAATGAAAATAAGAAGTTAACTCAAATCACTGTGTTAGAGGTCACTAGAGGAATAGCAGGGCCCGCTCAGCCAAAGGAAGTGACCTTGTGTGGTATTTATTTGAGTTTATTTTATTTATATTCATTGGATATTAAATTTGAAACGTTAATTTTGTTTGAATCATTTTCAACAACTATGTTTAATCACTTTTAAGCTAAGTTCATCATGGTTAGAATGGTTTATTATATTTGTTATAAAGTTTATTGAGTTAATCAAGATTTAGATGTTGTTTATAGAAATTAAGTTTGACAATTATTTGTTGAGTTTAATAGAAGCAATGATGGAAAATTATGGAAAGATGAAATTGAAACTTGTTTGGAATTTATTCATGGAAATTAGTGTTTATGTTTTCTAGATTAATAATTATTTCCTTGCAATTTATTTATGTTTTTTAAATTACCATTTATTTTTCTAGTAGATCTTAAAATAGATTTCTTTTGAAGTAAATTAGAATTAAAATTAGATTTCAAATTCTAGATTAAGAATTAATTTAATTTTAGTCTTTTCCATGAATCAGTCTCAATCAAGTCAATGAAGTTAGAAATAAGTCAACATAACTTTAAATTAGGAAATGAGATAGAATTAATCCTTAGGAATTAGTCACTAAAGTTCAGCTCCTGAGAGCTCCTGAAAGCTCCTGAAGGAGTTAAAACGAAACCAAAATTCACCGTTTACAATGCAAAACCCCCCAAAAATCTGTGAAAACCATCCTTATCGCATATAGCTCTGAGACACTCCCAGTTTGATAACTAAATGACTAAATTATGCAAGTTGTGACATCAATGACCTTTCCCATCACCAAGCCTCAAACCCAAAATTTGATCACCATTCAAGATATCCCTTAAGCCATTTGAAAAAATATCAAGTTTGCATATATGGTTACTTTGGAACAAAACCTTTAAAAATTGACTGCTACGCTGTAAATTAGGCCTAATTAGGCTTGTTTGAATGGGAAACAACAAGGTTTTCAAAACCCAAGCTTCAAATATTCACACCATTTGCTTAGACATGTCAAATAAGTTCTTCCCCAACATCTCCAATCATTTCAAACAGTTTCTCAAGAGCCTTTCACCAAAGCCTAAGTCCTATGGAGTTCTAATGTCTAATTTTATGAGAAAACCGGGCTAGGGCATCACCAAACTTACTCATAATACTTTTCCCTGCTCCTCCAACATCAAGAACACAAAAAACACTATGTCTACACCTAGTCCACTGAGTTTAAAGCCTGTTCATAGGTGAAATGGGAAGGAAATCATGATTTTCTGTCAAAGCACACCCTAACAAAGGGTTTCAAGCAACCTTCAGTAAATTGGCTCTAATTTACTCCGAACTTAATGAAATAAGGTGAAACCAAATGCAATAGAATAAAAATTCAATATATTATCTTTTCTAATGGATTTTAGATCACTTTTAAGCAGTACCACAACGTGTAGCAGCAAATTGTGCTTCTAAAATGTAGAAAAATAGAGTTTCCTTATTACTTAACAAAAAACTTCAAACACCAGCCTTGTCTTGGCCTTCACCAAACTTATTTAAGCATTAGAAAACCAAAACCAACTGATCCTAACTATTTTCCAACTCCCCAACTGTTCAAATTCCCAAAAATACAAAAATGTAAAGTTGCTTGAGCAACTTTTTATAACTTTTGCAACATTTACAAAATGGACTCACCAACCCACCTAGCAACCTAAAATTGACTCAAAACACATGACATGGTATTAAATGAACTTATTACAAAAAAAAAACATGACTTAAAAAGAAAAAACACCAACATTAGGCTCCATTTACATCATGAAGATTCAGGTGCCCTGCACCAACTTTCCTTAGAGTTCTAACTCTTCCTTCATTGCTTTGACCCAATTCTCATATTTGCATGCCTCAATCATTTTTTTGTTACACCTCAGAAGGTAAACATAAATTTACATGTTCCTCTATCATATAATTTTTCTTCTTGTCAACACACCTTTTCTCTTATCTCCAATGATTTGATCTTCTGAATGATTCTTCTGCACATACTTAGGAGTCTTAGGATTATTTTCTAAAGCTTCTTCCTCTTTAGTTGTCAACTATTTTCCTTTATCTTTAGCCTTTTCTTCTTCACTGCATGGGGATTCATCATATTCATATCCTAAACTTTGATGTAGCACTAGTAGGCCTTGCTTCTATCTTTTGTTGTAGCACCAGGAGGCCTTGTTTCTTGTAGAGTATCCAAGGAAGATTCCTTCATCAGATCTTGCATCAAACTTTCCTAAGTTTTCTTCATCTCTTTTGATATAGTATTTGCTTCCAAAAATTAAAATATTTCATAATGAGAGGTTTATTATATACCATAATTCATAGGAAGTCTTTGAATTGTTCACTCTTGCTTGACCTTTGTTAAGAATTTAAACTATAGTATGAATTGCTTCTCTCCAATAGGCATCTAGAAGATTAGCTTCATACATCATTTTCATAGCTGCTTCCTAAACTATTATGTTTTTCCTTTCCACAATTCCATTCTACTAATGAGTTATAGGGGCTGATAAATTCCTTCTTATTCCATGATCTTCACAAAAACTATTAAACTCATTTGAAGTAAACTCGCCACCTCTATCAAGTAAAGCATTTTATTTTCAGATTCATTTCATTCTCAACCATAGCCTTGAATGCTTTAAGCTTGTCTAGATATTTTTATTTTTCTTTGATAAATGTAACCCAATCCGTTCTAGAATAATCATCAATTAATAACATGAAATACCTGTCACCACATGAGCTTCTAATTTTGCTAGGTCCACATAGATCTATATGCACTAACTCCAAGGGACATGTGGTAGAGTATTCTTTTGTCTTGAATCTTTCCTTTGTTTTCTTTCCCACTTCACATTCTTTATAGATTGAATTGATAGGATTTGTAATATTTGGAAAATATCTCACAACATTAGTAGAAATTATCCTCACTAGGCTATCAAAATTAAGGTGACCCATTCTTCTATGTTAGCCAAATTTCATTAGTTTGAGACATAAAGCACTTTGCACCACTACCTTTGAGTTGATAGACATTACCTCCTATCCTTGTTCCAACAGCAACTAGAGTGCCACAACTTCCTTTTCTAATTTCACAACCACCATTCTAGAATACAAGATTATATCATTTTCTACACGCTTGTATTACACTTAGAAGATTATTTCAAAAACCCTTGAAATAAAGAACACCATCTATTTTATGCTTTCCATCAAACCTTATTGAACCTTTTCCATAGATCTTAGAAAATGTATCATAACCAAAATTAACAAGACCACCATCATACCTTTCAAGCTCAACAAACTTACTCTTTGTTAGCAAATGAATTGGCCCCCTTTGATAAAGATGATGATAATGTAACTACTCTACCTAATAAGCACTAGCACTTATTCGCTAATAGCTCTGGAAAGGCCATAATTGCCTTTGTGGATTTCCTATGAATTGAGAGGTACAACTCCCTTGTGTGAATTAAATGAAAGATAATTAGCTTTCACCCAGAAAGAGATAAGGCAACTAACATTAATACATAAAAATGTAATTAATGCAAAAGAAAATCCTAAAGATCATTAGCAAGACAACTCACAAACTGCATTCAACTAATGATAGAAGACGATCTAAGCATGCATGAAAGATTTCATAATTGCAATAAGGAAATAAATACAATAGAATAAACCTCACACAAAAAATGTATTCTATATTGTACGTGACTCACAGATCAGTACAATCAACATTATATCCTACCAATAACACAGATTATCAGCTATTGCAATAAAAAATTGAACTAACTGAAAATAAACCTAGTGTTCCTTCCCCACTACAACACCATGTATATTCAGAGATCAAACCCTTGCCAAAGATTCTCCCTCATCTAGATATAGGGGTCGAGTTCTCTTCTTGACGGTTACCGATTAGTTGTGGCAATGTTTTCTTGCTGCATAACTATCTATCTTGAAACACTGGCCACAAAATAATAAATAACCATCATGATTACATTGCCAATGAAAAGGCTGTGAACAATTCCCAAACACTTCTTGATCTAAATCTTGTCTCATGGCCATTGATCACAAAACGGTTTGTATACCTCACCAATTAAAGATTGAACAACTGTCACACGTGCATTTTTTCTTTCCATGAAATCAATTAGGAATGTAACTTAAATTCTCATCATATCACCATTAATTCAGACTGCATCACCATCCTATCAACTTAATTGTTCTCAATTAGCATGTATCACCAATTGTCTATAAATTCTACAGGAGTAACCTCACTTCACCATCCTACAATATCAAACATGGCTAGCACTCAAAGTGATTGTGTGCTCATGAATGATTTCATCACCATTGAAGAGATTGAGTGTAGTCCTCTTTTCAAGAGATTGACTGACCAATTAAAAGAAGTCTTCATGGTGGAAAGTGAGATTGAGGAGGAAGTGTTGTGAAATATATTAGGAGACACCTTTATGAATCAGGTTCACGTACACAAGGCCACAATTCCAGATCATTTCGTGTACACCATAGTTTGCACTTCTGATCGTCGTGATTAGGGAATGCAAGTAGCAAAGCATTTAGTGAGACCAGAGTTCCTTCACTGGGTGAACGTAGCCATCACTGGCCTCAACAAATATCCACGGAGTGGTTTGATAGGCGACACCATCTGCATTGCTTCAATTCCTCATAATGAAGCCCTAGAGGAGGCGACAACTCCTCCATGCATGTGACATGTAAGAAACAACATGGAACTATTCGATCAATTTTTGCAGACACACAATAACCTACTCTCACCTACTCAGATAAAGCATCTTCAAGTAGTCACTGAAGCACTTCATGTATTGATGTTCACCCTTTGTACCTAAGAAGAAATTTTTGTTTTGATATTATGTAGCTCCTCCATTTCTATGTAATCGACAATTTTATTTATTTCCAGTAGTACCCATATTATATATATAATATAATATAGCATTTTGGTACTCTTGGTCTTGATTTTATGTAACATGATTCATTCTATATCATTTTAGATTTCAATTCTATTTCATGTGAATGAATTTTTCTTCATTTAATTATACATAATTTCTTGAATTTATACTTTTGAATGGTACTCGACATGATAACCACTTAACTCCTCTTGAAAACACGCTCTGGAAATAAAATGGGAACTTCACAAAACTATACAAATCACCACCATAGTTACAAAGGATGCTTAGGTTCATGCTTAGCTTAAAGAAGACATCAAAAATATTATCAACGGTCCTTTTGGTAAGTTCATGAGCCCTAGGTATGAACCACCCAAACTTGGAAAGAGACTTTGGAGCATGCGACAAGTTGTGACAAAATTATAAAACACTGCTCAAGTTAAAAAATAATAAGGAAAGAATTGTGGTGGTTAAGTGAAGAGTTAGACCAAGTAACCAAAAAATTTCCCACATTATAAATACTTACTAAAACCCCGCCCAACAAAGACTTAGCCAAAATTTACCATGTTATCAATTAAAAAAAGGGGGGGTCCCAAAATTTTGACAATAGGGGCTCCAACCGGGGACAAGAACTATAAAGGACGTGGCCAGGAATCCTGAAGCAATCGACCAGTCCAATTCCATTGGGTAATGGAGTCAAGTGAAAAGAAAGAACAACCAACAAAACAAAGAAAACACACCCAAAAATGACACACCAAAAGGCTATATAGAAGGTAGATCAACACCTACCGAAAGGGAAAGTGGAAGGAAAATTCATACAAAGCCATTAACGGGGAAAGAGAAAAATGAACCAGACCTGAAAAAGCTCAATGATGTATGCAATTTCTAAATCAAGGTAGGAACTTGAATGACCCAAGCATAATTGGTATAACTAATCAGGTGATTACTTGGCTTCCCTCCAAATAACCACTTCTCATCATAAATTTCCTCTTGATGTAGATGAGTATAAATAGGAATATTAGAGACTCTCATTACTGTTTCCTGTGGTTTGGCTGGAAGTATTTCTTGCCTTTGAGGCAAGTTTAAACTTTATGCACCCCTTGCATCCATGCAACTCTTCGTTTCAAGAACCATCCCCTGCTCAATACATTTACTTCATGATTTTATAACTCCCTGGTCCTTTACCCTCACAATGTCTTCATTTTCTTGATAATCAATGGACCAAAGGGTGGTATCAACCATCATTTATTTTGACAAACTAGAATCAACCCCTTCAAATCAAACATTGTCATGAACTTCAAATTCTTCAAAAATAAAGAAAGGGTTTGAATTGATTGACCACTTCACACCAACCTCACTTGGAGGATCTTTAACAATCTTCTCAGTTACACATGTTTTTATTCTGATTATATTTGAACATGAATTTTTCATATTCTAGGATGAAAAGGTCATTGAGCTCCTAGTCCTCACTATTTGACATTAAAGGAAGTGAAATATATACAGAAATCAATGAGGAACTATATTTGAAGATGGGATTACACTTTCCTTGTGGAGTATAATCTTCATCATCATCAGATGAACTGAGATCATCTTCTGACCTTGTTGTAGTAGTTAGACTATAGGCTTGGCCATGCTAGCTTTAATATTTTTCTTTCACAAACTTTCATTGGTTAGGAAAATGTCTAACATCATTAAATATAGTCAAGTTAATTTGTTCAGAGGTAGGATGATGAGTATTGGTAATTATCTAAAAACTAGAGGAGGTTGGGGTGGGTGATGGGTGGTGGTCGATAGGTGGAGAGACTTGGTTAGGTTTCCACTTACCAATTGCTATCCAGTCATTTTCAATATTCACTGCCTCAATTTGAGCTTGTTCAATTCCATTGACCTTCTCCCTTTTAAGCATAAGCTGGATATAAGGATTGAGGGCATAAATTAAAAAATGAAATTGAATCACCTTGCTAGGTAGTTCTGGTGAAGGGATTCACTGGAGAGATCGGTTAAACTAATAAACGAAATCCTTTATACATTCATGACCTTCCTTTACAATCTTGAAGAAACTTCTAAGCAGTGCAACCACATCAACAAGGACCTGAAAACACCTAAGGAATTGTTTGTGCAGGACATCCCATTTAGTTATGCAACCTTTTTCTAGCCCTCTGAACCATTCAGCAACATTCTTGACCAAATTGTCTATGAAAAATTCTGACAAAAACATATTCATTTTGGATGCCCAAGATTCCACTAATTGTGGTCATGGCTAGGATGTGCTCTTCTAGATCTTGAACGCCATTTCTAGAGAACTTTGAAAAACTCTTGCTTGAGCCACATGGTAGATCATTACACTAAAATAGGGCTAGAGGCACAATATGATTACCCTAGGGAGTTGAAGTCATGATACTCGGATTTTCCAACTCTTAAAGGAGTAATTGGGGGAAACTACAAGTCACTACTGAGGTGGCGGTTGAGCTAGAGGATGATTTTGTGGCTGATTGGGATACCGATTTAGATGTTGTTTACGAGGTTGATTTTGACATGGATTAGGATAGTGGGGTGGGTTGTTGTAGTATTCAAAAATCAACCTTGGGGGTCATTCCACTGCTGGTAGCGATGGACGTAGGGCCCGTTCCTCTTCTTCCTGCAAGATGAAATTAACTCACATATAATCAGAAGTACTTCTTTTGTACCTCCAAGTGAGTGTATTTAATTGAGATATAATATCCTCCTATTCTGCCTGCATCCAATCAAGGTCAGGTTGAAGTATGGGGAACACGTCATTATGGGGAAGTACATCTTACTACATGATACATAAATTGTCAAAAATTTAAAATTTCCCCAACAGAGTCACCAAAAATCTGTTAACAAATGAATTGGCCCCCTTTGATAAATATGGAGATAATGTAACTCCTCTATCTAATAAGCACTAGTTCTTATTTGCTAACAACTCTGGAAAGGCCATAATTGAATTTGTTGCTTTCCTCTAAATTGAGAGGTGCAACTCCCTTGTGTGAGTTAATTGAAAGATAAGTAGCTTTAACTAGAAAGCGATAAGGAAACTGACATTAATACATAAAAATGTAATTAATGTGAAAGAAAATCCTAAAGATCATCAGTGGGATAGCTCACAAACTGCATTCAACTAATGACGGAAGATGATCTATGCATGCATGAAAGATTTCATAATTGCAATAAGGAAATAAATGCAATAGAATAAACCTCACACAAAAAATGTATTTTATATTGTACGTGACTCACATATCAATATAATCAACATTATATCCCACCAATAACATAGTTTGTTAGTTATTGCAATAAAAAATTGAACTAACTAAAAATAAACCTATTGTTCCTTCCCCCACTACAACACCATGTAAATTCAGAGATCGAACCCTTGCCAAAGAGTCTCCCCCGTCTAGATATAGGGGTTGAATTCCCTTTGTGACAGTTACTGATTAGTTGCGGCAACATTTTCTTGTTGCGTAACTATCTATCTTGAAAAATAGTGGCTAGAAAATAATAAATAGCCATCATGATTACATTGCCAATGAAGAGACTGTGAATAATTCTCGAACACTTCTTGATCTAATTCTTGCCTCGTGACCATTGATCACAAAATGGTTTGTATACCTCACCAATTGAAGATTGAACAACTATCACTCATGCATGTTGTCCTATCGTGAAATCAATTGGGAATGTAACTTAAATTCCCATCATATCATCTTAATTGTTCTCAATTAGAATGTCTCACCAACTGTCTATAAATTCTATAGGAGTAACCTCACTTCACCATCCTACAATATCAAACATGGCTAGCGCTCAAAGTGATGGTGTGTCCATGAATTATTTCATCACCATTGGAGAGATTTCAAGTGTAGTCCTCTTTTTAGGAGACTGATTGATCAGTTAAAAGAAGTCTTCACACTGGAAAGTGAGATTGAGGAGGAAGTGCTACACAATATATTAGGAGACACCTTTCTAAATTAGGTTTACATACACATAATGCTACACTTCTGGAGTGTTTCATGTACACCATAATTTGCACTTCAAGTTACCACGATTGGGGAATGTGGGCAGTAGAGTGTTTAGTGAGACCAAATTTTCTTCACCGGGTGAACGTAGCCATCATCAGCCTTAGCATCTATTCAGGGAGTGGTTTGATAGGCGACACCATCTTCATTGCTTTAATTCCTCATAATAAAGCCCTAAAGGAGGCGGTGACTCTTCTACATGTGGGACTTGTAAGAAACAACATGGAACTGTTCACTCAATTTCTACAGACACACGAGAACTTGCTCTCACCTACTCAGATAGAGCATCTTCAACTAGTCACTGAAGCACTTTATGTATTGATGTTCACCCTTTGCACCTGAGAAGAAATTTTTGTTTTGATATTATGTAGTTCCTCCATTTCTATGTAATTGACAGAAATTTTGTATTTCTAGTAGTACCCATATTATATATATAATACAATATAGCATTGTGGTACTCTCAGTGTTGATTTTTTGTAACATGATTCATTTTGTCTCATTTCAAATTTCAATTTTGTTTCATGTGAATGACTTTTTCTTCATTTAATTTTTCATAATGGCTTCATTTATGCTTTTGAATGGTACTCTGCATGATAACCACTTAATTCCTCTTGAAAACATGTTCTGGAAATAAAATGGGAACTTCACAAAACTATACAAATTTCTCCCATAGTTACAAAGGATGCTTAGGTTCATGCTTAGCTTAGAGAAGACATCAAAAAGATTATCAATAGTATTTTTGGTAAGTTCATGAGCCCTAAGTACAGACCATCCAAACTTGGAAAGATACTTTAGAGCATGCAATGAGTTGTGACAAAATTATAAAACATTGCCCGAGTTAAAAAAACAATAAGGAAAGAACTGTGGCAGTTAAGTGAAGAGTTATACCAAGTAACCAAAACACTGTTGGTATGCGGCGACTGATCATGCTATACTGTACACCTCAACATGTATCCTTGTTGGGGTCCAAGGTTGGGCCAGGCCTCGAGCGGGGGTTCGGGGGTGGTAGCCCCTGAGAAAAATTTTCTTCCTACTTTTTCGTGTCATCACCAAAAAAGGGAAAAATCAACGAAAAAAAAAAAAACCAGATTTAGTAGAACCTTAATCTAGAAGCTTCTAACCTTGTTAAAAAGGGGTTCGAATGGGGGTTAATATGATGAAAAACATGATTGTAATAGGTTTTTGCACTGGATAATAAAATCATTGGATGGTGCGGTTTGGTGGATGTAGCCCGAATTGGGTGAACCACGTTAAATTCTCTGTGTTATAATTTATTCTGTGTGTTTTAGTTTCTCTTTTATTAATTAAATATGCATTTAATTGTTAGATATATTCCTTTCTAACCCTAACAAGTGGTATCATAGCAGGTTGTGTTTCGATTATCATCTGTAGGAAGGTCTCACGGTTGAGTGAGAGCAATGGTAGATGAGGGTAAGAAGGTTGAGAAGTTTAATGGGTAGAACTATCAGTTATGGAAGATGCAGATGGAGGACTACCTCTATCAGAAGGATTTATGGCAGCCATTGGAAGGAAAAACCAAGAAACCCGTAGCAATGTCTGATGAGGACTGGGAGATTTTGGATAGAAAGGCTCTTGGAAGTATTTGTTTATGCCTAGCAAAAGTGGCATTCAATATTACAATAGCAAAGACAACTCAAGAGTTTATGGAAACCCTGAAAAGTTATATGAAAAGCTTTCCGCTTCGAATAAGGTATTTCTTATGAAGTGTTTATTTAATATGAAAATGGTAGAAGGTGGGTCTTACTAATCATTTAAATGAGTTTAATACGGTCACCAGTCAATTAACTTCTGTAAAAGTAAACTTTGATGAAGAAGTTAGGGCTCTTTTGATTCTGTGTTCTTTGCTTGAAAGCTGGAATAGCTTGGTAATGGTTGTTAGCAATTCTGTTTCTGGTTCAATACATTGAAATTTGATGATGTTGTTGGTGTTATTTTGAGTGAGGAAATTCGTAGGAAAAGCTCAGGTGGAACATCCACATCAGGAAGTGTTTTGAATGCAAAAAGCAGGGGCAAACAAAGGAGAGAGGAAACAATTCTTGGAGATCATGGGAAGTCACGAGGAAAATCAAAGGATAGAAAGTCCCAATCTAGAGACAAGAGGGATTGTTGGTACTATGGTAAGCCGGGTCATTTAAAGAAAGATTGCTGGTCTCAGAAAAATAAAGGAGACAAAAATGAAGGAAGTAAAGAGGAAAATGTGGTAAGTAATAAATTTGATGAGGATGCTTTGATTATTTCCCTTGATAATGCTGATGATTCTTGGGTGTTAGATTCAGGGGCTTCATTTCATGCTACCCCCCATAGAAGTTATTTTCTTGATTATGTCCAAGGGGATTTTGGGCTGGTTTATTTAGGAGATAACGAACCCTGTCAGATTGTTGGAAAGGGAAGAATCAAGATTAAGTTGCAGAATGGGAATCATTGGCTACTACATGAGGTAAGGCATGTTCCAAAGTTAAGCATAGATTTAATTTCAGCAGGGAAACTAGATGATGAAGGTTGTGTTGTTACATTTAGTGATAAAAATTGGAAGGTCACAAAGGGTGCCTTAGTGGTAGCGAAAGGTGTGAAAGTAGGCACCTTATATTTTGTATAGGTCATATTGTTCCTTCTACTTTAATTGTTATGGAAAAAGGTCAATGTTCAAGAACAATTGTTGCAGTTCAACAAGTAGAAGATCATACAGTTGTTGTGGACTATAAATCATCACTGTGGCATAATAGACTTGGGCATATGAGTGCAAAAGGTATGAAAGTACTTCATTCAAATAATGTTTTACCAAATCTAAAATGTGTTAATATGGATTTATGTGAAAGTTGTGTGTATGGAAAACAAAAGAGAGTAAGTTTTCTCAAGGATGGGAAGCAAAAGAAAGATGAGAAATTGGAGCTTGTGCATACGGATGTATGGGGACCAAATTATCTTCTCCTCAGTATTATGTTACATTCATTGATGATGCAACTAGGAAGGTATGGATTTATTTCCTTAGGAAAAAATATGATGTATTTGAAACATTTAAAAATGGAAGCTTGGTTGAGAATGAGACAAAAAGATAAAATGTCTCGAGATGATAATGGTGGTGAGTATTGCAGCAAAGAGTTTGAAGATTATTGTTCCTCTAATGGTATTCATAGGCAGAAAATGGTTCCAAGGACTCCACAGAAAATGGAGTGGCTAAGCGCATGAATAGAACAATAATGGAGCATGCACGGACTATGAGATTGCATGTTGGGTTGCCTTTAAAAATGTGGGAAGAGACTGTAAACACTGTTGTTTATTTAATTAATAGAGGTCCCTCTAATCCTTTGGGTTGTGGTATTCTAGAGGAAGCATGGAAAGGTAAGAAGGTGAGTTATTCTTTTCTCAAAACCTTCGGTTGTGAAGCATTTGCACATGTAGATTCTAAAATAGAACCAAGCTTGATGCAAAATCAAAGAAATGTATATTTGTTGGATATGGCATTGATGAATTTGGTTATAGGCTTTGGGATTTTGAAAATCAAAAAATTGTGAGAAGTAGGGATGTCATATTCAATGAGAAAGTGTTGTACAAAGATTTGTTGCTGCAGCATGATAAGAAAGAAAATGATTATGCAGTGTTGGATGATATTCCAAACAATGATGTTTTAGTGGTTCCTCATGCTGGGCAACAACAACAAATACCACAAACTCCTGTGAATGTTAGACGATCTTCAAGGATAAGTAGACCTCAGAAATATTCTCTCCCTCTTTGTATACTATTTTGTTAACTGATGCTGGTGAGCCAGAATATTATGATGAAGCTATGCAAGTGGATACCAAGGTTCGGGGAGCATGGAATGGAAGAAGAAATGGACTCCTTGCTGAAAAATCAGACTTGGGAATTATGCAAGTTGCCTGCAGGTAAAAGGGATTTACCAAACAAATGGGTTTATAGGTTGAAAGAGGAGGATGGAGGTAAGAATATATTTAAAGCCAGATTAGTTGTAAAGGAATTTGCACAGAAAAAGGGTATTGATTTGGATGAGATTTTTTCTCCTGTTGTTAAAATGACTTCTATTCATATTGTTTTAAGTATTGTGGTTGCTGAAGATTTGCATTTAGAACAACTTGATGTTAAAATAACCTTTCTCCATGGTGATTTGGAAGAGGAAATATATATGGAACATCCACAAGGATTTGAGGTCAAAGGTAAGGAGAAACTAGTGTGCAGATTGAAGAAAAGTTTATATGGCTTGAAGCAAGCACCTCAACAATGGTACTTGAAATTTGATAGTTTTATGGTTGAGCAAGGCTACAACAGGTGTAATTTTGACCATTGTGTTTATTTTAAGAGGTTGGAAAATGACAGCTACATTATTTTATGTTTATATGTTGATGACATGCTTGTAGCAAGGTCTAACATGGATCACATAAGTGAGCTAAAACAACAGTTAGCAAAATCTTTTGCTATGAAGGATTTGGGGGCAGCAAAAAAAATCCTTGGTATGAAAATTTGTAAAGATAGGAAAAAAAAAAAAAATTATCTCAGGCTAATTATGTTGAAAAGGTGTTGCAGAGATTTCATATGGAGAATGCAAAAGTTGTCAACACACCTTTTCCTAGTCATGTTAAATTGACTAAGGATATGTGTCCAAAGACACAAGAGGAGGAAGAAAAAATGTCCAAGGTACCATATACTTCAGCTGTAGGAAGTTTAATGTATGCCATGGTATGCACAAGACCGGATATTGCACATGTCATAGGAGTTGTTAGCAGGTATTTGAGTCATCCCGGAGTTGAGCATTGGAATGCGGTAAAATGGATTCTCAGGTACTTGAGAGGTACATCCAATAAATGTTTATGTTTTGGGGGCTCTAATACTGATTTAAAAGGCTATGTTGACTCAGATTTGGTAGGGGATATAGATACCAAGTGGAGTACCACAGGTTATGTATTTACATTTGGTGAGACAACAGTGAGTTGGATTTCTTGATTGCAAAAGGTGGTTGCTTTATCCACCACATAGGCAGAGTATGTTGCTGCAACAGAGGCGGAAAAGGAGATGATATGGCTACAAATTTTCATGGATGAGTTCGGAAAACAACAGGCTGGAAATTACTTGTTTACAGACAGCTAGAGTGTTATACATCTTGCAAAGAATTCTTCCTTGCATTCTAAAACAAAACACATACAATTGAGATATCATTTCATTCGGTCAGTGTTGGAGGATGGACAGGTCAAGTTTGACAAGATACATATAGATGTCAATCCAGTGGATATGTTTACGAAGGTGGTGACAAGGGAGAAGCTGAGCTCTTCTTCAACTTCAGTTGGCCTTCAAGGTTGAATTCAAGTATAACAGAGCAACAGGGTCCAAGGTACTTATTTCTAGTGGGAGTTGTAATTGCAGTAGTGTCGTATAAGGTCAGTCTCCAAGTGGGAGATTGTTGGTATGTGGCAACTGATCATGCTATACTGTACACCCCGACGAAAAAAATTCTTCCTACTTTTTCACGTCGTCACCGAAAAAGGGAAAAATCAACAAAAAAGGAAAAAAACCCAATTTTGTAGAACCCTAATCTGGAAGCTTCTAAGCTTGTTAAAAAGGGGTTTGAATGGGGGTTATAATATGATGAAAAACATGATTATTCGCAAGATTGTAATATGTTTTTACACTGGATAATAAAATCATTGGATGGCTGCGGTTTGGTGGATGTAGCCCGGATTGGGTGAACCACATTAAATTCTTCGTGTTATAATTTATTCTGTGTGTTTTAGTTTCTCTGTTTATTAATTAAATATGCATTTAATTGTTAGATATCTGCCTTTCTAACCCTAACAAACATCACCCATGTTATAAATACTCAGTAAAACCCTGCCCAACAAAGACTTAGCAAAAATTTACCATGGCACCAGTTAAAAGAAGGGGGGTCCCAAATTTTTGACAACACTCTTATCACTTGTTATATGATTTGAGCATTCACTGTCAATGATCTAGTAATTCTTCTCTTCTCTAACATGAAAATCAGTCAACATAGTTCCTTCAATGTTATGGTCTATTTTCGAAGCACTTTCCTTTAGACATCTTTCAAGATTAGAATTAGTTCCAATATTTAAATCCATGAACAAGTATTCATCACTTCCTTCATCTAGATAATATGATTCTTCATAATTAGATACACCATTGTCCTTTTCAACATAATAACTCTTTTTGACAAATATACCCTTATTATCCTTTTGTTTATCATTAGTAACTTTGATTGGACATTTAGATACATAATGACCTATATTTCCATAATTGAAACATTTGAAAGGTAGCTTACCTCTGTAATTTTTAGTATCATTTTTCAATATCCTCACAAATTTTGCTTCCACCTCATGAAGATCATCTAGATTTGATCCTCCCTTTCCACTTTGCAAATTTAAAATTAGTTTCTTTTTTTGTAGTATTTTGACCAAACTCTCTCATTTCAAAAGAAGTTAAAGCACGAAACATTTGATCTCTAGAATAATTATCCAAATTTTGAACTTCCTCAATAGTAGAAACATTAAAACTATAAGCTTTTGGTAGATTTCTTAATACCTTTTCCACAACTTCGTTTTCATCTAGCTTTCCACCAAGACCATTGATGGTATTGATAACTTCATCAAATCTGAGAATGTAGGTAGTAAAATCTTCATCTTTAGACATCCTTAGGATTTCAAATTTGGCTTTGTAGTTCTGCATCTTCACTTTTTGACCTTGCCATCTCCTTCATAGATACCTTATAGCTTTATTCATATCTCTTTAGCATACTTCAGACTTATCACCTTTCCAAATTTAGAATTAGAAAGTCCACTCACAATTGTATTCCTTGCTTTTCCATTATTTTCATAATCCTTGATCTCATCATCACTTTTTGGACCATTTCTAGGCATAGTATAACCTTTTTAAACAGATTGACAAACACTAAATCCAAGAGAAACCATAAAGGACTCCATCCTAGCTTTCCAGTAGGTAAATTTTATTCCATCGAACAAAGGCGCTTTGACACCTTTCTTGTGTGTCATCTGGGTCTACCTCAAGCGGTTAAGCTTCTTCCTAGGAGAAGGGGGATATGAGCAACATAATTAATTTATTTAATTGATTAGGATAGAATAGAGATTAGAACTTGTGAATTAATTAAATAAATAGAAATTATTTAATTAATAGAGGAATATGATCAAGGATAATCAAATAATTAAAATTATTTAATTATTGGATGACAACGACCAAGAAAAATGGTGCTCACAGACTTAGGACATTTTTTAGTGTCTACAGAAACCACATCCAAACACATAAGAACACCAAATTTACGTGGAAAACCCAAGAAGGGAGAGACCACAGTGAGGATTAGCTCACTAACATATGAATTGTAACACCAAATACAATAAGGCTCATTGCCTAGAAAGATAAAGAAAGGCTCACTACCAAAGAACTCATTATCCAAAAGAAAGAAGAATAGAAGAAGGGGTGGCTCACTACCAATTTGAACTACTAATAATGCATCTCTCATATGCCAAAGGTACAGTTCCACTAAATCACATATAACTCATCAAAAAAACTGAAATGTAGACACTTTCTGATCACTGCATTAGGAAGTCATCGGAACTAAGGCTCACACTCACATCACCAAACTTGATCACTTTTGCATCTTTCACATCTCAAACTCTGATCTTAATCCACACAACAATTATCCTTACATTTATATCCTTCGTGACCTAAAACAGTCTCAATTAGGTCATCCTTAAGGAAATATATACACCTCAACCGTGTAACACCAAATAGGTCAACACCAAACACTTCCACAATATAAATAATTCAATCCAAATCATGCCACTACTTAACTGGGACCCAAATATACACCAACACACTTCTCAACACTTCCTCAAAGAATAATTATCCTCTACAATTAGTGCTAGCACGTCAGGTCATCCAAACCTGCACTAGCAATAACAAGCGACTCCAAACACAACTCTCAAGGCCCAAAAACATCTCATGAACCAAACATAAACATTCCACAATATTCATATAACATTTTATCTAATATTCCACATCATCATAATATTCGCCACAACTATTGCAACCATCTGAAACTCAAGAACACCTTCATTCTGTGCAACCATATATATTGGCATGAACATCCAACACACCATACAACTTTGTGGAACAACTCAGCAGCTAAAAATTCAACGGAAGGTAGATACAAACATTATAACCACATTCTTGGATCCACAACACCATACATTTCAATACAACAAAATACAGAGCAATCTCATTTCTCCCAGACACTTTTTTTCACTAGAGAGACATACTATCAAACACATCTTCCACTACAGTACAATCTAGAACCTAAAAATATGCATATGACACATCTGAAAACCTCTTATCATCACTTCCAATCTACATGATGTTGGATGTTATGGCTGTGTTGTTGATATGTGGTTGTCATTGGTGTCAACACTATTAGCATTGATGTATTGAAGGTTGTATATGTCGAGGATATTGAGAAAATTGTTAAAGAAAGAGTTGCAGGTTGATAGTGGAATAGTGAAGTTCATGAAGGTTTCTTGCTTTGTACATTGAAGATCAGTCATTGTGGACTAAAGGGTTTATTGCTAAGTGTATTGAGATTATCCACCAGAAGTTTTAGAGATCCAATTGAATATTTAATCGTGTTATGAACAGTTGTGTTCTAATAGTTTTTTTGTGGCTTTAGTTAGTGTTCCTAATTGAATTTGATGTGATTCTAGTAATTTTAGTTGTTGTGGATGCTTCTAGATCATGCTCTATCTTTGTTGCACATCCACATTGATTGGTGTGCTCGTGGTCGGTGATTTTTCTCTTGTGTGTTTGGGTTTTTATGTTCTTGGCCGACATGGTGGTTGTAACGTGCCATGGATCCTTGGAGATTAAAATTTGAATGTTTAGTGTGCTCGAGGATATTGTTTTATGCCTTCATTATGTTGTGGCCAATGGTGTTTTGATTCGCATTGAAATTTTACTTGTAAATTTGGGCCGACATTGTGTATATGTTTTATATTTTATACTTTATTTTGGCTGACGAAGTTGTTGATGTAATTGCATGTTGTGGATATATAAGAACGGTTGTTTGTGCGAAGTTGAAAGTGAAGAAGTTCTAGAGAAAGAGAAATTGTGTGAATAGTGATCAAATCATTCGGTTGCAGAGTAGAGTGTGGAGTTTTTTTGTGCTTAACCGAAACTATAATCAAGCTTTTGTAGAAGCTATTTTCTTAGTTCATACCCTGCAATCTAATCCGGATTGTTGTAAGACAGTGTTTCTTCTTTGGGCAGTGAGCCCTCTTGTATTTGAGCAGTGAGCTCTAGGCAGTGTGCTTGAATGCATGTGCATTCCCATTATTTATTCTTTATGCTTTTAACAGGGTATAATATTGTGGACTAACATCCATGATGGTTTTTCCCCTAACAGGGTTTTGATATAAAAAATCTTGGTGTTCTCTGTGTTTATGATGTGCTAATTGTTTGTGGTTTATTGTTCATTCATCAGATCTGAGATTAAGTTAAGTTAAGATTTAAAAGTTTAAATATTCTGCAACAACTGATTCACCCCCCCTCTTAGTTGTTTTTCCTTGTTTTACCAACAATTGGTATTAGAGTAGGTTCCTCTAAAGAAGTTTAAAAGCTTGAGGTGATCTGAGATGGCATCATACAAGAAGGACAATCCTAATTTGATGGAACAAACTACTCTCTGTGGAAAGCCAGAATGGAGTGTCATTTGAGGTGTATTGGTGAACCCTTCTGGAAGATTACAAAGAACAGATATTTTATTCCTTAGAATGGTCCTTCCACTCCTGATGAGGTTAAAGAGGTTGAGATTAACATCAGGGCTATTGAAGCTTTGTTGAGTGCTCTGATGGATTCAGAAATGACAAATGTGATGGATCTAAAGACAACTCATGAGATCTAGAAGAAGCTAGAGACTTTGTACGAAGGAGATGCACTTGTGAAGGTTACTAAGCTACAGAGTTTGAAAGGAAAGTATGAAACCTTGAAGATGGGTGAAAATGAAAATATTTCTTCCTTTATGCAAAGAGTAAATGAACTTGTGTTGGGTATTAGATGTGTCGGTGGTACTCTGGATGAACAATAAATTGTATCTAAAGTGCTAAGATCATTGCCTCCCTCTTACAAATCAAAGGCTCATGCTATTGAAGAGCTCAGAACAGTAACAAATGTGACAAGAGATATGTTGATTGGTAAACTTCCTGCCTTTGAGTTGAGTGGATTTGGTGATTCTACCCCCAAGACTGAATCTGCATTTAAGGCCTCTGTATCCAAAAGAATCAAGCAAAGATATGATCCGGGAGAGAATTCTAGATAGACATTCAAGTATGAGGAAGAGATGAAACAAATTGAAGATGAAGAAAGAGAGGTAGAAGAGCTGGAAGCATTGATTGTGAAGAAAGAAGGTAGAGGACAAGGTAAGTATAAAGGAAATTTTCCAATTAAATGTTTCTCTTGTAGTAAAATAGGTCATTTTTCTTCAAGGTGTCCTGAAAAAGTTCCTAGGTCTAAGCCTAACAAACCTAGATTTCAAAAGAAATGTTATTTTACTAAAGAAGGTATGACTGATGAAGAATATGATAAAGAAAATGGAAATGAAGATGAATGGGTTTTCATTGCTATCAAGGAAAATGGTCCAGTGGCTACTAAATCTGCTAAAGTTGAGAAAGCTCTTGCAACTTGAATTGAAGAAAGGGGTGAGTGGGTTATTGACAGTGGATGCTCACATCATATGACTGGTGACAAAAGAAAATTTTTTAGTCTAGAGAAATATGACAGTGGGGTTGTAAGATTTGGAGATAACAATGTTGGTGTGATTCATGGTAGAGGATCTATTTGTCTTGGTGGTAAACATAACACTGATGATGTCCCTTATATTGAAGGATTGAAGCATAACCTGTTGAGTTTTGGACAGATGGTGGAAAAGGGTTACGATCTTCAGTTCAAAGATGGAAGATGCAGGATACTTGGAAGTTCTGGAAATGTAATTGCTTCAATTACAAAGACAAGAGATGGGAAAACAAACTAGAGTTTCTTTTCATAGAAAACGACATCATTCTAATGGAGCACTAGAGCTAGTGCATACTAATTTGTGTGGTCCCTCTAGAATTGGAAGTCTACAAGGAGAAAGATATAAACATCAAATGCCTAAGGTCAAACAGAGGTGGTGAGTTCACCTCCTAATAATTCAATTCTTTCTGTGAAAAGCATGGAATTAAAAGACAATTATCTGCTCCCTGAACCCCTCAACAAAATGGAGTTGTAGAGAGAAAGAATAGAAGAACTAGAAGTGCGAGATAATCCTAAAATTCTGAGCTTGTAATGATGAACACTATATATAAGCTATGAAGGAAGAACTGATGCAAATTGAAAAGAATGATACATGGATTCTTGTTCCCAGACCTAAAGATAAAAATGTGATTGGTTCTAAATGGGTCTTTTAGAATAAGCTGAATGAAAAAGGTGAAGTGGTCTGGAATAAAGCAAGATTGGTATGCAAGGGGTATTCAGAAATGGAAGGTATTGATTTTGAAGAAACCTTTGCCCATATTGCCAAAATTGAAGCTATAAGATTATTTCTTGCTTATGTTGCATATAAGAACTATAAAGTCTATCAAATGGATGTGAAGTTAGCCTTTCTAAATGGTGAGCTAGAAGAAGAGGTATATGTTGAATAGCCAGATGGATTTCAACTGATTTATAAGGAAGACATGGTTTTCAGATTGAAGAAAGCTTTGTATGGACTCAAGCAAGCCCCCAGAGCCTAGTATGCTAGATTGGTTAAATACTTACTAAAGCTTGGATTCAATAAAGGTACTGCTAACAACAACTTGTATTTTAAGTTGGATCATGATAAAGAGTTGATTATTGAAGTCTTTGTTGATGACATTATTTTTGGAGAAGATGATGATCTATGTATGAAGTTTGTTGATGAAATGAAAAGTGAATTTGAAATGAGTATGATTAGAGAGATGAAGTTCTTTCTAGGATTGCAATTCATTTAGTTAGATAATGAGATTTTCATATCTTGGTCCAAATACGTGAGAGAGTTGTTGAAGAAGTTTGGAATGGAAGACTCGAAGCTTGTTGGTACACCCATGGTAACCGGATGTAATTTAACACATAATGATGATTCTCCTAAGGAAAATCAAACAAGATATAGGTCAATGATTGGTGGATTTCTCTATTTAACTCA
This sequence comes from Sequoia sempervirens, assembly GCA_007258455.2. Classification (NCBI taxonomy): domain Eukaryota; kingdom Viridiplantae; phylum Streptophyta; class Pinopsida; order Cupressales; family Cupressaceae; genus Sequoia; species Sequoia sempervirens. The sequence continues at coordinate 120,319,181 of VDFB02075321.1, forward strand.
GACCAGAACATACATCATGAATGTTGTGTGTATGGTTGCTAGATATCAAGTTGATCAGAAAGAATCTCATGTGACTACTGTAAAGAGAATTTTTAGGTATCTGAAAGGAACTGTTGATTTTGAGCTTTGGTATCCTAAAGATGATGATCTTACCTTGAGTTCCTATAATGATGTGGATTGGGTAGGAGATGTAGATGACACGAAAAGAACTAGTGGTGGTTCCTTCTTCCTAGAGAAGAAGTTGGTGTCTTGGTTGAGAAAAAAGCAGAACTCCATATCCCTATCTACTACTGAGGTAGAGTATGTTGTTGCTGCAAATAATTGTACTCAAGTGTTGTGGATGAAACATATGCTGAAAGATATCAGAGTAGTATATGATGAGCCTATTGTCATATACTGTGACAACTCAAGTACAATAAACATATCAAAGAATCTAGTGCTACACTCTAAGACCAAGCATATATCAATCAAGTTTCACTTCAGAAGGGAGAAAGTGAGTGAGAAGGAAGTTAGACTGGAATATGTGCCTACCAAATAATAGATTGCAGACATTTTCACCAAGCCATTAAAGGATACTTTTGAGTATCTCAAAGGGATGCTAGGGGTGATTACCCCTCCTGATAAGAACTAGAGATGCATTTAATTGCATCAATTCGTGTGCCTCTTAGATATATTCTGATCTAGATTGATTTTTTTTGTGGTTGCTACTCAAGGGGAGTAATTAGATGAGCAGATATGTGGTTTAGAGCTTGTATGTGGAAAGATAATGCTTATATTTTCCATTGATGTCAAAGGGGGAGAAGCGTCATGTGAAAAACTAGTGATTATCTAGAGAGAAGAGCCTTGTGGGGAGAAAGATTATGAGTCTGATCCTAAGGGGGAGTAAGTGTCAGAAGCTAGCTACATTGATGGTTTTTTTCACATCATGTGTTTCCATCAATGCCAAAGGGGGAGATTGTTGGATGTTGTGGCTATGTTGCTGATATGTGGTTGTAATTGATGTCAACACTATTAGAATTGATGTATCGAAGGTTGTATATGTCGAGTATGTTAAGAAAATTGTTAAAGAAAGAGTTGTAGGTTAATAGTGGAATAGTGAAGGTCATTAAAGTGTTTTGCTCTGTACGTTGAAGATCAGTCATTGTGGACTAAATGGTTTATTTTTGAGTGTATCTAGGTTATCCACCAGAAGTTTCAAAGGTCCGCATGAATATTTAATCGTGTTATGAATAGTTGTGTTCTGACAGTTTTTTATGTGGCTTTAGTTAGTGTTCCTAATTGAAGTTGATGTGATTCTAGTAATTTCAGTTGTTACAGAGGCTTCTCTAATGATTCATGATGTTTGTGGATGCTTCTAGATCATGCTCTATCTTTGTTTCACGTTTGCATTGATCGGTGTGCTTGTGGTCGATGATTTTTCTCTTGTGTGTTCGGGTTTTTATGTTCTTGGCCGACATGGTGGTTGTAACGTGTTGTGGATCCTTGGAGATTAAGATTTGAATGTTTAGTGTGCTCGAGGATATTATTTTAGGTCTTCATTATGTTGTGGTCGATGGTGTTTTGATTCACATTGAAAATTTACTTGTAAATTTGGGCCGACATTGTGTATATGTTTTATGTTTTATACTTTACTTTGGCTGATGAATTTGTTGATGTAATTCCATGTTGCGGATATATAAGAGCAGTTGTTTGTGTGAAGTTGGAAGTGAAGAAGTGCTAGAGAAAGAGAAAGTGTGCGAATAGTGATCAAATCATTCAGTTGTAGAGAAGAGTGAAAAATTTTGAGTGAAGTGTGGAGTGTTTCTATGCTTAACTGGAACTATAATCAGGCTTTTGTAGAAGCTATTTTCTCAATTCATACCCTGTGAATCTAATTTGAATTGTTGTAAGACAGTGTGTCTTCTTTGGGAAGTGAGCTCTAGGTAGTGTGCTTGAATGCATGTTCTTTCCCATTATTTCTTCTTTATACTTTTAACAGGGTATAATATTGTGGACTAATATCCACCGTGGTTTTTCCCCTAACAGGGTTTCCATGTAAAAAATCTTGGTGTTCTCTATGTTTCTGATGTTGCTATTGTTCATTCATCAAATCTAAGATTAAGTTAAGTTTGAAAAGATTAAATATTCTATGACAACTAATTCACCCCCCCTCTTAGTTGTTTGTCCTTGTTTTTCCAACACATGAGTATATCTTCAATCATGAAGAAATGTAGAGAAAAACAGTGAACACCACTCTATCACACTAAAATCTCTTTTATTCAAATTTTCTCAAAATCACTTTGAAAGCAAGTGAAAAATTTCATCAACAACAATACTAACATCTCTTGCAACACATCTACAACATGTAAAAATTTCCAACTACAACAATCTCCCCTAACACAAGTCAAGCAAACAACCTCTTGCAACTATACTGAAGTAGGACATCAATGATAACACCAACATGTGTTGACATTAATACTAGCCATTCTAACTTTATCTTTATACAATGGGTTGATATCAATGAAAACACCCAAGAAACTCAAAAACAACTAAAGCTTCCAACATCTCCAAACTTCGAACATCACTTCTCTCTAGAAATCCAACGTGTACACCCAAAATGTTGGCTCTTTGACTTCCTCTTTGGGAAAATTTTCTTCTTTCTCTATTATTGTTGCAGGAAGTTTCTTGATTTCCTCCAAATTAGGATACATCAATTCATAGTATTTTGAGAAAGCAATATAATCCTCAATCATTTTACCAATTTCTTTCTTCAAAATTAAGAAATTTTTATACATTTCAACCGCTATTATAATTGCCCTATTTTTTATTGCAGTAATAGTGTTAATCCATGCATGTGTGGTCTAAGTCCACATCTTCATTTGCTCCATTTTATTAACATCCCCATTTGAGATAAAAACTGGAGTTGCAACCTTTCCAAGGATGCTCTGAATAGGAGTCACCAATTGTTGGATGAAGGATATTAATTTAGCAATTTGTGCCTTCAATTCCTTCTTTGTGGCCTAATCCTTATCCATTCTCTTCAAGATATTGGATACTCACCCCTAGAATTCATTTATCTCTTGGGCTCTATTTTTGGGGCCAATGTTAATTGAAGAAACATGTAGTCCTTGAGAAAAATCATGGTGGCATATTTATCCACCGTGGGTGTTGCTACGTGAAGAATTCAGAAACTCGAGGCATCCTTGGTCACTTGTGACCTTAATTTCACCTTATTTTTCTCCTTAGGCTACCCAATGTAGACCAAAATTGTCTCAAGGATAACCTCTAGGGTCTCAATCATAGGCCCTTTATCTTTCAATTGTTGTTACAGCCAATCAGGAGCTATTGTCTGCGTTGTGGGGGAAGGAATTTCTCTAGAATCTTCTACTATTGTATCCTTTTTTGTTTGTTGATCCTTCTACACCTATTCTACTTTCTCCTCCTCCACACCTAATGTATTTTCTTCTCATGTTATTTTATCCTAATGAGACTTTGTTGTCTTTACCTCTACAACTTCTTTAGATCACTTCTCCTCATGTTGAGGAGCAACAAAAGTCTCCTCCATTGTTTAATAAATTAAATAATTTTGACAATTAGCAGATCCAAATGAGCGAATCTGGGAATTCGCAGGAAGAACAAGCGAGGGAGCAGAAGGAAGCTTTTCACGTTGAGGATGAAGGGGTAAAAATGGATGAAGCGAGCAAAATGGGAGGCCTCTTCGTCGATGCAAGAAAGAAGATGCATCACAAAAAAAAGGAGAGTAAAATAGAAAAGGTAGCTTTCAAAAATGTAAATATTTTTATAGCCATGGATGCCCTAAAAGTTGTCATCCCTGAACACATGCTTCAAACAATGGTTGAAAGGCTTAAGCATATGACATTGATCACCAAGTTTGTATGAATTTGGCCATCCCTCGAACAAATCAAGAATTGGTGCAAATCAACTTGGAAGGGATCAGAACCGGCAATCAACCTCTTGCCATTAGGATTTATGCAGATGACCTTTGCATCTGAGTATGAGCGGGATGCTATTATTAGGGGTGGCCTATGGTTTTTTAGCAGTGTTGGCTTGTCTATGAGAGCATGGACCCCTGGATTCAATCCCAGGCAAGAAGCATTATTTTGTGTCGTACTCTGAATTAATTTACACAAAACTACCACTCAAGCTTAGATCTGATGAGATCTTTAACTTGATTGGGGATTCATTGGGGGCCTTCATATAGAGCAAGGTGCCTTCTGGGGGTTGCAAGCTAAAGGATAAAGTGTGGATCTGTGTGTGGTTGGATTTGAGCAAACCATTGAAACTAAGCATCCTCCTATTCTCTGTTTTGGGAAAATGGACTCAATCGGTGGAATACGAAAGGCTTCCAATTAGTTGTTATAGGTGTGGCAAACTTGGCCACTTGGATAGGTTGTGTTTGGAGTTGATTAAGGAAAAAGAGGTTAAGAAGGTGGATACAATTGTAGAAAAGGAGCCTAAGGAATGCAAAAATCCAATGACAAAGAAAGAACATGAAAGTGTTCCAACAGTGATTCTCCCAAGCCCTAGTGATCATGGTAGTATGCAACCATTGATAGACAACAAAAAGAATGACCCAACTATTGAACCCAACCAATGTCCCAATTCTTCATCAAAGACTAGCGAGAAGGATGTTTACAGAAAATAACAAGGTGCAGCGTTAGTCAATGGTGGTCTAAAGGATACAACTGGAGAGTCAGATTCGATGGTGGGAGGGGCTCCTTTGGCCCCCCTCTACCAGGACAGTTTGGGTCTAGAAGTAGTCAACATTGGAGGAAGGGATTTGATTGAGAAAAATAATTAATGGAGCATTTCCACTAGGACAAAAAAATTGGAATAAGGCTTCTTTAGTGGTTGATTATAGGGGATCTAACACCAGAGGAAGAAAAACTAATGCTTATAAGGAAAGGTCCAAGGCATTGGAGGATCTAGAAAATGGATCACAGGTTCCCTAAATAAATTTGTGATTCTTGGAGGTGAGCACTTCCATGAATTTAGTTTTCCATGAAACACACCAGCTGGAACATCAGAGGACTTAACTTCCCTAACAAGCATCATTTACTTAAATAGCTAATACTGAGAGAGTCTCCCAACTTTGTCCTTGTTCAAGAAACCAAGTTGTGCGGTGGTAAGTTCAATGAGATGACACCCAGGATTTGGTTGGATGGGGATGGAGTGGAACAGGAGGTTGTGGGATTAGTTGGCAGTCTCACTATTCTCTAGAATAAAAACCATTATTGTTGTTCAATAGTAGATTTAGGACAATTTTTCCTCTCTATATGCTGCAAAGACATGAGGAGTGGAACAAAATTCCTTTTAACCATTATGTATGGGCCTAATAATGAACTAGATAGGCTAAGCACATGGAATCATATTCAATCTTTCAGACAAACCCACAACGAAGTTAAGTGGATTATTGGGGGAGATTTCATCTCCATACTATCTCCTGATGAAAAAAATGGTGGTTGTGGTTTCAACTATAACGGGTCCATAAATTTTAGAAGGTTATATGATGATCTCTCCTTGGTGGATGTCAAACCTAGGTTTGGATGGTTCACATGGAACAATAAGAGAGAGGGGGGTAATAACATTCAATGTAGACTTGATTGCTTCCTTCTCAACTCAGAGTGGCTTCTTGATTTAAGTGGTTTCTTCTTAGAGGTGCAACACTATGGTGGGTTGGATCATTGGACAATTTCTCTCACTCTATGTAGTCATAACAAGCCAAGTGGCATACCTTTCAAAATGGAATCCTTTTGGTATGAACACCCAAATTTTGATAAGCTGGTCCATCAATGATGGAGTGCGGAGGTCAAGGGCTGTAGGAGGTACATTGTATCCAATAAGCTACAAAATGTCAAGAGGAATGCTAGGGAGTGGAATAAGGAATCCTTGGGATGCATTTATACTGGTAAAGATCAAGTGGAAGCTAATACCAGCAATGTGGCCAAGGCAATCGCAGCTAATGGGTACTCTCAAGAATATAAGGAGAAGGAGGCTAAACTCAATGAGGAACTAAAAAGGCTACTAAGAATGGAAGAAATCCGTTGGCAATAGAAGTCAAGGGTGAAGTGGCTTAGAGAGGGGGATTGTAACATGAGATTCTTCCAGCTATCCACCAAAATTAGGAGGCAACACAACAAGATTCTGAAGATCAAAAGGGTGGACATTATTATCCTTGAAGATATAGGTGCAATTAGGAGTGAAGGGTTGCACTTCTTTCAATATCTTCCCAGAACTCAAGCCAATACTAAACCACAAATCTAGGAGGAGATGTTAGATTGCATCCATCATATTATTTATAATGAGCAAAACAAGAGTCTATTGGCCCTTTTCTTGAAGGAGGAGATTAAGACTACTCTCTTCTCCCTTGATGCTAGGAAATCCCCTAGACCGAATGGGTTCCAGTATAGATCCTTGATGATATTATCATCGCCCATGAGGCCATTCACTCCAACGTTTACAAGAAGAGGGATGGGATGATGATTAAATTGGATATGAATAAAGCTTATGACAGAGTTCCATGGGGATTTTTTATTGGGATAATGCGTAGATTTGTCTTTAGCGAATCCTAGTGCAAATGGATGTTTAGTTGTATCCCCACCCCTTCTTATGCTATTCTAATTAATGGGGTCCCCACAGATTTCTTTCTAGCTAAAAAGGGGCTTAGGGAGGGTGATCCCCTTTCACCCTGTTTGTTTCTCTTGGTGGCAGAGGTGCTTGGCAGAAACTTGAAGAAGAAGATGTGAGATGTTCATCTGGAAGGCATCCAAGTCTCAGGTGGAATCAACAATATATCTCATCTACAATTTGTAGATGACACCCTCCTGTTTGTTGCAGCCAAAATCATAGAAGCAAGAACTCTTAAGAATATCTTAAATAAATTTGAGGAAGCAGCGGGGCAAGGGGTTAACGCTAACAAGTCAAAAATATATTTTCTAAAGGAAGGTAATGTTAACAGGCTTGAGATATAGAGGATTCTTGGTTTTAACACTGATATTCTCCCAAGTAAGTATTTGGGAATGCCTTTGACTAGCAAATCCAACTCAATCAGAGGTTGGAGTAGTGTTACAGATCATATCCAAAGGATGCAAGCCTCTTGGAAGGGAAAGTGGCTATCTTTAGCTAGAAGGATAACTCTCATTAAGGCCTCTCTCACATTTGTCCCTATATACACTATGTTTTTCATATTCCAAGTAAGGTTGCAAAATACATGGAGGCAGTCAAGAGGAGCTTTATGTGGAGGGGATGTGAAGATTCACTTAAATATTGCCTCATCAAATGGAATGAGGTATGCACTCCCACCTGGTAGGGGGGTCTGGGTATCAGGATGTGCAAGGAAATGAGCATGGCTTTGGGTTTGAGGCTAACATGGAGAGTGTGCACTGATAAAGGGAGACTCTAGAGTCATATTTTATAGGAGAAGTACCTTGAGAATGAGGTGGACAATATTTTCACTCATGACTTAACCAAGGGCTCTTGCATTTGGAACTTTATAAGATCCTATAGCTCTATTTTGAAACCTGATTCAGTGTGGAGATTGGGCTTGGGGAACAAGATCTCTTTTTGGAGGGACCAATGGTTGGAGCCTCGTGCTTTGGGTGATGACCCTTAGTTGGTGCCTCTCTTATCTCACTTTGAAGACACAATTGGAGATACAGTCTGCAATTAGAGGGAGAGGGTCCTCTTCGGCTATGGAAACAGCTTTGTGCCACTATTGATATGATGGGATTGCTTTTCCAGGAGCTACAAGTAAGATTGGAAAGTTGGCCAGTTATTAGCAAAATTTAGGAGGGCATGTTACAATGGAATCAAAATGGCAACAGTTGTGTTACTGTCTGTGATGCGTACCACACTTATGCTAAAATTTTAGTGACTCATGGCAATACAAAAATTTGGTGTAGATACAGTATTCCCAAGATGAACACTTTCTTGTGGATTCCTTGGAGGGGTCATACCCTAACATGGGATAGGCTAAAAACTTTGGGAAAATGGGGCCCCTCTTTGTGTGTTATGTGCAAACAGAAGGAGGAAGACAATAACCATCTTTTCATACATTGCGATGTTGCCTGGAACATATGGTGTAGATTCCTCAATAATTGGGGATTGTCATGGGTCATGCCTAAATATGTGAGTTTCCTTTTGGATATACGGTCTCTCAAGGCCAAAAGTTCAGGACTAGTTTTGATTTGGGATGTGGCTCATGTTGTCATCATTTGGGCTCTTTTGATTGAACGAAATCAATGTATTTTTAGAAGTGAGGAGAGGTCAACTGACATAATATAGGATGGAATTGTTAGCACCATTGGAGAGATTGGAGAGGTGCACAATAAGAGAGATTCAGATCTCCCTAAGTCTGAAAATAGGTGGGTTGATGCCTGGCCTCTTTTCTAGTGGTTAAGAAAGAATCATGCCATGCCTCTATGCACAAAGAACATTAGGTGGGTGGCTTCAAAGAATGGGTGGATCAAGTGTAACTTTGACGGTGCTGCCAAGGGGAATCCTAGAAGGGCTAAGGGAGGTGGCATCTTTCGAGATGAATTTGGCGGCACTAAGCTAATTTTCTCTTTTGACTATGGTAGTGTGTCAAACAACATTGTTGAGGCTAGGGTGGATCTCTGGGGCATTATGATTGCTAGAGATAAGGGGTGGAGATGATTGCAGAATGAAAGTGATTCCAAATTGGTGGTTGATGCTTTGAATGGTGGCCTTCTTCATAATTTTAGGTTGGATGTGATTGTAAAAGTAGCAAAATACATGCTGGAAGATATGGTGGAACTCAAGATCACTCATGGTGATAGGAAAGGTAACCAAGTGGTTGATTGGGCTATGAACATGGGAGTTGCAATGCGTAGTAGGAATGTCTATAATTCAAAAATATGGGTTGAAAACTTTCCCCTGGAAGTCTAGAATTTGTTGGATGTGGATAGACCTTTCTAGGTGACTTTTGGATTCATTTGTCTCTATTTTCGGACTTCTATTCTGGCAACATGTGATGTTTCACTATGTTGACATTGGGAACATCCCTTATCTTTTTGTATTACTATGGGTTCCTGGACCTTTCAAAACCATATTTTTCTTAACAAAAAATAATAATTTTGACAATTATTTAATAAATTAAATAATTTTGACAATTAGATCTAATAAATTAAATAATTGTAAAAATTAAAAGAGGGAGTGAATGGTTAAATAATTAACAATAATTATTTAACCATAGACGAAAGGTGATAAGCAAAATAATTAAATAAATGATAATTCATTTAATTATTAGAGAAGGAGGATATTAGCAACGTAATTAATTTATTTAATTGATCAGGATAGAATAGAGATTAGAAAGTGAATTAATTAAATTATTTAATTAATAGAGGAATATGATTAAGGATAATCAAATAATTAAAATTATTTAATTATTAGAGGACAATGACCAAAAAAATGGCACTTGCAAACTTAGAACATTTTTTAGTGTCTACATTTTTCCCCTCTGACATAATATAGTTCATCACGTTGTGTCAAATAAATTAGTCAAAGGATGCCCTAGTGAAGTCAAGGTACAGGTATGCCCCTTCGGGAAAATTTCACAAATTTTCAAAATGTTTCAAAAAAATTGGAAAATTGTCTCGATAAGACACGTTGATGGCTAGGAATTTGATGGTGTAGACGAAAATGAGTTGTGAAGTCAAAAAGGGATCAAATTCAGGTTCAAATTCATCACAAGGTGTGCCCAATAGACAAGGCAGGTCAAAACCCTAATTTTGAACCTATAAATAGAAATTTGAGTGAGAAAAAGGTTCATTTGTGCATTCCAAATCTAGAAATTTTTTAGCTCAGGAGTGATTTTCCAGCGAAGATGTCACTTGTTCCAAAGGTTTCCCACCATGCATACCACATCTGGAGATACCACAGACTTGAGGGAGTGCCCACCTCAGTATGTACTACTAGCCCAACTTTTAATTTTTTAATTTTTGTGCATTTAGGTAGGGAAAAAATTTAGAAGGTAATTGCATCAGAATTTTGTGATGCAATTTTATGCACACTCGAAACAGATGATAAGTGGTTTGTCACAATCATCTCATCATGAAACAAGTGTATTAGGGTTAGGTCAGGGGCATTTTCATCATGACACACAAAATTGTGTGACACAACCAAATTTTTGAGTTGCATATGCAGTCAGAAATGACGCAAGCAAGAAGTTGTGACGCATGTGATGTATAGAATGGTGCATGTGATAGGTGAGTGACACAATCACAATTTTGAGCCGGTGGATAATGTGTGTGATGCATTTGACAAAACTACGACGCAATTGTGTGGTTCAAAATTTTCCCCAGATTAGGAAATTTTGACTTGGTCAACTTAGGATCAATAGGTCAACTAAAGGTCTTGGATTGACATGATGGTTTGCTTGATGATTTTAGGAGCATCTACCTCCTATTTATATGTGAGATTTGAGACCATATTTTTTTCAATTGCAGGACCATTTAGGCGACGAGGAGAGACATACATTGCTAGAACTAGGTTTGTTCTATGTCACCTATATGCCTGTGATTAGGGAAAACAAGGGGATGTTGACAGCATTGGCAAATTGATGGCACTCCAAGATGAGTAGCTTCCACTTGCCAATAGGGGAGGTGACAGTCACCCTGGAGGATGTGTACAGGATATTATGACTTCCAATTCATGGTGAGTGGGTACATTATGACCCCACTCGAGTATTGCAAGCCTTGTACGAGTACTATGATTGCGAAGACGATACAGAGCTCGGGATCCAAGGTTACGAGATCTAATGGGAGATGTTGGTAGAGTGATATGACATATATGACTACGTTCTATGCATGTTGATAGCAGGAGTGATGATTCCAGACCACGGGGGTCATGGTTTCCCAATAGGCTGGGGAGAGATGCTTGGATTGATGGTTCACTTTGGGACAGTGTATGTGTGGGTGCCATGTCTATTGGCCATGATTTACTTTCAGCTGCATGATATCACCTACATGGGAGGATAGAGTTTGAGCTACGGGGTGACATTACTGGTAGTTTGGGCATGGGAGCACATAGTAGTGTTCCAACCTTCGGTGGTTCGACACTTGGGAGCAGACACTCCATATGTTTATATGTACCAGGCGGTCCTAACACAGACACATGTGGGGGATGTTGGTTACTAGAGGCATGGTCTGGACACATTGGTCAGTTTCATTTGGAGGCTATACAAGACTTGTGATTTATGGATTGATGAGGACAATCACATTCCATGGTGTCGACATCCTAGATATCTCATCGGCCGCATAGTGCAGACCCAGCATATCATCGAGATGTATCTACCAGAGAGGGTAAGACACCAATTTTGGGAGAGGTAGGGTGTTCTAGTTGGCACTATAGAGTTTTCACGATCCTCCTGGGAGGTGCATCCATGGGGACCTTAGATTGTGATTACTATAGTAGAGCAGGAGATCAATTCCCTTTAGGCATTAGATTGGGAGTGGAGAGGAAGGGATGTTGATGTAGGTATTACACCAGAGTATGATACCTGGTGGTTGATACATAGACTAGTACCTTTGACATATCCACAACACAACACTGATAGAGCACAGAGACAGGGGCCTAAGAGGCTAGAGAGGGGATAGGGGTTAGAGGGGTGGAGGGAGAGGATATGGTGGACAAGGGGATGGAGGAGGATAGGGAGATTGTCGGCCTCCTACAATGATTTAACAACTAGGACCTTACAACTATGATTCAGAGATTAGACATCTAACCTGAATAGCTATTTCAATCATCATGAAGGTGCATTTAAATTTTCAACCTAGGGGCATGAACTTGAAATGGGTCAGCACAGTATGTGCACTAGGAACCCAAAGTAGCCATTTTCACTCTATAGCTAAGAAAGACACAATGGTGAAAGTAAATTACTTAGAAAGGAATAACATAAATGTTAATCATCAATCAACAATTACACCAAGCTTAAATGAATGACATAAATGAAAATTTGAGCAAACAAACTAGACACTACTCTATCTGCTTTGGTTGTAGGAACAGTCATAGAATAAAATTTTAGTGGTTGTAGGAACAGTCAGTGCTAGATTCTTAACTAATTATTGAACAAAAAGTAATACTAAACTAATACTAAGATAAAGGATGGATTACTCACCAAGTGGGCCCCCTTGGATAAGTATCCTCTAAAAAATAATGAGAACTCAGATGCTCAAACTTGGAACTTCATTTTATTCACTGGAATTCATGAGTACAAAAGAGTAGCATAATTGTATTGCTGAAAACTTTAAGCCTGCAAGTACAATATCAGATCACGCAACCTCCAAAGAAGGATCATCTAATCCTTATTTATACTATCAACTAAACAAGGCAGTAAACTCCATGAACTGGGAGGATGTCATTTAGGGAAAATAGAGAAATTGGAGCGGCGGTTATGCATGCATGGAATCTGGTCAGGCATGCATGTCCACAGGAAGATTTAGCACTGCAGTAACACACATGTTTGCTCAACAACAATAAAGACCACTACAAGGTGGTTACATTTGGTTTGCATGAGGAATCTCCTGTCGTCGACCTTCTTTGACCTTTGAACGATTCCCTTGATGGACATTATAGTGCATGCCCAACTGGCGGTGTCTTTCTCAATTTAGCATCCTCAAATTATATCTGCATGAAAATGTCAATCCGCACAATAATTGCATATCTATAACTGCTTTAAAGAACATTCATTAACCACATTTAGGATTAATATAGATAGTTCATATAACATGCCATTATCATTAAACGTTTGTAGAAGTAGGATTAGGCCTAACGTTTATAGTTTGAGGAAATATCATAAAATTATCAACACTTAACATCAAATTCGATGATAACTTTAGCAACTAAATCATAAATTCTACCCAAAATTAGACCATAAACTAGACTCATCACTCCCCCCAACCTAAGGTTTTGTTGGTCCTCTAGTAGGGGAAGGGTTGTTCTTCTGCTTGGTCAATGCTCTGAAATTTGCAAATAACAATTGTCCCACATCAGAGTGTGTTGTGTGTGAATCAAGATCCTAGTAGAATCCTCCTAATATGTCCAAGCTACTCCATCTTTGTCTCTCTGCAGCAATATCATATTGGTAGAACCTGAAGTTTGGTATAGGCCACATTAGGATGGGTGGCTGAAAAGTCAAGGGAAGCCAGAATCACCTTTTTGTCCTTCCAATGTGAATATATCTAGAATCCTCCCGATCTGCCCAATCTACTCCATCTTTGTCTCTCTATAGCAATATCATATTGGTGGAACCCGAAGTTCAATATAGGCCACATTAGGATGGGTGGCTAAAAAGTCAGGGGATGCTAGAATCACCCTTTTTTCCTTTCAATGTGAATATATCTATCAATTCTTTTAAGAGATGCAACATAGTTCTGGATGGAATGAGGTCCACCTGCTTGAGATTATCAGTTAGGTTGTTCCATCTTTGTGAGAAGTATCTCTTCACAATTTCCTCTTTTACTTTTTCCTTTTCCTCATATTCATTATAAACTGCTTCTATCCAAGGCATAATCCTATTACCATAACTAGGTCTAAAAAACATTTTGTGCCATTCCCTAAAAATATCCCTTGGATTCCTTGATTTAGCCCTAATGGACGAGGGGATGTTAGATTCCATTTTCTTATAAGCCCCATATTGTTGTCCCCAACTAATCTCATTTTGTACCTAGGACATAAATGCCCTTAATTGGATATCCCCAACATACAACAAGGGATTCCAATCATGGTCTTGTGTCATAGCATAATTATGCAAATAAAACTCGTACAACAAATTCTTCATTTCAAAGGAAGCAATCTGATAAGCATTGAAAAATTCAACAGGAGTCTTAATGGAAGGTTTCAAACCTGAGATAATTCTTTCCAGCCTAAAAGAAATATATTTCTCCTTCAAATGCATAGCATAAACCCTTGGATGGGTCCTACACTCTAAAATATATGGTACCAAAGTTTCCATATCATCCACCTTCTTCTTTAAGGTGGAAATTTATGTATCCTTGTCTTCAATCTCCTCGTCTCTCTTTTGAATTTCCTTTTTCAACCTGCATTTTTTCTCCTTCCATTCTTCTTCCCTTCTTTGCATCTCTTTCCATAAATGCATAGCTACCTTGTGCATTGAAAAGTAAGGGGAGTTATGTATTCCTACCAACATTTTTCCTAGCACTAATGCTTGCTCTTCACATGGTGCTAATTGCAAGGATTCAGGTTGTCCCGTCAATTCTGGTTGTAGGGGCACTGATTGTTCTCCAAATTCTTGTTGTTGTTGTAGGGACTCCTCTTGTTTTTTCTTTTTCTATCTTGCTACAGGGTCTCTTGCTACAAGAAATACTAATTTTCTTTGTACTCTTGATTTTTGACTTGTTCTACAATGTTAGCAAGATTGACCAATGTTATGTTTGTTGTCATGTTAAATATATCTTCTTCCTTGACATTCTCCTACCCCATTGGAGATTTTGTGTCCCCTTGTGATATTTCTCTAGATTTAGGGATTTCCTATGGAGGCACACCAAAGACTGGCCCAGCTAGTCTTGTTTTACTAGGAGGGCTCTCATGTTTTTCTATGGCTGTAGGATGAACAGTGTCAACTTTTCTCTTCTTAGAGCTTGGCACCTCTTTTTCTATTAGTTGCCTTTTGGCTTTTCCTTTTCTCATTTCTACCTCTCTTTTGTGCCCTAGTTTTCATTAGAATGCCAAGTGGAACATCATCATCAGAATTGGGGGAAGAACTTTCTTTGTCTGGGTGCTATGTCCTAGAAGAGCTAATTTCTATGGTTTCTTCTGTTGCAGGAGGGTTTACACTAGGGCCTAATCCAGAGGTTGAAGCACCAAGAGTGGCTTTAGTCGTGCTTAATCTCCTACTAGACCTATGAGGTTGAGGTAAAACCCTAGGTTGCAAATGCTTAGGTCTAATTTGATTAATTTTTATGAATTCTTTCCAGGTCATTCCAGACACATCATGCAAAGACTTCTCAACTAACAATTTAATTAGATAATGGTGGGAAACAGAATTGTCCCTACCTTTTTGAGTCTCAGTTGCCATGATTGAAAGAAGGTTGTATAGCACGTTCAACACATTCATCCTCCTTTCGTGCCTCATGTGATTCAAAAGTTTGAAGTGCACATAATGCAAATTCAATTAGCGACCTTCATAGGTGATGTATTTTATGACATAAACAACTATATGTTTACATGGCTCAGGTAAAGACATTCTCTTCACACCCTATTTATCTATGCTCAATGGAGGGTCATTCGGCTTGTAAATTTGACCCTAGCTAATTTGGCGTTTCTAGAAACAAGGTAATTTTCACCATCAGCAGGTAACCTTGTAACTTCTACAATTATTTCTTTACTCACTATGACCTCTAGCCCTTTTACCGTGGCCTTCCCTTCAGACAATGTTTGGGTGAATTCTAGTGCAATGTCTTCATTTAAATCATCCAGCTTCAAGAATTAGTCTATCCACCCGCAATTTCTAAATTCAGCCAGGCAGGGTGCATCCTATAGTAATACATCATGCACCATGGGTTCATTTCAAATTAACCCACCTCCCATTGTTTGTAATTAAACACACTCTTCGGTTTCCTTCCTACAATTCTCGTCTGAAAACCAAATTTACCTTCTTGCAACACTTGCCAAATTTCCAATGCCAATGTCGACTGAATTTTCCCTTTCTAATTTACCTTTTATTTGCAACGCAAATTGAGATATGATAGGGTCAATAATGGCAAGGAAGGATTAATAAAGGAAAGCTATGATGGAGAGAAATGGTGGTAGGAGCTAGTGTCACCTCACACATGTGATCTGTCCTCTCACTTAGATTTCAAATCAGCTCAATTTAAATTTTGCTGACGTAGACCAGCATGGACTGACACATGGGAAAAATATTCACATCTTTTTCCTTCCCCCAACCTAAATTTGGGCATGCGTCCTCACATGTGAGATGATGATTTGATAAGGGTAGGGAATATTGGCATGCTATGGTGAACGTCCATACTAATGTACAACAATTAAATGAATGCACTTAAATTCAATTAAGATATAGCAATTAATGCACACATACTTGAATATGTGGAGGATTCGTTGCAAAGATTGTGAAGAAAGTATCATTTTCCTTTTTAGGAAATAAGTTGAGCAATTAATGAAGATGAGGTGGGATGAGGTGGAGTGGAGTGAAGTGAAGTGATGGAAGAGAGAGAAAGGTGGAGATGGATAGGCGGATGGGTGGAGAATTGGAGAAATGGACTCACATGGAAGTGGAAGTCTTTATTATGACAAATACATACCTCAATTAGCCAGAAGGAGGGACACTAGGTCCACTTCCTTCGGTTGCAGGAAGCTTAGGTGTTGCATGAAGAGTGAATTGTTGCAGGAACTCCTCCTTGGAAGTTGTCTTGTGATACAATCTGAGGTGATGACCATTGAAAATCAACTTGAATCTGACTAGGTCAATAGTAATGATTTGAACAACACCATTGAGGAATACTTCAGCAACCTCATATGGTCCTAGCCACCTTGTCTACAATTTTCTTGCATTTTCCTGATATCTAGAATCATAAAGCAATGCCCAGTCTCCTAGTTGGAATTTCTTGTCCTTGATAAATTTATCATGCCACCTGATTCTCTAATTCTACACTACCTCAATGTGATGCAAGGTTTCTCTCCACATCTCATCCAAAGCATTTGGCTGCATGATTCTTTCTCTTTGTGCCTCAGAGATATCCATCCTTAAATCTACTATAGTTTTAAGAGTCTTATGTTCAAATTCAATGGGCATCATGGTTGTCTTTCCATACAGCAACTCAAATGGAGTGAAGCCTGTAGTTGTTTTCCAAGTAGTTTTGTAGGCCCAAGCAACTTATGGTAATTTTTTTACCCAATCCTTTATGTGGATAGCTACAGTTTTGGTTAGAATAGCTTCAATTTCTCTGTTGGTCACCTCAACTTGACCACTGGCCTGGGGGTGATAAGGAGTAGACTTCCTGTGTCTTATGTTGTACTTGTAGTGTTGCAACAAGGGTTGATGTGAATTGATCCCCTTGATCAGTCACTATCTCTTGTGGAACTCCATACCTTGTGAAAATCTCCTCATAAAGAAATTTTGCAACCTTGTTATCTCTTGCATGCTTCATGGCCTTAACTTCTACCCATTTTGTTGCATAATTAGTGCATACCACGATATAGGACTTACCATTTGATGGAGGGTCAATGGGCCCTACAAAATCAAATCCCCACTTGTCAAAGGGAGTGATTGTTACCTGAGGGTAAAGTGGCATCTCATCAGATTTGGTTGGTTTTCCCATTCTTTGGCATCTATCACATTTTCTGGTATACCTTCCTACATCCTTGTGGAGTGTTGACCAATAATATCATGTGTTCAAAATATTCATTGTTGTCCTCTTGGCTACAAAATGTCCTCCACATGGTTTATTGTGGCATGCATGCAAAATATCATATGTCTCATCTTCTCTCAAACATCTCCTCATGACATGGTCTAGTCCAATATAAAACAAACATCCAACAATCCATGAGAAAAGAAAATATTTTTCAATGAGTTCCCTTCTCTCTTTTGGAGAGAAGTGATCTAGAACTCTACCTGTGACCATATAATTAGCTATGTTAGCATACCAGAGTGTTTGTACACTGATAAAGAATAGATGCTCATCAGAAGAAAAAAAAAGTCATCTATTACTTGATTATCCCCTGATGTAGTCAACCTTGAAAGAAAATCTAAAACAACAGTAGCCTTCCTTGGTTTATCCACAATGGTTATGTCAAAATCCTACATCAACAATAATCATCTTGCCAGCCTACTAGAGATCAGAGGTTTATTCATGAGATACTTAATGGCTACATGATCAATGTGTATAAATATTTGGTAACTTGTTATGTAATGCTTTAATTTGTTCAGGGCATAGATTATTGCCAACATTTCTTTCTCTATCACTGTATAGTTGAATTCAGCTCCTTGCAAATTTTTGCTAACAAAATAAATGGCATTTTCAATAGATCCTTCTTTTTATCCTAAGATTGCTCGTATGGAATAATCTGATGCATTTGTATGGATGTGGAAAGGAAGCTCCCAATTAGGTCCTTTGAGTATAGGAGCATGAGTCAAGGCTACCTTCAAGTCAGAAAATGCCTTGTCACAAGCTTCAGTCCACTAGAATTCAGCATCTTTAGTGAGAAGAGTATACAATGGTGCTGCTATTTTTCTAAAATCTCAGATGAAACACCTATAATATTTTGCATGACCCAAGAAAATCCTAACATCCTTTTGTTTTGCAGATGTGGGTAGATTTGTGATCACCTCAATCTTTGTAGGATCTACTTGAATTCCTTTGTGGGAGATGTAGTGGCCAAGAACTACACCTTCCTGCATCATCATGAAACACTTTTCATTGTTTAAAGACAAATTTTGGTCTTCAAATCTATGTAGGACTCTCCTAAGATTGTCCAATGCCCAATTAAAATTAGAACCATAGGTGGTAAAGTCATCCATGTAAATTTCCATGCAATCAAGAGAGATATCTGAAAATATGCTAATGATTGCCCTCTAAAAAGTTGCAAGTGCATTGCATAAGCCAAATGGGAGTATTGAGTAGGTATAGGTCCCCCATGGACAAGTAAAGGTGGTCTTCTCCTGGTTCTCTAGTGCAATTTGGATTTGGTTGTAGCTGCTAAATCCATCTAGAAAAGAAAAGTATTGCTTTCCCGCAAGTGTGTCCAAAACTTGATCTATGAAAGGTAAGGGAAAATGGTCCTTCTTGGTGGTAGCATTAAGTTACTTGTAATAAAAAAAAAACTCACCATTTCCCTCCTTTTTTAGGCACAATCACCAATGGAGACACCCACTAGCTATCTGAAATGGGGTAGATAAATCTTGCATCTAGCAATTTTTGTAATTCCCCTTTTACAATTTCTCTCAGTGCAGGGTTAATTCTTCTTTGGGGTTGCCTCACTAGGGTGCAATCATCTCTGATGTAAATTTTGTGTGTAAATTTTAGGGTCCAATCCCTTCATATCATGATAATCCCACGCAAATGCATGTTGGTGGGTCCTCAATAAGTTTTCCAATAACAATTGTTGTTCTTCACTCAGTTTACTATTAACATTCAAATATTTTCCTTTTGACACATGCACTTGTGTAGTTAACTCTATCATGGTTGCTTCATTAATGCATGGTACCTTTAGTTCATATGGCAGTAATGTATGGCACATGCCTATTGTTGTAGGAAGTCTGGCTACAGGAAGAGTGGTTGCAGGAGGAGAAGACTGAAGTGTCTTGGCTGGAACAACTAAATGAGAAGATTATTCCTATTCCACTTCACAATGATTTTGAATGATGTTATTCAATACATAATCCTCATCTTGAAATTGCATAAAATAGCTTCTTCCTATCATCATAAGATGCACTACAGAATTAACTTCCTTAGCCTCTTCACCAACATATGGCCATACGAGATCATCCTCATCATGAGATGGCTGAGCAAGAGGATAAAGAAAAAAAATTTGGTGCTCTTCCCATTTGAAATAGTCATGTCACCTAACCAACATCTAATGTATGCATTTTCAGTTTCTAACCATGGTCTTCCAAGAATAATGGGATACCCGCCTAGTGTAGCTTTAGGAGAAAGAATCATGAAGTATGTTGGGTACTACCAGGAGTCTAGAACTACCACAAGATCCTCCACTATACCATTAGGCTTAACAATAGAACTATCAACAAGTTGTAGGATAGTAGGAGTAGATCTCATGCTTGCAACGTTTAGTTGTTGCAAGATATCCATGGTCATTACATTTATTGTTTCTCCTAAATCAATTAGTGCATTCTTTATTTGGATCTTGTTTATAACGACTACTACCACAAGACTACCTGGGTCATTGTACTTAGGGATAGTCACTTTTCCAAGCATAATGTTAGCTAGTTGTCCCACCACATGGACTGTAGCTAGGTATTTGTTTTTCTTTCCTGGATTCTTGAGGCATGCTTCCTTGATTGCCTTGCCATATATTGAGACATCATTTATGGCTTGGAATAGAGTGATCTGGACACATATATGCTTCAGCTGATCTAGGATGTCAAAACTTGTATCCTCTTTTTCTTTATTTTTCTTGGAAACTTCCAATATTTGAGGAAATGGTGGTTCTTATTCAGTCTACTTGGCTTGGACTAGTTCAGGATTTTTAGGTGCACTTAGCTAAATGATATCATTCAGAGGTTCATCTTCCTCTTCCATAGGAATAATGGGCTTTGAAGGGGCTGGTAAGGTAGTTCTTGAATGCAAGTCGATGTCACTTACACTCATAGCATATGTAGGGAATTGATTTGAATCAACAGAGTATACAAGCTGCAGTTGTGGTTTGTTATTTGGATTGGGTGTGGGTTGAGCTGGTAGCTGAGTAGGTTTAGGTGAACTTGAGCTTGAATTAGTAGGTGGAGGCATTATAGTAGGCTATTGGGGCTAAGAAGGTGGCTGCATGTAACTGTTTGTTTGGGTTGGCCATTGTTGTCCTCCCCTCCATTGATTTGTTTGCTACCATTTTGCTGGAGGTGGCTACCAATGCCCTTGATATTCTTGCCAATTCCCCTAAGGTTGTTTCCACTAGGGTGGAGAGTTTTGATGATTGGGATAAGCATTTGGAGGGTTACCTCAAGGTTGTGGTGGATATCCTCCATAGATGGATGGATATGGGGGCTACCATTGGTTACCAAGTGAATAGGAATTGAAATATGGCCCAGCATAAGAGAGTGGATCTAGTGGCATACCTTGTCTTGGAGCCCAAGGCCTCCTTTGTGCAACATATTAGACTTGATCTTCTTCAATCTAAATTGGCTTGAACTCAGGTGCAATATGTTTTTCTTCAATGTTAGCTACCATCTTGCATCTGCAATCCTTCTTCTTTTATCTACAATGGTGGAAATACTCTGTCAACATTGCCGCTACCTCCTCTTGCTTCTTTTTGGCCTGAAGTGTATCTAGCTAAGTAGCTAGATTGTTTATAATTTATTGCTTGAAGTCTGCCAGCAAATGAGTAATCTCCATTCTTGAAACTCCATCGGTAGATGAATTACCCATGGAAGATTGGTAAGCTCTTCCTTTCTTTGAAGTTTCCCTAGATTAGTTCTAGCATATTTTCTTGATATCCTCCCAAGGAACTTGAGAGATATATCCTCCTCCCATTAGGTCCAAGGCATCAGTGCAGCTGTCATTGATTCTTCTCAGGAAAAACAACTTTTGTGAGTCTTCATTTAGTGTATGGTGTGGATATTTTTGTAGGAAAAATAGAAACCTTGCAATATAATCCTCTAGGCTCTCATCTTCCTTTTGTTGTATCCTAAAAATATCACCTACTCTCATGTCACTGCCCTTGCAATACTCCTTGTATTTCTCAAGGAATTTTCTCTTCATGTCCTCCCAAGTTTCCACAATATCTCTACCTAGGCTCATGAACCATCTTAACGCAGCTTCTTTTAGAGTGGTAGAAAATAGCTTAAGCCTATGGGCATCGGTGGTGTAGTCAAAACTCCTATAGAATGTCAAACTCAAACAAGAAGGTATCAAGATCTTTTGTGACAAGTCCATAAAACTTGGGGAGTGTTGAAGCAGGGATATTTTTTATGTTTTCAACTTCATTTTGATGGGAAATGGGGAAAGGAAAAGCTGGTTGATTAGGTATGTTTCTATTTGTGTCACCCATGCCTGCTCGATGTAGTTCCAAAGCAAAGTGATTCTCAAGCTAATTTTGGTCTTCAGAGGAAACTTTAGAGCTAGTTAGATCAGGAAATGCATCAACAAAGGGGTGTGTATCTTCTTCTTCTTCCTCTCTTAGTAGGTTTTGATATTCAACTATCTGGAATGGATTAGGATTGTTAGGAAGGAATCTCCCATAAGCATCCCTTCTCCTTCCTTTATGCATGTGGTATCAACTCACTATCAGCCAGTTCACACAAATACTTGGTAGATAATAAGGGGAGTCATTACTTCCTAAATGAGGGGTATGCTAAGAACAAATTTTAGAAATACTATAGCAAGAAAACTAACAATGACTCCAAAGAACTTCCTAGTTTGACACCATCCTGGCAAAAGCGCCAAAAATGTCGGCCTCCTACAATGATTTAACAACTAGGCCTTTATAGCTGTGATTCAAAGATTGGACATCTAACATGAATAGCTATTTCAATCATCATGAAGGTGCATTTAACTTTTCAACCCAAGGACGTGAACTTGAAATGGGTCAGCACAGTATATGCACTAGGAACCCAAAGTAGCCATTTTCACTCTACAACTAAGAAAGACATAATGTTGAAAGTAAATTGCTTAGAAAGGAATAACATAAATGATAATCATCAATCAAAAAATACACCAAGCTTAAATACATGACATAAATGAAGATCTAAGTAAACAAACATGACACTACTCTATCTGCTTTGGCTCGAGGAACAGTCACATAATGGAATTCTAGTGGCTGAAAGAATAGTCAGTGCAAGATTCTTAACTAATTATTGAACAGAAAGTAATACTAAACTAATACTAAGCCAAAGGATGGATTACTCACCAAGTGGTCCCCCTTGGATAAGTATCATCTAAAAACTAATGAGAACTCAGATGCTCAAACTTATAACTTTATTTTATTCACTAGAATTCATGAGTACAAAAGAGTAGCATAATTGTATTGTTGAAAACTTTAAGAATGCAAGTACAATATTAGATCGCGCAACCTCCAGAGAAGAAGCATATGATCCTTATTTATACTATCAACTAAACAAGGCATTCAACTCCATGAACTAGGAGGATTCCATTTAGGGAAACTAGAGAAAGTGGAGTGGCGGTTAGGCATGCATGGAATCCGGTCAGACATGCATGTCCACATGCAGATTTAGCACTGCAGTAACGTGTGCATTTTCTCAACAATAATAAATACCACTACAAGGTGATTGCATTCAGTTTGCATGAGGAATCTCCTATCGTCGACCTCCTTTGACCTTTGAACGATTCCCTTGTTGGATGTTATGGTGCATTCCCAGCTAGCGGTGTCTTACTCAATTTAGCATCCTCAAATTATCTCTGCATGGTAATGTTAGTACACACAATAATTGCATATATATAACTGCTTTAAAGAACATTCATTAACCACATGCAAGATTAATATAGATATTCCATATAACATGTCATTATCATTAAAATTTTGTAGAAATAGGATTAGTCCCAATGCCTATAGTTTGAGGAAATATCATAAAAGTATGAACACTTAACATCAAAGTCCATGATAACTTCAGCAACTAAATCATAAATTCTACCCAAAATTAGACCATAAACTAGACTCGTCAAAGATGATGGAGGAGATGGACAGGGAAGACAAGGAGGGGACTGATGGAGGGGGAGGAAGGAAAGCTACCACTGATCAGGGAGGATGAGGAGATGGAGGAGGACCAGCTTGAGGTGAGGGTAGCAATGGAGGTGGTAGTGCAGGAGGGGAAGCAACATGCAGAGATGCTTGCACCAGAGTTAGGGCAGCCATAGGAAAAGGCTATGGAGGTTGAGGCTAGGGGAGAGGTTGAACTAGAGAAGCAGGCTGAGTAGGAGGCAAAGATGGATGAGGGAGAGAGATTCCCTTATGAGAGGACCATCATGGGTATGGATGGGGCGCTAGAGGAGGTGGGGGTCAGAGGGGAGGATGGATCTGTAGAGTAGGGGATAGCCACACTGCAAGCTTGAGTAGAGGCTTTAGAGGCCAAGCTGAGGATTGTTACTATAGAGAGGGATGGCCTTAAGGCCGAGAGGGATTCCTTCCAAGTAGAGAGAGACCTAGCGGTGATTATCCAACAACAGATAGACCAGCGAATGATCAATTTTATAGCTACATGCAGTGGATCTATAGTGGAGGTTGCATAGGAGTACACCAGAGCGAGTAGGGTCAGTCAATATTATAGAGATTTGTATGAGAGAGTGGTACTACTAGAGAGGAGGGAGCCCTCCTTTTTAGACATTAACAGTGGCTCATGGGGCAGATCACATAGTAGGAAAAATAGCAGGTGCACATAGAGTATGTCTCAGGGTGAGACTTCAGATGCCAGACAAGCTACACCATATGACAAGCCTTCATCCATAGAGCACAGATCTAGAGAGTCACCGCATAGGGAGGACAGGGATGCCCCAAGGATAGGGGATCAGGACAGTTCAGGCTAGGGCCCCTTTTTAGTTATCATGTTATATGGACACTTTCATTTTTTATTATCAAGTCTACGAGCTCCACTTTTATCGGATATGATACATCATGACATTGTACCTATGACACTTATTTTTTGAGTGATATATATATGATATGATTTTGGTGGTAGTTGATGATATACATTTTTATATGATTATGCTTTTATGTTTATGATGATGACATGCTATGTTATGGATTTTTATGTTGTGATTATGATGTTTATTGATGCATTCTATATGGTTATGTGATGGTTTAATATGCTTTATGATTATACTTTTATGATTATATGTGGATAATAAATGCAACATGGATGGCTTGATTTGATGAATGCAATGTGATATGATGATGTGATGCATTTATGATTATATATTTTTCTAGTATTATAATATGTATGAATGATGAATGTAATAGAAATGACCTAATTTAACAAATGCAATGTGCTACGCAAATGTATTGATGTGATGAAATTTTTATATGATAATGTAAAATGTAATGATTTAGCACGTCTAATATGAATGAAAAATGTGATGTGTAGTATGATATGCCATATTATTATTGATGTGATGTAATGTTTATGGAATGCAATGTGATGTGAAATGAAATGCAATGTGATGTGAAATGCAATGTACATAATCTATTATGATATAATGAAATGTATGTGAAATGTAATGTTATATAATGTGATGAATGAACTATGTAATAGAATACTAATATGATGAGAAAATGTTAATTCTACATGGATGATTTCTATGTTTTTGTGTTTTCTTATGCAAATATATGTATGTGACTTAATATGGTAATGCTATCTATGATAAAAATTCCTTCTATGATGCTATCTAACAAGATTATGTATGCAAGATTTTTTGTGTGCCACAGGACTCTGTTAGGATGTAGATGGAAGAAATGTTAGTGTGGAAGAGATGGAAGTTAGCGTAAAAAAACAAAAGGAAGATGGATATGGAAAGTGAGACAAGAAATGACAAGGTACCAACTTTCATGCTTTTATATTTATCATCATAGGGCTACAAAAATGTCAAATGGAACAAAAACACCAAGGTGTGCAAGGTGACCATTTGTGAGAGACAAGCAGTCAAAAGACAAAGTCAAAAGAAAAGGAATTCCCTAGCTCATACTAAGGACCCAATTATCCTAGTCTTTTTTCCAAGAAAAACCATAGACAACAAGAAAAGAAAAGAGGTCATGATCCATCATTGTCCCTCTAAATACCTTAATAGGACATCCTTAAGGTAACTAGTAACATGACCGAAGACCAATAAAAAAGATAAGACAAATGTAGACTAACAAAGTGTTTGCCAAAGAGAATAGTGTTTTCCAATGATACTGATAAGATTGTTTGAGTTGATTGATTAGGTTGACCAAGAGGATTGGATTGATTGATAAGTTGACAAGGATTGATGATAAGTTGACAAAGGTTGAAAAATTGATTTGATTGACCGGTTAACAAGGATTGATTGATAAGGATTACGCCTGGTTTCAGGAAGGACACATCCTGATTAAGGAAAGATTGATTGATTGTTTGAAAAATATTGATTGATAAGGTTGACAAGGTTGATGATTATGCCTGATTTCAGGAAGGATACATCCATATTAAGGCAAGATTGATTGACCAATTTGACAAGATTGATTGATTGTTTGACAAAGATTGATTGATATGACCAAATAATGTGACAATACCTAATTTCAGGAAAGACATATCCTATTTAAGGCAAGGAACACATCTGATAAATTTGATCAGGTGATGATTGTTGATAAAGCACCTGCTAAAAGAAAGACACATCCTTCTTAAGGTGAGTGACCAAATTGACCAAAGAAAAATTATAATCTCAAGGACACATCTTGATAAAAGACAAGAGATGGGATAGAATGAGAGAAATGGCATAATGCCCCATTCCAATACAAGATCAATGACCAGATCAATTGATTGACGATAAGACAATTGATTGATTGAAGATGAAAAAAAAAATTGGTTATGTTTTCCTTTTGATTCATGATGTGGTGTGAATGATGATTGCTTGCGGACCAAGAAGATGACCAGACTCGACAAAACCTAAAGGACTAACCTAGGTGGCCTTGAGGGCTCATCAATTGATGGCCTTTCCTATGCTATACATGCAAAGACCTCCTAGTTCGACATGACTTGACTTTGTTTTATTTGAAAAATGATGGAGTCGTGATTTTATTTGGATAACCTAAAAGGACTAACCTAATGTCTCAGGGGTTCATTTAAGATGAGTCTTGCCTATGTAGCAAATGCACATAGACAATGTAGTTTGACCCTACTAACACAAACTGACTCAGACCCAGAATTAGACCCTATTTTTGGAGGTTTTGATGGTTTTATTTTATTTATTTTTAAGTTTTTTTTAAAAAAAAATTTGAAGTTTTCTAATTTTTTTGTATTTTTTAACTTTTCTAATTTTTTTGGATTTTTGAAGTTTGAAAAGGCTGATACCATGTGTTATTTCCCATGAAGACGCAAGTCAAGGAATTTCCCCCAGTCAAGTATAGGATCACTATATTATTCACAAGGGGAAGTAGTGAATGCAAAGGATGATCATGGAAAGGATGCCAAATGTTAGTGTTTCTCAGGCCATGGGAAGGATGATGAAGCTTTATTGTGGGTGAGTGATATGTGTGAATGCATGAACAAAAGAATGAAATGAAAATCTAGTGACAATACACGAAGGAGCATAGACTGACTACACATGGCACCAGTTTTCTAGGTTTTCACCATGGTACTTATCCAAAGCACCATCG
The DNA here is from genome assembly GCA_007258455.2 of Sequoia sempervirens. NCBI lineage: Eukaryota > Viridiplantae > Streptophyta > Pinopsida > Cupressales > Cupressaceae > Sequoia > Sequoia sempervirens. Next base: position 120,346,184 of record VDFB02075321.1, read on the forward strand.
AAGTGGTTTTCACTTTTGGATGAATTATTTCTCTTTACTATTTTTTTTAATATTTTGATTTTTTTGTTGTTGTCACCAAGACGCCTATTTTCCAGGTTTTCATCAGGGTGACCTTTTTTTTGATTTGTTGTGTATTTTTTGACTTTTTAAGAGGATACTCTGAGAATCAAGTGTAGTACTCGTGTAGGTGCATGTTGTTGATGGGTTTTAGAAAATGGTTCTCCTTTAGGAGTAGACAACTAATAAGTGTTGGATCCAAATAATGCTATGATGATATAAGGGCCGAACCAATTAGGTTCAAAATTTCCAGGTTTCTCTTGTTTTGCTTGATTCTTTGGATTTTCTTTCAGGACTCAGTCACCTATGCCAAAGCTTCTAGGCTAGACCTTCTTATTGTAGTTGTGTCGAAGGTGATTCTGATATGCTTGCAAATGTGTCAAATCATTCTATATCTTTTCATCTAGTAACTCTATCTCATGTAGACAGGATACACGATATTCTTCTTGATCGATCAAGCCTTGCATAGAGACTCATAGGGATGGTAACTGGAGCTCTATAGGTAGCATGGATTCAGATCCATAGACAAGGTAGTAAGGTGTAGCTCCTATAGGTGTGTGAACATTGGTATGATAGGCCCATAAAGTAGGATTAAGTTGTAGGTTCTAGTCTCGGCCAGCGTCATTGACAATCTTTAAGATTTTTAGGATGTTCTTATTAGATCCTCAACTTGGCCATTGCCTTGGGGGTAATATGGAGTAGAAAAATGATGTTGGATATGAAAATTTTAACAAATCTCATGAACATATTGGTTCTTAAAAGGGTGACCATTATCTATAATGATGGACTACAGGATGCCATAGTAGTAAATGATGTTTGGGATGAACTTGGCTATCTGCTTTCCAATAATGTAAGCTAGTGAGATGGATTCGATCCATTTTGTAAAGTACTTAGTAGCAACAAGGATAAACTTATGTCCATTAGTAGAGGTGGTATGGATCTTTCCTACGAGGTTGAGTCCCCATTAATAAAATGGCCATGGTGAAGTAAGCGGCTATAGTTCCTAAGCTAGTGTGTGTATAAGATCTCCATGAATCTGACATTGGTGGAATTTCTTCACAAAGTTATAGGCATCATGTTCCATTGTAGGCCAATAATATCACATCCTCATGAGGTTTTTAGCTAAGGTTGGACCAGTAGAGTGAGCTCCACATATACTATGATGTACCTCTTGTAAGGTTGTTTATGCTTCATTTGAGTTGAGACATCGAAGGAGGGTACTATCTAGGCTACGACGGTAAAGAGTATCTCTGATGATGGCATATTTAGATGCTTGTCAGATAAAGTTCTTGTGTTGGTTGAGGGACAAGTCAAGAGGGATAATTTGGTCATGCAAGCTACTATAGATATCTTTGTACCAAGGAGATTCAAGACCAACAAGTTCACACACAAGTTCAGTTTAAGGGACAATGAATGTAGGGATCAATAGTTTTTCTACCAAGAACTCATATTGTGATGCATTGTTAGGAATATCCAAGAGAGATCTAATTGTAGCCATTGTGTTAGTTGCTTTGTTCTAGATTCTCGGTATCTACTCAAATGTAATGGTATCAAAGTATAGTATGAAACTATCAACCATGCACTTGTAGGGCATCAATCTCTCATCCTTGGTGTCATAATCATCATTAACTTTCTTAATCACTAACTGAGAATCACCATAGACTTGAAGTTCTTTAATTTTCCATTTTATCGCCATTCAAAGTCCTATCAATAATGCTTCATACTCAACCATGTTGTTTGTGCATGGAAATGCTATTTGAAATGACTTGGGAATGGAATCTCCTTGAGGTGTGATGAACATAATTCTAGCTCATGAACCATGATTTGTATAAGATCTGTCAAAATATAACTTCCATGTTGTCGGTGTCTCTATGACAAAGATTTATTCATCTGGGAAATCAGATATCAAAGGATGGTCTGCTTTTACTGGTGCATCTACGAGCTGGATAGTTATCACTTGTCCTTTTATTGTTTTTTTGTCAATGTACTCAATGTCATACTCACTTAAGATCATAACCCACTTAGCTACTCTTCTTGAAAGAGCTGCTTTGTTGAGAAGGTATTTCAAAGGATCAATTTTGGCAATCAATTTTGTCTTGTGATTTAGCATGTAGTGTCTCAATTTTTGTGCTACAAATACAACTCCTAAACATGCTCATTTAATGGGACTATAGTTAAACTCATATCCAACTAAGGTGCGACTGATATAATAAATTGCTCATTATTTTCCATCATTGTCATTATGTGCTAACAATGCCCCCATTGCTGATGTAGTTGCTATCACATATAATATCAAATTCCTTCCATTAATTAGAGGCATAAGAACCTATGGAGACAATAAATAATTCTTGATCCAATCAAATGCTTCCTAACACAGCTTCTCTATCCAATTAAAGTGAAATCCTTTCCATAACAGATGTTGAAATGGATAGATTTTGTCGGCTAGTTGAGCAATGAACCTAAATATTGATTGTAGTCTTCCTTGTGATGTTATCAACTGATTGATGTTGGTTGGAGGTGGCATGTCCAAGATAGCTTTTACTTTAGTGGGATCAACTTATATTCCTCTACGAGACATAATATATCCTAGGAGTTTGCATGATTGGACCCCAAAAACACATTTCTTTAGATTTAGCCTGAGTTGGTACTTTTCAAGTCAGGTGAAGATCTTGTCCAAGACTGCAAGGTTTCCACTTCATTCTAGAGATTTAGAGAGTTCATCATCCTCCATAAGGATTTGCATATAATCATGAAAAATAGTAGTCATGGCTCTCTGATAATTAGCTCTGGCATTTTAAGCCCAAATGGCATGACATTCCAACAAAAGGTTCCCCAAGCACATGTGAAAGTTGTCTTCAGTTGATCTTCAATAGCAATTCTTATCTAATTATGACCTGATAACCCATCCTAATCAATATCATTTCATACCCAATGGTAAGGTATACTATGATGTGAATTTTTGGTAAAGGAAAATCATCTTTGGGACAAGCTTTTTTTACATCTCTGAAATTTGTACATACTCTAATTTGACCATTTGATTTTGTGACAAGAACAAGGTTTGATATCGAATCTATGTAATCAATAGAGTGAATGAATCCAACATATAGGATTTTCTTTAGTTCCACCTTGACAAGGAGCACAATCTAGGGGTGCATTTTTCTTAACTTTTGTTTGTATGGTTTGACAATCAAAGACAATGGCAAGTGATGTAGAACAAGTTTAGGATCCAATCCAAGCATATCTACATATGACCATGCGAAATTGACTTGTCTTTCTAAAAATAATGCTATAAACTCAAGCTTTTCCTTGGTGGTCAAAGATTTTGCTAACTGTATGATTTTGAAATTATCTTATGTACCAATGTTTACTTCTTTTATTTCTTCTATAAGCTATGGTGATTTCTCTCAATCTATAGGGACACAATCCAGTCCTCCATCCTCAGGCACCTCAGAGAGGATTTCATCTTTAGATACGTCCTTTATTTGTACTTTTTCACAGTTAGCAAGCGCCTTTCGGTTTTCACTTGAAGACCTATCATTTTTATTCTTATTTTTTGTCATTTTCACTTTTACAACTAGAGGACAAGGTGGCCTCACCAAATTATGTTGCATAATTGAGTTCTATATCAAAGCCAACCTTATGATCCCCACTTGGTATTCCTTCATGAATTCCCATGAACTCAACAATTTCTTTGTCGTTCTCGAAAGTGTCCAAAATTGGTGATTCTTGTTGATCCCAATTTATGAGTTGAGGGTATACAAAGGGTAAGCCATCATTGGTATTGTCAAGGTTCATCATGTAGGCAGATAGGGTAAAGATGGAAGTAGATTCATCGGGGTCCCAGGAGGTGGAATCAATGATTTCCCAAAAGTGTGTGATCCATTCTTCTCTTTTCAAGGGGACCTTTGGAAAGGGACTAGGATGTGGGCCAAATTTAAACATTTGGTAGAATATTTCATTAAAATTAGGCTCACCAAGCTCTCTAAATGTTTCCTCAAGGAAATAATTGCTAAGGGATATATTAGATTCTAGATCCCATTCCCATTCATTAGAATCAGAGTCGGTATAAAAGTCCACCAATGTGTCGATTTCATTTGAAGTGTTGATAGCCTCATTCAAGGGTAACCTAATACCATAACCCTTGATTCTTTAGTAATTTAGGAGGTTGTAAGGGTTCCAACATTCCATTTTTATTTAGGCCAAGGTCGTTGTGTCCATCATATCTATGTTGTTTCATTATTTGGAACCCTTTTAGGTACTGTTCAATTGTAAATTTCTTAGTTTCAGTGTCCTCCTCTTCCCTGTACAACCACGTGAGAATATGATCATCTAAAAACTCTTTGGAAAGTTCCCCCCATTTAGTGAAGGTGTTAGGAGGATTATGGATGATAACTTTAGGTTGCATAGGATGCGGTTTTCCATAGGACTTTGGTGATTTAGGTAACTTTCTAATGAAAAAGAGACTCTTCATATTATATTCTCTGCATTTGTTGTCTTGAATCTATATTTTTGGTGTGGAAGGTATGGTGAATGGATTGGGTGATTTGACAAGGTCAGATGGGTCAATGTAGTTAGATTTAGTGGTGGATGAAGTGGAATATGAGGCCTCTCGATTGGTGGGCACTTAATGTTCAATAGTTCCTTTTAGGTTTGAAAAATACTAAAAAGGATCAAGGTTTCCTACAATAGTAATTTCAGTTCTATTATGTGGGAATTTGAGGCATTGGTGGTAGGTGGATAGAATAGCCCTCATGGCATGAATCCATGGGCGGCCAAGGAGAAGATTGTAATGCAAATCCATATTTAAGACATGAAATATTGTGTTTTGTATTGTTGGGATAACTCTTACAGGAAATGAAATTATGCCTTTAGACGAACACTCAGCATAATCATAAGCTTTGATCACAATTTTCTTGGTTTGGTCTATACAATTCTCAGAGTATCACAATGCTTTCACCAATTTTAGTGAGCAAATATTTAGACCTACTTCACTGTCTACTAGGACTTGTTTAATCTTGTATTTATTAATGCATACTTCAAGGTGTCGGGGGTCTTTATGATTAATTTTTGGTGTGGAAAAGTCTTGCTTAGAGAAGGTGACATGGTGCGGCATAGCTAGGTATCCAACTATTCCCTAAAATTCATTGACATCTAGGTTAATGGGGAAGAATGCTTCTTGCAATGTTTTATCAAGGATAGCTCTGTGTTGTGGGGATATGTGAAGGAGTTCCAAGATAGAAATTTGTGTGGGGGTTTTTCCCAACTGATCTAGGATATTATATTAGATTTTTGGCTATGAATTAGAAGGAGGTCTTGGAATAGTTATCTTGGTTCGTGTTGTGCAGTTTTCACACACACGCCCCACTGAAATTAGGGATCCTCTTTGCTTTTCTTTTCTTTTTGTTTTTTTTTGTAGGGTCCTAACTTCATCCCCCTAAGGGATAAGTCTCTCAGTCTGTGTCTTGAATCACCCATGTGCTTTGATGAACTTGCTCTTTGGGGTGCCCTCTTGCAATTTGGTGCTCATGAATCAATCCTTTGAAGTCACCTTCAAAGTTCTAAAATTGTGGAAATGGGTAAAATCCTAGGATAAAGGTGAGTTTCAAGTTTTTCCTGGGTCTCGAGTATTTCCTCCCTGGGTAGAAATCTCTAATTTTTGTTGGTGTCTTGGATGTCCGAAGGTTATTGCTAAATGTTACATCCTAGAGATTTTAGCACTTTGTGGAATGTTATGTATAGCGGAATTCTCTAGATTCCTTTGTGACTTCGAATCCCTAACTTTTGTCGTCCCATCAAATCCCCGAAATAGGTTCAAGTGGTCATTTCGCCTCATTTATTCCTATCATACGAATGTTGCACCTTGTATTTAAAGGAATGTTGAGAGATTTTATATTGGTGAATTGGTATTATTTGTCTCACATCGAATTCGAGAGATCTTGGTTCTAGGATTTGTGTGTGAGCTCGATTGTTGGAGTTGCAAATTGTTGGTTTTGGTGATGTTTCCTTGGCCTTGTTCACATTTTCTTGAGTTTAAAGCTTGTTGCCAGTTGTTTTTCTCCTAATTTTTGCTCCATTAATGGTATATGCATGGTGCCTTTGCTTTTAATTTCCGAGTATGTATGGTTTTTTGGTGTGATGTGTATTCCATGCTTGGGTTTCTGCGTATCTAGAGGTCTGTGGTTAAACTAGGGTTACCCCCCTCTTCATTTCAATGCCTCCCCTAAATATTGATGTCATAACCTTCCATTGAATTGATGATTTAAATATTTTCTAGGCTCGACCTTTGAATTTAGTGTTGTGCGTGATGGTGATCTAGTTCGATTGGTGTTCATGAATTGATGATTCAGATATGAGTTTGAGCTGTTGATTTCCCATCTGCATCTGATTGTCTCTTACTTTTGAGAGTTTTGAAGAACTGATTTTCATTTGATTGAATAAATGAGGGTATCAATGCTAGGATTGGTTATACATGGCGGAACCCCAAGGTTATGATTTCTAAATTCCTTTCCAATATCATTCAAACTATGCTTGAATGAGTTCTAGTTCTAAGCCATCAGTGAACGATTTGAAACGAATAAGATTTGAACCCAAATCCCCAAATTCATGATCATTCGATCAATTTGGGAAAAACTATGAAAAAAAAAATTGAGACTTTCAGATATTTTAGGTATTTCGGGAAATTCCTTCACACTCAGAAATCTCCAAAATTTCCATAGCCCTATCATTTACCCAGGAATGCATATAAATGTGAAATTTATGTTAACTTCACCAATTTCTGTCCCGGATGGAAATCCCTGAACTTTCTGAAATTGGGGAAATAGTAGAAATGGATGATTTAACATTGCATGATTTTGGTATTTTATGATTGGTTTGAATGATTAAAGGTTGGATATTTCCTTTTCTTGAGCTCTAATGATGATCAAATGAATTTTAGGTTGTTATCTTTTCTTTCCTCACTGATTTCTTCTTGGCCATGAAATCCCCAAAATTTCCTTCCTAGCCTGATTTCTACAAAGGAACGAAAATTCTGAGGTTTTTGAGGAATTATGTTTGTAAGATTTTAAGGTACTTTGATCATTATTTGGGCTTATTTAGATGATGAATGTGTTATTTATGATGGGATAACTTTAACTCTTATGTTGTAATGGATATTTATTGTGACTTTGTTGTGTGTAGGCTAAATCAAGCAAGGTTGTTGCTAGCAAGGGTAAGAACAAGGAAATGGATCCTAATGTTGAGGGAGCTCCCATTTCAGAGGCTGAAAGGATTAAGTTGGATACAAAGAGCAAGGCACCTGAGAGTAAACTTGTCTCCATTTGGTCAAAGGTGACTTACACTAATGTGGGAAGGTGACTGACACTAATGTGGGAAGGTGGGACTATGAAGAATTCAAAGCAAGGATGGCTACAAACGACCCTTCTATGTTGGTGAGGAGAATGAGAGATTTCGGGTTGGCTCATGTGGCCAGTTTCCCTTCCATAGTACAATGTTATGATCTTGTTTTGGAATGTTCCTCGCATTATGATCGAGGTACACAGAGAGTGATCAGTCCATAGGGCAGAGTACTTGCAATATTTTCCCCTTTCTTGGTTGTCCAAATGTTTGACATGCTAGATAGGTATCATGTGGTGTAATTTGATATTGATATAGCCAAGAAGTATTATGAGTAGGATACAAACAAGGCTCTAGAGATTATCAATACTTGGCTAGAGAAACCTAAGGCATACATTTCTAGATTTCCAAAGTAGTTGTTCAGAGCTAAATTCAAATCAGACTACTATGATGCAATCACCCTTCTTAGTAGAGTGATGGGTCTTAAGAGTGCAGGAATGTTTGAGAATTGGATTTTTTATTTGATAGTGAGAATGGAACAAGGTATAGACTACCATTGGGCAGGAATAATCAGTAGGATGATTCATGACCAATTGTGTAATGTTCTGCAAACCAAGACTTTCACTATGACATATTATTTGGTTTATGCCTTGGCAAGGTTCCATCTATATAAGGGATTGAGTGCTCGAGGGGTCTTTGGCCAGGATATGATCTATGAAGTCTACCCCTAGTTGCATTTGGATAGTTCTAGCTATAGAAGGGTAAATGATGCATTTACTATGTACATCACAAGATTGCTCCAAAGTGCAAAGCATGTTAGGATTTCTGATGCTGCCAAGGAGTTGATTCAAAGGTATGGAGAATAGTTTATACAATTTCCCACATTTTCCTACATCAGGATTGATGGTTTTCAAAGAGCTCCATATAGATTTCCTAGGTATCCTACTTATCACATCATTATTTTGGAGGTTACAAGGAAAAAAATTTCCTTTGATGCAATTGTGAAGAAGGATATGCACAAAACTAGTTTTGGAAATGAGTTCCCATTAAGGATTGGAGGTAATGAGGCTTGCCCTTCCTTAGCCATGACACACTTTTTTGAAGAAGATATGGGAACCTTCAGCTTATCTTTGCATACTAAGAGGCCTAGATTTGATAGAACATGTAGGGCACAAAAGAAAGCCAGCAGATAATTTAGACATAAGATTATCTTGAAGATTATTGGGCCAACTGCAAAGATGAATTCGATGTTTTAAAGAAGAAGTTTTCCAGATTACCTACCAATTTAATTAGATTGTATAGCATCAAGGCCATTCAAGATCAAATTGATGATGATGGAGAAGTGATACAACTTCATGACTATGAATCAGTTAAGGATAAGCCAATAGGTGAGATTGATTGGATGAAAAAAGAAAAAATAGAATTGGGTTAAATCAATGCCCCTGTGATCAAATACACTAAGCTATGGATCAAGCACAAGATTTGGGAGTTAGATATTGAAGGGGAATAGTATACTTATGACCTGATGGGAAGCTTGGAGTCTCAGTCTACTTCTAAGGAGGAGCAGGACCCAAAAGGCAAGGAAAAGGTGGGCTCCCCTTTTAAAATTAAGATCAAAGGTGGTCAAACAAAGACTGGAGAAGAAAAAAAAGAAGGCCCATGGAAAAGAAGAGAAACGTTGTTTCTAAGGAGAAGAAATCTGCTCGAGAAGAGGAACATGAAGAAGAAGGAAAGAAGGGTGATTCCTCTGTGCCTAAGAGGAGAAGAGTAATGAGACCATCAAGGAAGAAAAATGAGCCTCCAAGGGGAAAGGATGAGATAGGACCAGAGCTAGTTAATGTTGAGAGTTCTGGAGAGAAAACATAGGTTTATACTCAGAGATCAAGAACTCCATCCCCTAAAGCAGGTTTGGTAAAAGAAGGTTATCCCATGATTCCCTCTATTACACAACAACAAAAGGATACTTTTGCCTCTCCTCCTATTTAGGAAGTGCATAGTGAAGAAAAAGAGCCAACAGATGTAGTTGTTGAAGATATCCATCAAGGTGAGGATACAAAAGAGTTTAAGGATGGGGATATTCATAGTATGGAGGAAGATATTGATAGCATTTTGCAGACTTCTTCAGTATCACATGAGGATTCACCTATTAAAGATAAAGGAGAGAAATCCCTAGGGAAAGAAGAGATGCTTGAAAGAACTATCTCTCCAATTCATGAAGTGATAGAAATGCATGACGAGGAAAAAAATGAGAATCCAGAAAATGATAGGAAGAAAGGAAAAGAAAAAGAAGATAAAGGTGAAGAAGTTCCTATAGTGCATGATTCAAATGTTGACTCCTTCATTGGATCAACCAAAAAGGGATTAAAAAGGTGAGAAATAGTCAGGTATTTCTAATCCTAGTTGGCTCGACAAGGAATTAAAGGGTAGGCAAGTAGTTGTAGATGATACTCCTCTAAGTTGGGATGATTTACTAGTTAATATTGGAAAAGGTAAAATAAAGAAGGCCAGAACTCTTTCTAGAGCTGATTGGGATGAATCAAAAAATAGGGTGATTCATATTGCCACTCCTGCAGTAGATAAGAGTAAGGATGAGGTAACTCCTTAAGATTATAGCATTCAAACAATAAATTTGGGGCCTACCTCTAGAAGACAAGAAGTGGAGGAGTTCAAGGGGTCTGCTGCCACAATTATGGAAATATTGGATAAAGAAGTGTAGGCTAAGGAAAAAATGAAGAAGGAAAATGAGAAGTTAAAGAAACATCTGCAAGATCTCATGAAACCTTTGCAGTCCATTGGCCAGGTCGGCTCTTCTTCATTTGCAGGAAATTTATTACCTGAGGAGATAGTTAGTGAGCTTGAAGAGATGAAAACCTCCACATAGGCTACACATGAATGGTTACAAGGAGTAGGGCTCGAGGGAGATAGCCTGATTAAGGAAATTTTGTCAACTAATGGGGATGCACACAGATCATTTGAGTGGTTGCAGAATTTATTGGCACAAGTTAAAGCTGATGTGGACCTTCTTATGCAGAAAACAAAGACAATCATGGATTATTCTAAGGAAAGGTTAATAAGTGATGGAATCTTTCCTTCCTCGAAGGTTTCAGAACCTTGAGAATGGTATGAAGCCCTGTAGAGTAGACAAAGAGTTCTAAAGAAAATCCATAAACAAGGTCAACATGTGGGAAATACATTGAATGGCATTTATAATAAATGCATATAATTCTTTGAGATAATGACTAGGAGGAAGAAGTTTGCACCAAAACATCTGAACCATGAACAATTAAGAAAATGGTGGCATGAAGTTTATGCTCCAATTGATGATGGTCCAATCACCACCCACCATTTGGATGATGCGGCCACCTATATTGTTGTTATGGAGAAGTTTCAAGATCTTAAGGTATAGTGGGATAAGTTCATTAAGAAATCAAGGGAAGAGATTAAATCAATTGAAAGAAGATTTAAAATATTGATTACTCCACCACTAGCCAAATTGGAGATGATTTTTCTTAGGGTGCAAGATAAATTGGGTCAAGATAAGGATAAGGGGCCAGTTAAAGAATGATTGCATCGTGATTTGTGCTTCCCATTTATCCAGTATTTCTATGTGCTTCCTCTTCCAACCTCTTCATGCATTGGAGTGAGCTACATTGAAGAACCCAGGCTGACCTGGAAAAGTTCTCAAGCATTAAATGTAAGAATATTGTTTTACTCTAGAAAAAATTTGGGCCAACCTATTCTAGCCACATATTTTTTAACCCTATTTGAGCTGACATAGCATAAAATTTCTATAAATAGGGAATTTTTCCTCATCTATGGGCATTAGAAGATAGAAAAACTAAGTGATAGTTGCAAGTGCTAGAATTAGGAGTTAGTATTTTCTGAGAGCAAGTGATGTTATACTGAATACTGGAATTGTTGCAAACATTGGGTGATTCAATATAAGTAAAGACATTGTTCTTTGGTGCTCTTTCTTATATTGTTTTATCTTGCATGGTTCTTGTTATTTCATCTCTTTCATATTGCTTTGAGATTATTAGTTATATATTAGAATTTAGATTTAGAAATTATGCAATGGTGTTTATGGTTTGATAGTTGAAGTGTTTGAGCAATCCTTGGTCCATACTTTTAGCAACCCGTTGATTGTAAGTTGTGTAAAGTTAGCCTGGGCCTAATATTTGTGTGCTAAGTTCAATTGTGGGTGTTTATTCATTTCAATTGTAGAATTGGGTTGATTTGAGTATATGCTTCATGATCTGAAAATATTTAATACCTCAGAAGATTGCATTGTTTTTGTGAAATTGCAGATTGAATTTGGGTTAAGCAGGAATTAGTTTTTAAGGATTGGTCAACTTTAAATGTTTGATCATTTGCATTATTGGTCTTAGAATTTAGTTTAGTTTTAAAATCTCTTTGAACCCTTTATCTTTTGCTATTTATTTTGAATTTTTGTTAGATTTAGGAATTTAAGTATCATCATATTGCAAGATTTGATAAGTTTGAAAGTTCCAGCATTTGTTTTGTAAGGTCACTTTGTGATTACCAACATTTTCACATTTATCACTGAGTTGTTAATGCATTGTCAAGACCTGACATTAGAGACCTTGGGGTTATCTCTTGAGCCTTGTTGATTGAGATTTACCTTTCAAGAGAGATAGGATTTCCATATTCTTTCTGAGTTATTGCTATGCAAAAAACACCATCAACAGCTCGATGGGTGGTAATTGTTGATGCCAAAATTTGACAAGCAACAGCCTTATGGGAAACTCAGTTAATGGGGGGACCAATTGCACTAAAATAAGTGACCTTTGAGTTTTTAAAGAATTCAGCTTCTTCTATAATTGGGGTTTTAGAATGGGAAAAGGAAGCAAATATAAAAAATAAAGATCTAACTAAGGCGATACACCAAGATGTAGGTTTAGGCACAGTAAATATATCTTTTGGATGTGATTTAAGGGACCGTTCAGCAATCTGCATGTCCCAGAATAATAGAAATCAAAGATGAAAACCTGAATAGTTTATCCAATAACATAAAATAACTCCCATACACATTTACTGAAAAGAAGAGTCAAAGACATGGTCTAAATCAACAAACTTATATTGAAATCATAGAAGTTCTACAAATAAACTACACAGTACAGTAATGGCACAGTATAATGTTTTGTCAAATAGCTAAGAAATAGAAAGGCTGAACAATAATGGCATAGTCTGTGAGTCTTATACAATAACCTAAAAATAATACAAAAGGCCTAGTGTCTTTTCACAATTTTTATATATGTTCCAAACTCATTTTTAGAAAGAAGAAGCAATATATATAGAAAATAATCCCACTACTTGAAATCCAGTAAGAAAAAATATTCCTTCATCACGAGCAATGATGTACACAACAATGATTTCCCAAGGCGTTGCAACAGAAAATATTTTGAGCCATAGAACATAGTCGTCCTCAAGCCAAATACATCCTTTGCAAATGATGGTGGTGGTCCTAGTGTAGAAGTAGTATAACCTCGTACAGACATGTGTCGCTCACCCATGAAGTCAGTTAGGACATGTGGTGATAGGTCGAGGCTTGTCATTGATTCTTCCTTCCCTAAGATGAAAACCCCTGCGGAGAAGGCATGTGGAGAAGTCTTTGCTACTAGCACTGACTCTGGGGTCTTCCAAAAGGTGTACACAGAACGATGCTACAGGGCACGGGGGAGGAGCTCTATAGAGAAGGGAAGAAATATGCAAAGGCCCATGTTGTTGACACATGGAAGCATGGTGGGGATTGATGGAAAACAAAGGGAGGAAATCCTTTCTAGGAGCGTGCGATAGACACGTGGCAATAGTGGGCAAAGCTCTTCAAAAAGGGTCCCAAAGATATTCAAATATATGGGGCATGGGCGGAAGCCAAGCAAAATAGTATTATCAACCTCAATGGAGCTCAAGGGATTTTATATCCACAGCTTTTGGTGACTACCAGGGGTGTTTTTCCTACGAAACAAGGAACCCAAAATTTATGGTTCTAAGACCAAAGTCTTATCCATTAGGTCATGGAATCAGAGTTTTGAGAGAGCAATCTACAGAGGCAGCCAATCGGCCTCAGATGGTGTTGATATGGAGCACAAATTCTCTTGTGCCTCATGAAAATTGATCACTTCTTTGAATGGCAGCTTCATGGATATCTCAGTCCCGAACTCAAGTTGAAAGAGTAGTCATGCAATCTGATGAGTGAAACCCTCAATATCCTCAATAGTAGGGGGTTCATTGAAGTTCTGAAAAATGGATATGTCCTATTGCTTCTCCTCAATATTTGTTGAAATTTAATCCGCTATTGTTACTGTATCATCAAAGAGAAATAGGGAGGTCAGGACCATCTGAATCAGTTGGGAGAATTTTACTCACATTTTCATAGTTTGACCTAGTGTGGTAGAGCAATCGCTAGCATGGAGGATGGTTGTGTGGCAATAGATGAATTATTTTGTTGTCTTGGCAGCTGACTTCTATTCCTTGATCCCTACACTCATTAAGTCCTCGTTTAGCACCGTGTACAGCTTATCTAGCAACTTTTCTACCTCAAGGACCTTCTTCACGATGAGCTTTGGGAATTTCTCAATCGTTTTGTGAACCTCCATGCTCAAACTTTATGCTTCCACCATGAATTGAAGTGTGGGCTGAAGAGTCAAACAGAAGGCCTTGACCTTTTCCCAGTATGAAATATATAGTTGTTGGGCTACTAGAAGGAGGTCCAACTAGGCAACAAGGGGTTGGGGAAGATTCTTCAAAATACTAATTTCCACATACCTTGACCCGACGTCATGCGTTAGTTCTACAATTTTCTTGTCTGCAGTGGAGAGTTGTTCCTGTAGGGTTCTCAACTCAACAAGCCATTTTTCCTTAGCCTGGCCTCTAGTCGCAGATTCCCTACCAGAGAGAGCTTTACCTCCTAGATTTCCTTCTTGAATTAATCTTTTTGGCATTGAAAGTCTATTTCCTTCTGCTATATTATTTGCTCCAATTAAGCATGTTGATGCTGAAATTCTTCATTCTTTTGTTGCATCTCCTCCTCTACCCATGCCAATTGGTCCTGTAATTCTTTATTTTTTTGTTGCAAATCAGTAACCGGGTTGGGATCTTGGGATTGGAACTTTGCAAGTTCCCCTTGGATTCTAGCCTATTTTGCCTCCACTTGATGTGACAAGCATGCTAATTCGTCATACCTCACCTTTTCCTTCATCAGTAGGACCTCTATCCTCTCCTTGAATTTTTTTAGCTCATCCTCTTTCTTCTTCAATTGGCGATCGAACTTGAGAAAGTCGATGGTCACCACACGTTGAGTCTCCTCCATGAGCTCAACTTTATCTTGTGATTGAGTTGTTGGCAAATTGAGTCCCATAGAATGGATGGAGTAATCTTCAGGTTGCATCTCTCCTTGGGGCTTGATTATATTCGGATGCATAGTTGCAAAATGCAATGACTATTGAGCCTCATTGAAAAGTGTCTACACCTTTGGCTCTATCGGCCTTTTAGCAGCCTTGTCCCTCTACTTCTAGAGCTTGAGAGCCCGTGCTTGTCTTTTTTATTTCCCTCTGACAAAAACCGTGCTAGTGATCTAATAAGCTTGCCCGTGAAGGATAACCTGAGAGGAACAACAAAAGGGAATGAGAGAGTAGTGGTTAAGGCCAATTTCTTCTTCGGAAGAGAGAGTATTAGTGGGGGGAATGGGGGAATATACCAAGGCCCAGTCTATAAAGTGACAAGAGGACTCATTGGAAGCGGTGGTGGTAGCAGAGGTACAACAGACTCAATTTTTTAGAAAGTTGGGCAAAATCTGACGTAGTGGATGTAAAAGGTGTAGCAATAGAGGTTGTGGACTGTGCTCCGACAAAAGGTGGAGTAACCCATAGGGGAGTAGAAGTGAATTATCCCGCTTGAGAAAATTGGGAGAAACCTCCTGTGACCATTGTAGTAGAAGTAGAGAAAGAAAGGTTGACACTTGAAGTAACAGGCGACGCAAAGATAGTGGAAGAAACCAAGGATTATGAATCAAGAAGAGGGATAAATAAAGATACCTAAGATGTAGATGATTTTGATCCTTGGCTCGTTGCGGGTTCTTGTTAACCCTCTCTAGAATTTGCATCTTTGTGCTACCTTTTGTCAGGTGGGGAATTTCCCACCTTTGTGACCTCTGATGGTTGTTGTTGGGCTACTCTAGGTCTTTTCACGGCCCATGTGCATGTCTGTGAGGCTCCCAAATGTGATATATTCACCCGCAACTTTAGAGTAGTTGTGCTAGGCTACTTTTTTGCTTGTCCAGTTTGCTTTGTTGGGGACATCTTCACTTCCTTTTCCTTCTCCTTCCCCTTCCCTATATATTTTCTAGCTTCCTTCGGGTCAACATCCTCATCATCACTTGTGTCGATATCATCATGTTCTCTATTCAATAGAGTATCAAATATTTCATCTGTGTCTACATCTTGGAACGGGGCACCAAGGCATTTGATTTCTTGATGGTGAATCCAAAAATCTCTAATATTTTCCTCACTCCACAACCACGTCTTGACCAATTCATTGCGAAGGGTGGCTCCCATTTGGAACTTCTCATTAAACTTCACCAAAGGGAAATAGAATTTGAGCCATGGCACCCTCCTATCCTCTGTAGGAATGTGAACTAGGTCTACAAATAGATCATCCTATTCTGACAGGGGATTCTACCTATTTTCCCAATAAGGCTAGGGGTTGTAAGTCACCCAAATGTTTAGGATTGCTAAGTCATTGTCAGGGTTACATTTCCATTTGTCACAAATCAATACTAGCCCCAAATGAGCCAACTTTTCCTCTAGCAGCTTATGTGTTTACTTCTTTTCTATAACCACTATTTTGAAGCTTAGTGGGCAATAGAAAAATCATTTCTTCTTGGCCTTCCCTCGCAAAAGGTATAATCAATAACCGACACGTGCTAGAACATCTCAAGGGCCAACACTTGATCTATGATGCATGATGAGATTGGAATGGTTCCTCGGTAAATCCACACATCCGAATGAATGTGAAATCCTCTCTGAGAAACTAGTCGCATTTAGGAGTGAAACTTTGCATCCACCCTATTTGGTTGGCAAAAATTTGGTAAATATTTCCATCCTCACTCAGGTCTTGCAGAATTGGAGTCAAGAAATAATGTGAGAATGCCTAATAGTCATAAGTTGCAGAGAGGAGGGGAGTCTATATAGAAACTGGCCTTTTTACTCCCTTTTCCTCAAAAATTGCTAACTTCATATGCCTTTTGAAGAAGTCAAGGTTCTAATGTAAAAATATATGAGAAAGGAGAGAAGGAAACTTGAACTTATGTTGTGTTCTATATTCCTTGATTTGGCTCATCATTTCTCAAAAAATGACTTTTGTGAAGTCATACCAAAATAAGGAATGTTATCTCTTCAACTGAAAACCCAGACCCAATTGAAACCCTTGCACAAACTTTTCCTTGTCCATGTTGCAAACAAAATTCATCATAGAGAAGGCATCATGCATAGCTTGTTTAAAAGTGGTGTGCGCGACTAGAATTTTTGGTTTCCTTGCCAAATCTTCTTGAGGTCTTTGGGTTTCCTGATTATAAAAATCTATATCCTGCTCTCTACCTCTCTAGAAGTTGTCCCTTTTTTCTAGAGTGAATGACTCCTTTTCTACTCTAGAGCCCCTTTTTGGGATGCACATGTCTCTAATAGCCTCCTCCCTAATTATAACTCTCAGCTCCCGACCTTTAATGGCGTTGGTATCTGGGTTGAAATGTTGAATGCCCCCATGAAATAGCTCTGGGTAGTAATGCACAAAAGGAACAATATACTATGGGAGTCCACAGAACCATTGCTTGTACACCAACTAACACCACTAGTGGCCACTTTCATTCTTTTGCAAGCTACTTCCCTAAGACCCTTAGGGCTGGTTTTGAGGATGGGATCATGAATGTTATCCCATTCTTCCTTTATTTGATTCTGGTCCCTGTGAGTTTTCTTCTTTTCTATGGCCCACGTACAAATCCACTTCAACTTCTCTAGTATTCCAGGTGAAGCGTAAGAGGTATCACCAAAAATATTGGCTATGGGTGTTGCACACATGGCATCAAACAAGATTTGGGTCACCTCACCTTGTGCTTCCATTTGAGGATTTTGGGCCATTTCCTTCTGCTATGGATTTTTGTGATACTCAAACCTACTACAATTCACTTGTGTTCTTCAGAAATTTTGCATTCAAAATTTTTTGCACTGGATAGAATACTCGGGAAGCTTTTCACACTATTTATTCTTTCACATGCAACACTTAGTTTTTTCTCGACTTAGAGTGGTAGAAAATGATTTCCTTTCTGCATTAAATTTGGCATGTACCACCAGCTCCTTTGCTCATGCAAAATGAATTTCTTTCCCTTTTTTGAAAAGACAAGAACTCATAATGATAGTTAGTAATCATGTCCTACGGCATGATTTTCTTAGGAAATTGAGCCAGTGATTGAAGGCGTATAAACCTTTCACATACTTGGAAATTAATATCCTAAAAATAATGATTAAGCCAAAGATGCAATGAGTACTCAAAAAGATTTGAGTTCCTCCTTGGAGACTGAAACATGCTTGCAATGTGACGCATCAACACCTAACCATATGGATGATCACTTGGGACTACCACTGATTTGGCTACTTAATTACTTCTTAACTTTGCACGCAACAATCTGTACATGGCAGATGCAACTGGGTGGGAAATTTGAGTTGGCTCTTGGTAAGATTTTTGAGTTAATATTCGATTAGCATCATGCTTATGGAATGTAGATATCCTGGCCATTTCTATAAATAGACAAAATAGGAAATAGTAGATTTTCACTTAGTAATTAGGAAGAATTAGCATTTGGGTATTGGGTAGACTTAGGTGTCATGAATACTTTGATTAGGGTAACTAGTAATAAGTCTCAGATGACTTTTTTAGGTGAATTTTCTAATAGACATTCAAAGTGAATGACAAAGAATGAGCATTCACTCACTATCATAGCAATGAAGTGGGTTCTAAGTAGGGATTGTATAGAGTACGAAGATAAGTATAGGGTCAATACCAACATTTTCTCTCACTTTGTTGCATCCTTGCTTGATATACAGGTCCCTAAGTTGATGATTTTGTGACTCACGATGGAAATCTTCCTAAAGCAATACCTTGGAAGCCTTGGAGATATTGTGATGAATGTCATGTATGGCCTAGGAATTCCTACGACGAGCGACCTCCGCAAACATATTGAAGAATATGCAAGGTATCATGGGTGTTGTTCCTAAGTGGATTCCACATTCTAACGCATGAAGAGCACCACCAGAGGGTCACTCATACCTACCACTTCTTGTTGCGTTGCTACAATGTGGTGTTGTTCTATAATGTGGAGTGGTATACTGATTTCAAGGACTTGGTGTATCATCCACCACTGGCCATTGTTGTTGTTGACACCCTTACTATTGTTCATGATCCTGTTAATGAAGTTGTTCTAGATGTTGTTGTTGTTTAAGACTCAACACTTTTCATATATTTTTTATATATGTGCCTAAAAAAGGATTTTACTATATATAAAAACTACATAGCATATAGATATACTTTAAAAGTATGTCCTCAGAGCCATTTTGGAAGTGTAATATCAAATTATATAATACCATCGAACAAATCTACAACTTTTATTAATTTTTTGTCTTTTTTTCTTCTTGCAATTATGCATTATGGGTTCCTTTTCTCTGCTTCTTTGAGTACCTTTTCAATTTCACACATATCAAAGTATATAATACCATCGAAAAAATCTACAGCTTTTATTAAATTTATGTCTCTTTTGCTTCTTGCAATTATGCATTATGGGTTACTCTGGAAAGACCAGCCGAACAAAAGAACACAAAGGAAAATTTACAATAATTACATATTTACATAGGCAAGACAAATAATAAAGCTTAATTAAACAATTTGAGGTGAATTCTGTTAACTGGAATCCCCAATGCTTCTTTCTCCATATTTTCTAATTCGAATGTGTTGTGTTGCTTGCATTGAATTATTCTAAAAGGGCCTTCCCATATACTATCAAATTTTCTGTGTTGGCCAGGCTTTGCGGCCCTCTCATTGAATTTTAGCACTAGGTCTCCGCATTTTAGACCCTAGTCTGAGGTTTTCTTGTCAAACCATATTTTAACCACTTGTTGGTGGTTATAGATGGCTATCAAGGCCTTTTCTCTTTTTTCCTGTACTTCCAGTAACTCGGCCAATTGAACCTCCATGGATCCATTTTCTTCAACCTCTAGGGATTTGAGCAACTATAGTGCAGGAATCTCTATAGAGATGGGAAATAGAGCTTCCTTGTCGTACACCAATTCGTACGGTGAAGTCTTGAGAACTAGCTTAGGGGTTATGTGGTCTACCCAAAGCATTTCCTGAAGGTTCTTGTGCCACTCCTTCTGATGTTCCAACCTAATTTTTTTAATAAGTCAGACTAAATTTTTATTATTCGACTCGGTCAAGCCATTCCCCTACGAGTAGTAGTTTGAAGATATTTTTAAGAATATGCCATGCATAAGTGCGAATTTACATACCTTAGAACCTAAGAAATCCTTAGCATTGTTGAAGATGATGGTCTTTGGCAAGTTGAATCTCATTACCAATTCCTCGAGAAAGTTCACAATCTTTTCCTCCATCGCACTCTTCAGGTGCATGACCTTTGTCCATCTAGTAAAGTATTCCATGGCCATGAGGATCCATTTGTGTCCAGTGTTGGAGGTGTTATTAATCAACCCAATGAAATCAAGGCCCCATTGTGTAAAGGGTTCATCAACCACTATTGGATTCAAGGGCATTGCTGAGTTTTTCCTCCTTGGCACGAAGAATTGGAATTCCTTGTAGGCCTTAACCAAAGAGCGTCATTCATTGAATAATGTAGGCTAGAAATATTCAACACACATAGTTTTGATAGCAAAGGTCTTTGCAGAGAAATGTCCACCCGCGGGACTACTGTGGAAAGTGTCAAGAATTTTCCTTGCCTATTCTATGGTTACACACTGTAGAAGAATTCCATTGAAGTTCCTTTTGAAGAGGACCCCTTCAATAAGTGCATATTTGTGGTTCTGAAATCTATAGAATCTTCTCTTCTAAGAAGGAATGCCACAAATATTTTTTGGTATGCATGAATCTTACCCTATCTGCCAGCCAACAGCCTTCAAACTTGGGTTCATTTGTGAGAACAAGTTCAAGTTGCTCTTCTTCAGCTACCATTTATTCATCATGTACCAAGTACTCACATAGTCCTCTTCCTTGGATGGTCTTTGTGGGCTTGACCTCAATATCATATTCAAGGATCTTAGTGATCCAATTGTCCCTCTTTTCAGTGATTTCTCCTTCTATGATATACTCACGCACACTGGAATGGGCAACATATACAATCACCTTGTTGCAAGATATGAGGTGTCACAACTTCTTGATTCCCTTAACAATGGTGAATGCTTTCCTTTCGATGAAGTTGTAGTTAATATCATAATATTTTAAGGTTTGGGAGTAAAATGCTATCGGATTTTCTCCCTTTCCTTCATCATCCTTTTGGGTCAAAATAGTAGCGATGTTGGATTTGCTATTGAACACATACATTGTAAATTCCTTTGATACATCTGGATTTACCAACACGGGAGCTGAAGAGATAGCATCCTTAACCTTTTCAAATGCTTCTCTAGCTTCCTTGGTCCATTTGAACAACTGATCCTTTTTTAGCATCAGGGTGATAGGTCTAATTAAACCTGCAAAATCATAAATGAATTTGCTCACAAAATTTACCTTTCCCAGGAAGGACTGAACTCCCTTCTTGTTGAGTGGAAGGGGAAGTTCTCTGATTTCCTTTACCTGCTCAGGATCGATTGCAATTCCATCTCTAGACACCACATGTCCCAATAGTTTTCCTTGCGGCACTCTAAAAACACATTTTTTCAGGTTTAGGGATATCCCCAACTCCTTGCATTTTTTTAAAAACCATTTCAAGGTGATCAAAATGGTCATCCTTATGCTTGGAGAGTACTATAAGATCATCTAGGTAGATCAAGATGATTTTATTGATCAATTATTTGAAAGTGATATCCATTGTCTGTTGGAAGGTGGCTCCCGCATTTGAGAGGCTGAAAGGAATTTTCACATATGCAAATGTTCTCCACTTGGTAGTGAATGTTGTTTTGTGTCAATCTTCACCTTTTACCTAGATCTGGTTGTAATCGGAGAAGCTATCCAGTAGAGAAAACATCTTTTATCCTACCACTATTTGAAAGATAGACTCCATGGAAGGAAAGGGGTAGTGGTCCTTTAGGGATGCTCTGTATAAGTCCCGGAAATCAATGCATAGGTGGATGTATTCATTCTTATTTTAGAATGGAACCAATTTGGATACCCATGTGTTGTTCTTGATTGAGAAGATGATCCGGGATTGAATTAGTGTTGTCAATTCTTGTGCCATCAAGGCTTCAATCTTCAGATTTACTGGTCTCTACTTTTGGTGGATAGGTTTTTCTCCTTCCGTCAATTCTATAGTATGTTAGATGATTTTGGGATCATATTTGTTGAGGCCATGATATGACCAGGCCACTAGTCCTTCATATTTCTCATAGAAATGGATGAGTCTTTCTTTATCATGATGCAGAACATCTTTTATGACCTTAAGTCTCCTTCCATCTCCAACCTGAAGATCTGCATAGTCGCTTTTTTCTGCTACAAACTTCCTCTTGTTATTTATTGCATCATCACAATCGAATAGGTTTTTGAGAGTGACCAATCCTTTTGGAAGCTTGTTGGACCTTAGCTGAATAATTTTTCCTTCATAGGCCTCAGCAATCTTCGGTTGGAGTTGCTCAGCGAACTCTCCCGACTATTGGATGAATGAGGAGATGTGTTCATCACTTTCTAGCTCTAATCATTATATGGGATTGATGGTTAGATGATCATTCATATAGAGTGTATGTTGTGAATTAAGTTGGAAGCAGGATCAAATTGAGATCCAATTGTTTCCATGTACTTTGCATTTGCATTTTTCTCTCTAGGCACTGTCTAGATATTGAAGGCTTCAAAAATCTCAATCAAGTCCCAGACTCTATGTCCATAGGATCTCATGTAGACATTCTTGGCTATGGAAATCCCTCAGACTTGATTGACCACTAGCTTGGAGTCTATGAACACCATTATTTTCTTGATGCCCATCTGCTTTGCAAGGATTAGACCTTGCACTAGGCCTTCATATTCAGCTTCATTGTTCGAACAAGTGAACTTGAAGTGGAAGGACCAGAGTGTCTTTTCATTGGATGGGGATTTCAAACATATCTTGGCTCCTATTCCAACTTTGCATCTTGCTCCATCAAAATGTAGTGTCCATATCTCTTAGGCTGGACAATTCTTGAATTCCTCACAACCTTCGGGATCACCTGATCTTCATCATAAATGACATAAGTCCCCAATTTGGTGGCATGATAGTTACCAAAAGGATCAATGTCTATGTATTCTCTCAAGAGGACTTCCTCTAAATCAGTCTGGTCCCTGGTCACTTTTCATCCTCTAGTAGCTTGATACAATACATTTCCTCTTTGGTGAAAGAGGTATGAGCGGCCTCAAAGTTGACCATGGCTTCATCTGCTACATGTTCTGAATGCAGAGGTTTAGATATTATTTTCAATTTAGCTCCATGATTGGTCATGAGGATCAAGTGTAATTACTTGGATAATTCCTAAGGCTTCAACTATCTGTTTGGGCATGACTGTGGTGTTAGCACTAGAGTCAATCATGGAATTATGCAACATTTTTTTACCCACAATAAGAGTTAGGAAAAAGGGCTTTGGTTTTGGCTTATCTCTAACTTTAGTAGAGGCTTCTTTTGTACTATTTGTGATAACTTTTTCAAGATGTGGTGGATACACAACCCTTCCCTTGAGTGATTGCTATGTTTGCTCAATGATTGCATCTTCCCGGAGGGCCTTCTGCAGCAATGACTTTTTCTCTGGAATAGCTAAGATATCCCAAAGGGACACATTAGTAGAATATTTTTTCCATTGTTCCACCACATTGAATGGTGGAAAATTTGAAGGCTTCTATTCCTTGGCCTTGGTTATAACAATTTCCCTTCGTGGCTAAAATTATTGCGCTATTGCAAATGTACTAGGATTCTAGTTGGAGGCACTTTTGGGCTGTGGGATGATTGGTTTTCTTGTGAATCTCCTCTTAGAGCGAGTGTTGTAATCAGAATACACTTGCGGGGATTTTGAGGTGGATGCATCATTTGCAAACATTGCCTCTTCTTCTTCCATCCATGAGAAGAGTGCATGATCCAAAGCTATATTTGTTTCTTGCTCTAGGGAAATCCCTTGCATTTGCACGGTGACTATTACATTTCCCATTTACGGAGAAGCATATACATAACCTCCGGGTCTGACGTCACACCCTAACTATGTTGTTTTTCCACCTTTTGTAGGGTTGAGAAACTACAGCCATAGGAGCCCAGTGATCTCTGCAAGCTGAGAAAACCTATTACAGGGAGAAGCAAAGAGAAGCAACAAGAACATAGTAAAATTGCTCAAAAAGATGGAGCTCTGTATTCAACAATCTGTAAAAAAGAATTATTACAAAAGAAGAGTTTTCAACCACATATAGGTCAAAAAGCCCTAAAAGGAAAACACATTTAATAATTAATATAATTATTAAATGTCTTATTATGCAAACTAAGGTGAAATGTTAAGAAGGAGATAAAGGTAATTTAATTAACATGATTAAATTTAAACCTTTACTCTAACACCCCCCCTTAAGATGAGCAAAAGTGCAGCTACAAACATATGCAAGAAAGCAAAGGTAACTACAATGCAAGAAAGTAAACTTGGGTCCCAGCAACAAGGCCAGATAAGGTACCCAATTACAACCAAATCTCTGTAAAGTGGAGAAATAGAGAAAACCTCATGGGAAAAACTCTACTCCAAAAAGAGAAAAAAGCATGCTAAAAAAACATGAAAGAAGGAAGGAAGGAAGCCTCACTGAGACCCCCAAGGACAACTTCCTTCACCCCAAGCATGGAGCGCAACTGAAGATAGCGCGGCATGCCAAAGGTTTAGTGAAGATGTCTGTTGCTCCTCTGTGGAATGTACTCCAGATGAGAACCATCTGAATCAACTACGATGAAGTGCATGTGGATTTCAGTGTGCTTAGTGCATGCTCCATGGGTTGCGAGAAATATGAATGGCACTCGATTGTCACACCAAATTATAGTGGGACTATCAGGAGGAAACAAACTCTACATCAAGAGAGCCATAAAACCTCCTGACTAGCTAACACTGCTCCTTGATACTCAGCCTCTATAGATGATAATGCAATAGCTGACTTTCTTGCAAGACCATGTAATAGGACCAGAACCAAGGCAAAAAAAAAAGCCAGAAGTAGACTTCCGTTCATCGACATCACCAGCCCAATCTGAGTCAGTAAAGCCAACAATGTGAGGGGATCCTGATGTGTAGTGAATGCCATAATGAGTGGTGCCCCGAATGTACCTCAAAATACGTTTGGCTGCTTGCCAATGACTCTCATGTGGATCATGTGAGAATCGAGAGACAAGGCCAACCGCAAAGGAAAGATCAGGACATGAGTGTGTCAGGTACAACAAACTGCCAACCAACTGTCTATACAGAGTAGTATCCACGGAAGAAGTAGTACAAGTGGAAGACAAGACAACACCTGACTGAAAAGGTGTGGGGGCAGGCTTGCAATCAAGCATGCCAAAGCGCTGGAGCATATTAAGAGCATACTTGGGTGAGGCAATCAATTGTGCAATTATATTGATCATATGCCTCACAAGGCATTGCGACATATGACTCCTAAGGAGGCTTGGACCCATGTCATGATGTTTCTACATTTTGAGTTTTGGTAGTGAGGCTTGGGCTTTATTCTGATGCTCAGATGAAAGCCATGGAGAGGAAGAAACTGACCTCATATTTTTGTTACTATGAGATGTTAAGGTATACGGTTGTTTGATCCGGTTGAGGAGGTCTTGTTTTGAGATGTCCAGTTTGATGAGCGCTATCCTCGGATGGATTCTCCACCACCAGCTTCTCCCTCATTGCCTACTCCTCCCTCTTCATCTCTTGAGGATTACTTATCTCTTGAGGATGATGTAGATGATGCTACACCATCTCCACCACTAGGTTATCTGGAGTCTTTGCCTAGGTGGGCCCGTGTCACTGTTGATGCAGCTGGTTCTTTGGCAGGTGATCCTTCAGATACTCGTCGTACTCGTGCTCAGACATCTGGTTCTAGTCTTTTGAGTCATGCCATTTTGGATGATCCTCAAAAGTTTTCAAAGGCGATAGGTCACCTTGAGTGGGATAAGGCTATGGATGAGGAGTATTCTTCTTTGATGAAGAATCATACTTGGGATCTTTGTCCTCTTCCTAAGGGAAGAAAGTTGGTTCGGTGCAAGTGGTTGTACCGTACCAAGTATGCTACAGATGGTTCAATTGATAAGTATAAGGCACGTCTTGTTGTGAAGGGTTTTTCTCAGGTGGGAATTATTGAGTGCACTGAGACCTTTGCCCCTGTTGCTAAGATGAATTCTATTTGCTTTGTACTTTCACTTGCAGCTTCACAGGGATGGTTAGTGTTTCAGATGGATGTGAAGAGTGCCTTCTTGCATGGTGACCTACATGAGGAGATCTATATGGAGCAGCCTCAGGGTTTTGTGCAGGACACTTCTTTGGTTTGCAGACTTCGGTGTTCATTGTATGGTCTCAAACAAGCCCCTCGGGCTTGGTATGAGAAGATGGACTCTTTTTTGCTTTCCACTCACTTCACACGTTGCCATTCCGATCACACAGTGTACATTTGGCATCAGGAGGGTGATCCTCAAGGGCTTAAAATCCAGGCCCTGGTCGCTGAGGAAAACCGAGGGGCTTACTGCTACCAGGGGGTGGGCGGGGCTGGTGGAAGCGGCGCTTCGTGGAGGCCGAGGCGGGCAGCTGCGTGGAGGAGATCACGGCCAGATGGGTAGCTGGCGGTGGTACAGGCCCAGCTCATGGGTGGCCTTCAAGCTGTTGAGGTGTGTGCCCGCCAGTGGTGGGTGGCGCCTCATGGCACATGGGCGTAATTTCAATAAAAAACATTTTTTTTTAATTTTTCACACGTTTTTTCTCGAAAAATGAGCCCTGACGCCGTACGGCCTTGGGGCCTAAAAAAATTTGCCTCCTAGTGCAACTGTGCTCAAATAGGGCATGCCATATATGAAAATATGGGTTTTTGGGCGCTCTGAATCCAACCGTGAGGTCTGTTTGAGCCCAAAATGCACCCAATGAAAGTAGTATGCCAAATCCAAACAAAAAACCTCTGAAACCCCAGATCTGTTTCCAATGCAAAATTTCTCAAAACAAGAACAGGTAGCTGCAAATCTGAAGCTCTGATACCATGTAGAAGTTGAGAAACTACAACGCCATAGGAGCTTAGTGATCTCTACAAGCTGAGAAAACCTATTACAGGGAGAATCAAAGAGAAGCAACAAGAACACAGTAAAATTGCTCAAAAAGATGAAGCTCTGTATTCAACAACCTGTAAAAGAGAATAATTACAAAAGAAGAGTTTTCAACCACATATAGGTCAAAAAGCCCTAAAAGGAAAACACATTTAATAATTAATATAATTATTAAATGTCTTTATTATGCAAACTAAGGTGAAATGTTAAGAAGGAGATAAAGGTAATTTAATTAACATGATTAAATTTAACCTTTACTCTAACACCTTTTGTTGTAGGTTGTCATGCAGGAAGTTTTGAGGCACATGTGTGTCACCACAAGGGAAGCACCATGGATTGATGCCGTTGGAGAGATTGTTTTTCCCCGCGGTCAGCTCTCTACTCGAGCTCAGGTAAGCATTCTGCAGTGGCATAGGAACTAGCACTATTTGATTAGTTGTTTAAGCCTATAGATTTGTGCGTGAGCCTCCTTGGAATTGATTTTTCTGGTAGGAAGATCTTATGCCTTGATGATTTTGGTAGGTTGGCTTCGGAGGTGGGGACTAGTTCCGCTTGATGGTAGTTATTTCATTTGAGATATTCTGCAGCAACTCCTTGACATCACTCATCTCATCTTTTGAAGAGCCAGATGTGGAAGCAATGTTCAGTGGCGCGCTCAAATATGTGTACAGAGATTGGGGAGGAGCGAGCACACTAGTAGATGCTATTTCTTGGGTGGGAACTAAGATCTCAGGAAATATAGGCATATAAGGCCAAGGTGGCAACTTCTTGATGTTTATTAGATTGTTCTTTGCCTTGACCGCAATGTTGTATGCATCCAGTAAAGTGGTCCCACCAAGAGACTAGATCATCATCGAGATGTCAGCATTGATGGATTTCAAGTAGAACATGAATGCCAACTCAGCCAGTGGGTGGATAACAGCTTAGATCCTCTGCCAAGTTGTGTGGAACTAGTTTTTGAAGTCAGTCATGGCTTCATATGGGGCCCACTTTATGGTCGCTAGTTGAAGATATAGCAAAGACTGATCTCCATCATTCAAAAATATTTCATAGAAAGAATCTCCGAGCTCCTAGGTATCGATAGTGTTAGCTTGCAAAGTGTGGTACCAATCTAGCGCCTTACCCCTAAAAGAGGTTGTGAGTAACCTTAGCACTATATTTTGGTTGGTGTCTCTGTGCACCAAACACATGTCTGCCACATCTTTCAAGTATTCGAATGGTGTTTTTGAGCTTTCTCCGTTGAATTTTGGTACATCTTTTAAAGCAGAGGTCAAGATAGGGGCCCAAATAGCCAGTGCTACTGGTGCTATAAGGGGGTTTCTTACATCCCATGCCACATAATTTTTGTTAGCAATCGACAACATGGCTAGTGGATGGATCAAAACATTCACTGGATGGGTTCTAGTTCATACTATTACTAGTGGTGGCACTAGCAAGCTAGGGTTATTTGTTTTTTGGGACCTAGTAATAGGTTGATGGCTCATACACCCACTTTAGGTTTAGGTACATTTAAGCAGTCCCACCGGGCATTCCAAAAAATGAAACTGTTGATGCCAAAATTTGACAAGCAGCAGCCTTATGGGAAACTTGGTTAATGGGGGGACCAATTGTGCTAAACTAAGTGACCTCTAGGTTTTTAAAGAAGTCAGCTTCTATAATTGGGTTTTGCAATTGGAAAAGGAAGCATATATAAAAAATAAAGATCTAACTAAGGTGATGCACCAAGATGTAGGTGTGGGAACGGTAAATATATCTTTTGGATGTGATTTAAGGGCACGTTTAGCAATCTGCATGGCCCATAATAACAAAAATCAAAGATGAAAACCTGAATAATTTATCCAATAACATAAAATAACTCCCATACACATTTACTGAAAAAAAGATTCAAAGACATGGTCTAAATTAGCAAACTTATATTGAAATCATAGAAGTTCTGCAAATAAACTACTCAGTATAGTAATGGCACAGTATAATATTTTGTCAAATAGCTAAGAAACAGAAAGGTTGAACAACAATGGCACTATCTGTGAGTCTTATAAAATAATCTAAAAATAATACAAAAGGCCTGGTGTCTTTTCACAATTTTTTATATATGTTCTGAACTCATTTTCAGAAAGAAGAAGTATATATAGAAAATAATCCCACTGCTTGAAAGCCAATAACAGAAAATATTCCTTCATCATAAGTAATGATGTCTACAACAATGATTTCCCAAGGCCATTGCAATAGAAAATATTATGAGCCATAGAACGCAGTTACCCTCAAGTCAGATACATCCTCTGCAAATGGTGGTGGTGGTCCTAGTGTAGAAGCAATAAAACCTCATACAGACATGTTTCGCTCACCCATGAAGTCAATTAGGACATGTGGCGATAGGTCGAGGCTTGTCATTGATTCTTCCTTTCCTATGATGAAAACCTCTATGGAGAAAACACATGGAGAAGTCTTCACTACCAACGCTAAATATGGGGTATGCCAAAAGGTGTACGTGGAATGATGCTATGTGGCACGCGGGCTGAGCTTGATAGAGAAGCGAAAGGAATCAAGCTTCAAAGGCCCACACTATTAACATGTGGAAGCATGGTGGGGCTTGGTGGAAAAGCAAGGGAGGAAATCCTTTCTAGGAGTGTGCGATGAACACGTGGCGACAACGGGCAAAACTCTTCAAAGAGGGGCTCAGAGATATTCAAATATATGGGGTGTGGAAGGAAGCCAAGAAAAATAGTATTATAAACTCAAAGGGAGCTTGAGGGATTTTATATCCATAATAACAACACATTCTAAACTTGGCTTGTTTATAGTAATGGTGGCAATGTTTTCATCAAAGGGTCTCACATTAAGGATGATAGTGCTATCATCATGCTTGATAGCAGCATAATTGACATTGTTGTTGTTCCCTAAACTGAAGGATTTTCCTTTTTCATGCTCTTACAAGGTAGTTTTGAATATGGTATGATCAACATTGGTTTTTCCTTGTGAATCTCCTACTGATATAGTTCCATTTTCAATGAGGTCTTGAATGATATTCATGAGTTTCCAACATCTAGCTATTTTGTTTCCTTTTCCATGGTGGTATTCACAGTATTTGTCTTCTTTCCACTGATTAGGTTTGATCAATGAGGGCTCATAGTTTTTGGTGTTTGGTAGTGTGATGGAATTAGACTGCAAAATTTGTTTGAGGACTGATTTGAAGGTTCACCCAAGGGGGTGTATGTTCTCTTAGGATAGGGAGGGCCTCTTCGTTGTTGATTATTTTGGACTACGTTTAGCGTTTGGTTTTGAACTTGTGTTTGGGAGTTTGGTGCATTGGATGTATTTGATGAGGAAGGACCTTTAAGTTGAATGGTTAGACATTTGGTTATCAATTTGGCATCAACAACTCCATCATATGTGACATTTTTGTTTCGGGACCAATATTTTCTCTTGTCATTGTTGGGTTTTGGATTTTCTTTTTTACCTTGACTAGCCCTTTTGCGATAAGACCTTTCTCGATAAGGACACCTTTCTCAAGAATCTCCTCAAAGGTTGTGCAATATTGGATTTGAATTCGACTCATCAATATACCGTTAAGGTTTTCCACAAACATGGTGACCAATTACTTTTCAGGAATGTGACAAGGGAGCTTTCTAACCAATCCTCTCCATCTCTAGTAAAACAAGGTAAGTGATTCCCTTTCTTATTGTTTGGTTGTGCTCAATGTTGCAAGGGTGACATCGTTTTTAATGTTAAATGAAAAGTGATTGATGAATTTATCATCTAGTTCACCCCATGTTCTAATTCCTAGAGGGAGATGCACAACCCAATCTAAGGTTGGCCTTGTGAGGCTTCGAGGGAATAGTCTCATCAAATAGGTAGAGTCATATGAGACTTCCATACATGATGTGTTGAATTCTTGAATGTGTTCTATTGGATCCCCTATCCCCTTATACTTATGAAAAGGTGGTGTTGTGAAATGAGGGGGAATGGGTGGCATGTAAAAATTTCTTCCAAATGGAAAGGGGCACAATTCCTCCATGGAATAGGTCTTCTTGTTGGTTCCCAATTGTATATTTTTCATCTATTGTTGGAGGGCATGTACTTTTTGTATCAATGTTTCAGCAAGAGATGGTATTTCATTGTTTTGTTTTGGTTTCATGATGTTGGTATTAAGGTCATATGTTGGATTTGAATTAGGATTGATGGTTTGTGATATGGGACCTTGGTTTCCATATTGATGTGTGTTGTTTTGGTTTGGTATGAAATTGGCATTTAGGTTTGTTCCAAAGGTAATGTTTGCATGTGGTATGGTGTTTTGGAATTGAGGTGTTGACCCTTGATTTGTGCCTTGGTTTTGAAAATTTGATCCTTGATGAGCATTTTGAAATGGAGGTGTAGGTCCTTGATTGATGTTTTGAAATGATGGAGTAGGTCCTTGATTGATGTTTTGACATGAAGGTGTAGGCCCTTGATTGGTGTTTTTATTTGGGATCCTTCATGAGACAATGTGAAATTTTCTATATTTATTTGGTGGGTGTTGACTTGATGGAGGTGTGCTTTGAAATGGGAATAAGGATCCTTGATTTGTTTTGGGAAGTGTGGGTATAAGACCTTGGTTTGAATTTTGGAACAAAGGTGTGGAACCTTGTGACATAGAACCTTGATTTATGTTTTGAAGTGGGGGTATAGGACCTTGGTTTGCATTTTGGAGAAAAGGTGTAGGACCTTGTGACATAGAACCTTGATTTTTGTTTTGAAGTGGGTGTATAGGACCTTGGTTTGCATTTTGGAACAAAGGTGTGGGACCTTGTGACATAGAACCTTGAGTTGTGTTTTGGAAAAGGGGATTTGTAAAGGTATTACCCATGGAATTTGAGGAACTTCCAAGTGTGAAACTTTGTCCTTGTGTAGTAGTATGGGTTACCTTGTTTCCAAGTGTTGAGATGATGGGGGTGTGTGTGGTAGTGGTAGCCATGTGTGTAGTTATCCCAAGGGGTATGTTTGACATTTTTTGTGATGGGGGCATGCCAACTGCAAATGGATTTTTGGTTTCTTCTTCTACAATGGTTGATACATCAAATCCTTGAGGTAATTTGGAACCCTTTTTAGCTAGACCATAGAATAATCTATTTGGGTTAGCACTAACAAGTTGATCAACTATGCTTAAAACTCTTGGGTCTTGATAAGCTCTTTCAATTTCTTCAGGAGTCAATCTCTTGTTGAATTCTTCTAGGCTTAGGTTTTCCCATGTGTCATTTTGTTCTCTTTGTGGTGTCTCTCTTTGAGGTGTGGAATGATTTAATTTATCCCAAGGGTAGTGTCATGAAAGGGTCACTTTAAAAATCCATGTCCTTTCTTTTAGTTTGTGACCTTGTTTCAACCATGTGAGACTTTTGCAAGTTGAAAGATAATGCAAGGTGGTGATGAAACTATGTTTTTGGATTTTTCTTGGATTTTTGAAGAGGATGCAAGGTAATTATGCAAGGATGATAATGACCACAGGATGAAGCTAATGAATGTTAAATAATGCTAAAGGTTTATTAATGGTCAAGGATGATGATAAGGTGACTAAATGATGCTAGTGCAACTAAGGTTAAGATGAAAGTAAGCTATGTTTTTTTGTATTTTTTGGGTATAAGGATGCAAGGATAATGAGACTAATGGATGCAAAAGGATATGAAAGGTTGACTAATTTATAATGATATGATGCTAAGGATAAGGTAAAAATAAACTAATTTTTTGTACTTTTGGGATAAAGGTGCAAAGTCAAATCTAGATTATAGATCAAATTTTGGAAAGATGATAAAATTTATGATCAAGGGGATGTAATATGGATCTAAATGAGGTAAAGTTAATGTAAAGGAATCCTAAAATTTCAAACAAAGGATGGGAATCAAGCTAATGTGAACCCAAGGTAACAATTCCAAGTGTCATTGACCTTTGTGGTAATCAAGAGGATAATTTTGACAAGGTTGACTCAAGGCTAGGACACAAGCTTAAGACTCAAATTTGATAAAGGTGACAAAGGTTGATAATATGAGGGATTAAGTTCAATGACAAATAGAATATGCAACCAAGGATTTTCTAAAAGCTTAATGGTCTTCCAAAGTCTAAAATTTTAAAATGGGGATGCAACCTAAGGTTTAATATCGATTATGCAAGGTAATGATGCAACCTACAATATGAGGTAACCCTAAATGGAAATGTTGAGATGATTAGTAAAGGCTTACAAGTCTCTAGTTTAGTAGTCAAAGGTCACTATAAAATGAGTTGATCAGATTTTGGACAGAAAATTTTGAAAGTTTCTAGTTATCAAAAAATTGTGGCACTATTTTTTT
The DNA here is from genome assembly GCA_007258455.2 of Sequoia sempervirens. Classification (NCBI taxonomy): domain Eukaryota; kingdom Viridiplantae; phylum Streptophyta; class Pinopsida; order Cupressales; family Cupressaceae; genus Sequoia; species Sequoia sempervirens. The sequence goes on from VDFB02075321.1 coordinate 120,379,379, forward strand.
GCAAATGTGTCATTTCAAATTGTGGGTTTCTAGATCTCAATTGTGGTTTAGGTTAACAATTGTGGCTCTATTTTCTGCAAGTGCGGTTTGAGATGATAGTTGCAGTTTTCCAATTATCAGATGTAATGAAAAATATTAGTTGCAGCCTGTTTTTGATAGTTGTAGTTCACAAAATGTTGGTTTTGACAGTTTGATGGTTTCTAACCTAGTTTTTCAATGAATTTTTTACTATTTTTGATGAAATTTGATTGGAAAACACAGAATATAGTATCTCAAGCACTTGTTTTTGGTCTAGTTTCAGATGTGAAAATGTTTGAAAAGTAAAACAAACATAGACAACAATACACAAGGCCTATGGTTGGCAAGGAAACCACTAATTGATATCCCCACTTGTATTTCTCCAACCACTTGAACAAGGTGGACAACTAGAGACTTGGTGGCACTAGCTCCCCTCCATGGAACTCACTTCTCAGGCTCACCAAGTCTCATTCCCCCAAGTAGGAATTCATGTCTCTACACATGCTCAGTGAAGACGTGGGGTGCCTTTAGAGGTCCAACCTCTTGCGATCAATGAGCCTATAAAAGGGTTTTTGGCAACTAACACAAATTTTCTCTTACTAAGGGAATTTGTTTAGACTGACCATACATGCGGCGAGATCAGCTCAAGAATATGGTGAGTCAAGAGGCCTCCCAATCCTTTACACAAAAAGGAATTTCACATAGCTCACGGGGCTACTGAGGGTGGCACTTGTCGGTATAGCACATCTGCACCTGTTGCTAACTAACTTTCGTCAAGAAGCACATTTATTTATAGTGGCTTGGAAGAGCTTGGCCTTAGCTTTATTACCACTTGGGTCATTACCACCTTTTGAAACATGATGGAAGGCCCTCTAATAAAAGGTAAACAACAACAAGGAAGTACACTTATTTCTGATCATCCCAGATCACATGAAGCACGAAGAGAGACCATATTTCATGCATTTGCCTCACAATCACATGAGGTTCATTTTAAGCATCAAATCCAAATATGTGGTGTGATTATACAAATTCCAAAGAGGCACTTTTGATCACTCAAGATTGTCATATGACGTGAGGAGAGCATATACACTTTCTAAGATAGTTGCAAATCACCAAACACAAAAGACACTTGTTGATTTTAACCTGTGCTTATTATTTGAAGACACTTGTAAATTGTAAACCAATGATGTTTTATGCATGTTCATTTCAATTCCCATGAGTGAAATATGCAGGTTGTTGTTCTTTTTAAACCTTATGAGTGAAAAATGAAAAATATTTGTATCCTTATGATCCTAATGCAAGTTGTTGGAAAAAAAACAAAAGGAAAGTTGCTTAAAACTGAAATAAAAGAGCTTTATTTTTTTGTTTCTAAAGAAACAATTTCTAGGAGCTCCAATCCAAAGCCACGTGCTAAAAATAGAAAGTTGGCAACCAAAAACCTTACCCTACTCAGAAAACCTAAAAAAAAGACTAAAAACAAACAAAAAACTAGAAATTTTATACTAGACAGGAAGATGCGTCGTTTTGGGCCTTAGATGTGTCACTATGTTGCGTCACACTAGAAAAATTGTGTCACGATTTTGAATTCATTTTTTTCCACCTACCATTGCCTTCCATAAATGTGTCATTCTTTTCATCAAATGTGTCATTTCCTGTCAAATCCATCGTTGTTTTGAGAAAATGCATCGTTTCGTATTGTAAACCTGCAAAAACATAAAGAAAGCCATATAAAATCTTACAAAATTTTGTCTTCATGTTAGGTTCACCAATGTAAGATGGGGGAAAACACTCTAGCCTAGATAAAGTGACTACCACAACACCTCTAAGCTAAAAACCTCATCTAAAACAAGAGAATACAAGCAAAGAGGGAAATCAAAATGAAAACAAAAAAAATAAAGCACTCCCCATTATAGTTGATTCCTTCTCTTGTCTCTCCTATTTCTTCTTTTGTCAATATTTCCCTTAGATTTTTTGTCGAAGTTGTGCAAATACCTACAAATAGTAAGCAAGAAAGTTGGATATAATGGTTGTTAAGTCCAAAATGAAGGAGGAAGGTAGCTTTTATAGACAACCATTCGAATGGATGGATGAGATTAATCTTCTAGAAAGATGCTAAGATCAATGGTGGAGGATTGATGCAGCAAAAAGAGGTGGGCTATTAATGGCTATGATGCCAACGGCTATGATAGAGACAGATATGACATAGATTAATGAGCAAGTGGGAAGAAATGGAATGAATTAAAATTTGACAAATAATTAATTCATGAGACAGGAATATTTGACCAAGTGGAGAATAAATAATTCATTTGAATTATTTATTTGAGAAAAAGAGGAAATGGACAAGTGGAGATTCAATTAAAATAATTTGCATAATTATTGTAATTAAATGAGAGGAAATGTGAAAAGAGGCATTAAATAATTAAATTGATTTAATTATTTAATACAAGAGACACATGGAGGACAATTAAATAATTTTGAAAATTATTTAATAAATGGAAGAATTAAAAGACAGAGTGAATAGTTAAATAATTAACAATAATTATTTAAACATAGACAAAAGGTGATAAGCAGAATAATTAAATAAATAATAATTCATTTAATTATTGGAGAAGGGGGATATTAGCAACGCAATTAATTTATTTAATTGATCAGGATAGAATAGAGATTAGAAAGTGAATTAATTAAATAATTAAAAATTATTTAATTAATAGAGGAATATGATCAAGGATAATCAAATAATTAAAATTATTTAATTATTGGAGGACAACGACAAAGAAAAATGATACTCGCAGACTTAGGATATTTTTTAGTGTCTACAAAAACCACATCCAAACACATAAGAACACCAAATTTACATGGAAAACCCAAGAAGGGAAAAACCACAGTGAGGATTAGCTCACTAACATATGAATTGTAACACCAAATACAATAAAGCTCACTGCCTAGAAAGATAAAGAAATGCTCACTGCCAAAGGACTCACTATCCAAAAGAAAGAAGAATAGAAGAAGGGGTGGCTTGATACCAATTTGAAATACTAACAATGCATCTCTCATATGCCAAAGGTACAGTTCCACTAAATCACAAATAACTCATCAAAAAAACTAAAATGTAGACACCTTTTGATCACTACATTAGGGAGTCATAGACACTAAGGCTCGCACTCACATCACCAAACTTGATCACTTTTGCATCTTTCACATCTCACACTCTGCTCTTAATCCATAGAACAATTCTCCTTGAATTTATACTCTTCGTGACCTAAAATAATCTCAATTAGGTCAGCCTTAAGGAAATGTATACACCTCAATAGTGTAACACCAAATAGGTCAACACCAAACACTTCCACAATATAAATAATTCAATCCAAACCATGCCAATACTTAACTGGGACCCAAATCTACACCAACACGCTTCTCAACACTTCCTCAAAGAACAATTATCCTCTACAATTAGCGCTAGCAGGTTGAGTCATCCAAACCTACACTAACAATAACAAGAGACTCCAAACACAACTCTCAAGGTTCGAAAACATCTCACAAACCAAACATAAACATTCCACAATATTCATACAACATCTTAGAATATTCCACATCATTAGAATATTTGCCACAACTATTGCAACCATTTGAAATTCAAGAACGCCTTTATTCTATGCAACCATATATATTGGCACAAACATCCAACACACCAAAAAACTTTGTGGAACAACTCAACAGCTAAAAATTCAAGGAAAGGTAGATACAAATATTATAAGCACATTCCTAGATCCACAACACCATAAATTTCACTACAACGAAATACAGAGCAATCTCATTTCTCCCAAACACCTTTTTTCACCAGATAGACATAGTATCAAACACATCTTCCACTGCAGTATAATCTAGAACCTAAAAACATGGATATGACACATATGAACACCTCTGATCATCACTTCCAATATATATGAGTATATCTTCAATCATGAAGAAATGTACAGAAAAACAATCAACACCACTCTATCACACTAAAATATCTTTTATTCAAATTTTCTCAAAAGCACTTGGAAAGCAAGTGAACCAACTTCATCAACAACATTACTAACATCTTTGCAACACATCTACAACATGTAAAAAATTCCAACTACAACAATCTCCCTAAACACAAGTCAAGCAAACAACCTCTACAACTATACTGAAGTAGGACATCAATGACAACACCAACATGTGTTGACATTAATGCTAGCCATTCCAACATTCTCTTTATACAAGGGGTTTATATCAATGACAACACCCAAGAAACTCACAAACAACTAAAGCTTCCAACATCTCAAAAGTTTGAACATCACTTCTTTCCGTAAATCCAATGCGTACACCCAAAATGTTGGCTCTTTGACTTCCTCTTTGGGAAAAATTTATTCTTTCTCTATTATTGTTGTAGGAAGTTTCTTTATTTTCTCCAACTGACGATACATCAATTCATAGTATTTTGAGAAAGCAATATAATCCTCAATCATTTTACCAATTTCTTCCTTCAAAATTAAGAAATTGTTATACATTTCAACTGCCATTATAATTGCCCTATTTTCAATGGCAGAAATACTATTAATCCATGCATGTGTGGTATGAGTCCACATCTTCATTTGCTCCATTTTATTAACATCCTCCTTTGAGATAAAAAAAATGGAGCTGCAACCTTTCCAGGGATGCTCTGAATAGGAGTCACCAATTGTTGGATGAAGGCTATTAATTTAGAAAATTTTTCCTTCAACTCCTTCTTTGTGTCCTAATCCTTATCCATTCTCTTCAGGATATTAGATACTCACCCTTGGAATTCAGTTATCTCTTGGGCTCTATTGGTGCGGCCAATGTTAATTGAAGAAACATTGTAGTCCTTGAGAAAATTATGGTTGCATATTTATCCACTGTGGGTGTTACTACATGAAGAATTCTCAAACACGGGGCATCCTTGGTCACTTGTGACCTTACTTTCACCTTATATTTCTCCTTAGGTTACCCAATGTAGACCAAAATTGTCTCAAGGATAGCCTCTAGGGTCTCAATCATAGGCCCTTTATCTTTCAATTGTTGTTGCAGCCAATCAAGAGCTATTGTCTACTTTGTGGAGGAAGGAATTTCTCCAGACTCTTCTATCGTTGTAGCCTTTTTTGTTTGTTGATCCTTCTACACCTATTCTACTTTCTCCTTCACACCTAATGTATTTTCTTCTCTTGTTATTTTCTCCTCATGAGACTTTATTTTCTTTACCTCTACAAATTCTTTGGATCACTTCTCCTCATGTTGAGGAGCAACAAAAGTCTCCTCCATTGTAGGCATATCCTCCATGCCCTCCCGCTCTTGATTTTTTATCTCCTCCAACAAAAATTAAATGCTCTCCATGGAGAGCAGTTCTAGAACATCTTGGGTGGAAGGATGAGGAGAAGCAAATGAAACTTGGTTTATTATAGCTCTATTTGCAAGAAATTGCAAGATGTTTGTAAGTTGCTTAGGAAGGTTAGCTAGATGTGACATGAAATATTCTAGTAGGCTAACAGAAGTGGAGGAAGAAGTGGAAGGGATGGCAAGTAGTAGGGTAGAAAGGGAAGAGGAAGAAGGGTATGAAGTGGTAGATACAAAAGGTGAAGATTCTACCAAAATGGTAGAGGTGGAAGGAGTGGAAGAGGTGAGATGTATTGAGATTTCAATGGTTGGAGGAGATGAAAGGATGGGAGAAGGAATGGGAGTGGAGGAAGATGGTGGAGATGGTGGAACTAATATCAAAGGTTGTGAAGGAGACTTTAGAGGAGGAGAGGGTGGACATGTTGTGATTGAGGAGAAGGGGGATTTGTGAGTGGAGGAGGAGAGGGTGAAGAAGACTCCTCTGGGTTGGTTTCCATGGCCATAATGCCTACCTTCTTCATTCTCTTAGCAGAGGACTTTTTGGCTTCTCTATATTTTCTCTTATATACCCTTGGTTTTTCAGTAAGACATCTTTCATCTGCATCCTTCCTTCCTTTTCCCCTTTTCTTTGGCGAGGTGTTAACCTCTTTGCTCATGTAGAACTTGCTCCTGAAGTCTCACCATCTCCCATCCTATCAATGTCACTTGGAAAATCCTTCTCCTATTCCTTCTCTTCATATATTAATTCAATATTTTGTGCAATGAGGAGGCTTACCTAAGCATCAACCCACCTCCTTGTTCTCCTCAGGACCAGGCAAGTGATGACATCTAAATTTGTTTCTTCTTCTTCAATCCAATTTAATAAAGGAAGTGGCTATGCAAAGACCTTGTTATATACATCCTCATCTAGGAGCCTCTCATCTTCTTGTAGCTAATTAGGAACCTTGAAGAGATGCAAGTGCGGATGTATTCCAATATCATCCTCATGTAACCTCTCTTCTAGACTTCATAATCATTAGAAAAAAATTCCAAAAATTCCTCAATGTGTAGCTGATGTGCATACTATTTTCCCACTTAATTTTTCATCTTATTGAGATAATAAAAATTACCCCTTCGACTATGAAAGTAAAACCCAAAAATATGAATTTCAACATCTGAGAGCTCAACCAAGGGCATCAAGGGATGCAAGTACATTCCCCTTCCTAATGTCATGGGATATGGGACCCCTGCTCTATCGGTGTGAAGTGCACAGTTTCCTGGTTAATTCTAGTAGCACGATCCTATTTGTGGGATATTTGGGAAACCTATAAGGCACCTCTGAGAAGCCTTCTACCCTAAAATATGTAAATTTTGGGAATCAGATGAACCAATACCTAAACCATTTTTTTGTGCATGTTTTGCACACATGCCCCACCGCAGGTAGGGACCCCCTCTTTTTCACTTTGGGTGGCTCGTTCCTGCTCCTGTTGGGTCATTTTTTCTCTCACCTCACTTTGTGTGCATCTGTTCTAGAGTCCAAATGGGTCACATGCCTTAGAATGATCAAATTCCCCTTGACCAGATTCACCCACCTAATTTTCACTAAGTCTTTTTCTTTCGCGAAAAATGCCTATGTGGGTTTCCCTTCGCCCATTTCCCTGACGTCCTCCAAGCCTTGCAAACCCACAACTGCAAGTCGCCTCATGTAGGTCGCCACTCATGTTTTGTTGTTGAGTAGCGACTGACACCCAACTTCCACCCACATGGTGGGATCCACACTTAGTTTCCATCTGAGCCTTGACCAGGCATCCAAATGAGCGTGGGTTCCCACATCTCATCTAAACTAGGTCTATCGTACCAAGAAATCAATGCACACCATCAGTGGAAATTGGCCTATAAACGTTGCGCCATACCCTTCATTTTACTTGAGGCATTTGAATCGAGAGAGAAACAAAGTCCCCCCCTTCCTTTTTCTATTTTTTTCCTTGTTCTTGCTGACTAGGTCCATACTCGCTTGCTTCACTTTTTCCTTCATTTTTTGACTTTGGGGACAAGTTGCCTATGGATTTGGGATGTTTTTGTGATGCCTAAGTGAATTTCCAAGGTTTCGTTGAGTTCTAGTAAGTTGTGGAAACTTCCTTGCAGGTCGCCATCCCTTCGTTGCCATCCACGGGAACTTCCTTGTGGATCGTCGTCCCTTCGTTGTCGTCCATGGGAATTTCCTTGTGGGTCATCGTCCATGGGAACTTCCTTGCGGGTTTTCGTCCCTCCATTTCCATTCACGGGAATTCCTTTGTGGGCCACTGTGTGTGGGTCACCGTGTGCTCATTGTCATTTTTAAAAGGGCGGCAGACCCTCCAACTTCCCCTTCCAAATCTTCGCATTTCCAAAAAGGGTGCAAAATTCAAGTTTCCATCATCTTGGGACCATCAAATGAATGTCTTCACATGCCTAAAGGCATTTAAATCAAATTTTCCATGTTTTTAGACATTGTAGAAATTTCACTACGGGTTTCCATGTGTGGGTCACTATGTGCTCATTGTCATTTTCAAAAGGGTAGCAGACCCTCTGACTCCCGCATTCCAAATTTCTACATTTTTCAAAATGAGTGAAATCTTAAGGAAATATTCCTTGGAACTCTTTCTCCACCTTTTCTCACGTGCTAAAATTGAAAAATCTCAAATTTACTAAGTTTTGTGAAGTTATGGGAATTTCCTTGCGAGCCGCCATCCCTCTGTCACCATTCGCGGGAACTTCCTTGCAGGCCACCGTCCCTCCATCTCCATCTACAGGAACTTCCTTATGGGTCACCATCCCTCCCTCTTCATCTCTGGGATATTCCTTGCAGGTCATCCTCCCTCTTTCGCCGTCTACGGGAACTTCCTTGCAGGTCATCGTCCCTCCATCGTTGTATACAAGAACTTCCTTGTGGGTCAATGTCCCTCCCTTTCCATCCACGAGAACTTCCTTGTGGGTCATCATCCCTTCGTTTCCTTCCATGGGAACTTCCTTACGGGCCACCATCCCTCCATTGTCGCTCGTCATCCGTCGTTCACCCGCTATCTGTTGTTTGTCATCTATCGTCTGCTCGTCATCCGTCGTTCACCTGTCGCCTGTTGTCCACCCGCCATCTGCCTGTCGCCCACCATCCGCCTACCATCTTCCCGTTGCCCACCATCCACCATCCATTGTCTACCATCTGCCTATCACCCACTGTCCACCATTTGTCATCCACCTTCCGCCCTATGGCGCCCGTACCTCTGAACCCGCTATGTTTGTGGACCAAATGAGCTCCAAATATGAATATTATAATCTTTTAATGATGCATGGATGGATCTAACAATGAGTTTGCACGATTTTAATAACATTTTCCTTGATTTTCATATGAAAGCACTTACTGCACTTCGTGTATGCAAGATTTATCAAACCTACCGTGGGTCCATCGAGGAGGCCAATTGAGAAAGTTGAACAAGGGAAAAGCACATTGCTCCTATCACCATTCATTTTATGCTCACCTCTCCTCCTAGCACCCATCAAAAAAGTTGGCATTAGAAGGAGTCCTCTATCAAGGAACTCAGTGAAAAAACTACAAAGGGTGGCCTTGAAGGTGGCTTGAGGAGCTACTTTATCTTTTTCCCAAAAAAATCATGATTTGTTAGGGGCTATCTCACAGAATCTAGAGCAGCATGTCTGCTTTTCAGTAACACAAATTTGGAAGAAGATTCATTTGATTGGCTGATAGAATGTTGCGAATACATCAAACAAAGGGAAACCTTTAGCAATTTTAGCTATAGCAAGGATGGCAGCCACTAAAAGACAAAATTGCTACAGTGCCAGGGTCACTAGAAGACAAAATAGGGAAGAGGACAAAATAGCCTATTTTAAATTGAGAAATATTGGGGGTAGGTGAAACCCTAACTTGTATTGAATCTAAGCCACACATTTTGTTCATTATGCATGCATGGTTCCACTTCCATGTTAGAATTAATTGCTAGTTTCTTGAATTGCTATGATAATGGTGTTATGGTATTTGATGAAATTTCAACCCATAATTTTGGCACTTGTTGATGGCAAGCTATTGTGCAAAGTTAGCTTGGGCTTCCTTATTTCATTGTTGCGACTTAGTTCAATTGTATGTCCATGAAGTGCATGTACAATCTGAAAATCAACAGACCTTAGGAGATTGCACTCGTTTTGTGTAGTTGTAGGTTTCTCTTGGTCAAGGAAAACCTAGTTTAGGAAGTTTGTCTACTGTAGCAGCCTCCATTATTATTTCTCATTCATAGCTTAAATTTAGATCAGCTTTCTCAACCCTTTATCTTTTGCTATTTATTTTAACTCCTTGTTAGAGTAGGATTCCAAGCATCACAACAATGCTAAATCTGATGAATATGGTGAGTTTCAGCTTGTTGTTTTGAGTGGGCAGCCACTGTTCATTCACTTCCAACACTTTGAAACTCCATTTGCAAACCCAAATTCCCATGCTTTGTGAACCATAAAGGTCGACCCTTTGTTACCAGCAAAAAAACATCAACCAACTAAGATATTCCAAGCATTGTCATGACCCAACATCCAAAACCTTGTGGTAGTGATTTGTAACTCATTTGCAAATTTCTACCTTTCAAGAGAGGTAGTGCACTTGTGTGTTGCCTATGTTGAGAAGGTGCAAAAACACCCATCAACAGAACTGGTGCTAGAAGAAGGGCATGGCTAAGCTTGAGGTTACAAAGCTGAAAACTGGAAGTTGAAAAGAACCTTCAAGTAAAAATCTGATACAGGAAGATCTCTTTATATGCTGGAAGTTAAAATCATAAATTTTGAAGACAAACAAGAGTTGAGCTGAGATGGAAAAACATTTGTAAATCAACATTACTCAACTACATGCAGATTTAAATAGGATATTGAGGAGACCATTGCAACAATTTGCATTGGCAGACAAGTGTAGAATCCATTGCACTCATAGGCATAATGAATTGGGATGCCTAACATTCTTGGGAAGAATTGAAAGAGTCTTGCAAGGAGAAATTCCCTTTTGGGAAATATACCAACCCTTGGCTCTTGTAGACCCAGAAGAGGAATTTGCTAACATGGCATCCAAGGCATTCAAAGAGCCAATCCAAGAGCACTTGAGCAACAAGGATGGATTAAGATTGGAGGAAGTGTTGATGTATAGTTGGTGCAAATTCCACAATACCCTACATTCAGAATTTACTTGTCCATCATGTGCAGACATCATCACTCAAGTCAAGGGTTGTTTAGGCAAGTTGGAGCAGCCAACTCACAATGAAAATGAGACATCCCATGAGGCAGGAGAGTTGTCAACATCTGGAGGATAGAATATTGAAGTTGGACCAAAAAAATTGACACAAGTGTCGGGATAGAAAATATAGATGATGAAGGTCAAGAGGAAGGAGTTGATTTCCTTAGTGCAGCAAGGAGCCTAGATAAAATTTTAGTTAGAGAGGAATCTGAAGGTCTTTCCTCCATAGACAAAGGGTAGCCTTTCGTTCAAGAGGAGGAACCATTGGAAGTTGAAGATGAATTGACAAATTTTGTAGCATATGTTGGGGCAGCCATTGTCAATGTTGAGAATCAAAAAGAAGAAGAGGTTGAAAGCCCTGGGACAATAGAAAATTATGATGAGAGTATAAGTGAAATTAGATTTGAAGACCTCTCCTTTGTAAATGACAATGATTAAGAATCTGAAAATGAAGAATTGGGGGAGTGGGAACAACCACAAGTCACGGATGTTTACCACCAAACTTCCTTCCCAACTGATGATGAAGACCCAATGGTGGAAAGATACAATGAGCTTGTGTCAAGACTCATTAGGGACTGGTTTGAGCTAAGATACCAAATGGAATTGGAATTTTTGTTGCTACGAGGTTGGTGTAGGTTCCATGACTTGCCACATTCAGAATTCACATGTCAACTATGCCAAGAGGCAATCGAGCAAGTTAAAGAACAAGTGGGACATCCAAGTGCACTACTTCTTGCAGTTCCCTCAAGAGCTAAAGCAAAGGACCAAGAACCTCAACCAAGTTATAACTCAACTGAAGGAAACCCTCATGGGGATGTTGGGATAGTGACAGAAGAGGAACAACATAGTCTCAAACTTTTAAACAATGAAGAGGAGCAAATGGGACTATTGTCCATCAGATATCATGCGTCTTCCTCTCTTGTAGAGCATTTGTATGCAATGGATGATTGGCTTTATGGAGGACTTTTGGAGGTGGACCACTTGTCATACATCGATCCCCTTGATGGGCCAGTGTCCCTTGCTAGTTTCTTCCCACTTAGAATTGTGCCACAAAGATATAGTGACATTGAATAAGAGAACATTACAGAAGATGGTGGTGAGTAAAACATACTACCTGAACCTTCAAATGGTGAAACATTAGAATCTCTGGATTGGGAGAGGAACTCTTCCATCTATAGCGATAGTGAACAAGAGGAAACGAGTGAAAATCATGGTGAGATACATGAGATTCAAAGAGAAGAATACAAAGGTGGGGGTGTTTTGGTGGCTGCCATCAAGTATGACATACCTAGCCAACTACAAGATGTAGCTAGGAGTCATTCCACCTTGACCATTGTTGATCCTCCTACACCCTTCTAGAGTTGTAATAGGATAGATTCATCCATTTCATGTTTCTGTGACATGGAACATCATAAAATAGAGGTCAACACTAGGGAAAGGAGATGGGACAACATGTTACCTTTTCAAGACAGCAGTCAAGTAGACACCGAGACTGCAAAGCATCAATGAGAGGAAGTATATCTCCTTGAGGACCAGTTGAGGGAGGTTTTGGACCCTACTAGAAGCTTGGAAGAGGTGTTGCCTCATTTTGCAAGCCACATCGAAGCCTGAGATCAGGTACAAGGTTCCTTGCATTTGAAAAAATTTCTTTACAATGTGTACTACCTGATCAATTCAATTGTGATCTGCAGATTTGTAATGCTAGAAAGATGTTACACAATCCCGTGCCACCACCCGAGGTTGTCAACATGACAACCAATGATGTAGCTCTTGCACTCAACTATCGCATGTTGCAGTATATCCAGGTTCTATCTTTCCTTACTCTTGTGAATACTTACAGCTATATTTATCATTTTGATTATGGGAACGAGGGGAGACAGACGTGTTTATGGATCAACCATGGGTTTAATGAATTACCTCAATTGTTTATTTTTCCTGAATATGTGATTGAATTTGAATGTTACAATAATAAACTTCTTTTTTTTTAGTATAAAGATAAATATGCATGGCTTAGAACTATAATGATTTCCCTACTACTTGTGCATGCATTACGAAATCCAATGGGCGTGAATGCCGATTTTCCTTTCCTGAACCTCATTCTTTGTAAATATCTTTGTACATAGCTCATTTTTTAGTAGTATAGGGTTCGTGTATATACCTCACTTTCCTTCTTTCCTTAGGTTAGTTGGTTTGTCATAGTTCAATTTGCTTTAGGGTAGTTTCCTTGTTGTTTGCTTTTGTTTTCCCTCTTTGGTTAGTTTAGGTTTTTTCTTTCTACTTGCTTTCTGTTTTCTCTCGCTTTGCTACTTTGCTTGGGGTCCCTTCACCTTCTGCTGGGCATGTTTGCATGCACAACAACCATCATTTTATTTCCTGGGACTATTCTATGTATTTCTTTGATAAACTTTAATCAATTTTTTAGAGTGGACGGTGAGGGTCTTCTGTTAGTGTCAAGTGATCTGGATGTTTGATTCGAAGGGGATAAGTCATTGGTTGGTTTAATTCTGATGTATTATAAAATCTCATATCTCTTACATATCTTAAAAATCCAACAGTCGTTGTAGATCCGTTGTGAAGTCAAGTTAAGTGAAAAATCTAAAATTTTGCTTCAACACCACTGTGGTTCTTAGCCCTAAGCGCAAGATTCATTGCTTGTGGGTTGAAATAAAAAAATTGAGGGGAGAAAATCAAAAGAAAAAAAAACACCAAAAATCAAAAGAAAAAGAAAACACCGAAAATCAAAAGTAAAAGAAAGAAAAATAAAACACTGAAAATCAAAAGAAAGAAATTTAGCTTTTCAAGGGGATCTGAGCAACTCTACCGGGGCTATGGATGCCTGGTTGGTAGTAGAGGAATGTTTGAGAGAATCACAGTGACAACCTCATCGGGGCTATGGATGCCTAACTAGAAGTGAGGCAATGTCTCAGATGCTTTTGGAGTTAGAATCAATCACGTAGCTTAACTTGACGGAGCTTAGGTTCTTGCAACGGCTTAAGGATGGGAATTAACACAACTGCACACACTTGGATTTTCAGCATACTAAAGTTTGGGTCAACTAGTGGTTTTGATCCTTTGGTTGAGCATCTGGTTTGTTTTCCCTAGCATGAAGATCAAAACCAGAGATTTTGGGTTTGTGATTCTAATTTGTCATCAAAATTCTCTGGAGCATTTCCCTAATGAGTCAACATTTTTTGTGCATGTTTTGCACACATGCCCCACCATAGGCAGGGACTCCCTCTTTTTTGCTTTGGGTGGCTCATTCCTACTTCTATTGGGTCATTTTTTCTCTTACCTCACTTTCGTGCCCCTATTCTAGAGTCCAAATGGGTCACATGCCTTAGAATGATCAAATTCCCCTTGACCAAATTCACCCACCTAATTTTCACTAAGTATTTTTCTTTCACGGAGATGCCCCTATGGGTTTCCCTTTGTCCATTGCCCTGACATCCTCTAAGCCTCATAGACCCGCAACTATAGGTCACCTCATATGGTTTGTCGATCATGTTTCACCGCTGAGTAGCAACTAATGCCCAACTTCCACCCACATGGCAGGACCCACACTTAGTTTCCATTTGAGCCTTGACCAGGCATCCAAACAAGCGTGGGTTCCTGCATCTCACCTAACTTGGGTCTGTCGTACCAAGAAATCAATGCATGCCATTAGTGGAAATTGGCCTGTAAACACTGCTCCCTACCCTTCATTTTATTTGAGGCATTCGAATCGAGAGAGAAACAAAGTCCCCCCTTCCTTTTTCTACTTTTGCCTTGTTCCTACTGACTTGGTCCCTGCTCACTTGCTTCGCTTTTTCCTTCATTTTTTGACTTTGGGGACAATTTTCCTATGGATTTGGGATGTTTTTGTGATGCCTAAATGAATTGCCAAGGTTTCATTGAGTTCCAAGAAGTTATGGAAATTTCCTTGCGAGTTGTCATCCCTCCATCGCCGTCTACGACAACTTCCTTGCAGGTCGTCATCCCTTTGTCACCGTTCATAGGAATTTCCTTGCAGGTTGTCATCCCTCTGTCACCATCCATAAGAACTTCCTTATGGGTCGCTATCCCTCCATCGTCATCTATGGGAATTCCTTTGTGGGCCGCTGTGTGCGGGTCATCGTGTTCTCATAGCCATTTGCAAAAGGGAGGCGAACCCTTCGGCTTCCCCCTTCCAATTCTCCACATTTCCAAAAAGGGTGAAAAATTCAAGTTTTCATTATCTAGGGACCATCAAATGAATGTATCTACATGCATAAATTGGTTTGCATCAAATTTTCCATGTGTTTAGACATTGCGGGCCGCCGTGTGCAGGTCACCGTGTGCTCATTGTTGTTTTCAAAAGGGCGGCAGACCCTCCAACTCCCACATTCCACATTTCCACATTTTTCAAAATGAGTCAAATCGTAAGGAAATATATCTTGGCAATCTTTCTCCCCCTTTTCCCACATGCTAAAATTGAAAAATCTCAAATTTACTAAGTTTTGTGAAGTTGCGGAATTTCCTTGCGGGTCGTCATCCCTCCATCATCGTCTATGGGAACTTCCTTGTAGGCCACTATCCCTCTGTTGCCATCCATGGGAACTTCCTTGCAGGCCGCCATCCCTTCGTCACCGTTTGTGGAAATTTCCTTACGGGCCACCGTCCCTCCATCGCCATCCATGGGAACTTCCTTGCGGATCACCATCCCTTTGGCGTCGTTTGTGATAACTTCCTTGCAGGTCATCGTCCCTCTATCGTTGTCTACAAGAACTTCCTTGCGGGTTTTCATACCTTCATTGCCATCCGTGGGAACTTCCTTACGGGCCATTTTCCCTTTGTTGTTGTCCACCATCCGCCTGTCGTCCGCCATTCACCCGATGTCTGTCATCTGCCATCTGTCGTCTGCCCATCGCCCACCGTCTATCATCTTCCATTTGTCATCTTCCCATCATTTTCCCATCGCCTGTTGTCCACCATCTATTGTCCGTCGTCCGCCGTCCACCCATCACCCACCGTCTGATGTCTTTCATCTGCTTTCCACCCTATGGCCCCCGCACCCCTGAACCCGCATTTATGTTTGTAGTCTAAATGAGCTCCAAATATGAATATTATGATCTTTTAATGATGCATAGATGGATCTAACAATGAGTTTGTAGGATTTGACTAACATTTTCCTTGATTTTTGTATGAAAGCACTTACTGCACTTCGTGTATGCAAGATTTATAAAACCTATTGTGGGTTCATCGGGGAGGCCAATTGAGAAATCTGAACAAGGGAAAAGCGCATTGCTCCTGTCACCATTCATTTTATGCTTACCTCCTCTCCTAGCACCCATTAACAGAGTTGGCATTAGAAGGAGGCCTATGTCAAGGAACTCAGTGAAAAAACTACAAAGAGTGGCCTTGAAGGTGGCTGGAGGAGCTGCTTTATCTTTTTCCCAAAACAATCATGATTTGTCAAGGGTTGTCCCACAGAATTTGGAGCAACATGTTTGCTTTTTAGTAACACAAATTTGCAAGAAGATTCATTTGATTGGTTGAAAGAATGTTCCAAACACATCGAACAAAGGGCAACCTTTAGCAATTTTAGCTACAGCAGGGATGGCAGCCACTAAAAGACAAAACTACTATAGTGACAGGGTCACTAGAAGACAAAATAGGATACAAGACAAAATAGGGAAGAGGACAAAATAGCCTACTTTAAATTGAGAAATATTGGGGGTAGGTGAAACCCTAACTTGTATTTAATCTAAGCCACACATTGTGAATTAATCCTAGCCATTCATTTGGGCTTTGGAAAACTATAAATAGGGGCTTTCCCCTCATTTGTAAATGGTTGGAGAATTCGTGTAAAGGGCATTCTGCAGCAATAGAGAGAAGCATTGCATAATTTTATTGATGTTTCTTTTGATTTTGTTCATTATGCATGCATGGTTCCACTTCCATGTTAGATTTAATTGTTAGTTTCTTGAATGGTTGTGATAATGGTGTTTGTTGTTATGGTATTTGATGAACTTTTATCCCATACTTTTGGCACTTGTTGATGACAATTTGTTGTGCAAATTTAGCCTAAGCTACCTTATTTCATTGTTGCAACTTAGTTCAATTGTATTTCCATTAAGTGCATGTACAATCTAAAAATCAGCAGACCTTAGGAGATTGCATTGGTTTTGTGTAGTTGTAGGTTTCTCTTGGTCAAGCAAAACCTAGTTTAGGAAGTTTTTCTACTATATCAGCCTTCATTGTAACTCGTTTGCAGATTTCTACCTTTCAAGAGAGGTAGTGCACTTGTGTGTTTCCTGTTTTGAGAAGGTGCAAAAACACCCATCAACACGTTTAACCAACTTCATGGTTGAGAAAGATAGCATTGCCCCAATATCTCCTTGTAACACTCAGAAAATTTGCATGGTGAACACATCATTGACCCTCTTGTAATGGTTCTTGGAATTTTGGTATTGCAATTGTGGGAAGCAATCAAAAATGATATACTCATAAGGGCCCATTCACATTTCCCTTGCAAGTGAGGCCTTGGTATTTGAAATTTGTGGCTAGAAAATAGACCACATAAGAAGTCATGTAGAAGGTAGAGGATTTCTTCACTATTGAGAACTAATCATGAATATTATCACTGATAATATTAGCCCAATCAAACTTGGTTTTCCCTCTCAAAATTTCTTTAATATAGTAAAACATCCACTCCTTGAAAGTAGATGTGAAAGGTAGCCCCTTGATTCTGCTGAGGAGTGTGACCAAGTCCTTAACTTCATTAAAATCACTTTTGTACAAGTTCTTATGTAGGTTGACCACACTTTCTTTGGGCTTCTTCATCCAATGATTGTTGATGAGTTGAAGATATCCACCAAGATCAATAGGGTAGACCTTGACCGCATATTCATGGCTAGAGACAGCCATTTTAGAGAAAGATGGGATTCCAAATATTATCACAGTGGAGGGAGGTGAAAAATCAACAAGAACCCTTCCCTCGACAATAATAATCCTCCTAGAATCCTTTTGATAGTACTCCCTTGACCCCATTAGTAGTTATGGGCATACCAAAGAAGGTAGAATCCTACTATTTGGGAAATTCCACTTTGACTAATTTTTGAGGCTCAGCCCATCTTTGAAGCTCTGGAAATCCTTTCCTTGAACTCCTCTATGTCTATATGCCCCAGGTTGGTGTCACAAACATTATATCCCATGTGGTAGCAATCTTCGAAGTCATCTCGACACCATAGAATTTGTACTTCATCTTAGACACTCTATCTATTTTTCCATAAAATTAGCAAGAGATAAAACATAATTAGATTTATGGAAAAGTTAAACTTAATCATTTCTCCCACAATTTATGCATATATATTCCTAAAATATGAAAATATTACATCCAAAACATATTATATATGCATAGCATCCTTCAAAATTGAGAGAAAATACCAAAATCAAGAAATTTCAATTATTTGTGGGTTTTGACCATTTGCAGGATGGAACTACTATGGTTCAGGCAATTGTCAAGGCCATTGTGGGAAACCAACCTTGGAAACCTACAATTAGATTTTTCGTAATGATTTTTTTGTAAAGGATGGATTTGTGGAGATTGAAGAATGGGATGATTGGAAGGCCTTTTTACTTTTAAGTTCAAGGCTTTGGAAGTGCTACCATGGAAATTTGCAATAATGTTTTTGTAGGCAATGCTTTGCAAAAATCTAGAAAATGCAGGGTTTTAAGTCTACAAGTTTGAATATGCCGCAAAAATCAGGGAGCTATGGGGATACAAAGCTTGCAGAAACAAGGCCTTTGCTTGACTTGGAGTTGTGGTGCCAAGAAACAAGATTCCCACATGGGAATCCCCACAAGGGGTTCTTCATGGGTTTTAAGAAATGTGAGGAAGAGTAGTCATAATGCTTCGAAGGTTTGATAAAGTTGGCTCAAAAGATCCAGGAATCTACAAGGGGAATCCCTGCATAGATTAACTTGAAAAACCTTAAAGTTTTTAAACTTTCTTTGAAAAGCCACATAATGCAAATCATGCTCTAAAAGCATAAATTCATGGAAGAAAATTGGTATACTAACCTTAATATTTAGCAAAATGGTGTTGAAGGACATAGAATCCCCTCAGATAGACTGGGAAAAGTAATCATCGATCTCAAATGCTCCATTGCTCAAACACTCTCTCAATAACTTTGTGCGCCAAAGGTGCAAAATGAAACCATGGAGTGTTATTTATACCCTCCACACTCCTTGGCTTAGTGATAGCACATCATGCATCATTAGGGTAGAAATTTGAGGCCTACAAAGATGGAAGCTTTGCGGGGAGGGAAAGTTGCCAAAACTTTGTGAGAAAACCCACCTTGGAGGCCCACAACGATATTTTTGCATACCATCTCTTTGTGGAACTTTGAGCTATTGTGGAACCGGAAGGCTTGTAGACCATCACAAGTTGTGAGACTTTGATAATTGTAGGGATTAGGGGCAAGGGAAGCCAAAAGGGTCCTCTCCACAACAATGGATCCCCGCAACATGGAGATCCTTGTAGAGTGGAAATTTCCACAACAAAAATTTAGCCAATAAAGGACCCAAAATTTCAAGATCAACCCAAGCAAAGGAAAAAAGGCGAGGCAAAAGACAAAACCAAACTAAAGCGAGAAAAAATAGAAAAGGGGGGGTCCTCATTCTCAATGGAGCATGTGTACAAGACACAACATTGAGCACCCCTTTTAGCATGGCCACCGAGCACAACTCAACTTACTTGACAATAAATCCATGTGTTTCATGAGTGTCTAACATAATGCAGCTTGCTAGACTTGTGGAACCCATCATATTACATGGACACCTTGCATAACATAGCTTGCTAGCTAGTAGATCCATGTGGCTCATGAGTGATTTTACATCCTTGTGAGAGCATTCTTTTATTTTGATAGTACATTCGTTGGATTGTGTTTGGTATTTGAGACAATTTAAGACAAAGGTCTCTTTTCCTTACCAACTCGAATCCTTTTTAGCACTAACCTTGTGTTTTTTTGTGTGTCTTTTGTGTGTCTTCTTCATTTTTGCACTATGTTTGTATCATTTTTGTGTTCATTTTGTTGTCATCTATATGTCATGTTATATCATGTGTTTTCGTTGTGTATACTTTTTGTTTTCATCATGTATGTTTTTTGATTTCTTATTGCATTTCATACATGTGTTTTCTTTCCATGGGATCATGAATCCTAGGGGCTTGCACACTCCCTTAGATTCGTTGTCATCCTATCTCTCTAACATTTGGACAATTGGACACCTCTTGACATAATTTTCTACTTTAGTGTGATTTTGAGAGTAAGTTCATACATTCATTAAAGTAAGGGCTAAATGTAGTGTCATAAATTGTCACCCATGACAATTTCACACTATTTTTTCTCCTCTTTAAGTTATTGGACTTAATTGAACACCTAATGTCTCAAATTCTACATCTTGTGGCCCATTTTAAAATTCACCGATAAATTGCAAGTGGAAAACCTAAGCATTCATTAAATATTTTACCCTTGGCTTTTCAAATCTTAAAAAAGTGGGTCTAGACAAGGGTTCCCTTAGTGCCCTTTTCCTTTTGATTTGACCCCAAATTTTTATATGTTAGAGGTGGCATTCCATTTAATACTTTGCTCTTGACACTTTATACTTTGAAAAATAGGGTTAGAACATAGGCGCCCTAGGTGACTTAGTCCTCCTATTTTACCTCAAAATTTGAGTATGTTGATGTCAACATTTTATTATTTTAATTTCAAAATATCCAATGTCGGCTATAGGGATCTAATTTTTGGGAAATTAGAGTAATTGCATATAAATACCTAGTTATTGCATCATTTGAAAACTAAGTGGAAATAACTAGATAATTTATGATCAAGAAATTACCAAACAAGTCAAGAGCATTCAAGAGCATATTTATTACAGCAATTCGACATCAAAGTATCATGTCAAAGTGTTGTGAGTTTTTTCATGTTTATATTTTTATTGTTTGTGAGATCTAACCCTTATAGGTCTTCAAAGCAAATCAAGCCAAATGGCAACCAAGCCTTGAGGAGATGTGCATGAATTCAGTCATTCAAGGAATCCATTGAAGGGTGGTGAGTTGCAATCCATTATTGATTCATCATTCATTTTTATCATTTATCCCTATCCCTCAAAAGGATAGGTGTATTATCATTGATATTGCGATTGTGGAAGTGGAAACACTAATGTAGGTTTTGACTAAGGAAAGACCCTAAATGGTACAACCCTTCCTCTCTCATAGAATGTGTAGGTTTCAGATTTGGAGAGGATTGGGAGAAGTTTGAAGATAAATTATTCATTTTTGTAATCAAACCATACATCTTGACAACTCATGAAAACTTAGTTACAGAAATATTCGATGGTGATTTGACAGTGTGACAAGTGGGAAATAGAAGCTCTAATCTGGCTCTCGAGGACTATGAAAAATAGATCTAAATTTGTTCAACAAGGATAGTGGCACTCTGGATGACTTAATCCTCCATTTTTGGCCTCAAATTTGAACCACAAGTGCACAGTGTCCTGCTCAATCCATTTATGTAGTCTAAATTTTCCCATGACTTTCCAAATATGTTGTTTTTGTATTAGAATAGTTATTTGCATCATTATCCTATTTGAATCATTGCATTTCAATCGGACTAAAAACATTCTAAATTTGGGTAAGGACAAGTTGAATCACCTTTCAAGTTGTAATTCAGTCCTACTTCTTATCCAAATCCATCAAATCCTCGCTACCTCAAATCCTACATGAAATGTTTAGGAAAAGTGCCTAAACCCTAGAGTCAAATTCTAGGGTTTCACTTTTTCTATGTTTCATATAGTATTATAAGGAGCATTCCAAGTGAAATGAAGGAAATGTGGATACTCTAGGATTTGACTCTATGTCTTAGGCACCCTTCCTTATTTCTTGTAGTATGTGGGTTTGTGGTAGCAAGGGTTTGATAAATTTGGACAAGGTATAAGACTGACTTGCAACCTAAAAGGTGAGTCAACTTACCCTTGACCAAATTTAGAATGAAATTGGAAATGAAATGACTAGGTTAATAATGCAATTTACTATTTTGATGCAAATATAGTAGACACAAAAAGTCACAGATAAATTCAAACTACAGAAATGGACTGAGTCGGACACTCTACACCTATGACATGAATTTGGATCATATTTTTGAGGACCTATTTTCCTTGGGGGACTATGTCCTAGTAGAGGGATTCTGGATCTAATTTCACAGTCCTCTAATGCTAGATCTATGCCTTTTGTCTCCACTTGTTGTACGATCGAATCATTGTCAGATATTGTTGTAACTGAGTTAAATGTTTTGTTGTCAAGGTGTAGGGTTTGATTGCAATAATGGATAATTGATCTTCAAGCTTCTCGCAATATTCTTTAGATCTAAAATATTCGCATTCAAATGGAGAAGAAAGGTTCTTCCATTTAGGGGCCTGCCTTAGTCAAACCCTTGTTAGTTTTTCCACTTCCACAATGGCAATGTCAATGATAAGGATAAAGCTCAATGACAAAGGAATAATGAATCAACAATGGATTGCAACTCACCACCCAAAAATGGCTTCCTTGAAGGACTGAAGTCACACAAGATCTCTTCAAGGCTTGATTTTCTTGAAGACCTACACAAACATGTATGAAATGTAGCAAGACAATATACACAAACATACACAATGTCAACACAAAATACAAAGGGTATGAATACTCATGAACTAGCAAGTTGTGTTATGATAGGATCCACACCTAAAGGCATTCATGACTCACAAGCTAACAAAGTCTAATATTTGCTAGGTGAATACAAACAAAAGGCACCATGGGCTAGTGAAGTCCAATATTCACTAGGTGAGCTCCCAAGACAAAGTAGAAAAATGAGAAACACACAAGGACTAGTGAAGTCTGATATTCACTAGGTGTCTACCCATACCAAACATACCGAGAATTATACTCCTTAATAATTTTGATAAGGTGCTACAAAATTTTATGCTAACAAATCACTAAGTTGAGCGCATGAGAACAAAGTGAAGCAAAGATGCCAATGTCAACACATCACTAAGTTCAATGCACATGAACAAAGTGAATAAAAAATGCCAATGTATTCCCACACCTTAAATTAATTGCTAAAAACCATGTTGTGAGCAATTTATTTAAGGTAGAAAAATGATAAATGTCATATCATAAGGTCATGAGAGCTTATTTGGAATTCCCTATGCCAATGATATGTTTCCAAATGAAGCTACCTCATGATAAAGGGTTTCCCCCAATGTAATGCAACAAACAACACAAAAGATGGGCACATAAGGGATATATGGATCCGAGGTCAATATACATCTTTGCTACCATAGTGTAAATGAGCTCGGAACTAACATCATTCCATAAATACTCATGGAACAACGAAAAAATGGAAGAATGACACATAGAGAGAAAACAAATTTTTGGGTCAACATGAAAGATACCTAAATGTCTACATGCCTTGCATCATCCCCAAAAGGAAAACATAAGATAAAAACAAAAGACAATGTTCACAGCATAGAGAATAATGGAGATACAAATAGAAGAATGCCACGATTGATTTTTTTCCCTTGTATCCTTACACCAACAAAGAAACAAGGGTGGTCCAAAGGAAACTCACAAACATAAATACATGCCAAGTAGCACAACATGGGGGATCACATCACATGCAAGCAAGCACAAATAACACATAAAGCAAATACAAAGGAGTAATGCACATGCGATCATATCTAAATCAAATCGTTCACATCCTAATATTGCTCATCACATATGAAATATAGACAACTAGCCAAAGGGACTACAACAAGTGTCATACTAGGAGAATCACTCTCATCAGGAGGATCATCATGGTTTCCCCCATCTAAGTCCATATACTTTGAAAATAATAAAGATAGTTCTTTATGCACTTGTTCATCAATTTTAATATCTTGATTTTCATCATCGAAGTTTATCATAGTGGGAGGTTTTATGATAATGTCAGTTGTATGTTCTTGTTTTATTCAATTTTTTGTTTGAGTCATGTATGGTTCATTTCATGTTTGGGCGAAAGTTGTAATTCATCTTGATTTTTTTTCATAGGTGTTTGATCATTAGGTAATGTTTTATTCTTTTCTTCCAATTGATGAGTAATATCATGACATCTACGCCTACACTCTTTATTATTATTGTTTCTTCTTGTTCGGTTTTCAAGTTGTGAAGGGGTAAGAGCAGGTTTCTCGACCATCAGTCTCTTTTCTTCCCTTGGGGGAGGAACTGAAGGAACCACTGGGGTTTGGGATGCCACTTTCTCCTTAGGTTATGCACTTATTTTTCTTTTCATGGCACAAAGGTAATGTTTTGATTGTCTCTTGGTCTCTTGTATGATATATGTGGAGAAATCTAGCATAAATTTCTTGTGAACTTGGAAGAGTGTTTGCTTCAAGCATGGGTTCATCCACAACTTGTGGGGTGGGGGGAACAACCATAGCCTTATCATTCTCAAGAATATTGCTAAGAGATAATTATTTTATGTGATTTACCTTAAATTTTTGATATGACCTGAAAAATAAATATTCACAAGGTGTAATTGGTTCCATGGGTTGAGGCCAAAAATAGTCTAAGGAAACATTTCCACAAAAAGACAAAGGATTAAACCCACTATAATAGACTATGTAAATTTTATTTTCAAAAGGGAACTTTATGCACTTGTGGATAACTGATAGGACAAAATTTAGGGAGTGTAGCCATGGATATCCTAGGTTCACATAAAAAATTTCTGATGTCGGGAAGATAGAGAATGATGCAACTAATTGTTTTGATCCAACTTTAAGAGGAAGGGTGATCAAACTATCGTAGGGTGAGAAAAACCATCATGATTTTTTAACCTTGCTTTCGATTGTCCATAAGAGTCTTGATAAAGCTCATGCACATACAAGAATTCCTCAAGGATCAAATTTTATATGCACACAAGATCAATGAGTATTTCTTGTGTAGGATTTTCATTAATACATCTGGTGATCTAGAGAGGACCATCGAGTACATGTATAGATGCATCAATATCTATGAAAGCTATGTCATGTAATAAATTGGTTTGGACCTTACAAGGTTGAACATCTATTAAAGCAACCATGTTGTCTATACCATCCTCATCATCATTCATATCATCATTCTTATCATCACAAGCTTGAACAAAATT
Organism: Sequoia sempervirens; assembly: GCA_007258455.2. Classification (NCBI taxonomy): domain Eukaryota; kingdom Viridiplantae; phylum Streptophyta; class Pinopsida; order Cupressales; family Cupressaceae; genus Sequoia; species Sequoia sempervirens. The sequence continues at coordinate 120,404,189 of VDFB02075321.1, forward strand.
GGATGTATGGTTTGGCATTGGATTCATGAAAATTTATAAATTTTGATTTGGTAAGGCAATGGATTTGTTTCCTTTGCTATTAGCATCATCCAATTGGATGTGATTAGAATTGATAAGGTCTTGAACTTGACGTTTAAGATGCATATATTGTTTCGTATCATGTCCATGTTCACGATGATATTGACAAAAGGATTTTGGGTTGAAGTTTGGAGATAATGGTTTTCTTGTATCTGTAGGTCTAATCGATGGTAGTTGGATTAAGTTCTTTCTCAAAATTTGTAACATGATTGAGTAAAGTGAATCAAGAAATTGGGTAAATTATCTATCTCTTGACCTAAATTGATAGGGAGTTGAACTTATGGTTGTGACTTGTGGTTCAATGTAGTTAGTTGTTTGAGGTGTGTTTATCTTGATAAAGTTCTTATTTTTATTTTTGAATGGTTGATAATTGTTGTGAGGTGCAGATTTAGATTTCTCAGTAGGAGTTGATGAAGATGCTTCTTTAAACTGACTAATCACATTTTGATATTCATGAAGAGCCATACACAAGTGTGTAAAGGATGAATATCTCTTCAATAAGTTTGTATCCCTAATTTCAAGTTGCAAATTCTCAATGAACACTCCTTGAACATTAGGATCAGTATTCATAAGTATAGAGATTCATATTTTCCTATGAAGTATATCACTTTTTCATGTTTTCCTTGTTTGCACCTCACTAAATCAGTTAATGTAATTTGTGGACCTATATTTTCTTAGAAATGTTGTAGGAATGCATCAACAAGTTCATTGAATGAATGAATCAAGTTATTTGGCAATGAGAAAAACCATTCCAAGGCCATGTCTTTCAAAGACGTAGGAAAGAGTTTGGCTAGGAGCTTATCTTCAAAGATGAAGTCACTACACAATGTCGTATAAGCCGATATGTGACTATTAGGTTCTCCCTTATCATTGTACTACTCAAATTGTGGTATTTCAGTGTTTAGCGGCATGGTTGTTTTCAAAATTTCAAGTGACGAAGGGATCCTTTTGACATATTGCAATGGTTTTCTATATTGATATTGGTTCAATGTGGATATTTTTTGTTGAAGTGAGGTTAAATTTTGAAAAATATGGTTGATGATCGAATCATTGCTTGACATGTTTTGCGAATGTGGTGAATATGATGAGATTGTGTAAGTGCTTGGTGGACTACTATGTTGCAAGCTTATAAGAGGTGATGAATATTGAGGTGTCGCATGTGAGGTCATGAAACTATAAGGGTGCCCACTTGAAAGCCCTAAGCTTGGAATTATGCCATTTTTTGGTTGTATCGTTGAAGCTACATTTGGTAATGTGTATGTAGGAATAGAGGGTATAGTTGTGGGGAGAGGGATTTGACTTCCTCCTTGGATTTGAGTGAATCCCAAAGCTTGAGTGCAACCAGCCATCATAGGAATATTGGCATCCACTATATGGGCTAGGCTACACAAAACATCTAATCCTTGGGCATCATTGATTAGTTTCCTTAAGTTGTCTACAATAGGCACTATTTTTCCCGCTAAGGATTCAATGCTTAAGTAGTCTTGGAATCCTTCTAATTTTATCTAATTGTTTCAGTTTATCCTTGGGAACATGGGAAACAACAGTCTCAACATCCATAAAGGTGCTTGTTTGTGAAGTGGTCATTGGTATGGTAGGATTAGGGATAGAGTCCAAAATGGGCATGGTATTGGAAATACCTTGCATGAAAGAGTTGGAAGACTTAGGATCCATAGTGGATGTAACAACATTGTGGGATGCCATAAGTCTACAACTACATCTCATCGAAGTATTGGAAATAGGAAACCGGGTCATGAAGATCATACGAGTTTCAAAACACTAGATGTGCCCACTATGAACACTAAATTACCAAATAGTCAGAATAACACTTAGGAGAAAAAATCGGAAAGCAAACGTAGAAAAAAAAAAACACACAAAACACAAAAACAAAGGTTTGACATAAATCTAAGCCAAAAATAGTTAGACTAAGTCGCCCAGGGAAACTATGTCCTACATAGATTGGTACATATTTCAAATTTTGGTTGTTTGTTATACTGTTTAAGGATCTCAAATCTATGTGTAGATAGGTTTGGCAGTAAATTATTTTCCAGAATTCACCCAATTTATGATTATGTAACTCAAAATGCAAGTGTGCAACAATTTTCAAAATTTTCAAGCAATAAAAGACAATTTTAAATGCAATTTCCAGATCTAAGATGCAATAATTGACTGATCCTAATATGCCTAAATCTGAAAATGATGATATTGATGCCTTTTTAAAATAAAATAATGCATTTTTTCACTTTTTGAGCTATATGCAAGATGCCTAAATGAATGTAATGACCAATTTTAGATTTTTTTCAGATTTAAATGACCTAATGCAGATTTTGAAATGTAATTTGAATGTAAATGAGACCTAAGATAACTGAAATTATCCTTATTGCAACCTATAATGCAATATTGTATGCAATTTTTTAATTTTTTGTGCTTTTTATGATGCACAAATGAATGCCTAAATGAACAATACAAAATAATGCAATGTTAAACCTAGATCTAGGATGAATTGCTTTAGATTTCAGAAGATTTAAAATGTTAACATGTCAAGTTCACCAAAATGAAATGAAGGAAATGTGGATACTCTAGGATTTGACTCTAGGGTTTAGGAACCTTTCCTTATTTCATGTAGTATGTGGGTTTGTGGTAGCGGGGGTTTCATAAATTTGGACAAGGTATAAGATTGAATTGCAACCTAAAAGGTGAGTCAACTTGTCCTTGACCAAATTTAAATTAAAATTTAGAAATAAAATGCAATGAAATAACTAGGCTAATTATGCAATTTACTATTCTAATGCAAATACAATAGACATTGAAAGTCACAGACAAATTCAGACTGCAGAAATGGACTAATCTAGATACTATGCACATATAACATGAATTTGGAGCAGATTTTTGAGGACCTAGTCACCCTGGATGACTTTATCCTAGTAGAGGGATTTCAGATCCGATTTCATAGTCCTCTAAAGACATATCTAAGCCTTTTGTTTCCACTTGTCACATTGTCAAATCACTGTCTGATATTGTTGTAACTAAGTTTTTGTTTGTTGTCAAGGTGTAGGGTTTGATTGTAATAATGGATAATTGACCTTCAAGCTTCTCCCAATCTTCTTTAGATTTGAAATCTTCACATTCAAAGAGAGAAGAAAGGTTGTGCCATTTAGGGGCTTGCCTTAGTCATACCCTGTGTTAGTATTTCCACTTCCACAATGGAAATTTCAATGATAAAGATAAAGCTAAATGATAAAGGAATGATGAATCAATAATGGACTACAACTCAGCACCCAAAAATGGCTTCCTTGAAGGACTGAAGTCATACAAGATCTCCTTAAAGCTTGATTTTTGTTGGCTTGATTTTCTTGAATACCTACAAGAGTTAGATCTCACAAACAATATGAACAAACTCACATACACTTTGACATGATGTTTGGATCTTAAATTGTTGCAATAAATCTTTTAATGATTGATCTTGACTTTCTTGATAATGCTCTTGAAAATGCTTGATCATTAATTGCTCAATTCTCCTTGTTAGCTTTCAAATAGTGAAATGACTAGGTATTTATATACAATTATTCTAATTTCCTAAAAATTAAATTTCAACAGTTGACTTTGGACTTTTGAAATTAAAATAATAAAATGCCACCTTCAACATATTTAATTTTGGAGGAAAAATAGGGGCTTAGTCACCCTAGGTGACTAGGTCCCAACCCTATTTTATGGGACTTAAGGTGTCAAGGGAAAAATCTCAAATAAACGCTTTGGTATTGCACTTGAAATTTGTCAACAAATGATAAAATAGGCCATGGAATGCACAATTTAGGAAACTAGGTGTACAATTAGGTCCATGCACTTAGGGGGAGAAAAACATAGCATGAAATTGTCATGGGTGACAATTTACAATGCTACACCAAGTTGTCACATGTTCATCCTCTATAAAAAAAATAGAAAAATATTGTTTCATATTACACATTGCAATATTAGCTAAATCCACCAATCACTCCAAATGGGTTCATATCACCTTGATATGGAACTAGATGCTTGATTCCTTCCTCAATCTCCTTATCAACTATCCACTATCTTCCACATCCTTATCCTTACCCATCTCCATCCATAAAAACAAAAAAACAAAATCCAAAAAAATAGTAAAGAGAAATAAGTTGTTCAATGATGAAAAACTGACAAACAAACACCTGGGGAAAATACCATGATGAAAAATTGGTAAAAAAGTGTCATGTGTAAATCCCTCATGTATTTTCTCTCTACACTTGGGGGCAAGTTTCTCCTAGCTACGTATCCATCGCCTCTTCCATCTCACTTCCTTATCCTACCCATCATACTAGCCATACATGCTTTGGGAACCTCTTGGCATATATTCCCCCATTACACACTTTTTCATCCCTCTATCCTCCTATCCTTTCATCCATCCTTCCTCCCCTCCAATCCATTTAATCATTCCACAAACCTTCATATTCCTTATCCATCCATCATCCTTTTGTTCATCTATATTTCTTATCCAATCATCATCCTATCATCCATTTATCTCCCTTATCCTTCCATCGCCTACCTTCCATCTTCACATAAGCATCCTAGTGCCTCATCATACATGACATATCTAGAGTGGGTAATCTTATTCCTTTGTGACATAGTCCTTAAAGATCTCATGCATGCCCTCCACCCATCCAATAATACCATTCCCCATCCCATACCTTTATTTCTTCATCCATAATCCTTATCACCCTATCCATCATCCCCCAATCCCTTGTCATTGGTATCTAGCTATAAGATGCAATGTCATTAGCATCCCTTGTACATAATGTATTTATTTTAAATAGTGTCATTATCATCCATCATCATCTAGGTCCATCATTGTTTATATGGGTTTAGAGGTCCCATCCTTATGTTCGTTTGTCATCAAGAACTCCCCACAAGACAATACTTCAACATGATCCAATAGTCCCTTTAGGTTTCACGCACCTTGGTTGCTTTAAGCCTACTAAATCCTACCCATCCATATTTTTCATTTGCAAGATATATCGTTCCTCAAATCAAGCAACATCTATCCATATCATATTTTGGAAAAAATTAATTAAGGTGCATGTCACTTTATGGTTACTTTTAGCTTCTTATTTTAGCTACTCAATGTCATCATGATCCTTCATATCATGGTATGCTTTGATTGGTTAAACGAGGGGCAAGTTCTTGACTTTTGTGTGTTGTGTTGTCCCACATTGTACTCACCAAGGTCCATTGAACCTTGTACTACGTTGGAGCATTCCTTATGTTTGTTTTTTTTAGCATCATGTCCACCAAGGCCCTTTGCGACCTTACAAGCTGTTGGTTTAACCTTCTTTTTTGTTGAGTCAATTTCATGAATATGATACGAGGTCACCCTAGTTCCTCATACCTTGGTGCATAGTATCTCATGTTATATCAAATTAAGTGTTCACTAATTGTAGTTTAATTTATTGCATTCAAAATCCCCCCATCCTTTCATATCTATATTCTTATCCCCCACTCATCCTTCACATCTATCTTCCTAGTCCTTAATCATTGACTCCATGTGCACTTAAATTGTCACCCATATTTCTTCTTCTACTTTCCCATGTTTTATTGGTCCTACTCTTGCATCTAATGTAGCATGGCATGACACCCACATCCATAAACCATCATATGCATCTCACTCATCCTATCATTTCATTATCCATCAGGTTCATTTTAGGCTAATATATATTTGTTAGTCTAAGCATATTTTCACCCATCCTATCATTTTATTATCCATCAGGTTCCATTTTAGGTTAATATAGATTTGTTAGTCTAAGCATCTATTCATCCATCATATCATTTCCTTATCCATTAGTTTCATTTTAGGTTAATATAGATTTTTTAGTCTAAGCATCTTTTAATCTAGTAATGCAATCTAGCACAAATCATCCAATCACATTCTTGGCCTTGTTCATAGCCTTGTTAAAAGCCTTGATCCAAATCCAATCATCATTGGGATGTATCCTTCCCAATCCTTGTGTTATTTTGAGATATATTGTTCCCACATCAATAACACTTCATCCATCATCAATCAATCTTGGCTTTTTAGCTTGACCAAGGCAGCATCATGTTTGTCTTTAAATCATTTGGTGTGTGCTTTCTTGCTTGCTTTCCTTTGTGCTTTATCATTTCATCCATTCCTTCTCTTGCATCCATCATCTATGCATCATTTCATCACCTATCCCTTCCCTCCTATCCATCATCTTGCATGCCCTTCCCCTTTATACCATACATCATCTCATCCATTTCGAGAGCACACTCGTGTTCTCTCAAACCTTCATGTCCTCTTTAGAGGGCATCCTCACCCTCATCATCTTTCCTCCTAGTCACTCCTTTGAATGATATTCCCTAATCTAACAATTTTCTTCCAAGTGCCATGTTTTAATCTTGTTTGAAATTATTTTATTTCATAACATCACATCAAAGAGGGGAAAAATGTAGACAGCTAAAATTGACACATCATCACTACTCAACGATTTCCTCTACAATTGATTGAATACAACCTTATTATTCAATTAATTATCTCATTTTCATCCCCTTATTAATTAAATAATATTTTATTATTTAATTAATAAAATCACTATTAATCACTATTCACCCACACCCATTTCATAGCCTAAATCATTAAATCACCTTCCTCCTATAGTCCACCTTAGGTAAATAAATCCAATATTTATATACTTAAGTCCCCCATCTTTTTCCCAAATATTAAATAAATATTTTATTTAATTAAAATCCATATTTTCCTCCACTTTTTATTAAGTGGACTAATCCACCTATCCCCTTAATCCCCTACTTACACAACCTAATCCTAATCAACCCCCCTCAAATCATGTACATCCCCACGTGTACAAAGGCATGGTCTTTTGTGCACAAGGCATTGGGCATTTGTACATGTGACATGGCTTAGTACCATGTCACGTGGGTCAAAGGACTTGTCCATACCTCTTGGGTACTCCAAAGTACCCTTTCCGTCTCATTTATTCAACCTTTCCAATGGGAATCTCCACCCTTGATTATCCAATCAATCCCTTTCCCTCCACCTTGGCCAATCAACACATGTCACTTGTCATCGATGCAGTGGCGGAAGCAATACCTTTTTCCAATAGCTTCTCTAAATGCACACATCAACTTCACTATTCCTTCCAACAAGAAACTTGATCACCCAACTCAACTCACACAACCAGACATGTTTGAAGGACTTGGGGATGTTGTGTACACTCTCAAAATGTCAAAACAAGACCAAATAACCTGACTTTACACTCAAAAACTCCCATTCTCTCATCACTCTTACACAAGCCCATGCAACCTTGCAACATTGCCAAATAGGACAGTCAAAATAAAAACTTATTAAAGGCATTAACCAGACAATGAAATCAGGTTTTAGACTTCTAACAAGATCCCCCACAAGTTCCCAAAAGCACAGGATCAAACACCCAAAACAAATGTATCAAAAGATTGATTTACAAGCCATAAACAAGGCTTAACTAGGCATGTACAAGGAAGCTTTCAACTTGTCAAGGCACACCCCAACACCCCTAATGCCTTTAAAAGACTCCAACAGGTTCCCCAAGACCCCTTTCACATATTTCATTCATTCTATTTCTTTAAAATACTCAGAAATCAAAAGAAAAGCTTACAAATGATCATTTTCTGGACTGTTTCAAGGTAAAACCAGACCTAGGGCATCACATAACTTTTGCAAAACTCCATTTTTCAATATGAAACAAATTTCAGAATGTAAAGGAGTCCTAAATCTACCAATCCACCAGTTTTTAGATTTTTCCCACGGTGGAAATGGGAATTACATCCATTTTGGTGACCAAACCCTTGTTTTGCAAGTTTTCAGACCCACTTTCACTAAAATTAATGTAACTTACTCAATTCTTAATGAAAACGAGCCAAATCACCACCAAAATAAAGTAGACTCTTCCCTCTTTCAAACCATTACAATTTGGAGTCCGTACAATTATGTACTAGGCCGTACCAAGCACGGGATCAGGAAAAAATGCTGTAAAAAATAGAAAAAACAAAGTTTTCTTCTTATTAAATGCTTCAAAACTTCAAAACTGCCAACAACAGCCCAACCTCGACCCAAGGGAGGCTTCTTAAACTTGTTTCCCATCATTTACAACTGCCCTCAACTGATTTTTGAAGGAGGGAACCATTAGTTAATGAAATTACATCATTAATGCTGATTTTACGCCAAATTTCCTTATGACAACTTTGCATTTTGAAGCAACTTTTAATCCTAAAGACCTAAGACCTTAAAAACCATTCAAATGGCTTGGAATTAGCCTTATTACATTATTAAGACCCCAAACCTTGCACAATTACATAAAAATTCACATTTTTGCCTTCAAAGGCTACAAAAGCAACTTTTAGTGCAAGATTGCATTGTTGCATATTTTGACTCAAAACTCAAAAACTCACCCTAGATCTTGCTCAATGGTCTTGATTGACCTTATTAATGACTAAAAGACTCAAAAATACTAATTCTAACCTCCTAACAACAAATTTTCATTAAATGAGCGAAAATGGAGGATGAGGTGTAGGTGCTCTTGCACCATACACCCCCCCTAGAAAAGACTCATGCCTCATGAGTTGTGTTTGATAGCACTGTCTCCAAGCTTCAAACAAGGTCCACTGATCCACAAATCCACTCCATTGGTTCATGTAAACTGGAACTGCAAACAGCCCTGCACTTCTAGCATTTTGGAATGCATTGATACATGCATTTTCCCTCTTCTCTGTCCTCAGACCTGCAAACAGTCTTTTATCTTTTCCCTGACCAAGATTGAATTGTTTACTATGTTTTTCACCTGCATACAAACAAGGATTAGTAACTCTATGATCTTTGTTGTTTCCTTTGTCACCTTCATGCGTGCAACTATCTTTTTGTCCCTGTTTTCCTTGTCTTTCACTCACTGCCTCATCAAGTTGTTTTGCCACTGTCAAATCAGACTTATGTACTGTACTTCCTGCAAAATTTGTTTGTTTCTCAGACCTGGTCTTAACTATAGGGCATTCAATGGCTCCTACTAACACACTTTCATGCAAACTCACTGTCAACACTTCTTTTACCCCTACATCAAACCTTATATCTGCATTTTCAGTCTTAAAACAGGGAACAACATCAGAAAATTGGTTCTCCTTCATTACATTTATAGGTTCCTTCTTGCCACACATTATGACCTTTGCTTTACCTTTAGCATCTTCTACAAGAGGAGTTAACACAAAAGAATGACCATCTTGAACTATGGTGTAAGTATTTTCCCTACCATCATACAATGCCCTCTTGTCATATTGCCAAGGTCTGCCTAATAAGAGATGACAACAGTCCATTGGAAGAACATCACACACAACACTATCATGATAACCACCAATTTGAAAATCCACTATAGCCTTTTCATTCACCAACAAAGATTGATCATCAGTTAACCATGAGATTTTATAGGGACATTCATGAGGAATCTTTTTCAATCCTAACTTATTGACCATTTCACATGACACCATGTTTTCAGTTGATCCAGAATCAATGACTACTCTACATACCTTGTCCTTGCACTTACAATTTGTCTTGAAGAGACTTTTCCTTTGCAAAGGTGCTTCCTCTTTTGCTGCCTTCAAGATTGTTTTTCTCACCATCAACATTTCCCCAACCTCAGGATCTGCATTCCTACTTGGAGAACAATTACTTTCACACTCCTCTTCCTGTACCAATTGTGCTCTTCTATCAATCTTCTTGTCTCCACTAGAAGAACTACCAACCCTCTCAGGACACTTCCATGAAGGATGGCCAAACTCATTGCATGTGTAGCATCTTCCTGCAAAATCATTAGAACCTCTACCAATACCAAACCTTCCTCTACCTCTAAAACCAAAACCACCTCTAGAATCATTGTGATCTTTACCTTTGTTTGCTCCTTGATCTTCATTTGGCTGCTTTGATGTAGAAGGTATTCCTCTTCCTCTTGCACTAGGACCACCTCTTCCTCTTACTACTTTCTCTTGTCTCCTTTTAAGCTTCTCCTCCACCCTGATTGCCATTTGATAACAATCCTCTACACTCCTAGGGTTAGCCAAAACCAATTCATCCTGTATATTAAGCCTCAAACCACCAATATACCTAGCAATTTTTTCATCTTCATTCTCATGATGACTAGACCTCAAACTTAATTTATAAAACTCCTCAGTATAGGACTTAATATCCATTTCCCTTTGCCTCAAACTTTGCAATTTTTTAAACATTTGAATTTGGTGATCTTTTGGTAAGAATTTACCTTTGAGTTTAGATATCATCTTGTCCCATGATGTGATCTTAGACTTTCCTTGTTTCCTCCTCTCAGACTGAAAGTAATTCCACCATACCAAAGCATGACCCTGCAACTTAGTCTTTGCAATCCTTACTCTTTGCTCTTCAGGAACTTCTTCACATTCAAAATGGTTATCTAATGCAGCAATCCAATCAAGTAGTTCTTCATCATTTAGACTACCACCATATTTAGAAACATCAAGTTTTACCTTAGGCTTGTCACCTTTCACTGCCTTCAACAACTTTGCCATTCTTTGGTCTTCTGATCAAGTTCTTCTTCCATGTCTTCAAACTCCTCATCTTCCTCTTTTTCTGGCTCACTCTCTTCAGCATCTCTTCTCTTGTTTGTCTCCAGGGCTATGACTCTCTCTTCCAACTCTTTGAGTTCTCTTGCATGCCTTTCCTTCATCTCCCTCATCTCTTTAGCCATATCTTTGCTCTTTGGAGGCATCTTGTCAACCTTTCCTTTTCTTCAACCTGCAAAATGCAAACCAAAACCTACTCCCTGCTCTGATACCACTATGATGCAGAGTGGCAGGGGAAGCAATACCTTTTTCCAATAGCTTCTCTAAATGCACACATCAACTTCACTATTCCTTCCAACAAGAAACTTGATCACCCAACTCAACTCACACAACCAGACATGTTTGAAGGACTTGGGGATGCTGTGTACACTCTCAAAATGTCAAAACAAGACCAAATAACCTGACTTTACACTCAAAAACTCCCATTCTCTCATCACTCTTACACAAGCCCATGCAACCTTGCAACATTGCCAAATAGGACAGTCAAAATAAAAACTTATTAAAGGCATTAACCAGACAATGAAATCAGGTTTTAGACTTCTAACAAGATCCCCCACAAGTTCCCAAAAGCACAGGATCAAACACCCAAAACAAATGTATCAAAAGATTGATTTACAAGCCATAAACAAGGCTTAACTAGGCATGTACAAGGAAGCTTTCAACTTGTCAAGGCACACCCCAACACCCCTAATGCCTTTAAAAGACTCCAACAGGTTCCCCAAGACCCCTTTCACATATTTCATTCATTCTATTTCTTTAAAATACTCAGAAATCAAAAGAAAAGCTTACAAATGATCATTTTCTGGACTGTTTCAAGGTAAAACCAGACCTAGGGCATCACATAACTTTTGCAAAACTCCATTTTTCAATATGAAACAAATTTCAGAATGTAAAGGAGTCCTAAATCTACCAATCCACCAGTTTTTAGATTTTTCCCACGGTGGAAATGGGAATTACATCCATTTTGGTGACCAAACCCTTGTTTTGCAAGATTTCAGACCCACTTTCACTAAAATTGATGTAACTTATTCAATTCTTAATGAAAACGAGCCAAATCACCACCAAAAGAAAGTAGACTCTTCCCTCTTTCAAACCATTACAATTTGGAGTCCGTACAATTATGTACCAGGCCGTACCAAGCACGGGATCAGGAAAAAACGCTGTAAAAAACAGAAAAAACAAAGTTTTCTTCTTATTAAATGCTTCAAAACTTCAAAACTGCCAACAACAGCCCAACCTCGACCCAAGGGAGGCTTCTTAAACTTGTTTCCCATCATTTACAACTGCCCTCAACTGATTTTTGAAGGAGGGAACCATTAGTTAATGAAATTACATCATTAATGCTGATTTTGCACCAAATTTCATTATGACAACTTTGCATTTTGAAGCAACTTTTTAATCCTAAAGACCTAAGACCTTAAAAACCATTCAAATGGCTTGGAATTAGCCTTATTACATTATTAAGACCCCACCCTTGCACATTTACATACAAATTCATGTTTTTGCCTTCAAAGGCTACAAGAGCATCTTTTAGTGCAAGAGTGCATTTGTTGCATATTTTGACTCAAAACTCAAAAAATCACCCTAGATCTTGCTCAATGGTCTTGATTGACCTTATTAATGACAAAAAGACTCAAAAATACTAATTCTAACCTCCTAACAACATTTTTTCATTAAATGAGCAAAAATGGAGGATGAGGTGTAGGTGCTCTTGCACCATCATCCCCTCCTTGCTTGAGATGTATCAAGGAATTTTGTCCATTGATCTCTTAAACTTGTCCTAGCCATCCATCTATTTTCCTAGAATCTATAAATCAACCCCAATCCAAGCCATTATCATCCACTTTTTGAATGCAACATTATGTTGCCAAAATCATGAGCACAAATATCAAACTTAAATCACTTGAGGAAATCCACTTTTGAGTGCAACAACGAGTCTAACATAAGGTTTTTATGCTAAATTTTATTTTTATTTGGATTCTCTTAGCTTAAACTAAGTGTTTGCTTGTTTCTTTGTGTTGTTCGATTTACTTGCTTAAATTGTTCACATAGGCACAAAATTCACACACAATATGTATGTGTGTGTGTGTGTGTGTGTTTTTGTGTATGTATGTATGTATGCATGTATGTATGTATACTTGTGTGTGTGTATAAATGTATGTATGTATATGGGTATGTGTGCATATATCTATAAGTACATTTCTACTTTTATTTGAATATATTCAGTTTTTACTCATTTATAGTCCTAGACATAAGCATAAATATAAATACATTAATAGTTTCATATTTTTCTATATTTATATAAGCATATTACAATATAAACATACCATGTTATTCACATATTTATATATATGTATGTATGGTTTGTCCTAGTTTGTTGCATATTCACCCTTATCTCCCTCTTTGTTTTATTTCTTCCCTATTTGTTACATTTACAAGGTCATTGATATTTATTTGTAATTGTGTATAATTGCATGTATATATTTATGTCCAAATATAATTATATTCTCTTTTGTATATATCTTTATAAATATAGGCATGTGTGTGTCCTCATTTAAGCTTGTTGCATCTCCAATCCCCCCCTTTTTCCCTCTTTTTTCTCTTTCCCTATTCTTTTATCCACTCTCATTCTTTGAGCTTGTTGCTCTCATCAGTTTTTTTTTTCTTTAGTTGTCCAATTCAATCTTGCTTAGTTTGTTCCCTCTTTCATCATTTCATTAGTTCATGGTTTGTCACTCATTGCTCCCCTCTTGGTTTTTATTACTTTCTCCTAGATTGTTTTCTTCCATTTATGTTTCTCTCCTCTCCCTTCTTTTCTTATTTTTATTTTGTTTTATTATATAATTAGTTTAATTAGGCTTCCTATCATTCCTTTCCAAGTTCTTGGTTCTCATGCCACCCTTCACTTCATCTATTTAGTTATATTGGTCTACTACCATACCACCATTCTCTTTTCTAGTTATTTCATCCTAATGATGGATCATGGAATATGATCTAAAATATTGATGATTCTACATTGTCAAATTTAGAAAGATTACCAAGCTAATTACATACAAACCTAAGAACACTACAATATCATAATGGTGAAATTTGCTTACCCATGCCAATTTTCATTTAGTTTTGTGTTCATTTTGAGAGTACATCCACATATTCACAAATGGCACAATCTTATACAAAGTTAGGCTCATTCCCCTAGCATTGACTTGTCTCCATTCACACACATTCCCATACATCCATCCACATCTTATCCATTTACCCATGTCTCCACATACAAACCACATTTACTACATATAACATGATCAAACATTCAATCCCTATACAAACTTTATCATTCCATCACCCTAAATCTTTCTCCTTATGTGTATGTTCGATCTTCAAGCAATAGAGAACCCCTAAATTTCCAAAATTCAAATTCATATTTGATCAAATCCCACCCATTTCACTAACTATTGTAAGCCGACCTAACACACATTTACATGATTAATTGCTATGTGCTTGTATTTAAAGGCATTCAATTGCATTCATTTTAACAACCCCTCATATTTGAAAAGCCTCTCATCCTATATCATTGAAGAAGGAGCATTCACTATGGGAATATTTCAAATTGATACAATAAAAAGGAAACATAATCTACATTCTATCCTAGGAGCATTTAAATAGCTAAAAATTGTTGTCTTTTATCCTTAGCGTGATTGTAAAGCCTATCTTTTTTGGGGGTTGAGAGAACTTTTCCCCTTGTATGATAGCCCTCTAAAGATATTCATAAATACTACTAGTCTAGAGAGCAAAGTAGACACCAAGGAATTCTATGAGTTGGCGAGTTGAGGCACATAACTAACAAGATCAAATCCACATCATTAAGCACAAATCCATGGACAACAAATACAAAGGCACAAATCTTGCACAAAGTCCACAGTGAAACATAAATGGAAAGGTCATATTCCCAATCCCAAGGCAATCTACATTCTAAAATCAGAGCAATCATTCATTTTTGAACCTAGAGCTAAGTGTCATTAACCTTCTTTACATATATTTTCCTAAATTAGCACTTAATTCAGAATTAATCATTCTTGTAATTGTCCTCTACTAATCTAGCTTGATTTATGCTTGTGTGTGTCTTATTGGATTAGCCTAGATTAAGTTTAAGGAAAGGTTATTTTCCTTTTCAAATATATCAATATGTATAATAACAAAATAAGGGAAGTAAATGATAAAGTTAATTTTTTAAGTCACCATGTGAAACACCAATTCAGATATGAGATCCCCCCTCTTTAGGCTTGTTTTTCCATTTACCTTACATATTATTTAAGATGGTACAATCATTAATCCCTTAAATTGGCTAACCAGAAATCAATCGCCCATTTGCTTAACACATTTTCTACATGTTAATGAAGAAAAACGTTGAATAAGAAGACCAACAAGTAGGGATAGAAATGTGTCAAAGAAATACAAACCATTTAATGGAAAGCAAGCTAGATTTGGGCTTTTAAATTAGCTATATGCTAAAATGGATATTAACTTGTGATACATTTGCAAATCTTTCTTGTAACAAAAGTACCTCACTAATCAAACTTGGCCTTTGAATATTTTTACATACATGCTTGGAATCCAGGAACTTGTCATCTGACTTTAATGCAAGAATCCCAATTAATGCTCACTCTTTTTCAGAAGATGAGTTAACAACAGCTTTGTAGCACGATCTGCTAAACTGGCAATCATTTAGGATCCCTGGAAAAATGATCATTACAAATTGGAAAAGATAAAGAACTAATTGTTGACCATAGAATCCACCTAGGTTGGTAACACTTGAGTTGGAAAGGTGCTACAAACTTAGGATCCCTGGAAAAATGATCATTACAAATTGGAAAAGATAAAGAACTAATTGTTGACCATAGAATCCACCTAGGTTGGTAACACTTGAGTTGGAAAGGTGCTACAAACTTGGTAAACATTGTAGTCGCTAAACCAATAATTTATTAGTACATAGCTCCAACTTGGTATCAACTTTACATATGTTACCTGGAATTTCTGATCAAGTTGACCAAAGTTAAAACTTAATATGAGCAAAGTGCAAGATCTGTCATGAAATATGTATGTAAAATATCGTATAGAATCCAGACTAAGATCATTTTGCATGAAATAAACTCCAAATACAGCATAAGTTTCCATCCCCATACTGTTTTCATCCAGTTCTTGAACAAACCCCTAAATTGCCTTGATCTGTTCAATCATGTGCAAGATTACCTTCCACCATTCTCTGTAACCGATTAATCAATGGGCTAAATTTGTAATCCTGTTTTGCAAGAGAATGCTCCGTTTTGCACCATTGACATGTTGGCTGATGGGAAACTATCTTCATTTTGCTCCTCCTTAACTAGTTGACTTATCAGCCTTAACTCAAACAGTTACCCAGTCACTTGTTTTCCATAAGTTCAGTTTATGACCTCATTTGGGACAATGTTCATTTCTATTGAAATCAACCAATTGAATAGTAAATGCCATTTATGACAAAAGTGATTTGCATTACTCAACCAAGTCAATATGAGCACTCTGGACGAATTCTAGTAATTACAAACATTGCTAATTAAAAAGTATTAAATTAATAATAAAATAATATAGCTCAAAAAATGACAGACACAGCATACACTTCTGCTTCATATAAGGAATTTTCACTGGATTTCTAATAATTCAGTTTACTGAAATTGTCACTTATCTGGAATGAATTCGTTTTTTTTTTCTAAACCAAGGAAATAAATTGAAATTTTCAACTTTTGCTTCTTGTCTACCAAAGAAAATTTACAAACATCAAATTCAAAAGGTAATTGCAAGGAATACAGGAGAAGTTAAAACCAATAAAACAACAATCAATTGGCACAAATTACCTGTGAATGGGATCTCCATATAATCTCAGAACTTGTGATGATTATTCAACTGCAGGAACTTGCACCAATATGCCAGCATCTAAAGGCAATTGAAATTTTTAAATCTGTATATGTGAACAGAGGCCTCAAATAATTCACAACTATGATCATTCTTTGGAGTAAATTAAACCACAAATTGTTATTGAAAATGTTTGAATGAACAAAAATCCAATATCCATGCCGGAATTGACTAAAAAAAAAAACTGGCAATCCGATCTAGATCCAATTCTCAATAACTCAACATTTATCTTGAGTCATTCCCCATTTTGCTGCATTGCATCCAGTAGCACAATGAAGTGCTTGTTTCCTCAAAAAGAAATTATAATCCATGAATTAACCACCTTGTGGATATTACATAAGGGAAATCCCAAAGAATATAAGCTATTCAAACTCTCAACAAGAAGTCCCAAAAAAACTGTGAATCTTCCCAATCAAAAAAATGAAACCCTTGACCGCTTTTGTCTTTGCAAACGTGGAAAATACAACAGAGTAATCCTGAGGCAGCATACATTACCTATCCAAATTTCCACAAACATATTCCATGTAGAAATTAACCTTCGTAATCTAAAAGAAATTAAACCATAATAGGTAAAATGATGGTTGTATTTATGAACAACTTGTGGAAATTGCATCATGGCAATCCAAATGGACATAACCTTACGCTGTAAATCTTAGTGATAGAATGAAAGGCAAAACGTTATGGCAAAATTTAATTCATTATTTCATTACAGAAGACATGGAAATCACATCATCGTAATCCCACCAGATAAACCAATCCCAATTCTTATTAGCAGAGTTACTGTTGAAAGTAAACAACCACAGTCAAAAGAAATTGTAAGTTGGACCACAATATCCTAAGCTTTCAAAACATTTTAGGCTTCAGCCTCTGCTTGCATGCATGGCACCTGGCTTCAATGTATTGTTCTGTTTAAGGGTTATTCAGTTTCATTGATCACAATTCAAAACTTCCAAAAACAGACAGTTGGGGCTAAAACTTCATAAAACAACTTAAATCTACCCTAGGACCACCGAACAGATGACACCCTAGAAAAGCTGGCAGAATAATAAAAATTCATAACAGACCAAAACAAGACATGTCCAAAATTGCCAGTAAAAAGGCAAACCAGAGAAATACATAATTCAATACAGTGTAATCCGACACCAAGACAATGTAAGCTTGTGGGTATTATTAATGCGACCACAGGAATATTAAAGCTAAAAACAGGATAGGATACCTTGTCATTAATATCAAATCAAATCACCACACAAAATTAAAATCATCAACACTTAAATGTTTTATTGATGTGCAGAAAAAGAAAAACGAGCTGAAAACAAATGGCCGGCAAAAACCATCCAGTACAATTAGGTTCAGGTCATTGATACAACACAAGAAAATAAAGAATGGCCGACTGCCTTCACTTGTATTGCACAGAGAATTAGTGTTCAAATATTGCAAGGTTTTAAGAATTTTCAAAAACACCCATTTCAAATAACTGGATTTCCAAAGAGTCCAGAAAGCTACTCTTTATTTAGTACAATCTAGGAACAACAAAAATATATCCAAAACCGTAACTGATATACATATTCATTAAGTATAATGCATAAATCTATTTAGGGGCAAAATTATGAAAAACACACTTACAATATTTTTTCAGAACACCTGTGAATCTGCTGCATCTGCAACAAGGGGCAATCTAGGAGCCTGACCCAGAAGGCAAGAACTCGAACCATAGACCAGAGAAGTTAGCAGGAAAAGAAAAACAGTATTATCAAAACTAATCAACAGGCTTAGGCCAAGCCCTCCGTTAGAACCAAAACTCCGGTCCACCAAATCAGGAAAAATGAGGATAACATCAAGCATAATTGCTTGCATAACATTAAACCTCACATAACGACTTAAATTGGGGTTTCTTACGACAGAAAAGTAGAGTATGAAAAACACCAGAATGCTTGCGAAAGGAAAACTCCGGTATGCTCTAATGGCGGGGGAAAGGGGTTCGAGAAGCAGCTGTGCCGAAGGATATTCCGTTAAGAAAAAGCGGCCGTATTGAACTCCGTCGAAGAAGGGGAGAAAATACCCAAATGCTGCAATCAACCGGTCTGCTGCAGGCACAGAAGGATTTTGGTTGTTTCCGCTGCAAAGGACAATCGTTAATTTCTTGAGCTTGGGGGAATCGAACCTGCAACGTGATGATGTTCCAACACTGAGGAATTTAGTTGTGGAAATGAATGCGGGTGTGATTTTTGGTGCGTGGAGGTTTGACAAGGACGACGCAGCTAAAGAGAGTGAAGCCGCCATTGGAGCGGTGGAGAAAAGCCTACAAAGAACCTCCACAGCTTCTCATCCATTCATACCTAGGTAGTGGGATATTTTAAATTTTAAAGCTAGTCCCGTGCACGACTGCATTTCGACTAAATGGTTCCGTGGCAATTTAAATTCTCTATTTAACTAATTGATAGAAATTCTTGACACCACTCACTAAAATATTTTAGGAAGGCCCTTCATGAGGCCATAATCTTTACAAATGTTTTAGGACCATAATTTTAATTTTAATATTTGTGATATTATATTCAAGTACATTTTAGAGAACTTTCATCTTACATAACGTTTTTTTAGAAATTGAAATATTTGTTAATGTAATTCAACAATTTATTAATTGGAAAGTCATTAGAACTTTTTTACATCTTATTTCTTTTTTATCTTTATAATTTTTTTATTAAGAGTAGAAATGACGAAATTAAAGGGGTCTCACCATTTTACAATCTAGAAATATAAAAAGAATTAGACAACAATAAAAAATAGAGGAGAGAACACCTTAGCAATAGCCATGAGGCAAACAATAACCAATACCGAACAACCAACTACCCACCACCAATAACAAAAGATTAAAGTCGATTATGAGCCATAGTCACTTCCTACTCCTCCTTGAGGAACTGGAGGTGTTCATCCACAAAATTGACATCATTTTGTTCTTGATTATTATTCACTTGATACCTCTACCTTATAGTTCTAAAACTCGAATTAGCACTCCCTTGAGACAAGCATGAGCTAATCTTCTCTTGCAATAGTTATTTGATACTCTTAGTAGAGTTTTAAACTATGATTTTTCTTAGCTGAATCACCCTACTAACATTGTTCTTGATATTTGTAATATCCTTCTCCAAAATGATAATTATGTTGTCCTACATGGTGATATTAGCCTTCAAGAAGTTATTTTCCTCAATAATATTTTATTGATTACATAAGAGCTTCTCAACTTCGGTTGGGATAAGCTCCTCCCCATCCATTTTCTTGGCCAAAAGAGAGGTATTGAGACTCACTTTTTTGAACTCTAAGTGCAACAATTTGAGAATTTTATTGTGTTATGGTGTGCTTATACATCACAACATACCTCTACATTAGCATAGTAACAACTAGTAGCATGACTTTATAAGAGGAAGAAAAACAAAATTGTATTATCAAATATTGAGCCAAGGTTAGGGCCAATTCCATCACCCCCAAAGACTTAGGCTCCTCAATTCTACCTTCTAGCACCATTTCTTTACCCTTCCCTTTAAGCTTCTAGTTGAGGTGTTCTTCTAGTTAAGGGTGAACACCTCAATTTTTTGGTAATCAAAGTCAATCTCCACCATAGTTGTCTCCTTCTTGCATTTGGGCTTGTTTCTTTGGGAACTCTCACTCCAAACCAAATTCCCTTCATGATCATCAGCAAGGCTAATAGCAAGTAAGGAAGAATTTGTTGGTATGTGAAGTCAATTTTCTTTATTTTTTGCCATACAACATGTGTTTTCCATGCAATTGATCGACTCACACTTTCTATTTGTGGAAAGTCTTCTTTGAAGAGCATTTAACAATTTGGATGTCTTATGGGAGTTTGTCATATTGTTTTTGTAATGAATTGTGGATCTTGTTGTAATAGAAAAATTTCCATGAGATAATAAAAATACTAAGAGTCCTTTACCCATGGATTTTCTTGATACATTACCAATTTTTCCATATGTGTGTGTGTGTTTTACTACTTTTTGTAATTGATTTTTGTACTATTATTTTTTCTCTTTAGAATCAGCCAAGGTCAAGGTCACATTCACAATATTTTAAAGGAACAAAGTTTCCTAGAACATGGTTTTTTATGCTTTTTGAGAAGGTGCTTGGGGAGAGAAGAAGAAGAGCTCTCAATGATAGGCATGATAGGGGAGGATTTAAAGGTGACTGCATGTTTAAACAAACATTATTCTCAACAATTAGTGAAGGAGGGTCACACCAATTCCTCTTTTGAACTCTAAAATGAAGTACTCAAAGGATGACAACAAAAAATGGGGAAATTAGCTAAATACAAATGATGAAAGTGGCTAAGAAAATTCAAATGGAGGTTGTAAATGGATTGAAATCTCCTTTCTAAGGTTACATACTTGATAATTTACAAAGCAACATTGTCTCAAAGATGAGGTAACAAAGTTGCAACAAAACCATTTTGTAGTCACTTCATTTTTTACCCTTTACATAAAAAAGAGGAGAGAGTTACATTTATATTATGTTTATCTTGGGTAAATGCATGAATTTGAGTCCACTTAAGGTGGATGTTTCAGCCTTAGCCAAAATCCTGAAATCGGGTTCAACAAAATGGGATCCCGTTTAGGTTCGAGGTCTCAAGCGCCAAACTCTAAACAGGATCCCATTTTTAAAAAAATCGAGATCATCTTTTGTATTGGTGTCCCGAGCCGGCCCTCAGGAAACGAGATCCTACTTTTTACAAAACGGGATCCCAATTTGTAAAAAACAAGATCCCAATTTGTAAAAAATGGGATCCCATTTCATAGAGGTATTTATTTTTTTTTAAAAATGAAACGCCACATCATTTTCACTCTATGCATATGGGATCTCAGTTGAGCATGCCAATAGCGACCTCCAGGTAAGCATTCAACCCCAATTCTTTGCATGTTTTTATATTTTTTTTGGTTTATAGATAGGAATTTAGGTTTGTGTTTGTATGTTCGAATTTGTATTGAGTTTCTTGCATTTTTATTTACCTACAATAAAAGAAACCCTCATTTGTAGAAATCAAACAGAAAACATGAAACAAAACCCTCGCATGTTGAAATGAAACAAAAAAGTCAACCTTAAATTGAAATCCAACATTAAAACCAAACTTAAATCGTAATCAAACAAAAAAATTTACCTTTCAAAACCAAAAAACTTACCTTTCAACCCTAAATTGAAATCAAACAAAAAAAATTGCATTTGAAAACCAAGAAATTTTCAAGGTGTAATTCAAGCATTGCTTTGCATGTTTTAAATCTGATTGCTTGAATATTTGAAAATGGAAAAAATTCATTTGCATCACTTTATGTTTTAAATCTAATTTCTTGAACATTTCAAAATGGAAAAAATTCATTTGCATTGTCAATATGTTTAAAATTTGTATGCTTGAATATTTCAATTTATGAAAATTATATTTCATTTGCATATTAACAAGCACCTAATCTCTAACATATTAACATACATATAGTTTTCTACCAGAGTAATCCTTGAACCTCAGGTTTATGATTTAAGATTAAAAAACTCACAAGGTTCGCCTAAAATTTGATCAAATCAATCAATTTGGAATCAAACCGATCAATATAACTTGTTGAAGATAAAAGTTGAATTTAGACAAAAACCTCCCACCTTCTTAGCCAACGATTGAACCATTTTGTCTATTGGAATATGTAAGGAACGTTTCAAAACCAAATCCAAATGGTGGCATTAGTGATCTAGAGTCAATCAAAAATTTAAGAATGGTTTCCATTAATGACTTAAAATTAATCCATATCTACCATGAAACTCGGGTTCATTATTCTAAATAAATTCATGAGTTGAAGCTAAAAGAAAACTAATGAGAAAGAAACCCTTTGGGAGAAGGGAGATACAGGATTGATTTATCTTAGGCTAGATTGATTTTATCCAAGTTTTATCTTAAATAGATATAAAAGTAAAAATTAAATTAAAAAATGTAGAGAAAATAAAAAAGATTTTAAATAAAAGTTATAATTTATATGTCCATGACTATGTGTAATAAATATAGTATATCTAAATAAAATATTTAATCTATTTGAAATAAATTGTGTTGCACCTCTTCATATGATTATGGTGATGTTAATTCAATCACTTTCTCCCCCATAAAGAAATACCTTTCTCCTTCCATAGGTGATTTCACTACAAATACTCTTAAAATTTTAAGTGGTGCCTTGTATCGCTCTTGTAAACCCTACACCTACATTTCTCACCTCTCAAGGATTTTTTTGACCTTGTTCCCAAGAATAATGTAACTAGTTTAGGATCAATGAATCATTTTTCCCTACGGTCATGCTTAACAACCCTCAAATTTACTATGGATGATTGCTTTGATCTATAGAAAATCAATCCAACTATGGTCATAGGTTATCTTTCCACTCCTTTTATTCATAGACTGCGAAGATGATTAGGGAATGAATAGAAATTACCAATATTAATCAAGGATTCAATAACCATTTTAAGATCTAGCTCCAACAATTTGTTAAGACACATTTTGATTTTCTCTAAATATACGCATTTCTATAAATCAAGGGTAGACCATAGAGACTATCCTAAATTGTCAAAAGTGGGCTAATTTATAGTTGTGTGCTTAATTCCTCGATCATATAAGTTATCTAAGTAAATAGACATTCTATTCATAAATTCAAAAACATTCATAAACTAATGTTCTTGCATATGTGATGAATCAAAAATATTGACCCCCTTAAGCCATCCTATTACCCTTAACCCTAAAATGATGTCTTATGGGGTCCTAATATGACATGTATTAAGGGGATCAAAGAAGTTCTCAAAATTTGGTGAAGTTTCCCAAGGAAACCAAATTTAACAATAATATGCACTCAATATTCAGTTATTAAACTATAAACTAGAGCCTTCCCACCTTCCTCTTGTTAGGGGTGTTAAGGCCTCAAACATTTCAAGAGAGGATTCTCATAGAAGGGGAGGATGAAGGCTTCTCATGATAAGATTGTTCAAGATTATAATATGAATGAGATTTTATGAGAGGGTGGTCAATCAAAACAAGAGCTATCTCAATCAAATGTTCCACAAGAAAATGTTGATCTATGAAAAAATTTTGGTTTGGTAAATGATTCAATGTCATTGCACAATACGGGTATAATTCAAAGGCTCTATGCATCTTTTTCGTTCCTTCATAAATTCAAAAACATTCGTAAACTAGTGTTCTTGCATATGTGATGAATCAAAAAGATTGACCCCCTTAAGCCATCCTATTACCCTAAACCCTAAACCGATGTCTTAAGGGGTCCTAATATGTCATGTCTTAAGGGGATCAAAGAAGTTCTCAAATTTTTGTGAAGTTTCCCAAGGCAACCAAATTTAACAATAATATGCATTCAATATTTAGTGATTAAACTATAGACTAGAGCCTTCCCACCTTCCTCTTGTTAGGGGTGTTAAGGCCTCAAACATTTCAAGAGAGGCTTCTCATGGAAGGGGAGGATGAAGGCTTCTCATTATAAGATCATGTAAGATTATAATATGAATGAGATTTCATGAGCGAGTGGTCAATCGAAACAAGAGCTATCTCAATTAACAGTTCCACAAGAAAATGTTGATCTATGAAGAAAAAATGGTTTGCTAAATGATTCAATGCCATTGCACAGTACGGGTATAATTCAAAGGCTCTACACATCTTTTCCATTCCTTCATGAACACTACCTTTTTCACTAACTTGCAAGTCCATTATTCCAAGGGCCACCCAAGCTTCAACATTTTTCAGGTTCTAGCAACTCCATTATTTGTAAGGAACTCATTTTGGAAGCCTTGTATGTTTCAAAATGCAACTAACATTGTAGTTATATCATGAGTAGCTCAACCAATGAGAATTGTATATAAAATTGCAACCTTTTGATAACCCTTTAAAATATTAACTTATAGTAAACACATAGATTTGAGAAAGATGGTGCTTCATTATTTACTGTGTATTTAGTTTGACATTGATGTAAAAAAAAATAGTTAAAGATAGAAGCACTATCTTGAACTTCACCAAATTATATCCCCTTAAGCCATCAAATGTTTTGTCCTAGGAACTTACTTCATGGATCCCCTTAATCCATCCTACTACCCTAACCCCTAAACCCTAAAGCCATCATTTTTTCCTAGGACCTTAATTCATAGATCCCCTTAAGCCATCATGTTACCCTAAACCCTAAACACTAAACTCTAAACCCTAAACTCTAAACCCTAACCCTAAAGCTATCATTTTATCCTAAGACCTTAATGAAATTTGGTTGCCTTGGGCAACTCCACCAAATTTTATTGCCTTAAGCCATCATTTGTCCTAGGACCTTAATTCATAGATCCCATTAAGCCATCCTATGACGACCTCTTAAGCCATCATAAATTTTTTTCCTAAATTAATGTAATTTTTAATGAGATTTCACATCACAATAACAATTATTTGTTTTTTCATTTGTAACATTCCTTATACATAAATGAGCCTTGCATATTTTTCCATTTGTATTCAATTAGGGCATTTATATTGAATGGTTTAAGGGGATTTTAAAACATTTATCTTACAATTTGAAATTACAAATTTAATGGAGGTTCACTTATATCTAGATCATGGATCAATTCAATAATGACGATATATGTAATCCACCTCCACATCCTCCATCTCTGCCCCCTCCACCTCCACCTCCACCTCCATCCACTCCACCTCATAACGCCCCACCTCCATGATCTGCATCTGATGGTGCTTTCTTGCAAGCACGAATCAATGTGAATGTTAGATCCATTCAAGATCAAATCAATTTTATTCAGAATGAAAAATGTATTCCACCAAATTTGACGCGTTTTGCATCTACAATGCAAAATATTGTTGATGTTGTTAGGTCTATTGATGTGGACTTAGACAAGCATCAACGATGGTTAGAGGAGAGGAGACAGTCCTATTCTAAAAAGGAAAACATGGAGAAATGAAGAGATGTAGCAGAGAGCCACAACACTTTATTAAGACAATGATCTTATTGAATATTATTGAATTTAACAGTTCACATTGACAATTATCTTATTTTTATAAAGAATTTGACCTTGGATGGATATTTTATAAAGAATTTGGTTGGATGGATATTTTTAGTGTTAAATTTATGAATATAATAGTATAATGATGAAACAAAAATTTAGTAAGAAATATTAAATAATCTATTAATTAATATTGTATTGACTTTTCAATTGGTGTATTTTTTTAATTGTAGTTTTCAGAGGTACATATCTATGATGGATTACATTGACACATTTTGAACTTTTTTAAAATTATTTTGATATATTTAGTTTGTGATACTTAGAATTGTTTTGATATACTTAGTTTGTTTTGAATTTATTTGGCTTCAATATTGATGATAACATGATCATTAACATAAAAAACTACTATCACAATGTTATCATAATTAATTTTTATACAAATATTTGAATCAGAACAACTCCTTAATTTATATATTTAAATATGGTTTAAAAGGGGATTTTTAAGAAAATTGTTTAAGGGGATTAAAACCTAAACCCTAAAGCCATCATTTTTTCCTAGGATAGTTAAGTCATAGATCCCTTAAAACTATACTTAGGACCCCTTAAAATCCATCATATATTATTAATTACATCCTTTAAATGTATATTTTAAAAAATAATATATAATTAACTTAATGAAATTTGGTTGCATTGGGCAACTTCACCAAATTGTATCCCCTTAAGCCATCATTTTTTCCTAGGACCTTCATTCGTAGATACCCTTAAGCCATCCTATTACAACCCCTTAAGCCATCGTAATTTCTCCTAATTTAATATAATTTTTAATGAGATTTCACATCACATTAACAATTATTTGTTTTTCATTTGTAACATGCCCTAGACATAAATGAGTCTTAGGATTTTTTTCATTTGTATTCAATTAGGTCATTTATATTGAATGGTTTAAGGGAATTTTTAAGAAAATAGTTTAAGGGGATTAAACCTTAAACCCTAAATCCTAAAGCCATAGTTTTGTCCTAGGATAGTTAAGCCATAGATCCCTTTAAAACTAGATACTTAGGAACCCTTTTAAGCCACCATATGCTATTAATTAGGTCTCCTAAATGTACATTTTAATAATTTTAACTTAATGAAATTTGGTTGTCTTGTGCAATTTCACCAAATTTTATCCCCTTAAGCAATCATTTCTCCTAGGACCTTAATTCATAAATCCCCTTAAGCCATCCTATTACGACCCCTTGAGCCATCATATGGGGACCCCTTAAGCCATCATAATTTCTCCTAATAAATTAATTTAATTTTTAATGAGATTTCACATTAGATTAACAATTATTTGTTTTTTCATTTACATGCCTTAGACATAAATGAGCTTTTTGTGTATGTTTTAAGTTTATTTTTTAGTATGTAGATGTATTAAAATTACATAGTTAGATCCTAAATTTTGAAATTTCTATGTACACATGGCCAAGTTGAATGATGTATGCATGCATTGTACATCCTATTTTTAATTTTAAACATGTATCTTAAATTTTGAAATTTGTATGTACATGCTCAAGTTGAATGATGTATGTATGTATATGTATATGTATGTATCATATTTAAACAAATTCTTGTACATTTAAAATTTAACTATTTCTTGTAATTTTGTACTTGTTTATTATTTTTTTATAATTTAATGTAGGTTGACTTATATATATCATGGATCAATTCGATATTGATGATATCCTTAATCCACCTCCTTAGCAACCTCCACCTCCAACCCCTCCACCTCATAACATCCCACACCACCTTCAAGATCCAATGAGGCTCGCTTGCAAGCATAGATCTAACAATGTTGCATCCATTCATAATCAAATCAATGCTATTCAAAATGAAGCATTGATTCCACCACACGAGGCATTTTGCATTTGCGATGCAAAATGTTGTTGATGCCATCAAGTCCATTGATGTGGACTTATATAGGCATCGACAATGGTGATGTGATATGATGTAATAGGATGTAATAGGATGTCTTAAGGGGTCCTAATAGGACTTCTTAAGGGGATAAAATATTTCAAAGTACATGTCTCGTGTTGGATCACAATTGATATAATTAAGTATTAGATTTTAGGGTGACTCATCATAACAAATGATATAATTAAGTATAAATATTTAGGATGTGTCCTAATAGAACATCTTAAGGGGATAAAATACTTCAAATTACATCTCATATTTAATCATAATTGATATAATTAAGTATTAGAATTTAGGATGACTCATCATAACAATCACATTCTATACAATTTAAATAGTGTCAATGTTAATTTAATTTATGTCGTAATAGGATGTCTTAAGGGGATCAAAGAAGTTCTCAAAATTTGGTGAAGTTTCCCAAGTCAACCAAATTTAACAATAAAATACATGATATATAGTGATTATACAATCAAATTTAAAGTTTTAAAGTAGGAAAACATGCACATTTAACAAACAAAATATATAGAATATTGATTTTGATATATAAAAGTGTATAGTTAATTATGTATGTACATGTATATAAATTTGTACAAAATGTGTAATTATGTAATTATGTATGTACATATATGCCAACTCAAAACAATGTTTACAAAATGTGGCTATGCCATCTCAAGAAAATTTGAAACTTGTGGGGAGGTCATCACGCCACCTGATATCAAAATGATACAAGCAATATCAATGAAATAATCAAAACATGTATTTTAATTTATATAAAACTATCTATATACACAACTTGTACTTGTATTTACAAGTATTCCACACATGTGTATAGGTTGAATCTTCATCCTCTCCTTTTTGTTTCAAAGTATGAGATCAATGTGATGATGACTTAAAGATACAAAAAAGGATAATAAATCAATTTTAACTATTAATGTACAAGGAATATCAATGTATAATCAAAATATGTATTTAAATATATTTGAACTAATAATTACCTATTTTTACCAAGTATTCCATGTTGTCTAGATTGAATCTGCATGGACTCTCCCTTTTATCTCAAAGTGTGTGATGAATTTGTGATGATGGCTTAAGGATATAAAAGGACAATTTAAATCAATTTCAACTAATAATGCACAAGCAATATCAAAACATGTATTTAATGTATTTAAAAGGACAATATAAAACTTAAACTATATTTACCTGTATTTATTTATTCCATTGTACCATCTGCGTCCTCTCTTTTTTGCAACGCATATATGATTGTTTTATGCTCTTCCATAGAAACTGTCCATAGCTCTTTATTTGCAGGTCTTCCATGATAACTCACTAGTTTTATATTTGTTGCCACCACCAAATGTGAGTAGTATATAATCTTCTTATGTGTTTCATAATCTTCAATTGTAGGCAAACCATTCTTCCTTATTAGGTATTTTTGTAGCCAAGTGCCAACAACCACCACCAAACCTATTGGATAATGATAGCCATCATCAAAGAAGTTCTCAAAATTTGCTTAAGGGGATCAAATAAGTTCTCAAAATTTGCTTAAGGGGATCATTGAACCTGTTGGATAATGATAGCCATCATCATCTTCTCAAGGTTCTATTAACTTATGTTTAGTCTCCACACAACGAGCCAACCAATATTTTGTTTCCTCTTCATTCTCCTCAGGTGCAACAACAACATACACATGTCCTGCAAACAAAATTTGATTCAATAACTTGCATGTGTCCATATAATTTGATCAATCTGCATACATGCATTCATATGTATATAAATAAATAAAAGCATTACAAAATAGTAATAAAGTGAAATAAAATGAAGTAAATTGAATTAAATTACCTTCTTGTACAAGGTCTGAAACACGTCATAGTCATCTAATGCAAACACTTGATCATTGTCTTCAATTGTTGTTTCATATTGATCGTGTGCTTGTGTAGGGGTCAAAGATCTTTTCTTCCACTCTTCAACCCATTTTGTTTTTTCACATGCTTCCCAATCTCCTGAAATACAAAATTGACAAAAACATGCAAGCTCCCTTGTCCAAATAGTCCATGTGCTTGCATTCAAACTCTTAAATGAATGCCATTTAGTAGATCCACTGATTGTCTCACAATCAATTCTAGGTAGAATGTTCTCTTCTTCAACCAACCAAAAGAATCAGTGAACTATAGAGTACTCGCTTGATCTAGGTGTAGATAATCTTGTATTGCACCAATCCACAATCCAACATGCATATTTAAATTTTACTACATCCTCAAATTTCAATTGCTCTCTAGCAAGAATTATTTTAACACACACACCAGCTCCATCATGTTCTCCTTTACCATGTTCAACTTCAAAAAAAACTCCATGTGTTTGTAAACAATATGAACAAACATAACCACTTGCATTGAATTGTAATATTGTGATTGGATTTCCTCTTGCGGAGCTAGAGTATAGTTTTCCACAAAATCAACCACTAATAGTATAGTTCCAACTGGAAATGTGTTTCTACATGTGTGAAATTGTCCATCAAACCATCGAGCATGTTGAGAGTGCTTGAAATATTTTGGTACAATCTTACTCTTAAATTTTGATATGAATGCATGCACACAAAATTTTTATGTAATTAAATCACAACACTTTCCAATTTTTCCATCTTTTAAAGAATAGTCAGCATTCTTAAATCTTTTACCTTCCACTAATTGTTGTCCAAAATAATTTTCAACACTTTCATGCATACAAACTCTTAAGAATGAAAGATTGCCACAACTAGTGCATTGTCTAGAAATGCATGAACTTAAATAAAATAATTTCCCATTAGATATTTCACAAAATAAACTTGATATAAACTCATTTATTGTTTCAAGTGGCATATTAATACCACATTCCTATATAATCATAATAGTATGTAAAGTACAATGTATATATCGAAAAACATCATAATAGTAACAAAATTGAACATGTGTTTTACAACAACAAGATATTTGTTGCTTACCACTCTATCCTTTCCCAGTAATACTCATATAAGTGTTACCAACACTGTGAAAGGTGAGTGAGAGGACAAGGGTGCACGAGGGTGGGAGTTTTGAAATGGGCGATGGTAAAGGCACAGATGAGGACGACCCAAATGGTGGCTTCCTAGCGGCTGAGTGACATGTTGTGGATGCCTCTGCTACCTTGTTTTGCTAGTGTGGGAGCGTCGATTCTGCTGGGGGTGGTTGGTTATGCATGGGCGGGAGAGCTGTGGGAGGGAGCTCTTACAGGCTTTTCTCTTGTGTTGATATGGTCATTGATGCAGAAGTTGTTGGTGCTTCCGTTGCTTTGGTTTGTTGGTTTGGTTGCTTCGTAGGCTACTTCTCTAGCATTGTCTTCCTTTTGATGCCTATGCTAGTTTCTCTGGATCTTCCTTGTATGTGGGAGCTTCCTTTTGTGGCTTGATGGGTCTTTGTTTGCTTTTGGGGCTTTTTGGTTGGTTTTCCTTTGGATTGGCCATTCTCTGGCTCTAACCGACATGTTAAGGTGGCTTGGGCATTTTTCGTGTTGGCTTGTTCTTTGGCTCCCTTCTGCTTATGTCCCTCTTGCTTCTCTATGCTCTCCTGGCTTTTTGAAGCTCTAGGTCTGTGTTGTTGTCTATCCTTTTTGGTTGTGGGTCCCTTCTTAGTGTGGGCTTTGGGCCCTTTTGTTGTTTTTCCTCTTGGGGTTGTTTTTCCTCGTGGTCTTGAGTCCTCTCTAGTTTTGGGCCTCTTGGACTTGTTGCTAGATGAGTTGTTCTCCTTGTGGGTTATGGATGTGTGGGCTGGTTTCAACTTATTGTTTTCTTGCTTTCCCTGAGATGGATGTTGGTTTTGGGGTTCTTGGTGTTGGGTGTGGTTCTCCTATGCCTGACTTTGTTCTTTGGTTACCCCTGTGGCTTGCATTATCTTCTGCCCTCTATTTGTGTTTTCTCGGTTGGGCTATTTCCAAAGAATTTTTTCAAGGCCCAGTTATTCATGGAACTGGAGTTTTCTTATGTTGCCTCTGTGCTGAGGTAGTTTGGTTTGAAATAATTTTTGTTATTAGAGTTGTTCATGGATGTTTTGGGTACTCTGGCTTCTCCTTTTTTGTTGCAAGCTGGGTAGTATTCTATGTTTTTCTCTGTGTCCCAGTGGGTTGAGCCCCCTCAGGCTTAGTGTTTTTCCTTTGAGGCTTGTTGTTTGAGGGTGTTGACCTCTTATCAGGTTTTTCCAAAGGGTGGTATGGTTGCTTGCTCTGTTGTTGAGTTGGTCCTCTCCTCAGATCCTATGGAGGTGGAGTGGGGAGGTGATTGTCTCTGGCTTCCTCAATTGTTGATCTTGTTGAGGTGGATGCTTCTCCTATGGAGGTGGAGGTTGAGGGTGTTGGAGTCTTCAATCGATAGTGGAATTGGTGGTCATTACATTCTCTCCACTCAAGGGGAGCACCTTCCTATTGAGGTGGTTTTGGAGTTGGTTTCCTGGTTTGAATAGTGGCTTTGTGTCTAGTGGTTTATTGTGCTCTCCAACTCCCCTATTGAGGTGGGGTTTTTGGATCTACTGGTGTTTTTGCTTAGGGGTTTGATGGTGTCGTTTACCATTAAGCAGGTTATCTTTCTTGGCTCAGTGGTATCATCCATGATGCCTAGTAGATGCAAGCGGTTTCTTTGTGTATTTAATGGTTTCTAGTCCCAGGTCAAACTAGGTTCTAAAAGGGTTTTGGGCCCTTGCTTGTCTATTTGATGCAGCCTATGAAGTCATGTCTATCTTTTAGAGGTTGTTGTTATGCTACTGATGGTTTGTGTTTTATCTTATATGTAGCTTGCCTTTCTTTGATAGGTTGATGGTTCCCTTCAAAACCATCTTGTATTGCGTTTTAGGTCCCATCAAAACCTGTTTGGGTTTTGGGCCTCATCAAAACCCATTTTTTACCCCTAATCAAAAACAAGATATTTGTTGCTTATTAATTTTTACATACCAAGGTTTACATTTTTCAAAAGACCTTTGACTTATTTTAATATTACCAAGTAACACTAAATCACACAAAATTTTCTATAAAATTTAGTTTGTGTAGTATCTAATAGGTGTTTTGGATGAGGATCGTGAACTTTGGACCCCACTCTTAATTTTAAAACATATCTAGCATTAGATGATATTATCATGCCAATATTTTTCAATCAAATATTTGATTTCAACATTAAATTTCATATCAAACCTTGGGAGTCGACCACTAAAACTCCAACATTGGTTGATTAGATCATTTTCTGTACTTTCTCTTCTCTTTGCTACTCTTAGCAATGTTTTAGGATGTATTTTTAGAATTTCACTTATATTGCTTACATTCTTTTATTCAAAGTTTCTTTATTAACTATAGAAGTTGTTATAGGTCATCTTATTGTATTCTTATCTTTAGATCGACTATTTTTTTCAATAGACTCAATGGCACTAGCAATAGTAGACATAGCATGTTTTAGTGATTGATCTTTTCTTCTTGGTTTAACAAAAGTGCCTAAATTTTTCATTACTTTTCTCATTTTCCACATTCCCATCAATTGCATTATTAGTTGGCATTGAAATGAAAGTTTTTTTATGATAAAAAAAATCTATGTATAATCTATTGGCATGCGTTTTTATTTGTCTCCAAGAAACCTTACCAGGAAGATTATCCAAAACATCTCTTTCAATTTTTTTAAAAAATATTTTCATTTTCAACATCACATCCTGGATTTTCATTTTCATTTTCAACTTCAAAATGTTTTTCATTTTCATCAACAAATCAATTTTCATTTCCATTTTCAATAAAAGGATTTTCATTTTCATTTTCAACAACAAAACAATTTTCATTTTTCATTTTCATCAACAAAATGATTTTCTTTTTCTTTTTCAACAAAACGATTTCCACCTTCATTTTCAACAACAAAATGATTTGCATTTTCATTTTCATTTTCAACAACAAAATGATTTTCATTTTCATTTTCATTTTCATTTTCATTTTCAACAACAATGTCTAAAAACTTGATCTCTACAAAAATCATCGATGTCAACATCGTTAAATCCAACATCTTTTAAATCTCCTATTAACAAAGTTTCCATATCATTCAAAGGTGGATTTAAGACTATAGTGACATAAAAAGTATCCATTTTCCTCACTTAATTTGGGAATAATTGATAATATGAGCTAAGTGATGCCTTAATTTGGTGTTGTAATATGTTTTACACAATAAGTTGTGGGCCCTTTTCATTAAAAATTGGCTTCTTTATGCCTTAATTGGTCCTATTTTGCATCCATAAGCCTTATTAAATGCATTTTTCTGAGGATAATCTCAACACTTAACAAATGGCAAATCATAATTTAATATTTGAGGTTATGTGTTCTAGATCTAGTGATCTGGGACTCATACACCACCTTGGGTGTATGGTTCCCACTTAGGTCTTGGGACTTGATTTCAAATTTCACATTGAACAAGACACTTCTTGGAGTTTGTGTCCCAGGTTTTAGCCACTGGGACTCATACACCCAACATGGCATATGAGTCCTGCTTTAACTAGGACCTATTTTAAATCAAATTCTTGGTGAGATTTTATTATCCTAGATCTGATGTTGGCTTGTAGTGTTGTTATTTCAGGAAATTTGGCATAAAAAAGTAAAAATACAAGGTTATTTCACTTAGTTTCACCTAGCAATTTTGAGTCAAGCATCCTAAGATTTCACAAGATAATTAGAGAGTATTCAAGAGCATTCAAGAAGGCATTCAAGGGAGGATTTGTAGAAGATTATTGCAGCAATCAAGATCCATTGCATCATGTCAAATATGTAGTGCATCATGCATGTTGTTGAGCTAATATGTTGATGTAGCATTCAAGATCTAATTAAGTGTTCAAGCCATTATCCTATTCAAGTTTCATGATCAATATCTGCACTCATTGAGGCCACTTCATGTTAGTTTTTAGATTTGCAATCCAAGGTTTCAACAAGTTTTGGTGAGTTGTTACATGCATTTGTTCTTTCATCATTCCTTCATGCTTTTCTATTTCATTTCAAGGTTTAATTACCAAAACGGGGTTTGACCAAGGTAAACCTCTATTCCCTAACACAACAACATTTTTCTCTCTTGATGTGTGATTACATATCTAGGTGAATTGGATCTTAAAGATCCTTTGAAGACAAAGTTGCAAAAGTTGTCAAAGTTGTCATAAGAAATTGTCAAGGCTCACAAAAATTCAGATCTGGAGCAAGATATCCAACTTATTTACATGAAATCAGTGGGAAAGCACTTATTTAATCCATCTCTAGAGGCTCACAAAGTTTCAGTTCAAAATTCTGCAACTATGACACTTTTCACTTTTTTGGGACACTTTGCAATTGTTTGGGCGTATGAGTCCCAATATACCCCTTTTTGCCTGATTTTTGCAAATCCAAATCAGTCACCAGAAGATTCTAGATCTTGCCCAAAAACCCTAAACTGGGACTAAATCACCCAGTCTAGCATATCAGTCCTAGTGCACTTCAGAAACAACAATTTTTAGAGTTTTTAGATCTTGTTTAGACATCTTCACTCCTCCAAGTACATTTTGTTTCTCTCTATTTATTAGTCTAATTTCATGTTTTAAGTTTCTAGGGTTTTGTGCATACATGTTTGCATTTCTCCTTTGAAGCTTTATTTTAATGGTGAACCCTTCATTTAATCACACCGAAGGAAACCCATAGTCCATCCCTCAATCGTGTCACTTGGTTGAGGGATCTAGGTTTCCTAATGACTAAAGTGTGAAATAGGTCCAATTCCATCTCCCAAAAGATGGAGCCCTATTTCCATTTAATCAAAGACATACCTGGATTTGTGCCTATTGAAATATTCTCCATAGCATTGAAAGGGGGATTTGAAGACATACCAAGAGTAGTCTATATAATCGTATTATTTTCCACATTCACCTCTTGCAAATTAGCATCGTCCACATCCATTGTCTCCTCAATATTTTTATCTTTAATAGTTGTGGAATTAGTTGCTTTATCATTGTTCATTGATTGAACCCTCATTCTTTTATCTCTTTGTCATTTTTCCTCCTCTCTTTTCTTGAATTTCTTCAGGGGTCAATACCTTCTTATCTTTCCTCTTATTACGACATTGTGATCCCATGATTAAATTTTTTTGAAGTATGTAAAAATGAATGTCAATAGTAAAAGTCTTCCTTCTTTGTTCCTCCTTCAAACGAGTAGCAAATGAACACAATTCCACTCAAACACTATCCCAATGATGCCTCCTTTCAAAATTGAAATAAAATTCCAAGTTGAAGAGCCTCTACAAGACATTTTTTGATAGAAAATAGTGAAGTTGTCGCTATAGGCTATACAAAACAAGTTGTAGAATTCATAGTATACTTGGTTAGCAGTAAAAAAAAAATTAAAATCGTCAAAAACAACTTGGGATTTTGTTTACTAAACGAGATCCCATTCTATAAATCAAGATTTGGTTTAGTAAACGGGATCCCGTAGTAAATGAGATCCTGATTACTAAACGGGATCCCAATCCTTTTTCTAACAGATAAAATAATAATTTGTAGTAAACTGAATCCTAATTACTAAATGAGATTCCAATCCTTTTTCCAACGGACAAAATAATAGGAAATAAGATCCCATTTTAAATGAAACAGGATCCTGTTTATAAGTAAATGGGATCTTGTTTTATAAAATTTGAATTTTAGTTCAGGTTTTTGCTCTGTTAACCGGTTTGGGAAAAGGGTTGGGGACTCGAACCTAGGATTTGGACCTGGTTTGACCTGCAAGTTGAAGGTCCTATCAATGTCACAAGAAAATAGTGACTTTGGGCATATGTTTGAAGACTTTTTTTGCATTTTTTTTTTACAAAATTAAAACCCATTATAGATGAGACAATGTAGATTCCAAATATATATAAAAAATTACAATTGGATTATTTTTTCTATTTTTCAATTAATTTCTAATGAAACTAGTCCATAAACTTGAAATATCAAGGTTTTTTAGTATTTTAATAACTTTTTATTAAAATATATATTTTTTTAAACGAATTGTACAAAAGCGTACTTTAGACAATTTTCAATTTGAAAAAAAAAACAAAAAATGATAAGTTTAGGTCATCTTATGTGTGACGGACACGACGATTTTTCAAAACAACAAATATGACCAATAAAAAGTTAACAAAAAATATTTAATAAAAATTACAAAATATATTGAAAGCGTGCTTTAGTGAGTTACAAATATTTTCCCAAAAGGATTTAGAAAAATATAATTATTTAGGTCAAAATATGGATGATGTACACATGCATGGTATGGTAAAAAAAAGTGACTTTTAAAAAATGGTTTTTAGAAACGCATATTGAAAATCAATTTGTATCATTTGGGTAATAAAATAAATTACATATTTGGAAACTAGACTCCGGGTACTACATTTTATGATTAGTGAATTTTTTAAAGGTTTCATCTCTAAGTGCTTCAAATTTTAAGGTCAAATGTGACAAATTCTGAAAAATCAGGGAAAACACTTCCACTTTTTGGCCAAAAAGTGGACTCAACTTCTTGCCAACGCCCTTTTTGTATATCTTCATACCCTCAATATACAAGCCCATAACCTACGCAATGATTTCCTTTGATATTTCAATATCGAAACCTTTAATCTTGATGACCGTCAAATCCCACTTCACCACAAAATACATGGAGAGAGTAGGATCATGCCCTTGAACCCTTTTTGTAATTCTACTAAGTCCACCCTCCTTAAAATCTTCCAAACCTTAGTGTTATTATTGACAATCCATATGAGATGGGCTCCATTATGTTTCTATCCCTACCCATAGCCATAAATATTTGGCCTAACCTAGGGAATGTCTTCTCCCAAATAATAGTGAGGGGGTCAAAATGGATAGTACAATGAAAAAAGTGCTTCCCTTTTATGGGAATTCCACCAAAATGGAATACAGGGAAATTCCAAGCTCCTTAACTAGAAGGATACCTTGAAACATTATTCTAGCTTCAATGAAATCATTAGTTTGGGTTCCAATATTAATGGAGACAAAACTAATCACTCTACCCAAATGATTTCTGATAACTTCTACCCTTGAAGGTCTTGGGTTTCCTTTAGAGGCCTTTTATCTTCATAATTAGAAAATAAATTTATAGTTAGAACCTTTTAGAATGTATGTTTGTTACTCAAAATGATATAAGATTGTTACTTTAATAATACAAGATAAACGAAAAACAATTTCACTAGGGAATATTTGCATAAGGGGGTCACATACACTATATTAGTATCTTGTTTGTGGTGGCCTACAATATTACCTATACCTTTGTTTTTACAAAGTCCTAGGTGGCCTCTTATATTAATGTGTAGAGTGATTGAGTTCTTTTTTTGGTGTTGAGAAGTTTTGGAGATAGGAGAGTCTTTCTTTATTGTTGAAGCACCAATTTTCTATATAACATTTAGGTCAATTTAAACTCCTTAAATTATTAACTTCCTCTACCATATGGGATTCTATATTGTTCTTAGGTCATAACATAGGGGAAGAATTTATTTTGTGTAAGGGTAGTGAATGATATAAGTATCTCCATATTAAATTTATAATTCATTAGAAAGTATATTGTCATCACATAATACATCATATCAAGTTCCTCATGATTGAGCATACTTTGTCTATCTATCATGAATGATACTCAAAATTTTCAATCCATTATAAACCCCATTCCAAGTTACATATCAACACCATATATCTTGCATGCTTTATTGTAAATAATTACCACATTGGGCATGCATACAACTTAGGTAACCAAATTGAATTGAGTCATCTCCAACCATTAGAGACTAATTAGCATGATACAATGTGTAAATAAATAATTGGTTTTAGAATCTAAATTGACAAAATCATAGTATAGTTCAAGTGCCAAAATCATCCAATAATTAATCTATGACTCCTAAATTGTAATGTATTGGATTCTTATCAATTTGGAAATGTGTTTTTAACTTATTGGTAGTACTTTATAGATACTTTTTTTATTGGTTGTTTTTCATAGATCTTTTATCCATAATAATGCTTGGATATATATGGTTTTTTGTTGTCCAAGTGAGTAACAGGGTGGATGAAGTCCTTTTTATATTCAAATTTTCTCATGTAAGATTTGGTGTGCAAGGGGTGGTGGATTTTGATAGTTTCAATGATAGCAAGTAATGGTGCTTGGGGTGTTTTTGTTACATTACCTATTATCTCCTCTAAATTGATGTTGTAGTTTATGTATGTATGACTAATATATGTTTGTTTGGTTTCATTGGTTTTTTATTGGTCATGTCTTATCTTGATTCAAAGAGAAACTTTGATAATAATTCTATGGATTTTAATAGTGTTTTCTATATTGTATACTTTCTTTTGGCTTTGGTTTGACTTTGGTTATCAAAGCTTCATGATAGGATAGTTATATGTTCTTACATATTTATTTTTTATATATTTTTTTTTGTGTTTTAATATTCCTTCAACCGGCTCTAACCCGGCAGTTCATGTTGGTGTTAGCGGTTCGTCAGCTTTGCTCAATGGCTCCTCCTTCGAATAAACATCCCCAGAAATTTGTTTTGAAAGTCTTTCACGAGGTAAGTGTTTTGATTCACCAACTGATGTGGTTTTTCCTTTACCATATTTTGATACTGCTTGTCAATGGCTTGAGCAACACACCCTTGTCGGGTATTTTGTTGGGAGAACTCCCCTTGAAAGTGTGATTAAAGAGTGGGTCAGCAAGGCATGGGTCCCTCATGGGGTCCGCCTTGGCATGGTCCAAAATTTAACCAAGTGTTTCTTTTTGTTCCGCTTTGCAAAGGTCAATCATGTCCAGGCTATCTTAGCCCATGGTCCCTGGTATGTTCGGTCTTCTTTGTTATTTTTCCAGGCATGGACCCAGGACTTTGCTATCTCAGATGACACCAAGTTGCAGGTTCCGGTCTGGATTGAATTTCCTAGTTTACCCTTGCCTTGTGTTCCTTTTTTGAATCATATTGCTTCCTCACTAGAGAGGGTTATTTGCATTGAGCCAGATAGGTTCTTTTAGGCCTGACCCCATAAAAGGGTTTGTGTGGAAGTGGACCTTTCCAAAGATTTGAAAGACTCCATTGATATCCAAATTGGAGCTCTCTAGCATACCCAGAAGGTTACTTATTTTAATCTACCCAACACATGTTATAGGTGTCAATCCGTAGACCATAAGATCAATGACTTCCCTTTTGGCAGTGCCTCATACACTTTCTTCACCACAATATGTTGAAAATCCTCATCCAGCTGATGCTTTTGCTGCCAAACTTGATGAGAAATGGACTATGGTTACGAACTGCAAGAATAAGTCCACTAGTTTTGAGTAGGCCCCCAAGGCCTCTGAACTAGCGAAAACTATTTCAAACCCTTCAGTGAAGGGGAAGGAAGCTCTTGTTGGGGCTGATTATGTTCTGCCACAGCCTAGGCCAAAGGCAACACCTCAACCTGTTGCTATCATTATAACATAGCCGAATGTTTCTCCTCCCATGACGGGAGCTCAAAGGCAGTCTCACAACCCTTCTCCTCCTAGGGAAGAAGGGGAATATGTTCAAGAAAAGTGGAGATTTTCCTCTCCTTCTATCCAGATTGGGTCAGTTCCACCAAAAAATTTGTAGAATCGTTTCTCTTCTCTAAATGAAGAGAAACTGGACTTCGATAATATGGAGGAGTTTCATTCATGAATTTCCTCTTATGGAATGTTCGAGGTCTGACAGACCTCTCCGGAAAGTATTCTGTTAGGGATACCTTGCGTAAGTATTCTATTATTGAAGTGCTTTGTCTCTAAGAAGTTATTTTTTTTGTTTTTTTGCTTGTTTCGGCTAGTCACTCTATTTGGCCAGCCAGTAAAATGTTTTGTACCACTCATGATGTTGGGCATGGTGGAGTTGTCACTCTTTTGTCCAAACGGTGGCACTCTTGTGTGGTCGACCATGGTTTTGATCCCACTCATTGGCTCGTCTGGATCGTTCTCAACATTGATAATCATCCTTTGGGATTATTAATACCTATGCTTCTAATGATGTTGTGGAACATTCTTTGCTCTGGCGCTGGATTGTTGATTCATTGCCAATTTCTACCTAGTTACTATGTGGGGATTTCAATATGATTGAGATGGCATATGGAAAAGATGACACCTTTCCATTCATATGGGTAGTTGGTGAAAGGGAGGTGTGGTTTTACATGCGCAATAAATTGGGGCTCTTTGATCCCAACATTGGTCGCCGCCATTCTCATTTTCTCTGGCACACTTGGTGTAATTTCAGGGCCGGTTCTGATAGAATATTTAAGCGCCTTGATCATGCTATGATCTTGGCTCAATATTTTTTCTCTTTTGATAGCTCTTCTCTCCTGGTTAAGCCGTTAGTGGATGTGAATTTGTCAAACCACTTCCCCATTTCTTTTCACATTGAATGGGAGACTCAACAACCTCGCACGTGTAAAACTATTTTTTTTCTAAACACATCTTTACTCTGCCACAAGCCTACCTTGGCCCACATTCGTAGAGTCTGGAATCTAGAGTGCAGGCCAACTCATCATATAGGATGGATTACTTGGTGGAATGATGTTATCACTTGCACGGCTATATTTCTATGCATTTATGGGCGCCAGCTGGCTATCTTTCGTTGGCGGTCTTATGAGGCTACCACCACTGACCTTTGCTCAACTACTGAGGCTTTGGCGGCCAACCTTTTTCCTCCATCATTGAAAATCAGGGTGACAAAATTAAGACACAAAAAGCAAGTTGCAAACAATTATGCTTCCAAAGGTGCGCAAATCAAAGTCTGGTTACATTGGTTAAAAATTGGTGATCATGCCTCCAAAGAGTTTTTTTTGGCTTTGTGTGTTAGGCACTCATCCCCGGGCATTAAAAAAATTAAAGATGGCATTCAGGTGCTTTCTGAGCTTCTTGACATTCTCCAAGCCTTTGTGCGTCATTATAAGTAGGTTTTCACTGCACAAGAACCCACACCTATGCGACAACAAGCCCTTCAAGATTGCCTTGTTGTGGTGCCAAATAGGCTTTCCTCAGCCCAAAAAAAAATTGTGATCAATTGTTAACAATTGATGATCTCCAAGAGGTTGTAAATTCCATGGTTGATGACAAAGCCTCGGGGATTGATGGGTTTCCTTGTGAATTCTACAAGGTCCTGTGGGATTGTCTTGGGAAAGATCTGCATCATGTTTACTTAGAGGCTTTTCATGCTAATTCTCTAGGTAACTTAATAAACAAAGGCAATATAAAATTCATACCTAAGTCTAGTGAGTCGGAAGACATTTGCAACTAGAGACCTATCACGCTTCTCAATGTCTCCTACAAGATCATCGCCAAGGCTTTGGCTCTAAAGAACCACCATATTTTACCTCAGATTGTGCGCCCAGAGCAAACTGGGTTTATCAAATCCAAGTTTATTCTAGACAATATTATTGTTGTTTGGGAAGGCATGGAATGGGCCAGGCGTTCAAACCAGAAAGCCATGTTTATCAAAATTGACTTTGTGAAGGCCTATGACCGTATTGATTGGCCTTTTATTCTTGCTATACTGCAAGCTTTGGGTTTTGAGCCTAACTTCATTCAGACTATTTGAATTCTCTTTGTAGATGCCTCTGCTTGCATCACCATTAATGGTCATCAATCCTCTGCCTTTGGAATCTTTCATTCTATTTGGCAAGGGTGCCTGCTTTCCCCCTCTCTGTATGTGCTTGTTGCTAAAGGATTTGGCTACCTTCTGGCTAGCATGGTTTCCCAGCAACGTGTTAGAGGCATCTCTCTGCCCAACTCTCAGGCTCAGCTGGTTAATGTCCATTTTGTTGATGACTCTTTCCTCACTCTCCTGGAGGAAGAAGATACTATTAAAGCAGCCCTAGATTGTCTTAACATCTTTTGTCTTGCTTCTGGTTCTGCCATTCAGTGGCACAAAAATTTGTGCTATAGACAGCCTATCTTTCCTTCTCCTCCTTGGTTGTAGCAATATGGTTGGCAGTGGATTAGGCCAGGAGAGATTTTTTGATTTCTGGGCATTCCCTTTGCTTTCTAGGTGTCCTCGGCTGAGCTATGGCAAGTTGTGTTCTCTAGAGTCAAGCAGAAGCTTGCTTACTAGATTACCAAGCCCCTCTCTGGCAGGGAAATTTTAGGTGTGCTCCAAAGTTCTGGCAGCTACCCATGTCTACTATTCTTCCTATTGGGCCCCTTCCAAAGCTACCTACGGCAAGCTTGAAAAATTTCTCTGAGATTTTCTTTGGGCCTCCTCTGAATCCCACAGAGGGTTTCACCATGTTGCTTGAGAATTTTTTTGCCTTCCTAGAGATTTTGGAGGACTTGGGATGCTCTCCACTCAACGACAAGGGACTGCTTTATGTGTTAAATGGATTATCCATGCCCTTATTGGGGATGGGGCCTGGAAAATTCTTCTCAGGCATTATATTCAATCAGGATTTCTTGTACATAGACCCACCTGGAAGGGGATTAGCTTTCAAACCCTTATGGTCATGGAGGAACCAGTCCAAATTGTTGTGACTTTTGTGGCCAAAAGTATTTGGCGAGCCTGGGAGGATGTCAAGCCCTAGCT
Organism: Sequoia sempervirens; assembly: GCA_007258455.2. Taxonomy (NCBI): domain Eukaryota; kingdom Viridiplantae; phylum Streptophyta; class Pinopsida; order Cupressales; family Cupressaceae; genus Sequoia; species Sequoia sempervirens. The sequence continues at coordinate 120,447,408 of VDFB02075321.1, forward strand.
CCGTTGGGTTGGCTCTGGTTTTCGTGATGGGCTTTCTCTCAACCAGCAAAATATTTGGTGGTCACCTCTTTTTGCTTGCAATGGTCAGTCATTGGATAACTCTCCTTGGCTTAAGGCACTCAGATTCCACAAGAAGGGTATCTAGACCCTACAACAGTTATTGCATAGATCCACAATGCATATCATGTTGTGGGAAGATTTTTGTGCCCTATACAAGCGTCATAACCAAGACCGTGCTACTTATGATGGTCTAGTGAATGCTATTCCTTCATAAATGCTTCATAAGGTTGGAATTCGTGGGACCAAACCCTGGTGGAAAGACTAGAAGTGGTATCCAGACACCCCTTTCAGGAATTACAAGCCTTAGCTTGGTTACAGGTGACTTTCACCACATTTTCCTATGATTCAGAGTTTGAACCAAAGGTGGCTTCTTCAATCTCCTGCTCATGTCTAGCATAAAAGATTTTTTGTCACTTGGTCTGCAAGTGTTGAGACAAAACTTTCCCACTTTGCTTGGTGTATTCTTTTCCAAGGCTTGCCTGTGGGATCTCGACTTGTTCACCTAGGGGTCCAGGACCCTCGTTGCCCTTTTTGTAGGTAAGCTGAGACTTTTAAGCATCTTTTATGGTTTTGTCCCAGAGCTTAGCAGCTTTGGACTTGGATTCATGACTTCTTTTGGCCCTTTAGGCTAGATCCTTTCTCTTGGCATATGGTTCTGCTGGGAGATTATCCCAGAATTCCTACTGAATTCACCTAGCTTTGGCACACTTTCAGGGTGGAAATTCTCTTCAATATCTGGAAAGATAGAAATGCTTGCATATTTGCTCATTCTCAAATGGATATTAATGTATCTTTATATGCTAAAGCTATTATTTGTTCTAACATGCTTTTACAGATTTAGGTGCAAGCTAACAAAGTTGCACTTGAAGTTGCTCACCTGCAAGTGTTGTTTGATCATTGGGGAAATGCCTCATGTACTGTTGCTCAGGTGCCTGCTTCGCCCACCTCTTTTTGTGATCGGTCGCCCTCTCGGGGCTGGTAGCAAAGTGGTTTTGTGTGTCCCCACTCTCAGCCTCTGCTTTGGCGGGATTCTCGCACTCCTCGGTGAATATGCTCTCCTCCGCCGCAGGCTAGCCAGGGGTGGCCTTCTAGCAGTGCTTTGGGGAGTGACAGTGGCAGTTCTGGATGGCCCTCTTGCTTCTAGCTCTGGTTGGCTAGATACTGGTAAAAATTTTCCACATCTGGCGCTTGCAATCTCACCCTAGCGCGAGGATAAAGATAAAGAGAAGGAAAAAGTTGTTGATGATGGTTGGGGTCCTCCTCATGACGTCACTCCAGACCCCGCTAATGTATGGGGGAAGAACATGGATGACAAAGACCCTCCTAGCTCTATTGGCACTACTTTGGCCGCTTAATGGCCCTCTTTTTATATGTTTTGTAATATTGGACTTTCGGGCTCGGCCCATGTGATCTTTTGGTTTTTCTACATGTTGCCCATATGACTCTCGGGGTGTGCCTTCTTACCACCCATCTTTTTTTGTGAATATGTATCTTTATCTTAATTTAATATAGATAACTGCCTATTCATCAAAATAATAATAATAATGGGCATCAACTCCCTTGGGTCACTTTATTGGAAAAAAATCTAGGCAATTTTATATGTTTATTTGTTCTAAAATAAATTAGATGTAGAATTTATCTTTGTATTATATCCATAAGGATACAAAATATTATTCTACATTATCAACATTATAATCATATATATTATATGAGGTGTGTTAATTAAGACTATATTATATTTTTAGTATCTCTTTCTCTTATTGAATGTGTAACGGTGCTTCTATCTATGTTCACATTTCTATTGCATGTTAAAATCTAACTTTTTGGTTAATTAGATATATCTTCCAACTAGTTAGCAATGAATTTTCCTACATGTCACTCATCAATCCAACACCAATAGTTGGTAAATCCCAACCATACAAATTATTTATTGGAAAACCTTCATATGTTATTGTTGTTGCATACATGTACTTATTCCTAATATTGAAAAGATTTTTTTAGAATAACAAAGAAGGTTTACAATCCAAAAGAATGAAAAAAACCAAGATTTTTGAGTCTATTAAGAAACATAACTTGAAATTTGTTTAGAATATTATCAAAATACTCTTGGAAGAATAAAGGAAACTAATTTTTAACACTTATTTTTTAAATATCCAAGAAATATGATTTTGGGTCTTGAAATTGCTACTCCAAAATCCTAAAACTTTATTTCACCTTTAAGGTCAAGGGGTTCCTTCAAGAGGGTAAAAAAAGGGTTCATCCATATAGTATCTAGGGTTAAAGGCCAATTTATGAGAGTGGGTAGTCTATCCTACACATTTGGATCAACTAGACTTAGGAGGGTATTCCTAGATGTGTCCTCAATAGGCTTGCAAATTAATAAAATATAACACGACAACAATAATCAAAAACTATACCCAAATGTACACTTGACCCCCATACTAGTCACTAGGCCAAGATAAACTAGTTAGATAAGACCTGTTTTGATATCTAATAAAACATATAAAACATGATTCACTAAAATGAATTATTTCAAGGCTTGATTCAAATATTTCCCTAGTAATACATCAAATCATGAAATGCATAGAAACCTACTTCTAATCCTAAACTAATAGTTAAATATTTTGTTCATTTTTTGAGTTTGATTGGTCGAAAAAAAATTAGGCTAGTGCCTATTGATTGGGTAAAGAGTCACAACTTACCATAATGAACAAAAAAATGGAAAAATAAGGAATGATCAATTATGCATTTACATATACTGGAGATATAACACCAAAGTATAAAACATACTAAATAATTCATCAACACACTATAAATATCTATATGGAATTTCCAAGAGACCATTAAAAGACTCGTAATAAATTAAAAATTGTATTACATTTTTCAAATTTGTATTACAATCATACCAAAAAGTGTGGTTAAAAAAAATCGATTGAAGAGTTTCTTGAAGTTCTATAGGTGTTCATGAATAAATGCATATACTATGTCATATGAAATATTGGAAATCCCTAGAGAAACATGCAAATGATGCTCAAAATGGACTTGGCTAGACTAGTTTGTAACTCTAGATGAATATGGCACTTATAAGTGTCTAGAAATAGTAGGGACCAACCACAAATAATGAATTAAAATACCTACATATATATCCTTAGAACAAAACCCACACTTAGGCATAGAGTTGAGATAATATTTATCAAGGGCACAAGATCAATCCTACTCAAAATGGATTCCATTAATCAAATAGTACACATATAAATTGAGGAGATCCATCAAATTCATGGCACCACATGTAGAAGTGGGTGGACCATGCCTTCTTTTTTAGTGCCTCACTCATTTTAAAACACTTTTAAAATATTCACCTTTCTAAATAGTTAGGATTTTGTTCTCCCAAAATAATGTTGGCAATCTCATAGAACTTAAGAACTAAAGTGTTTCAATAATAAGGTTAGAAAATTCTCCCCAATACCTAATGTCCACATATCTCTTTATTTTTAGTTAGAACCTCTAGTTTATAAAACTTGCTAGCACTTTATAAGAAATGCAAAAATTGCATTGATCCTTTACACAAGTTTTTAAATCCCCCAAAAATGAAACACACCAAACACTTTATCAGTAGTTATGAACTACATACCAATCGCCAACATCCACATATTTTTCCATAGTTGATCTCCTTCTTTAATAGTTGGCACTTGGACAAGGATTGTTACCAACACCAATTGTTTATGACCACTTAGAAAATACTACATTTTTTGAAAATCCCATTGAGCTATGGTAAGAAAATTAGAACCAAGCCAACAAGCTGAAAAATAATTATTTCTCCTTGTCAATTCTTATAAAAAAAACTTGGAGAACAAGTTAGGCCCCGAAAAGGTTCTAAGAACCTTATTGGGAGTTGACAATAATTCCAAAATCAAAGGCAAATGTCAATAAACACTTGGAATTAATAATCAATGAGCAAGGTAAACTCAACAAACTTGACCAAGCTTGATGAAGACAAGAAAATATTAGAGGTAAATAACATATAATATAATGCAATACACACACAATACCTTCACCTAAAACCCTTCTTTCTCCTCAAATAGAGATTGGAGTATATTACACTCTAGCTCCACTTGATTTTCTCTTTTGTTTTGTTGATGGATGAGTTTGGTTGCTTAAAAAACCAACATGATGATAGGATTGATATGATGAGATAAAATGGATAACATGAGGATATTATGAAGATAGATTAGATAGAAAATGTAGCAGCATAGCCATATGATGAAAGTGGATGCAATAGAAATTTATGCAGCATAAGGATATGAAGATAGAATATTAGCTAGGCTATGGAAGAAGTAGATATAAAATACAATAACATAAGGGTATGATAAGATTAGATTCTATAAAAAAATTGGCAGCATAAGGATATGGAGATGGAAGATTAGCTTGGTTATAAATGAAGTAGATAGAAAATATAGCACCATAAGGATATGATAAGACTAGATGTCATAAAAATTTGGGAAACATAAGGATATGGAGATGAAAGATTGATCAAATGGGATGAGAGGCCTCTAATTTATATAATTTCCATGAGGGGAATCAAAGGCCAAGATGCATTAGTTGATGGATGGATAGGATGTATTTAGGATTAGGATTTGGATTAAAAATTGTAGTCATGTGACAAGTGTCACATGAGGGATATAAGCCAGGTTCAGGATTTTCATTAGGGAATATCCTTATGTGAATGGTTGAGATTTGGAGATGTATGAAATAGATGGTGAGATGCAAAGTTGGTTTGGTTTTTGAGGTGAGTGTTTAGGTTCAATGAATCTAGACAAGGTCTTAGTTATTCACGTGACTCTCGATGATTAATTAAATAATAATGAAAATATTTAATTAATTAAAGTGGGTATAAATGTGAAAGATAAATTAATTAAATAAATAACATATATTTGTTTAAATAAATAATAAATATTTACTTAATTAAAGTGGGGGGTAAAGGTGAAAGACGAATTAATTAAATAAAATAAATATTTATTTAATTAAAGTGGAGGATAAAGGTGAAGGATAAATTAATTAAATGAATAATAAATATTTATTTAATTAATGCCTAGAATAGGTTAAAATCAAGAGTGGTCAAGTATGGTCAAATTTTAGGTGTCTATACTTGAAACCTTGATTTGGGAGTCGACAAAGGTCAAAAGACACAAGCAATAGTTGAAAAGCATACACCCCCCCCCCCAATATTTATAATTTTTTGATGAATATCAAGCCTCCTTAACACAAGGGACACAATGAAGGGAAATTTTAGGCAAATTTATAAAATAGACCAAGAAATGGATAGATTTTATATTTATTTGAAGGGTTCCTAACAATGGCTCTATTAGTGGCCTCTTCACTGTCTGGGCTCAGTTTCTACCATGAGATTCTTTCCTAAGATTGCTTGTTCTCTGCCTTTCTCCTCGGTTGGGTGGATGTGCTCTAGTTTGGTGCTACGACCCCTCTTTCATGTTCTCCTTGATGGGGACATTGGTAAAGTAGTGGTTGGTGGTTTTTTGGTGCTCTACATTTCTTCTTTGGAGATGGAGGCCTTGCTCTACTCTCTCATGTTAGTCTTTATCCCTCTGGTGCTTGTGCTCAACTAGTGGTGCCCTATGTCTATTGGTATCTTTGATGTATCCTCTTTCTCTTTCAGTTTTAGGAGAGTGGGTTCTTTTTTTAAGTTCCTCTGGTGGTTGTGGAGACCTTACCCTATTTTGATGTGGCGGGTTTTGTGCTTCAATAAGGCTTCCTGGTCGATGGAAGTGGTTGTTAGTTTAGTACTTGTGGTTGGATGGTGGAGAAGGATCTGCCTTGGTTTGGCGATGCTTGTCTTTCTCTCTAGTACCTACTACCATGGAGTGGCTTGGAGATGCCTTGTTCCTTTGTGGGATTGGTTTATTTTTTCCTGGAAGGGGTTTATCCTTTGTGGCTTGTAGTGGGTTTTTTGTTTAAGGGGGTTTCCTTGGTTTATTGGTTGCCCTGGTTGGTGGATGGGGTTTTTTCTGAGGAAGAATTTGTTGACTAGGAGGATTTAATATTCCTTCATATTGTTCTTATTTGTTTGGATGCCTTGGGAGGAGGTTTTTTCCTTTTCTATTGGAGTTCTTGCTTGCTATCATGTTCTACAAACGTTGTATTCAATAGAGGTGAATATTGCTCCTATGAAGGTGGAGCCATCTCCTATTGAGGTGGAGCTAGAGGTTGTAGAAATGGTGGGAAGTGCTTCTCTCTTTTGTTGGTTCCTATTGAGGTGGAGCGTGCTTGCACAGGAAGGAGGTGTCTTTGGTAGATTGGGTCCCCACTTCTTCCTCTCCTATAGAGGGGAGCCCTATCCTTTTGTGGTGATTTTGGGGTTAGTATCTAGTTGGATGGTGCAATTTGAAGAATGTTTCTCTCCAGATATTTGTGATTCTTACCCCTTTTCTGGTAGGAATCTGTTAGGCTTAGTTTTGACAAACTTGAGCAGAAGGTCTATTGCAGTCCAATTGTTGTAGGTGGTTTATTGTCTGGTTGTTTTAGGCAGTCTTTAGGGATCTCAATCCCTTTGTTTTGGTTTTATTTTTTTGGCTCAAGGCCTTTGATGTTTCTTTGTCCTTGACTTAGGACTATTGTTTGTTCTAAGTGTTTTGTAGCTCCTAGTTTTTTGGTGCCAGGAGTTGGTTGTTAGTATGTGGTGTTACTGTGGTGTTTCTATTTTTTCTGCTTCTCTAGTTTTTTGGCAAAGTTTGGGACTTTGGTGTTTGGAAGTTTCCTTTTCTTATATTAGTACAAGGTTCTAGTCCCTTTAAAAACCCTGCTTACCTTATAAAAAATAATGGCTCTATTTTTGGATGTGTTCCTCTTGTAGGCATAATGAAAATCTAGAAGAACTATGGAAGAAGACTAAAATATGAAAACAAAGTAAGATGGGATGAGAACACTTTTTCAAAAACAAAAAAAAAATTATGAGTGTACAAACATGATGATACTTACAAGACATGATCACACAATCACGGGCATGAAAGGACAACATATTCACAAGACTAATAATAATAAAAAAATTATGTACAAGACAACTACCTATAGCCAATGATATGAAAGAACACATAATTTGAACATATGGCTCTGATTAAACTTACTTAATCATTTGTAGGTTGGACCCAACATTAAGACCTATGGAATGTAGCCATGGAAAAACTATTGCAATTGCTTTCCTTGGTCAAGGATAAGCTTGTTGAAGGAGCTAAGCTTCATCATATTGATTTTTTTATACCACCCATTTGCAATAAGTGAGGACCTCTATTTTCATGCATTAATCTATGAACATATCCCAAGAGGTGAAGGATAACTCCAATATCAACATTATTACTGTAGGGAAACCAAAAATAATAGGTGTTGGTCCTATTCCATAATACATCATTTACACCACAATAATAGGAGGAGAAAAACTAAATCTAGGTCAACAACATCACATGTGGATGAAAGAAAATATCCACCATCTAGTTCTTTAATCTTGCTACATCTATTGACCTCATCACATGAATCAAGAAAAAATGAAAATACCTCCAACTCACATGTTAGATAAAATGATACCTGAATGTAATCCTACTTAATAAAAGAAAGGAAACCATCTTGTATTCTAAACTAGAATTCCTTAATATTAGGTACATTTTCAACTAAAGAAATAACATGGTAATGTTCAACTTGGTATTTGTGTTGTTGCTCAACATTGCTATTACTTGTATGCTAGACCCATAGAAACTATTCTAATACATGCATACTATCATCTATAATAATTCTAGCTACATCTTCATCACAAAGGAAAGATTCATAGTCAACATTATCAAGATTGTGTATAATAAGAAGCCAACATACATCATTGTCACACATACAAAGGAACTCTTCATCAACATAAAAAAAAAAATCATGAGACACCTCAAATGAAGAACCATGTTCTTAATATTATCTCCCTATTTTATGCTCACTTTGGAAATCTATTGTGTCGTATGTGCTACTGAAATTAGACCTATGATACACCTATTCATTTGTTGTAACAACACTTTCTTGTGACCTAGTTGAATCAAAATCTACATGAGGGTGACAACTAGTGTTGCAATAAAAAAAAAAAGTTTTCATATGCATCCACATGACCACCATCTTCATACTCATCAATGACAAAGTCTCCACATTAGAAATAATATATTGCACTAACTTCCATATGAAAAAATTCATCACCAAGTGTAGCCACATCTATGCCATTATCATGTAAAAAAATATTAGAAACTTCAACGTCAAAATATAGGACAAAAGAGGGTAATACATAAAACAAGAAAGTACTCTCTTGTTCACCCTTTACATCATAGTAATGTGCACACTATATACAATCAACCTCAAGAGTTAATCTATTTGAATACTCATTAGTACACACCTCTTCCTCTTTATCCATCTAATTGTCATAAATAATTTAGTCATTTACCTCATTCATAGACTAAATTCCATCATTCATTTTATCATTGTAATCACCCATGGATGACCTATCCAACTAAAGGTAGGTACAATCAATGTATTCATCATCTATACTAATATCATATAATGCACCAACACATTCTTCTACCCCTTTGCATACACAATTATCATCTAAAATTGTATTTACTTTGTATGGTGCATCCATTTTTGTTGCTACTACTATCAACAACCTAATCCTTATCAACAACACTAACATTTCCTTTTGATGTTTTCCAATTCTTTGACAAGAAAAATAAGGTCTAAATTAAGAACGAATTCATCATCAAATATAACTACAAGGTTATTTCAAGAAGAAAATGAGTATTTTGGAAAAATTCCATACCATTCTTGTGCCTTTCCATGTAGATATCTAATAAATAATTTAGTTTGTGTGTCCTCATCTTCATAATAGAACTTTTTTTTTAATTCTAAAAATGCAACAACATGTGCATCCCCCTCATGAATACCATACCCATAAAATTTAGGAATCTAGTTGAAGATCTTGCATTTCATGGTTTTCCTTTCATAATCAACCCAAGAGAGGTCTATTTTTTATAAATGGGATCTATGGGAATGATAGGTGATGGATTAACCTATTTGTTTATAGAAAAAGGATAGATATATGATTTCAAAGTATTGATCCACTCCTCACATTCATTTTTATTCTAGCAAGCATAGTGATCTTTTTCTTGCTCAAATACATGGATTCCTACAAAAATATGTATGGTTTTTCACTTGATGCAAATCTATTTGAATAGCATGAAAAATCATCACTAACATAATCACGAGCAACTATTTAAATGTAGTTCCTTGGGGTATATGCATACAAAATATTTGAAGGAACGCCTAAAGGAGTATTACATTCATACCAACTAGCCATCACTAATCACATACCACCATGTAGGGAATAAATTTTATGTATAACAAATTGATATGTCTCATAAGTTTGGAAGAAAAAACATGTGCGCATTATAAAAAATTATTGTAGGTATGATATGTGTTTCTATGTAATGAAATAACTTGCACAATAGAAGAATATGATAGAAAATATGTTGCAAGTACTTGATAATAATTGAGAATAACAAGCCAATTCAAGGGGGAAAACCTCCAAATATCTCTAATGAGAACACAATTCACAATATGATGATGTAATAAGACTCACAACCTCCTATATATACCTATTTATGCCTAGGATATCACCCAAGATGACTTAGATAGCCCTTTACAGGCCCTAGGTCGACCTAATCAACTAAATAACAATATAATAATGATAATATGACTTAATTAGGAGTTAAGATAGCCACAATATGACTATTTATAACCTAATCTACTCTAATATTAAGGGTGTAGCATGCCCCCCTCTTCAGAGAAGTGTTGTCCTCAATGCTAGGCAATTTTAGATGCTTTTGAATAAACTCCTCATCCTCCCATGTGGCATCTTCAATTGATAATTTTTTCTATTGGATGAGATACTGAGTGAGTTTTCTAGTCCTTAGCTTCCTTATGCATTTCTGAATAATAAACTTTGGTTCCAATTTGATTCCTCCTTCTTCATCAAGCTACAATAATATTGTCTAAGTAGGGATATTATTCCCAATTACCTTCTTCAAACAAGAAACATGAAAAATTAGATGCATCTTTGTTGTTGATGGAAATTCAAGCTTGTAGGCAACACTACCTATCTTTTGCGTGATTTGATATGGGTTGTAATATTTTGGAGACAACTTGTTATTCTTTGACCATTGCTTCAGTGACATTTTCTTGTAAGGTTGCAATCTCAAGAAAACCCAATCCCCAACTTCAAAACTTCTTTCACTACAGTTTTGGTCCACCTACTGCTTCATTCAATTTTCTATCATGTATAGATTCTCTTTAAGTCCTAAAATTACTTGGTGTTGATTAAGCATGTGGTCCTCCATAGCATGAACTCTTGGTGACACCTTCAATGAAGATGTGATGGAAGGAGGATGATATCCATACAATGCAATAAATGGAGACATTTTTGATGAACTATGGAAGGAAGTGTTATACCACCATTTTTCTAGTGGTAGCCAATCCACCCATTGAGATTATTTATTTGAAGTGAAACAACGTAAATATACTTCCAAACACTTATTAACAACCTATGTTTTCCCATAAAATTGAGGATGGTATGAATAACTATGAGCCAATTGAGTACAAAAATATTTGAATAAATCTATCCAAAAGTTACTAGTAAAGATAGGATCATGGTCATTAACAATAACCTTAGGTATAGCGTGTAGCTTTTGAATATTCTCCAAAAACACTTTTTCCACTATACTTTCTATAAAAGGATGTGATAATGCAATAAAATGTGCATATTTAGTGAGGTGATCCACTACTTCCATGATGGCATTCTTACCAAATGTATATCTTGGAAGCCCTATGATGAATTCCATGGAGACCTCTTCCCAACATTGGCTAGGAATAACTAATGGATGCAAGAGACTAGGTATCTTAATTATCTCCCCTTTATTTCTTTGAAAAACCAAATATTTCTCCACAAATTTTTGAACATCACCTTTTAGCCCTTCCCAAAACAATTCTTTCTTGACCCGATGATATGTCTTCCAAAGTCCTAAATGACCACCAATTGGAGACTCATGCAACTCTGTGAGAATCTTTTGTTTGAGAGAGTAGTTCTTGCAAAGATACAATTGCTCTTTTTACCACAAAGTATCTCCCTTTCAGAAAAAACATATCCAAACTACTAGTATCACTCTATAGTTGTTGAATGTGATTACTTGTAGTGGCATCATTCTTCCACTCTGATTTAGCCTCTACTACCTAATCTTCTTGTAATATTGAAAGGATGCACAATAAATCTCCATCCTTCCTTGACAGTGCATCTACCACAACATTCCCCTTCCTCTTTTTATATACAATCTCAAAATCATATCCCAACATCTTAGTAACCCATTTTTGTTGTTCTTCAAAAGATAATCTTTTTTCCAAAAAATATTTTAGGCTATCAAGATTTGTCTTAACCTTGAAGTTTCTACCCATTAGATAAGGACTCCATTGTTTCACTACATGAATAATAGATAACATTTCCTTCTCATAAATAGGTTTGGTTTGATTCTTACCCTTTGATTGATGATTCTCAAAAGAAATGGGCTAACCCTCCTACATGAGAATTGCGCTTATACCATTTTCTAAAGCATCACATTCCATAATAAAATCCTTTGTGAAATCAGGAGTGGCAAGCACTAGAGTTGTACACATAGCCTCCTTTAACATTTCAAGTGATGAATTAGCAGATTCATTCCAATGAAAAGAATCCTTCTTCAATAAATTTGTGAGGGGTGCTTCTATATGACCATGATTTTTCACAAATCTTCTATGGTATCTAGTCAATCCCAAGAAACCCCTCAATTTCTTAATGGTTTTGGGAATAGACTATTCCATGATAGCCTTAATTGTGTTAGGACCTACCTTTACTCCTTCATGTGAAACTATGTCTCCTAATTACTCCACCTCATTGAGACCAAAAGCGCACTTGGATGGTTTAGCATAGAGTTTATGATCTTTGAGAACTTGTAATACTTGATCTACATGTTGCAAGTATTCTTCCCATGTCTTGATATAAATCAATATATCATCAAAGAACACTAATACAAACCTCCTCAAGAATTTCTTAAAGATGTAGTTCATCAAACTTTAAAATGTAGATGGTGCATTGGTAAGACCAACTAGCATCACCAAAAACTCATAATGACCTTCATGAATCCTAAATGTTGTCTTACAAATATCTCATCAAACTTTAAAATGTAGATGGTGCATTGGTAAGACTAATTGGCATCACCAAAAACTCATAATGACCTTCATGAATCCTAAATGTTTTCTTACAATTATCTTCTTCCTTAATTAAAATTTGGTGATAACTTGATCTAGTATCTGAATTTATAAAATGTTGGAAGAATAAGGAGTTTGTCATTGATGCATTTGTTGGCAACATGAGCATGTGGGATGAGCACAAGTCATACAGTTATGCATTGTAGTGTTTTCATTGATGTCAACATTGTATTTTGGTATGAAGACCATTGTGCATATCAGTTTAGATGGCTTGAACATGTTTGAGGATGATTATGAAAGTTAATTTTTCAAGAATTTTTGATCCGGTGAAAGTGGTTAATATAGAAATTGAATTAAGTGTCAATACAGGTAACTTATGTGTACGAACATCCAGTTTTTGGGTCCGCATTGGTCTATTGATTAACATATTGCTTTGTGCTTCTAATATAAGTTTTTTGGTTGATAGAGGAACCTAATTCCAATGTTTCATCTTGTTTTGGCTCCTAGTGTGGAAGTTATGAGTAACAGAAGTTTGGATTGGCAGTTACAGGCGTTTTCCAAGTAGTGCACATGTTTTGATGAATCTGCACTTCTTTGTAGATTGGAATATGGCTTTGCAGAGTTGTGGAGTGGTTGACAGGTGTCAGTAGAGTGTGTATTCTAGATGGCATAGAGTTTGGAGGTCCACAAGTTCAAATGTGGATGTACAGTTGGAAAATTTTGTTATTAGGTCATTACCGATGCCGACCTAATGAGTTGGGTGTATTGTTGAGGTTGAACATGTTTTAATCCATTATGTGGGTGATATTTTGGGTTTGTGTCAATCTATCTCAAATTGTTACGAGTTTTTAATCTTGGCGTGAAGCATGTATGAATGGATCTTAAGCCAACAAGTTACATTTGTATATTACATCCAAGTAGGTCGACCTAATTAATGTTGTAGGCAAAGCAAATATATATGAAGGATCCTTTTTGGTATTTTATGAGGTGAGACATGTGATAAGAGTGTGTGGATACGAGTTATGTGGATGTAGAGAAGAGAAAAGTATTAATTCAAATCAATATGAAGTGTGTAAAGTCTATATTTTGAGCTTCATTGGAATTGTATTTCATGCATATATTAGATGCAATTGTAACAGTTCAAAACTTGGTTGTGTGCCATAATCTCTTCTATCTATTTCTTCTTCCAGTGGGCAGTGAGTCCACCTATAGTGAGCACTTCTATAATATATTATAATTGATTATAATATATTGTGAGCTAATCCTCACCGTGGTTTTTCCCATTTTTGGTTTTCCACGTAAAAATTTGGTGTTCATGTGTTATGTGATGTTGTTGGTTGTTTTCATGCTTTCATTCATTATTGAAAATTGAGTATGATATGTGGATTAAATGTTTAAATGCTTAAGTGGTTTAAAGGAATATTGATTCACCCCCCCTCTCAGTATTCTGGTTTTCAACAATTGGTATTAGAGCTTGGTTCCTTGGAAGGAGCTTAACCACTTGGGGAACATCTTGGAGGTTGAACACATGGTTGTTAGAAGACTACCTATTCCTCCGAAAGATATTTTTGTTGTTGGATCTACAAAATAAGATTGCATATTTAACATAAATGGAGAAATCAAAGTTGCTCTTGAATATCTAGAAATAACTAATGGTGAAAATAGAGATCTAAAAGAAAATTTCAAAGAAGTAGATGAATGCATCAAAAAATTGAGAGAGTAAATCAAGAAATTTAGAGAAAGACATGAGGAGGTTAGTGAGAAATTGAAGCAAGAAAATAAAACAATTATTGGTTTGTAAGTGCAAGTTGAAGAAAGGAAAAGAGTTGAAGAATGTTTGAATGCAATGGTGAAAAGCAAATCTGAAGAATGCACAAAGCTTGAACAACAAGTTGTGAATCTAAGATCAGATCTTGAAAAAGAAAGAAATCATGAAGACAAATTCAAGATGAGTTCTACAAATCTTGATGAAATGATTGTAAATCAGAAAGGCTCCAAAGGTAAAGAAGGTTTAGGATTTGAAAAAGGTGAAAGTTCAAAAGTAGATCATACACCAAATGCTTAAAAGAATATCAATGAACAAAAGAAGAATGAAAACAAGAAGAACAATGGAAAGTAGATCTAGAATCAAATGAATGAAGCTAGAAGACCACCATTCAGACAACTAAATGCCAAAAGGTAACCATATTTTAATGGTTTTTGTTATTCTTTCAATAGATTTGGACATAAGGCTATGGAATGTAGAATCATAATGAATTAGAATGTTCAATCTTTTCTCGATCAATGTTTTACATGCAAGAGATTTGGTCATAGAGCTAGTGAATGTAGAATTCAAATGATGAATGGTTATAGCAATGGTAGAATGGTTCAATATTTCAATGGCTACTGTCATGCATGTAATGGATTTGGGCATAAAGCTAATTAATACATATTTAAAATGAATGAAAGTAAGATTGGTCAAAGGAATGCCATATGCTACAATTGCAATAAACCTGGACACATTTCTAAGTTTTGCAGAAGTAGAAACATGAAGAAGAATAATCCAATAAAGAAGAATGATCCAATACAAAAATTTGATTTGGTAGAGACAAAGAAGGAGATGGACAAGATTTGGAAAAAAAGGAAGAGACGGAGGTTAAAGATGAGTTTGTACTAGCATTCGGTGCAGATGTTTCCTCTAGAAACTAAGAAGAGAGCTTTGGCTCAGGGTAAGATTTAATGGAAATCTTTCATCCCCTACCAAAGAAATGGTTCCAATGCTTCAACACAAGGATATGTGGTGTAGATCAATGCATTTTATTTATTAGAGAATATCCCAATAGAAAATATCATGATGCAAAAATTTGTGAAGAATTTAAAGTTGATTGTGCATATAGTCAAGGGTTTGATAGCTTTATCAGGTGAAGCATTTATGGAAAATTAGGTCAAATTTTGAAAGGTTTATAAGTGATTCCACTTGATCAAATATATTTGCAATGAGCATTTGAGAAGAGCAAAGTAGTGAAGAAGTGAATTGGAGTGATTGAAGTGCTTGAGTTTCGGTACATGCAAAAACCCTTGCCAAAAAGCGATTAAAGGTATTTTTCAAGTTTCTATCTACCCTAATTTTAGAAAGAATCTTCATTTTTTTGGAAAGATGTATACACCACAAGTGACCTAGAGGTTTCAGAATGTCTTCGACCCAAATTCAAGAGGCATCCAAAAAAATCTTTGATGGATGATTCAAATGGTGCGTTTTTGCACATCTTGTATGGAGTTTTGCACACAGAGGATGTTAGGGCATGCATACATGTTAAAATGGAAGAATATAATCACATGAAGCTAAATGATGTGTGGTATAAAGAGCTCATGGGAGATGATTTCAAGCTGAAATAAAAGTCTGAGGCAAGTTCCTCCTGTTTTATTATGTGGATGAGTGGGTGCGGTACACCTTAAGTAGAATCCATGACAAGTTCCTTTGGTTGGAAATTCTGCACTTGATTAATAAAGAATCAATTAGGGTTCTAACTGGTTTGTGTTCCACCAGAACAGTTCTAGTACTTAAGTTTGTAAAAATGAGACTGTATTGGAGCAAACAGGTGCAACATCTGACAAGAGAGACTTAACCATCAAGGAAACAAGAAACCTGGTTGTCAAATACACTTCAATGATGATAGGTTACTGTAGACACTAAAAAATTTCCTAATCGATATTGCACATTTGAATTTGATTACTAACACCATTATCGTCCTAAATTTGCCTCTTTTTGGACCGTTTAATTAAATAATCTTCATTATTTAACTAAATTCATCAATTTCTCCTAGTAATCAAATTATCAATATTATTTGGCTAATTCATCCCCTTTCATGCTAATTTTCATCTTATTTAATTAGGTCATGTGAATTATTTAATTAAATTTCTTGTCTTCTCATTTAATTAAATAATCTTTATTATTTAGTTAAATGTCATTTAAACCCCCTTTTTATTGAATAAGTTATTTATTTAATGAAACTCCTAATTTCATCCATCTTGCACAATTAAAACATTGTTTTAATTATCTAAATAGCTAATTTCCCTCACCCTCCCACTTGCAAGGGAATATTCCCCTGGCATATTCCTCCATTTGAATTCTTCCAAAATGGAATATTCTTGTAACAAACTTCCTAACAACTTCCTAATTTTTTAGGAAGTGTACTTCTTTGAATCAATGAGAGCCATTGATTAAATCCTTGATCCTTGTCAACTTGCATTCTCATCCATTGATGAGAATCCTTGATCCATCTCCTCTCATGGCTTCTCATCCATTGATTGATCAAATCAATCTTGACCATTGATTCAGCCATTTCTCCTATAAATACTCCTCATTTCTATGAGAAATGGATCCACTTTCATTTAGAGTAACTAGACTATACCAAATTTTAGAGCATTTATCCATTAGCATTTCAAGCATTTAGCATCCATTTTAGCTTATCTTCATCCATTTTCATCAAATATTCATCAATGGAATCAATTTGAAAGCTTGTTTCAACTAAGGGGTTGGGAAAGGGCTAACATTCCACATCAATGCATCACTAATCCCCCAATGGGATGAGGTTTGAGTCATAAGATTAGTTTCCATTAAGAATTTCTAGTTAGTTTCTTATTTAATGGCTTCTTTGTTTGATGTTTTCAAGTATCTCATTAGGATATAGACTTAACTAGTTAGATCTTGGTTTATTTCTTATGGATATACTAGGTTTAGCAAGTAGGTTATGATCATGCTCATATTTTGGCACTAGAGAGAGGGCCTTACTAACCAAATTTGATGAATTTTTCTTGACTTTTTTTGTTATTTATAGGTAGCAAGGCCTAATGATGCAATTGCTTGTATTGGCGTGCAATTGCTAATTAACTAGAGTGATGCAATTGCATATTACGACATAGTTGAAAATAGCGACGCTTTTGAAGTTATGCATTTGATTCACTGACACA
The DNA here is from genome assembly GCA_007258455.2 of Sequoia sempervirens. Taxonomy (NCBI): domain Eukaryota; kingdom Viridiplantae; phylum Streptophyta; class Pinopsida; order Cupressales; family Cupressaceae; genus Sequoia; species Sequoia sempervirens. Next base: position 120,464,739 of record VDFB02075321.1, read on the forward strand.
ATTGATCATTATATTTTCTTTATGTGATTATAGGTCAACCAGAGTGATGCAATTGAAGCAGTGATGCATTTTTCCTATTCCAGCACAATTGACCTCTCTAGTCTTTGATAGAGTGATGCTATTGAAGTTCACCAGAGCGACATAGTTGCAAACAGTGACGCAATTTCCCAGAACTAGAGTGATGCAATTGTCAGGTAAAACAAAGAGTTAAATTTTCATGTCTACTTTGAATTTTCAATTTAATCTAATCTCTAATAATTTGCTAACTTTTATTTTTTTCTCTTTAAAGCTAACTATTTTGTAGGTTTGAGAGGAGCATAAAATCTTCAAGTGAAGGAGAAAAGTATCATTTGATCTTTATTGTAAAAGTGTTTTTAAACACGCATGGGATGATATAACCCATCTTGCTACTTTATTTCATGCTTTAAGATCACTAGATTTCAATTTGGGCTTTAAAACTTGCAATGCTTTGAGTTTTTTCAAAGTTGGTTAAAATTGAACCAAAACATCCTCACATTGCAATGATGGTTTAAAATTGAACACAAACTTATACTTCATTTTGGTGCAAATAAAATGAACATAACATCTATTTTGGTGCATTAAAAAGAATGAGTGTATTATGTGCTTGTCATGCTTGTGTAAACTTTTAGTGCATATCCACTCCCCTTGCGCTTCGTATGATCTTGGGTGAAGAGAAACACTCCAAGTTTACAAAAAAAATTGAGTCACCCCAAGGATTTTCTATGTATGCACTCCCCTTGTGCTTCATGTGATCTTGGGTGAAGAGAAATAGCATTTTCTTGTCTTTATTAGATAAGGGCCTACATATGAGATACATCTCACAATGGAGAACTCATAAGTGACCTTAAAAGCACATTTACCAATGGGATATATAAAGTTTGCAAAATTGAATTAAATTAGCTTAAATCGAGGGGCATGGTAGCATGATAGCCTAATCCTTATCTGAATGTAATGAGTTGGGAAGGAACGGCTAAATCCTTTAGTGGCTTACATATGGTCTATACCCCATGTGTTCACAGTTGTCATTAAACACCTTTGTCTAGAGTCCAACCAAGTTTTTTAAAATTTTCTTCGAGGTAGTGCATGGGAGGCACACCACTCCCAAAAGTTACTTACCACTTTTGGTTTATAGTTGAGGCATAAATCTTAAGAGTTAATTCTCTTGTATAAATCTTGGTGTATCAAGACAGTACATTTCCTTGATATGGCCTATTTGACCCCTCTATAGATTCGGATTACATCACTCCTTCGGGGGTGAGGTAAGCCTACTAAGAAGAATTGTACCTTTTCCTCTAGATGTTAATATGACTAATTTTGTTGATCCAAACTAGTAAGTCTTATGGAAGAAGACTTGTGAAATATCTCTCATACCCATTGAGTTAGTAAATGCATTTCTTGTTAAAACAAATTCAAACAAACATCAACATATTCTTCAAATTTCAAACCCTTTGATTATTTGTGAGTGCACTTCAAGGACAATATATTGTTGCTTACCTCTAATTGTATCTTGTTTTTTTCAAAACAATATATTAGTGATTCCCCAATATATTTTCAGCCATATCTCTACTCACATATATCAAAGTTAACCTAGGGACCTATGGCTTAGCTCTTTGATTTCCAAAATGTCAAGATTTTGTGGGAAACATTTTTCCTTTTCATAGATATTCTTAGTCTAAACTTAATCAAGACATTTGATGTGGTAAAATCAATTTCATTAATCAAAGATTAACTCAATTGAACACAAAAAACATGTACACCTTGGTTTCATTTTCAAACATCTAGAATTCTAAAGCAACAAAGAGAAAACATGGAAATGCATACCAAAAAATTGTATCAAAGTTCTACCATCCAAACATCGAGTTCTTAGGTTTATCAATTCAAGGGTAAAGCATGGTTTTCACCACCTTTATCTTGTAAACAAAGTCCCTCTTAAATTCAAAACATTAGGATCAATCATCCCATCCATCTCAAAACATTTGATATCTCACCTCACAAACAACTTTAAAACTTTGGACACAACAACCTTCTAGACTTAGGTTATCATCAATCAATCCCCTAGTTTAGCTATGTGTGTGTAAATGAATCATTTTTGATACATTTAGCTAAGTTAGTCATCATCCTTTTGAACAATCCTATCCTAAAGTTCACAAGTATACCTTTAGGATCCACAAGTTCATTAGCGTCTTTATCCAAAACATCAAACATCAAACTTTTAGTCTAGTGTTGTCCAAAGTTTACAAGTTCATCATCCATATCACTCGCCCCTTTCATCATCCATTCACATAATTGGTCCTAAACACCTTAGAGGGTCACTTTTACCAAAATTTAAATCAACTAGAGAGTTTCAATAGTACAAATCCCAACACACTTCTCCCATAGTTGATCCAAAATTTATGGTAACAACAAGATTACGACAAAAGAAAAACATGGAGAAAAACAAAAAATACATTTACCACAAGTGATCCCAACCAACAAGAATTTGACCCTAGAAGCTACTCAAACCCATCACAGAATCTACCATCAACTTCACTAGCAATGGGATATGAAGTAGAAGGTGTTATAAAAAACCCACTTGGACTCACCGTAGAGGAAATCCTTGAAGCACAACAAGATCCCAAAATGCATCATATCGTCAACACTTTGATGAATATGAATCCCACACAATACATGCTAGACTTAAGAAAGGAAGGGGCTAAAATCCCTTCAACATTTTATTTTAACACAAGTAGGGAACAACCCTTGGGAAATGTGGCTTTTATTCCTCGAGCTTCTATCACACAACCCTTGGTACAAGGTATGACTCAATCTATCACTCAACCAATTTCATCACATGTACCAATTCAACCTTTGAATACTAGTCTTGCAACTCAACTAGGAACCAACCTTGGTCTCACTCCCAAATATAGGAAGCAACACGAATTTGGGAACACAAGACACAACTATCCGCTAAAACACAAATTGGACACCAACATTTTGTTCCAAACTATATGCTTCCACTACAACAAGTTCCCAAAGTATTCCTATTGTCCAAACAAGTTAAGTGAGTCAAACACCCCAAGTGGACTAACAAGGACAAGTCAACACCATAATGCAAGGTCAATCCTCCATGCAACAAGGTCCATATTCATTAACCCATCCCATTGACACATCAAATCAAATGATTTTGCTAGTCCCTCAAATCAACCAAGGAAACTCATTGATCACAAATCTCATTCATCAAAGCAACCCATTGGTCAAAAGCCCCATCAATCTAGCGCAGCCACGGTAGGGGGGTCCTCAAAGAGAACAATATAGACCATGCAGCAAGAGAAACACGATAGAAGCAACACAAAATATGGAGGAAAATTCAGATTAAAACATTCTCATTAATAGAAATATCAATTGCAATTGGTCGGTAACATTTGGGCTTACAGATTCGGCTCACAGGCCTAATATAACACGTTAAAAAATACAACATTCCTATATGGTCCTTAATGCGAGCGAGAATCTTACATATCAAACTTATATTTCTCTAATATAATCAACCCTACTTTTCTAATGATCTATTACAATGATTTATATCACATCCAGAGATCTAGAATCATCCACGTTAGCCAAAGATCGTTACAATCTCTAATGAAAGAAAATGTAACAGTCGCATGAATAGGTCAGTCTCAAATTTGAATCACTCCTCGATGAATGCATAGGATGAAGTGTGGACCTATAATTTAGGTCAGGGACACTCCATGGAACAATTAAAATCACATAGTCAAGATCCGCAAGATACAGAAACAATCCACAAACAATCAAACTAGTCGTTGGGCTTGAAAATTATTCTGGTGTCGGTTCAAGAAACTTCGAATAAATCTGGAAGAGATAACTTGTCGGAAAAAGATCCAATCATGCTCAAATCTTGGAATAAGGAAAATGAACATGTCCATGATGTAAACATAGATCCACAAGGTCTAGTGAGAAAATATGATGAATCCACCAACTTGAATTGAGTGAGAACAGAACAAGAACAAAACTGAAAGAAAATATTTTTGGTTGATAGAAGATTGCCAAGAACCAAGGATGCTCCTACATCAAACATTCAGGGTTATTTGAAAAGTGAGTCCCTCACTTTGTTGGGGCTAAAGGAAAACCAATACGGTCTACCTCAACCTAAGAAATTCAAGAAGAATCCTCCACTGGTCTACCTTTCCACTTCACAAGATATTCTTTGTACTGTCTTCCACGATTTTTCCTCCCATCTCTGATATCCAAAATCTCTTCAATCTCATATGACTGTTGCTTAGGAAATTGACTCTCCAATCTTTTTTTACTGTCTTTTCTGAATTCTGCTTCATGGTATTGATGTAGGTCTACAATGTTGAATATAGGTGATATTCCCATGTCATCTGGTAACTCCACTTCATATGCATTTCTTGAATCAAATTTCTTGACAATATTACAAGGTCCAAACTTCCTCATCTTTAGCTTGTTGTATGTGCCAACTGGAAATATTTCCTTTCTCAGATATACCATCACTTCATCTCCAACTTCGAACTCCTTATCTCTCCTCCTTTCATCTGCTTTCTCCTTATACTTTCGGCGCATATCTTCCAATTGCTCCTTCACCTAAGTATGCACCTTCTTCATATGTTTTGTGAACTCCTCTGCTTCTACACTCCTCGTATCTTCCATATTGATGTCTCTCAACTCTAATATACCTCTAGGATGAACTCCAGTAACAATCTCAAAAGGTGTCTTTCTGGTACTCTTGTTCACTAAATTATTGTAAGCAAAATTTGCTTGTGCAAGGACTAAATCCCAACTTTAGGTCTTCTCTCCAACCAAACATCTCAGCAAATTCCACAAACTCTTGTTTACTACCTGTCTGTCCATCAGTTTGTGGGTGAAAAGTAGAACTGAATTTCAAATCTATCTTTAACTTCTTCCAAAGTGTCCTCCAAAAGTAACCAACAAACTTTGTATCTTTATCTGAAACAATACTCTTAGGTAATCCATGCAATCTAACCACTTCCTTGAAAGACAAGTCTCCTACATGTACTGCATCTATTGTTTTCTTACAAGGTATGAAATGTGTCATTTTAGAAAATCTATCCACCACCACAAATATAGAATCATTACCTCTATGTGTCTTTGGCAAACCAAGTATGAAATCCATGTTGATATCCTCCCAAGGTCTCTCCGAAATTGTCAAAGGCTTATACAATCCAACATTCTGACTACTCCCTTTTGCAACTTGACAAACTCTACAAATTTGCACAAATCTCCTAACATCCTTACAAATTTGTGGCCAAAAGTAATTCTCACTCACCAATGCTACTGTCTTATCAACTCCAAAGTGTCCTTACAATCCTACACTATGTTTTTATTTCACCAAGTTATCCCTCATTGAACTCTGAGGTATACACAACGGATTCCCTCTGAACAACATATCCTCCTGAATGAAATAATCCAACCACTGACTCCTATCCTTCAAAACTGGTTCTTTACAAGCTCTCCAAGGTTCTGCAAAATCTGGGTCTTCCTCATACAAGTTCTTCAATTCATCAAATCCTAAAACCTCCACTCTCATCTATGTTAGTAAATTCCTTCTCTACTCAAGGAATCAACAACTCTATTTGACTTTCCACTCCTATGCTTCAAAAAAAAAGTATAACTCTGTAAGAATTCTACCCATCTCATGTGTCTTTGATTCAACTTACCCTGACTATTCAAATATTGGAAAGCCTAATGTTCTGTATACAACACAAACTCCTTAGGCAACAAGTAATTTCTCCACTTCTTCAAGGCTTGAACTATGGCATAAAACTCCTAATCATACATTGAATATCTTCTCCTAGCATTGTTCAATTTCTCACTGAAATAATCTATAGGTCTCCCTTCTTAACTCAATATTGCTCCAATTGCATTTCCACTTGCATCACAATCTACTTGAAATACCTTACTAAAATATGGTAAATCCAACACAGGTTGCTTAGTCACCTTTTGTTTCAACAAAACAAAACTCTGATCTGCTCCAAATGTCCACCTAAAATCCTTCTTATCTCCTCTCATTGCTTTTATCATAGGACTGCAAATAGAACTGAAATTCCTAATGAACTTTCGGTAGATACTAGCCAATCCATGAAATGATATTACCTCTCCAATGCTATCTAGTGTAGGCCACTCAATAATTTCTCTTACCTTCTTAGGATCCATCTTTAATCCATCCATAGATATCACAAATCCCAGATATATCAATTCTTCCTTCATGAAACTACACTTCAACTGCTCTTCTCTCAACCTCTGCAAAACTTGTCTTATGTGCAATAAATGTTCTTCTCTACTCTTACTAAAAATCAAGATTTCATCCAAATAAATAATCACAAACTTACCCAAGAATTTCTTCAATACCTCATTCATCAACCTCATGAAAGTACTCGATGCATTTTTTAGTCCAAAAGGCATCACCAACCACTCATACAATCCTTCATTTGTCTTGAATGTTGTATTCCACTCATCCCCTTCTCTGATTTTGATCTGATGATATCCACTCTTTAAATCTATCTTTGTATAGTATCTAGCTCCACTCAAACAATCCATAATGTCATCCATCTGGGGCAAAGGAAATATATACTTCACCATGATCTTGTTTATGGTTCTAAAGTCTGTACACATCCTCCATTCTCCATCCTTCTTAGGTGCTAACACAGTAAGTACTGCACATGGACTTAAGCTTTCTCTAATCAAACCTTTCTTCAACAATTCTTGCACGTGTCTATTCAACTCTTCATTTTCTATAGGTGTCATCTGGTGTGCTGCTTTATTAGGCAAACTAGCTCTAGGAATCAAATCCATGCAATGGCTAATACTCATCACATGTAGTAATCCATCAGGTACATTATCTGAAATGATCTCCTCATACTCTGTCAGAAACTCCTTTATCTCATTTGGTTGTTCTTCCACATGCTTCAAGTCTTCAGCCTTCTTAGGAACCAAGGTGTAACACATGTTCTCATGTCTCAATCCATCCAGGAATCTCCTTCCATTGACCAAACAAACCCTAGCACTTGTACAAACCTCAACTTTAGAAACATCTTCCAATGGCAACAAAGTCTGCTTCATCCCATTAGCAACAATAGTATATGTATTCTTCTTTCTATCATGAATAGCATGTATATCATACTACCAAGGCCTTCCCAACAAAACATGGCATACATCCATAGGCATGATATCACACAAAAATTCATCATGGTAATTTCCTATCTTCAATTTCACCAAACATTGTTCACTTACCAGTATCTTATGCTCATCTTGAATCCATGCTATCTGATAGGGCTTTGGGTGTTTCAATCTTTCCAACTTCAATTTGGTCATCATTTCTTCAGAAACTAGGGTCTCAGAGCTTCCACTATCAATAATCACTTTCCAACATTTACTAGCTACCTTGCATCTGGTCTGAAACAAATTCTTTCTCTGCAACGGTTCCTGCTCCATCTCACTTTGACACAATACTCTTCTATTCACCAACACTTCTCCATCTTCCAGTTTGTTAGATGATCCAGCATGATCTTTCTCAACAAAGGTTTTTCTTCTATTGTTTTTTGTCTTTCTACTTATCTCTCCTTAATTTCATTCAAATTATATATGTCCTTCTCCACCACACTTAAAGCAAGTTCCCTTGAATACTCTTTTCTCCTTATCATCTCTTCTATAACCTTCATTTTGGTAACCACCATATCCTCCTCTTTTGTAAGAGTTTCCATCATCTCTATGGTATGAATTATCATTCTTACTGACTTGCTTATCTTTATTTTGATTTGTAAAAGTTCCTCTTCCTCTAGTAAAAATTCTTCCTCTCTGAAATCTTCCACCTCTTCCTCTCTATCTCTACTCATGTCTTTTATTCAACTTCTCTTCTACTTTTAGGGCACATTGATATGCCTCTTCCACACTTTGCAACTTGATCAGACTGATTTCATCCTGTATAGACAACCTCAAACCATTCACATATTTGTCTACTTTCTCAATCTCATCCTCCAAATGTTCAGATCTGATATTCAATTTATAGAACTCCTTGGTATACTCTGTCACACTTGATTCTTTCTGCTTCAAATTCTGCAACTTTTAGAACAAATTGATCTAATAGTTTGCTAGCATAAACTTTGTTTTCAACTTATTCACCATTTGATCCCATGATTTTATCTTTTATTTTCCTCTTCTTTTTCTATCTATCTGCAAATGTTCCCACCAAAGGGATGCATGTCCTTTCAACTTTGTACAAGAAAATTTCACCTTCTTATCTTTAATGGTACCTTCAAAATCAAAATACTTTTCCATCTTTGTTATCCAATCAAGCAATTTTTTCTAAATTCAACTTACCATTGTAATTTGGTGGATTGAAATGTGGTTTTGTATTCACTCTAGTTAGGGATCTTATGAACCTCTCTTCTCCCTGATCCAGGCTAAGATTTTCTTCTCTTCCTCTTTCTTCCTGTACTTCTACCTCTTCATCACTCACATCATCAACTGGTCAACCTCTCCTCTGGTCCATTTCAACTACATATAATCTGGCAGCAATTTCTCTCAACATCTCCATTAAAGTTGGGTCTACATTTCCACACGCTCCATTTCCTCTAACATTTCTTCTTCCCACCATCTTTACACAAGTCCTCTACAGTTGCAGGTCGGATCCTTAGTCTACCACCCCACAAAAAATCTTCAATAGGACTCCACAAATTTTGACGACCTCTCATGGATCGATTCTCGCTCTGATACCAATCTAGCGCAACCACGGAAGGAGGGTCCTCAAAGAAAAAAATATGGACCATGCAACAAGAGTAACACAATAAAAGCAACATATAATATGGAGGAAAATGTAGATTAAAAAATTCTCATTAACATAAATCTCAATTACAATCGATCGGCAACATTCGGGCTTACAGATTCGGCTACAGGCCTGATATAACATGTTCAAAAATACAACATTCCTATATGCTCCTTAATGTGAGAAAAAATCTTACATATCAAACTTATCTTTCTCTAATCTAATCAACTCTACTTTTCTAATGATCTATTACAATGATTTATATCACATCCAGAGATCTAGAATCATCTGCATCGGCCAAAGATCGTTACAATCTCTAATGAAAGAAAATGTAACGGGTGCATGAATAGGTTGGCCTCAAATTTGAATTACTCCTCGGTGAATGCATAGGATGAAGTGTGGACCTATAATTTAGGTCAGGGAAACTCCACAAAACAATTAAAATCACACCATCAAGATCCGCAAGATACGAAAATGATCCACGAACGATCATACTAGTCATTGGGCTTGAAAATTATTCCGGTGTCGGTTCAAGAAACTACCAATAAATCCAGAAGTGATAACTTGCTAGAAAAAGATCCAATCGCGCTCAAATCTTGGAAAAAGGAAAATGAACATGTCCACAATGTAAACATAGTTCCACAAGGTCTAGTGAGAAAATATGATGAATCCACCAACTTGAACTAAGCAAGAACATAACAAGAACAAAACATAAAGAAAATATTTTTGGTTAATGCAAGATTTCCAAGAACCAAGGATGCTCCTGCATCACAATCAAGGAAACTCATTAGTCCCAAATCAAACACAAGGAAATGCATCCAATGTATTGGTCCCTCAACATCAAAACAATCAAGTGAACCCTTCCAATCAATTCATCCAAAGCCAAAGCATGCCACTAATATCGCAACCCCAAGTGGCACCATCTCAACCTTTGGTCTCTCAAGTAATGAAAAATTAAATGGGACCCAAAGCCTACATTCCTACACCCCAATATCAAATCTTACAAGGAATGTTAGCATAAAATCAAGGATAAAATGTACCAAATTCAAATCTAATGTCCAACCCTCAAAATCTCATCATACATCAACCACCCCACAATCAACTCAACCCACAAATCACTCACATCATTGTCCCTCAACAACCACCACACATGCCACATAATCAAAATATTGCAAGCCAATACATGCAAACAAGTCAATTTTTCCCAAGCCAAAACATCATTTCACAATCCAAAGGACAAAATGTATTGGCTTATCAACAACCTATTTTCAATCAACAACAACAATAACAATCCCAAATGCTAGCACAACAAAAATAGGCTCAATTACAAGCCCAACAACAACAAGCTAAATTTATAGCACAACAACAATAGGATCAATTGCAAGACCAACAACAAGCACAGTTACAAGCCCAACAATTGAAAGTACAACAATATGCTCAACAACAACAAGTGCTTGCACAACAACAACAAGGCTTGTACTATAACCCCAACAATCATATTCTAGCATGCAAAAAAATGTCTTGAACCCAAACATACAAGGAGCATACACCACACCTCCACCACTATCACCATTACATACACAATATCAAAATCCACCATACACACCATAAAACACACCCCATTATCAAAATCCCACCTACAATTCACCTACCATTCCACAATATAACATATATGCTCCACCACCAAATGCTCAAGATGATTTTTCCTTGAAAATTAGGATGCTTACACAACAAATCCAAGACATCCAAATGGGTAAAACAAAGAAATCACATGCACAACAATACTTGTGTCCATATCCCTTTGATAGGAACATTATAATGATATCTTTCTTGCCCAGATTTGAAGTCCCAAAATTTGATAAATATAAAGGGCAAGGAAATCCAGTGGATCATATAAAATATTTTTACATGGAATGTATGGAATTTTCTTACAATGATTCATGTTTGATGCTCCTTTTCCCACGTAGTTTGGGAGGCCCAAAGATAGAATGGTTCTCATGTTTACCTCCTGGGATTCAAACCTTCCAAGATATAATTGATTGATTTTTGGATCACTTCTCCTATAAGTTAGACATGGGTGTAATCTTGGAAGAGCTATACACCCTAAAACAAAACAAGGTTGAATCCTTCACAAATTTCTTACAACGATGGAGGCAGCGAGCTAGCAAAAGCAAATGGCCTATTCCTGAAGAGCAACAAATAGGGATCATTATTTCCAATGTAGACACAGATCTATCCTTTCAACTGAAAATGCAATGTGTCACATCATACAAAGAGCTTATTTATAGGGCCCTTAACATTGAAAGGGCCCTTAACATAGAAAGAGCCCTTATCGCACAAGGAAACACACAAGCATACAAGGAAAACCACCCATCTACTAGTTCCAAAGACAAACCCCGATTTTGGGCCTATTAACGATGGAAATGGGTATCCAATCCAAAGATTCAGATTTTTTCCAACATCAAACAATGGAGTATTTTCCCACCTAAACACATGCAAATAAAATAAACTAACTAAACACACATGCATGCAAATGGATTTTTGTCTCCATTTCCCTCCTATCATCCAAGATATTGTGTTGCGGAATAAATTTTCTCTCAAAGCACTGTGCACAAGAGGCTATGGTGAATGGAGATTAAAATATTGAGTACAAATGATATGCAATAACAAAAGAAAACATGATAAACTAAAATGTTAACATGCAACTATCTTATGAGCTAAAATGCTAAAATGATATCAAAAGAGTGTCAAGAATGCTAAAAGTGAATGTAAGGATAGTGTAAATGCAAAGATCGTGAATGTTGTGTGTGATCAAAAAATGAGAGAGGGCAAGGTTTAAATAGATCTCCTCAGGGGTGGATCCAATATTAAGGCGAATGTGGGATAAATATGCAAAATGGTAAATAAATAAAATGGATAAATATATGAATTGATTTATGAATATGCAAATGGATATTAATGAAATATGTAAATGTATTGATATTTTAATGATCATATATTATGAAAATGGATTTCATGGAGTTTATGAATATGAATTAATGATTATGGATGTATGAATGATTTAATGAGATGGATAAATATTTATAAAATGGTTATGCATGAAATATGAATATGAGATGAATTATATATATAATGGATGATGGTACTAATAATGGATCCAAATATTGATAAAAGCTTTAATATTATTAGAGGAAATTTTTATGTGTCTACATTTTACCCCTCTTTGAGACAATGCAGCCTATCGCGTTGTTTCAAAGAAAAATTGATCAATTGATACATGCCCCAGAGATATCCTAGTACAGATGATAAGGATGATATTCCCCCTCAAGAGATTAATCGAACAAGTTGTGATAAGATTAATCTCTCAATAGATCACGAGGAGAAAATTTGATAATTGATGTTGTGCGAGTGGTAAACAAAAATACACATTTGATGAAAATGCACAGTTGATGGGCATAACTGAACAATTGATGGAAATGATCAATATAGCCAGGTTGGTAAGCTAATTGAGCTGATTAAGTTGATTGAGTTTGGTGCTAGCGAAAAATAATGATTGATTAATAGATTGAGTGATCAAGGAGCAGATTGGTTGATGTGATATGTGGATTAAAAGACAAGCATTAGATGGACAAAGTGATTAATCATTCTTTGAAATAAAGAACATGAAAAATGAAATGATGAAGGACATGGATGATGGAAGAAATGATAGATGAAAAAGAGATATGAAAGAAATAAAAGTGGTGAAGCTTCTTGTGCTTTACAAAGTGCTTTTATCATCATAGAGCTTATTATGTCATAAATTAGTATAAGTGTCTAGATAACATGAACATCTAGATGACCTAAATATTGTTTGCATTTTTATTTAGCAGTAAAGTATAAGCATCTAGGTATAAGGACCTTAGATGACTTGAATACTTATTGCATGGAAGACACTATCAGACAAGGAATGTTTTCATCCACATTAGACTCATAGGTCCTCGATGGTTTTAGACAACCATACCTTAAGACAAGTCATCCTGTGAATAAGAAACAATCCACAAATAGCAAACAAGTGAACATGCCCTATCCTCGCCTCTCTAGTCCAAGACATCCTCGAGAAGCTAAGATACATGACATCAAAGATAAAAATCATAAAATAATTAAAGATCAACAAACATGCATCATGCTTTAATGTAAATTTGATTCTTGTCAAAGTTTATGTGTTTAGTTGGATTCGCAAGATGGATTGATAGGTATGTTGCAATGTTTTTTTGATTGTTAATCGTGGCACGTTAGGATTTTGTTGAAGTTAAAAGTTGTGTGGCAATCTGAAAGTGTCACTGTTTTTTGGAATTTTTGAATTTTTTTGGGTTTTTGGAATATTTAATTTTTTTGGATTTTTGGAATATCTAACTTTTTTGGATTTTTTTCAATATTTGATTTTTTTGGATTTTTAGAATATCTATTTTTTGGATTTTTTTAGGACATTTTATTATTTTTATGGATTTTTTCAAGACATTTTATGATTTTTATGGATTTTTTCAAGACATTTTATGATTTTTATGGATTTTCTGAAGTTTTTGTGATGGAAAGAGACAAATCACAAGCGAGCAGATAGACAAAGAGGGTAGTTTCTTTGACTGCGAGATGCTTAGTATCCTAACCCATAGCTAAGGTTGCAGAAATGCTCCAATGAGGGATAGGACCAACCTAGTACTCATGCCAAAGCGAGCAAGCGAGGGGAATGTTGAACAATTCACAAGCCATGATGAGTGTGAAAAGGCCATTATGAAGTGGAGGGTGAATGAAAATGGGATGAAAAGATCAAGTAGAGCTCCAAAGGAAAGAGGAGAAAAGCCTCTACACATGGCGTTGATTTCTTGGTTTTCACCATGGTACTTGCTCAAGGCGCCACCATAATGGTTTTCACTGTTGAATGAAATTTTTCTCTTTACTTTTCCATTTTTTTAATTTTTTTGATTTTTTGATTTTGATTTTTATTTTTGTATTTTTTTTCAAAACTTTTTTTCTATTTTTTTTGTATTTTTTCAAGACTTTAAAAGAATGTACTATCTGAAGTACTCAAGTATAGAACTTGTGGATGTGCATATTGTTGATGGGATCACTAAGCAATTCACCTTTTGGAGTAGATAACGGGTATGCCCCAAATCCATACACAGTAGTGATAACATATGGACCCAACTAGTTAGGCTCAAATTTACCCTTCTTCTTTGTCTTGTTGATTGTGAGGATTTTCACGAAGGACAAGATCCCCAATATCAAATGTTCATGGTTTCACTTTCTGGTTATAGCTTTAGGACATTCGCTGCTGGTATGCTCTAAGATGATTGAAATCAATTTGTCTTTCTTCATCCAATAGTTCCAATTCCTGCAAATGGGAAACTCGGTATTCTTCATCACTAATTTGATTGCACAAGGAGACGTGCAAAGATGGTAGCTTGACCTCGATGGGTAAGATGGCTTTAGATCCATAGACAATGGAATATGGGGTAGTGCTTGTGGGAGTGCAAACACTCATGCAGTAGGCCCACAAGGCAGGGTTCAGTTGAATATTCCAATCTCGACCAGCTTCATTGATTGTCTTTTTAAGAATTTTGAGAATGGTCTTGTTAGAGGCCTCAGCCTAGCCATTACCTTGAGGATAGTAAGGTGTGGAAAAATAATGTTATATATGGAATTTCTCACAGAGTTCACAGACATCCTAGTTTTTGAATGGACAACCATTATTTGTGATGATGGATAAAGGAATGTCGTAATGACAGATGATATAGTTTAGTATGAAAGTGGCTATTTTTTTTCTAGTGATATGAGTGAAGGGAACAACTTCAATCCATTTCATGAAATAGTTTTTGGCAACGAGAATGAACTTATGACCATTGGATGAAGGTGGATGGATTTTTCCCATGAGATTGAGTCCCCACTGATAAAAGGGCCATGGTGTAGTGAGAGACTGCAATTCTTGTGCAGGAGCATGTATCAAATTTGCATGTTTTTGACACTGCTTGCATTTTTTAACAAACTAATAAGCATCCTTTTCCATTGTGGGCCAATAATAACCCATACGCACAAGTTTCTTAGCTAAGGTAGGACCACTAGAATGTACCCCACATATACCTTCATGTACTTCTTGTAAAGTAGTTTTGACCTCGTCATACTCAAGACATCCGAGTAAAGTACTTTCGAGACCTCGTCAGTAAAGGGTATTGGCTAGGATTACATAATAAGAGGCTTGACGGATAAAAGTTTTACGGGATTTATTAGATAGGTCTAATGGTAAGGTGTTATCCTAGAGATAGGTGTAAATATCCCCATACCATTGAGAATTAGGACCAACAATAAGATGGATCATTCCAGATTGTGGTATATTGTAAGCAGGTTCCAAAAGAGGCTCTACCAAGAACTCACAATAGGCGACATTACTTGGCATTTCCACAAGTGAACCAATTCTTGTCATTGCATCAGTGGCTCTGTTATTATCTCGGGGGATCTACTCAAAAGAGATTGATGTGAAATAGGCCTTGAAATCATCCACCATTCTTTTGTAAGGCATCAATTTTTCATCTTTTGTTCTATAGTCATCATTAACTTTCCTGATCACTAGCAAAGAGTCACCAAGAACATGCAACTCTAGGATTTTCCATTGCACAGCCATACAAAGCCTAGAAAGTAATGCCTCGTATTCGGCAATATTGTTGGTACATGGAAACTGTATCTTATAAACTTTAGGTATACAATCCCCTTGTGGTGTGACAAAGAGAATCCAGCGCCAGAACCATCTTGTGTGAAGGAGCCATCAAAATATAAGGTCCAAAGATGTGTAGATTCCATGTTAAAGATTGATTCGTCGGGAAATTTGGTAATAAGAGGATGACTATTGTCATGAGAGCATCATCGATTTGATCTACTATAGCTTGTCCTTTGATTGCTTTTCTTTCCATGTACTCAATATCAAACTCGCTAAGAATCATCACCCATTTAGCCAATTGCCCTGTGAGTGTTGCTTTGTTCAGGAGGTACTTAAGAGGATCAATTTTTACAATGAGCTTTATCTGATTCATAGGCATGTAATGTCACATCTTTTGTGAGGAAAAAACTACAACAAGGCACACTCTTTCAATAGGACTATAATTGAGCTCATATCCCACTAGAGTATGACTAATGTAATAGATGGAACGTTCCTTTCCTTCAGAGTCATGTTGTGCCAAAAATGCCCCTAGTGTTGTGATAGTTGTGGATATATACAAAAGTAAAGGCTTGTCATCTGTAGGGGGTACTAATATTGGTGGTGTCATCAAGTATTCTTTATTTTTTGAAAATCTTGTTCACACTTGTCATCCCATCTGAATGTGTTGGTTTACAGATTTGTCACTTTAGTTTATACTCCATTTTCCCATAACAGTGATAGCATGACCAACAGTTGAGTCACTTACAATGATTGTTGTAAGCGCTCTTTGCTTGTTTTACAAGGCACAACTACCTTTGAATGGTTTGCAATGAATGAGGAGATGGGGTATTCTTTTAATCGGAAAGCAGAAAAGGTAAACTAACACCTACCCATAACCATGAAATAGGTGTGAAAGATCAAACCTAAGATTAATTAAATGCAGGTAAATGACACAAAGTTCATCTTCTCTACACCACGAATGATATTCAAAGAAGGAAAGAACAACAGACTCTTTTTAGGAGACAATTTAATCCAAATCCAAAGTTTTAGAATTAAATGCATATGCAGCCCATTATAACAGAATGACATTGAAGAATAACCACAAGGAAACACAATTCATTTCCATTTAAAGAAAACATTAAGAAATTCAAAGATTCAAAAATATCTTCTTTATTTCTCCATAGCCAAAACATGAGTTCACAGACTCCATATTTCTGTACAACAAAACTGCATGAAATGATAACCTAGCTGCTCCCCTATTCCCTCCAAAATAGCCAAGATCTCCTTTTCCCCGAAAGTTTCTTTGTCTTTTATATAATTTTCCAAGCCAAAAATGTATCTAAACGTAATTGTTCATAATGGTCTTTAAAGTAACCATCCCCAAGAAAGTGACCTTAAATGGAAATAGTTACGTTACACCAAAATTGGGTTACCACCACAAATTACAAAAAGATGTCATGCAAAGCAATAAAATTAAACCGTTGCAAGTGGTGGAGTGTTCTCCACAACCAATCGTATCTCCATAAAAATATTGTGCAACTCGATGTGTTCCTCTTCTTCTTCTAGGATGAATATTACCCTATGATATTGGTCGTAGCTATTCTTCTCCTTCCAGGAAAGTGCGCGCAATTGGGAGATATTATCAATTTGCTCTTCCTCGGGCCAATTCAAGTCATGTTGCAGGACGAGCATAGGTTCACCATCCCACATTTCATCTCTCGCAGGGAGCCCCATTTCAAATTTTCCTTGGGTGATAATAAAACAAGACTCAGCAATGCCGCCACCTTTCTCTATAAATAAGCTTGTTCAATTACGCCGGTAGGTAATGAGGACCTTTAATCTGTCAAAATCATGTTACCACCTTAGTGAGCTCTATTACACTTTCCATTTAAGAAGTCTAATTAATGCATCATTTATTGAGGAGCTTGCCCTAGGATTAAGCTTGCATTTCGTAACTCCCGAAAAGATAGCCAGATGATACGTCTTACAAGTAATTAAATGGGCTGGCGGCATTTTGAAAACCAAAGAGATTGCTTGAAAGTCACAGGGTCGTGAAAAAGTTGAACCGTAGAACTATATGTCGTGGGTTCTAAGATTTCAAGAACTTCCGATACACCAATCATTTAGACAAGGATGAGGAGAAAGAAGGATCGGGTCGTTGGGTTATTATGCAACTCCTGAAGCTCGCGACTTGGTTATGAAAACTCAAGGTTGGGTGACAAAGGTTATGAAACTAGCAAGGACCACGACTATGAATGAATTAAAGGCATGGAATGGAGGTCATTCTAATTTAGAGGAGGGAAATTGCATGTTTTAAAATTTAGAGGGTAACATTGGCTCTGATTGGGGACAAGGACTTGCGAAGGACGAAGCAAGGGACCCAAAAACTCAAGTGTGGACTAGTGCATAAATCCATTGGGCTACAGAGTTGGAGAGCACATGGGACAAAGGAGTCAAAGCAAGCCAAAAACAAGACAGAGTGGAAAAGGAAACTAAGTTACCAGCACAGCCAAAAATCCTAAGTATATACATGGTCTTAAGACCCTACCTCAGACAACTCCAAGTTGATCATGTGAATCCATTAACCGGCTGGGAGAAATAGATGCCTGTGTAGAATAGTGTTGAATGAGTAAGGATCCCACAAGCAACTAGTTGCAAATTAGCAACCATCATGATCAAACCGATAAGAATGGCTTCATATAAAGATCCTTTGGATATGATTTGGTGTTAAAAAATCCTCTCTTCATTGTACTCTTTTGCAATTAGATGACTAATATCAATATTTCCCATCATATGATTACCAACATCTATTTGCATGACCCCAAATGTAATATCATAATACTCTTGATTTTTCTAACCCAGAGAGATTAGTCCTTGAATCGGGCAACCTTCATACAAACCATTAGAGAAAGACCACTTTTTGGTGCCATATGTGTAGGTGACTGCATTGTTTAAAAATTTTGAATCCTAACTTGCAACATATGCCTCATCGTGTTCCTGCATACCATCAACTCTATGCAAAACTGGAAGTGTGTTAGGCTGAGAATTGGTATTGCAAATAATATTTTCTGGTGACATGAAATCACCCTCAGCTGGAACAATCTCCTCTCTTCCTGTGGGTTTTGATTCAGCAACTTTATCACACTCATTTACAACTTGTAAATCAGACGTAATGACATCTTCTCCACATAGAAATTCATCTTCAAATGCATTAAGACACCAATTTGGAATATAAACAATATCAGGCTTAGCACATTCATCCATTTTCTCATTTTCATCAAAGTTATCATGTCTACTTACATCACTATCTTCCAATCTTTGTTTAAAATTTTTGGCATCCAGATTTTTGAAATGGAAGGATTCAAAGATAAAATCATTTATGACCTTTTGTTGCAACCATGTTTATGTGTCATCCTACTCAGGGAATCTGAAGGCTTCATACTCAACTTGCATGAAAATTAGAGAAGAGACATTCAACACCTCATTTGTATGTTGGGTATCCCCAAATTTCTCTTCATCACTGGTAAAAGTAAATGTTTCCATTTCTACAGCAGACAAGGATGACAGAGCAACACTATTCACATTACCCTCATTATACTTTGCATCATGGGAGGATGGTTCATTCTCTTCACCATTCGAGGGATTTTCAGGTTCATGATGCAAATAATAAGCTTTGATTCTTCCATTGACATGAGGTTTAATTTTTACTGTACTTGCTTCATATCTATCAAAGTGTTTTGAATTAAAAATAGAGAGATTAAGATATTCAACATAAGGAGGCTAAACTTTTTGGAAGCATATAGGCTGGAAATTTGGTTTCTGCATAGTAGGCTTCCTCATGGATTCATTACTTGGTTCATTTACAACCCAATATGCCTTTTATAGACCACTCAAAATCAAATATTTTTCTATTTTTACAGCATCTTATTGTGCAATCTCTATGTCATTCACTCTACTTCTTTTTAATTCAAATTGAACATCTGGATGTAGAGAGGAAATAAAAATGCAAAGATGAAGTTGCTTACTTGGTTGAATGGAAGTAGGGATTTCTCTAAACAACCGGTTGAATCTATCCATGAAATCTCTAACGAATTCTCCTTGTTGCTTGTGAATGTTGAAAAATTGACTTAGCAAAGTAGCTTCATCAACAAGACCCTTATATCTTGCTAAGAAGTTCTTCCCCAATGAATCCCAATCAGTAATACACTTATTTTCTAAATGATAAAACCAATATGTTGTAGGCCCAACAAGAGATTCAATAAATAGTCTCACAAAAAAAAATTCTTCACTTACCCCCAAAATGTCGCATGCAACTATGAATGTCAGAATGTGAACTTTTGCATCTCAATTGTTTTCTCCATTGAACTTTGGAAAATTCTTTCGTGATCCTTCAGGCAAAGGAGAATATTGGGACAAAGAAAGAGGCCCAAAGTGATTTCCCCATTGTTGGGAAGAAATCAATGCCATAATGCAAATCTAAAAATTAAATCAGCATAGGTCTTCACTGGAACAAAATATTTCTAAGTACATTTCATCAAACAGAGCCACCAGCCTCCGTCCTCGGGGAGGCACCCTTGAATTTCTGAGGAAAGAGACACCAACACTTCGATTCTTTCCCTAGCAGAGTTGCCAAAAATTTGTTGGTTTACAGATTTGTCACTTTAGTTTATACTCCATTTTCCCATAACAGTGACAGCCTGACCAACAATTGAGTCACTTACAATGATTGTTGCAAGCGCTCTTTGCTTGTTTTACAAGGTGCAACTACCTTTGAATGGTTTGCAATGAATGAGAAGACAAGGTATGCTTTTAACTGGAAAGCAGAAAAGGTAAACTAACACCTACCCATAACCATGAAATAGGTGCGAAAGATCAAGCCTAAGATTAAGTAAATGTAGGTAAATGACATAAAGTTCATCTTCCCTACACCATGAATGATATTCAGAGAAAGAAAGAACAACAAACTCTTTTCAGGAGCCAATTTAATCCAAATCCAAAGTTTTATAATTAAATGCATATGCAGCCCATTATAACAGAATGACATTGAAGAATAACCACAAGGAAACACAATTCATTGCCATTTAAAGAAAACATTAAGAAATTCAAAGATTCAAAACATATATTCTTTATTTCTCCATAGCCAAAACATGAGTTCATAGACTTCATATTTCTGTACAACGAAATTGCATGAAAAGATAACCTAGTTGCTCCCCTATTCCCTCCAAAATAGCCAAGATCTCCTTTTCCCCAAAAATTTCTCTGTCTTTTATATAATTTTCCAAGCCAAAAATGTATCTAAACGTAATTGGTCATATTAGTCTTTAAAGTAACCGTCCCCAAGAAAGTGACCTTAAACAGAAACAGTTACGTTACACCAAAATTGGGTTACCACCACTAATTACAAAAAGATGCCATGCAAAGCAAGAAAATTAAACCGTCGTAGGTGGTGGAGCATTCTCCACAACCAGTCATATCTCCATAAAAAGGTTGTGCAGCTCGGCGCGTTCCTCTTCTTCTAGGACGAAGATTATTGTTGTGCACTTTTCGCACACACGCCCCACCGAAGGCGAGGACCCTCTTTCGCTTGCTTCATTTGATCTCTTCTCCTTTAGGGTTTGGTTTCCTATAATTTTGGCTTTGTTTCACCCTAAAATTCAGTGTCTTATTGCAACATCATGATCATAGTTTGTCTCTCAGAAGTTTGTCTCAACTCAGAGTTTCACCCAAGGGCTAAAATTGACTAAGTCAAGGAGAGGTCCAGAAAATTCGAGCTCCCTCGAATTTCCTGAGGTTCAGTTCGCCCGGAGATTCCTACCTACCTTGGATTTTTCAGCTTGAATTCATTTCAGAGAATCCAGGCTACCTCAGATTCCCCGAAAACCAATTTTGAGGTGAATTTTCATCATCACTTGTAAATCTTTTTTGCATTAGTGGATAGAGGACAAAAATTTAGGCCAAGTTGCTTTATGAACTTTTCAAAAATTCCTTTTAAAAAAAAAGTTATGAAGTTTAGGGGATTTTGACCTAGCTTGGATTTCGGGTAATCCAAGCTACCTCGGATTTTCCAAAATTTCCTTTTTTGGAAAAATCCAAGACCCCTCAAAATCTCGAAATTTTCCAAAAATGGAAATTTTTTCCCAAAATAATTTTTTTTTCCAAAATGGAATTTTTTTCCGAAATGTAATTTTTTTTTTCAAAAATGAAAAATTTCCAAAAGTGGTAAATTTTTGAAATTTCAGGAAATCCAAGCTACCTCGGATTTTCCGGAAGGATTAAACATCGGGTAATCCAAGCTACTTCGGATTTTTCGGAAGGATTAAGCATCGGGTAATCCGAGCTACCTTGGATTTTCTAAAATTTCCTTTTTTGGAAAAATCCAAGCCCCCCTCAAAATCCCAAAATTTTCCAAAAATGGAATTTTTTTCCCAAAATGGAAAATTTCCAAAATTTTTTTCCTTGAAATTTTAAATGTTCAAAATGAAATTCTTGAAATGGAAAAAATTGAAAATAAAAAAAATAATAAATTTTCAAAAATGGAAAATTCCCCAAAAATGGAAAGTTTTCTTAAAAGGCCAAAATTTTCAAGTTTAATTTGGATATTTTATGGATTGGATTTTTAACATGTGAGCTACTAATGATGATATATGTTTTTTAAGATTAAAAAAATCAAAAGGGGGACTTACATATGGATTCGTGCCAAGAGAGAAATCTGGAAGAGTTCAACTCAAATATTAAATGTGGGGCCTGCATCAAAATCCGTGCCACTAGCTGTATACCAATTGGAGAGGTGTCTTTAACAAGGAAAGACATGTGAAGCTATATTTATTCTCCAATGAGGATTTTCTCAAAATTGACGTCATTGGGCCATAACATAATTAAATGCAATTGATTGGATGATGATGTACCATGAGCTCCCAAATTAAATGTAACGGCTTGATGCTTCTAGAAGTGCAATTGCATCCATTAGATGAATTAAATCCTGGCCATTAGTTCAAAATGCAATTTTCTATATAAGGCCAGTGCCTTCTCATTTGTAAGGGTTAGACTAGGTTAGAATAGCTTATTAGAAGCTGTAGAAAGCCAAAATTGGCTAAGTTAGGAGTTAGATTTTGCAAGTCATTAGCTATAGGAGAGAAGAGAGACTGGAAATTGTTATGTAATGCTAGAGAAGTTAATGCAATTGGATTGTTGATTTGGCAAGCTTTGTGTTACACTTTGACAGTTTATGGTTTCTTCTTCTTGATTCTCAGATGTTAGATGTTAGTTTTCAGTTCTTTTATAATAATGGTAAAATGTTAATGATGTTGATCGATCTTCGGTCCATACTTTTAGAAGTTTTTTGATTGTAAGTTGTTGTGTAAAGTTAGTTTGGGCTTTATTTTATGCTAAGTTCAACTGTGGATGCTTGTTTACATTGCGCCAGTTAGTGGGTAAGTGAATGAATATTCATAGTATGAAAATATTCAATTTCCTTAGAAGATTGCACCATTTCTATGGAGTTGTGGGCTTGTCCTTGATCAAGCAGAGATTGGTTTTATTGGGGATTTGTCCATTTGCAGCATTCATCATTGTTGTGATCGATCTTAGGAGTTAGTTTAGAATCTCTTTCAACCCTTTCTCTTGTGCTATTTCTTTGAATCTGGGTTAGTTTTAGGATTGAAATTGTCGCCATATTGTTACATCTGATGAAAGTACACTTCCAACATTGTTCATTTGTAAGGCCCCTTGTGATTACCAACAATTTTCACATATTATCTAAGTTGTTTATGCATTGTCAAGACCTGACATTAGAGACCTTGGGGTTATCTCTTGAGGCTTGCTGATAGAGATTTACCTTTCAAGAGAGATAGGATTTCCATATTTTGTATGAGTTGTTGTGCAGAAAGCACCATCAACAATTACCCTGTGATATTGGGCATAGCTGGTCTTCTCCTTCCAAGAAAGTGCACACAATTGGGAGATAATATCAATTTTCTCTTCCTCAGGCTAGTTCAAGTTAGGTTGTAGGATGGGCATAGGTTCACCATCCCACATTTCATCACTTGTAGGGAGCCCCATTTCAAAATTTCCTTGGTCGATAAGAAAACAGGACTCAGCAGTGCCGCCACCTTTCTCTATAAATAAGTTTATTCAATTAAGCTAGTAGGTAATGATGACCTTTAATCTTTCAAAATTGTGTTACCACCTTAGTGAGCTCCATTACACTTGCCATTTAAGAGGTCTAATTAATGCATCATTGATTGAGGAGCAGGCCCTAGGATTGAGCTCGCATTTCGTAACTCTCGAAAAGATAGCCACATGATACGTCGTACAAGTAATTAAATGGGCTGGCAGTGTTTTGAAAACCAAGGAAATTGCTTGAAAGTCGCGGGGTCATGAAAAATCCAAATCGTAGAACTGCATGTCACGGGTTCTACGATTTCAAGAAATTCCAATACACCAATCATTTAGACAAGGATGAGGAGAAAGAAGGATTGGGTCGTCGGGTTATTATGCAACTCCTGAACCTCGCGCCTTGGTTATGAAAACTCAAGGTTGGGTGACAAAGGTTATGAAACTGGAAAAGACCGCGACTACCAATGAATTGAAGGCATAGAATGGAGGTCATTCTAATTTAGAGGAGGGAAATTGCATGTTTTAAAATTTAGAGGGTAACATAATGGAACATTCTTGTGTAATAGGTGCTGAAATGGTTGACATTTATCTACAAGTACTATAAAATGGCGGATAGACTGAAGTTTTCCTTGATATGATCGTAGATGACTGATATTCTTAGGTGGAGGCATTTTAAGTATAGCCTTTATTTTTACAGGATCAACTTCAATTCCTTTATATGAGACAATGTATCCAAGGAGTTTTCCAGAGGTTACCCCGAAGGCACATTTCTTTGGATTCAATCAGACCTTGTATTGTTCTAATCTTGTGAAAATTTTATCCATGATCTCTAGATGTCCAACTCTAGTGTAGGATTTTCCCAACATATCATCTACATAGTCTTCCAAATAGGTATGCATCATGTCATGAAAGATAGTGGTCATTGCACGTTGGTATGTGGCTCTGACATTCTTCAACCCAAAGGGCATGACATTCCAACAGAAGGTTCCCCAAGGATGAGTGAATGTTACAGTCAATTTGATCTTCAAGAGCAATTTTAATTTGATTGTAGCCTGAGAAACCATCCATGAGGGATAACCTTTCATGTCCTATTGTTAAATTCACTACAATGTCAATGTTTGGAAAAGGGAAGTCATCCTTAGGACAAGCTTTGTTTAAGTCTCTAAAATCTGTGCAAATTCGGATGCCCCCATCAAGTTTTGACTGGTACTAAATTTGAAATCCAATCAACATAGTCAACAGGTCTTATAAATCCCACCTCTAGCAACTTTTACTAATAGAGCAACATGCGAGTGCATTTTTCTCAACTTTTGTTTGACAATTTTTTCCCCCGGTGGCAAAGACAAGTGAGGCATTACTAAATATGGATCAAGTCCTAACATATCTACATAGGAGCATGCAAAGTTGACTTGTCTTTCCTTGTAAAATTGTATATGCTATATTTTCTCTTCATGTGTTAAAGATTCTGCTAGGTGGATTATCCTTGGTTTTTCTTTTGTGCCCAGATTTGTTGGTACTATCTTCTCTACCAACATAGATGATTTTTCATGATAGAGTACTAAGGGAAGTGTTTCAAGCCTTCCATCCTCAGACACCTCATAGAGGTTTGCACCCTTGGATGTGTCCTTTATTTTTACTATTTTTTAGGTCTATAGCACCATGGAGTAGTTTTCACTAGAAGACCTATTTATATTTTCAATAATTTTGCAACTGAAAGGCTTGGCACCCCCCCAAAGTAAGCCGCATTGTTGAGTTCTA
The DNA here is from genome assembly GCA_007258455.2 of Sequoia sempervirens. Lineage (NCBI taxonomy): Eukaryota > Viridiplantae > Streptophyta > Pinopsida > Cupressales > Cupressaceae > Sequoia > Sequoia sempervirens. The sequence continues at coordinate 120,490,094 of VDFB02075321.1, forward strand.
TGGAAAAACCTACTTTATGATCCTCAACGGGTGTATCTTCTCGTGCACCTAGAAATTTTATGATTGCCTCATCGTTTTGAAATACATCCAGTTATGGCAGTCCCTTCTAATCCAAATCAATGAGTTTCGGGCGAACTAGGGGTAAAGGGTCATAGTTTGAATCAATATTTTGAATGGATTCAAGGGTACAAATATTATGATCAAGTTCAGGGGTAGGGATAATGTCACATTCATAAATTTTGATGAAGTCATTAATGGCACTTTCCTTGTTTTTTTTGTGTAGCACTAGAGGACTCTACTTCCTTATGTGAAGTACACATGGTACTCAAGGTCTTATCTTTCTACACATCATATCCTAAACCAGGGAGTTTTTGCATATGAGTAGGGTGTATTGGTTCCAAGATACCCTATTTCTGTAAGCCAAGAGGACTTTTACCATCATATCCCATTTGTTTCAGAAGATCAAATCCTTTACCATATTGTTCAACAGGTATCTTTATTTCAATTTGTTCTTTTTATGTATCTTCATCTTTGTATAACCATTTCAAGAGATCAGCTTCTTTTGTTTCATTATAGAGGGCTCCCCATTTTTTGAAAGTAGTTAATTTACAAATCATTGTAGTATTTGCATCTAATGTGGTCTTAGTCATCTGTGGTTTGCCATAAGTGTGGAGAGATAAAGGAAGCTTTCCAATGCAAAGAGCACAATTCAAGGTATATTCTCCCACACCTTATTCTTTTATTTGTAATTTGATCTTAGCTTCATTAGATTTTGTGGAGGATGCTTTTAAGGACTCAGGATCAACATATGATTGGGAAGGAAATGCTTCATGATTGCTTGGGATTGTGATTTCAGTTTTAGGACTTAGATTATGATAATACATGAAAGGGTTTAGATCTCCTTGTATTGTGATCTCAACACCATTGTGTGAGAATTTAATGCATTGGTGGTATATAGAAGGTACGGCTTGCATTGCATGAATCCAAGGTCTTCCAAGAAGGATATTATAGGTCGGAGGGAGATCAAGGACTTGACAAACCACATCTTTTACCATAGGGCCAACTCTGATTGGTAGAGTAACTGATCCTTTAGACGAGTGTTCCTCTTCATCATATGCTTTTATGGTAATCTTTTTCCTTGGATCAACTACATTTTCAAAGAACCCTAATTGTGTGATCAATTCTTAAGTACAAATATTAAGACCTAATCCTCTGTCTATCAAAACTCACTTGATCTTGACATTATGGACAAGGACGCCAATGTGTAAAGTTGCGTTATGCGGTTGTCTAAGGGATGAATCATCATTTTTCAGTAAAAGTGAGAGTTTGAGGAGAGGTGATGTGTCCCACCATAGCTTGGAATTAATCTACATGTAGGTCTATAGGAATTGTAGTAATAGCAAGCGCTTTATCTAGGATAGCTTTATGTTCAGGAGATAAGTGTAGCAGCTCAAGTATAGAAATTTGCATAGGATTTTTTCCTAAATTCTCTATGAGGTTATATTGCGAAGTTGGTGCAAAGAGTTTTGAATTAGGACCTCTGAGGGTAAGTGTTCCTCTATGAGTAGTAAAATTACAATCAGATCCTTTTCCTTTTATGATGAAATTTTTTACATGATTATTAGCCTCACTGATGTTATTTATGGTATAGTCATACTTAGCAGTAGTATAGTTCACACCACCACTAGGTTCAAGGGCCTTTCCTTTATCTTTTTCAAGCTTAGGGAAAGGGTTTTTAAACATCTCGCAGTCAGAGTTACCAGAAGGAGTGTGTTTGTCAACTGATATCTTGTTGTCATCAATAAGATCATGTATTAAATGTTGAAGTTTATTGCAATTATTAGTCTTATGTCCTTTGTGTCTATGATAGTCGCAAAATTGATCCTTGTTCCACCATGGGGGTTTGACTTGTGGATTATATTCCTTCATTTTAGATAGTGTTATAATATTGTTTTCAAGAAGTTCTTTTAATGCGAAATCAAGCAATTGTCCCAATGGTGTAAAATTTTGTTTAGGGAAACTTCTTTGTTTTTCTTTTCCTTTGTCTGAAGATGGGCCTTTAAGGTTGTATATAGGTGATGATGTTTTAGTTGTCTTTGTATCAACAACTCCGTCACTGACTACATTCTTGTTCTTAACCCAAAAAGGTGTCTTGTTGTTTGAGCCCGATTTTTTATCTTTTTCATTATTAAGTTTTATAATTCCATCATCAATAAGAGTTTGTTTGATTCCAAATCCCAATTCTATGGCTTCATCATAGGAATCCATGCATTTTAGGTGAATTTCCCTTCCAATTTCCTTGTTCAAATTTTGACAAAAGAGGTCAACCAATTCTTTGTCTAGAATGGTATAAGGTAATCATTTTGTTAAATGTCTCCATCTTTTAAAAAATGACACAAAAGATTCCCCTTGTTTTTGTTTGGTGTTAAAAAGTTTTTTCATGGTCACTTTAAGGTCACAGTTGAAACTATAATTGGAGACAAATTTATCAGCTAGTTCTTGAAAATATTTGATGGTTGAGGGTAATCATGAAAACCATTCCATAACTTCTCCTCCTAGACTACAAGGGAATAATCTCATAAGGTACGTTTCATCAACTGCAAATTCCATGGTAGTAGCACAAAATTCTCTTAAGTGGTCTTTAGGATCTCCTTTTCCCTTATACTTATCAAGTTTTGGTATGTCCCAATGATTAGGAAAAGGTGGAATTGGTATGCTTGGATCGAAAGGATAAGGACATTTATCTTCAATGGAGAACTTGTGAGATTATGTTTTACTGTTCTTGAGAGTATCCAGTTCTTGTCTCAGTGTTCTAAGTTCATCCAAAATAGGATTGTTTGTAGGTATTGGTTTTGATGTCATTGAAGATCTCTTGTAACCAAGTTGTAGATAAAAGGGTTTGTGATCTTTGATTCTTTCACCTTTGTTTGTTTTGGGATGTTTAGATTCACTAGATTTAGGTTGGTCATTCATCATGAGTAATGATGCATCAAAATCAGGAGGCATTTTGATTCCTTCATCAGCAAGGGCCTTGAAGTATTATTGTGGGTTACGTTTGACTACCTCTGTAAGTAGTTTAGTGAATCTATGATCCTTAAGTGCTTCTTCTATATTGGATTGGGTTATTTCTTCATCATCAGTTTCATTTGTTTCACTAGTTGCAACACTAATGTGGTCTTCCCCATCAAAGTCTCTTCCCCCATGGTTCCCTTCTTCTTGAAACATTTTTGCTCTTGTTCTAGGGGTCATATGTGATTTTTCTGATCTTCAATCTAGGATTGGACAATGTATGAGACCTAAGACTAGGATGTAATAAAAAGGATATGATTCTAAGATGAGGTATGAAAATGGTATGGTATGATATGACAAGCTAAGAATGCAAGGGATCAAATGCAACTCTAGGTTCGAAGTTGGTTATGATATAAGGCTTACAAGGACAAATGATCAAGAGAGGGTATGTAGGAGATGATGAACTCCAAACGGATTGCCCTACTCAAGGATAATGGTGTGTTTCCCTAACTTAAGGATGATGAACCTCAAGTGATGCGAGTGATAGATAGCCAATGGTTTGATTTCAAGACCTAGGGAGAGCAACCTAAGTGCAATCTAAAGGTTTGTTTGAGCAATAATGGATATGCAAGGGTAGAGGATATGCAAGTACTAGGTGGAATGCAAGGATTGAAAAATTATAACTAAAGGATGATGTCCCCAAGATATTTTAGTGATAGGTTCATTTTGGATGTCTTTGTTGTTTGACATTTTTGGGGTTTGCAAGGTTGAGATGTTGCAAATTACTAAGTGTGATGTTTGTTGGAGATTTATTTTAAATACACACACACAAAGCACTTGGAAGACAAAGAGGTTGTTCACTAATGTTCTACAAATAAATACAAGCACAACCTAGTTGGAAAGGTGTGTATACTTGGTATGGCTCACTGAAATACCCCAAATCAGTGCGGAACACTTTTCCTTCTCGAGAGCAGATAGCTTAGAATTTTGGTGGAACTGGCTCTCCTCCATGATACTCACTTCTACGGGTGCATCAACTTCAAATTCTCAGGTAGTCACTTCCTAGAATTTGCTATCTCTACTCAAGGGAGTTAGTAGTGAGTATCTTCGGGCATGATACTGTACCCGACACTATACCAAGCAATAGACGAATGGTTAGGCTTCTACAAACAATAGGTTTTTAGTAAGGGCTTCCAATTTAGGGAGTACTATGATAAACTCCCTCAAGAGGTCTCCCAACCCTTAGAACAAGGGTTTATGTATCATAAAGATACTAGGGGAGAGCTATCACGTACCATGTCCTATTGATTGCGAGCTTTCCTCACAATCACAAATTTTTATAGCAGTTTAGAAGGACTTGGCTTTAGTTCGTTGCCGCTTGGGTCGTTCCCTTGGAGTGAGTACTTTTTCCCACCAATGCAGGCCCTCTAGAGTTAATAACAATTTCTCTTGCACCTAGGATCGCACAAGTACGCAAGAGGAGAGGATACTTTTGTTATTAAATCAAGATCTAATATAAATAGAAGTGTGCAAAAGCACCAAGCACAACAAACAATTGTTCATTTTAGGCACCAAACGAAATGTGTTTTAAGCTAAACAGACAATCAATTTTAAATTCAAGCCTTTGACAAGCATCCTACATCAGATTCATTAGTAATTTCACATTTAGGTCTTCGACAAATGTGTGTTTTATATTTTTTAGCCTTGGAAAAACGAACCTGCAAAAAGGACAAATTAACAAGATTAGCCTCAAATTTGAAAAACTAAAAAAAGAAAAATTAGCATTTACTCTCAAATCTAGTTAATCTAATTTTTAAAAAAACTAAACTAATTAGAAAAAAATAGACTAATAAATTAAAAACTAAAACTAAATTAAAAATTGAACTAAGTTAAAAACTAAACTAAATTTAAAATTAAAACTAAAGCTAAATTAGAAAAAGACTTAACTAAAACTAAGTTTGAAATTAAAAACTAAAAATAAATTATAAAATATATAACTAAATTATAAAATTCCAAATTTAAAATTAAATCCAACTAAATCTAAATTAACTCCAAATTTATCTAAATTTAAAGTTAATTCTAAATTATCAAAAACAAAAATCAGCCTGAAACTAAAATTTGAATCTAGACTATCATTGACTTATGTAGACAGGTCGAGCATGTAGTAAAGATTCTCCATTACTAACGCATATCATAATGACTAAATCACCACTTATCATAGGGAAAAATATACATTATCTTGATTCTAATAGACCTCCATAATAGGCTGAAACTAAAAAAAAAAAAAAGAATGGCAACCACCACTTATCGAGCAACCAAAGAATGAAATGTCATTCACAGCTAACAGAGGAGAGGGAGAGGATGCAAATACTATGTGTGCACCGAAAGAGACTCAGTGGTGTCGCCTCTTTTTTTGTGGTATCCTCTCTAGAAATTTCAGAGGCAATTGGCGTCCTTTTTCAAAGACAACTGGCATCTTTTTCTTCAGAGGCAACTGGAGTTTGCAATCATCTTTAGAGAATTCTAATTCTAAAAGAAAAAAACAAGTAACCGTCACATGTAAACTTCTATTTTTGAAAGATATTGTTATTTCAAACACAATATTAAATCAATAGATCAGCTATATAGTTGCATCCAATATAAAATTTTGGTTGTGATGTAAGAAGGATTTACAGAGGCCATGAGATCTTTTCTAATTTGACTCGACTCAGCATTCTAATACTCAACATTGTCTAATAGATTCCAAACTCTTGGGTTCGCTTTAATGAATTCTTACATCGAGCTCTGGTGACTATCATAGACCTAAGTCTTGTATTCTTGTTGAGCTTAAGATGTATAGAACGGTAGATTATTAAAAGCACGCCTAAAACATTTTAAATACACAAAATGGCCTCTAAAAGGTATTTAAACATAGTGCATGATGTGGTGGAATACATGCATATGTTCGCTATGTGATATGATAAGGAGCCAAATGATAACACAAACTTAGAATTTTATGAGTGTAGAGCAAGCACCTAAAAAGAGAGCATCAGAAACTATGGATATGCAGCAAAATTTCCATGTTCACAAATTACAAGACCTATGTTTATTGTTGTAGAATCTAACAAAGATTCATCAAACTTATGAGAAATTTTTGCATGCAGAAACATAAATGAAACGTTTTCATTGATTCTAGTTTCATAATATTGACTACCCCTCCATTTGCATGCTAAAATAAAACCTTGAGATTGAACAAACAAACACATTTTTTGTTAAACAACAGTTTGGCTAGTGAGCACAGAATATATATACCGACTAGAAGATTATTCGAAAGCCATGAGAAAGAAGACTGTACTTAACTCAAAACATCAAAACTTCTATGAAGCAATAGACTAACAAGGGAAAGGTCCCTCCGAGTGTGCCAAATGTTGACGATGGAAATGGGTATCCAAATCCGAAGATTCAGATTTGTTCCAACATCAAACAATGGAGTATTTTCCCACCTACACACACATGCAAATAAAATAAACTAACTAAACACACATGCATGCAAATGGATTTTTGTCTCCATTTCCTTTCTATCATCCAATATCTTGTGTTGTGAAATAAAATTCCTCTTAGAGCATTGTGCACAACAGGCTATGGTGAATGGATATTAAAAGATTGAGTACAAATGATATGCAATAATAAAAGAAAACATGATAAACTAAAATGCTAACATGCAACTATGTTATGAGCTAAAATGCTAAAATGCTAAAATGATATCAAAAGAGTGCCAAGAATGCTAAGAGCGAATGTAAGGATAGTGCAAATGCAAAGATCATGAATGTTGTGTGTGATCAAAAAATGAGAGAGGGCAAGGTTTAAATAGATCTCCTCATGGGTGGTTCCAATATTAGGGCGAATGTGGGATAAATATGCAAAATGGTAAATAAAGAAAATGGATAAATATATGAATTGATTTATGAATATGCAAATGGATATTAATGAAATATGTAAATGTATTGATATTTTAATGATCATATATTATGCAAATGGATTTCATGGAGTTTATGAATATGAATAAATAATATTTTAATAATTATGGATTTATGAATGATTTAATGAGATGGATAAATATTTATAAAATGGTTATGCCTGAAATATGAATATGAGATGAATTAAAAATATATAATGGATGATGGTACTAATAATGGATCCAAATATTGATAAAAAATTAATATTATTAGAGGAAATTTTTATGTGTCTACAAGACCAAGAACAAAAATATTACTAATGATGGTGTTGTTGATGAAAAAGTGGTCCTAAGTTCTCCAATACCAACAAACACCCACCCAATGAACTTGCGATAGAACACACAAAAACCATACACACAACCGCCAAACAATCAACCAACAATCAATGTTGCAAACACTCAAAGTGGACCACAAAGAACAAACAATGCTCTTAAACGAAAATTCACTCCCTTAGGGGAACCTATGGAAGATGTGTTGAAGAAGTTGATATAGTCAAATATTATCACACTCCCACATTTCAAAAACTATCAAGAGCTACAAGTCAAACCTCCTAGCTATAGAGAATATCATTTTTGTGAATTTCACCAATACAAAGGTCATAACACACAAAACTATTTTAGAGTCAAGCATCTAATCCAAGATATTATTGAACAAGGAGACATCAATGTGGATCAAAAATTGAGGAATGAAAATATAAAAATTTACAAGACTCCTATGCCTTATCATGGAAAAGTGAAAGATTCAGGAAAGACATCAAGCTTAAATAAGGATGATCCAACAAAGCTGGTTTACAATTTCTGGGAGGAACTGATTTTTGCTGAAATCACATATTTATAGAAATTATAATGATTTAAGCCTTTAAAAGTTCCATTTAAACCATTCCAATTGAAGATGGTTTGATCAAACTACCTTAGATCAAACCCCCTTGGATAGAACCCCGCTAGTTTTAAACCATAGCTATCACGAAGTCTCCTTTACACCTATCAAAATGCTGATAAAAAACCACTTTTGATTTAACTTTTGGGGGATCAAATGAATTCACTTAAAATTTATATTTTGTAAGTTTGTATTCCTTATTATAAGCTTCCCAAAAAGTATAAATTTAAATAAATATAATTTTATTATTATATTTATTTTTTATTTCTTGTAAATGTAGGTTTTTCACCAAAAATCAAGCTCTCTATTATGCACATGTGGAAAAATAGAAAATTATAAAAATTAAAAATTAAAAAATATGAGTGCACCAGATATTGAAGTCCTTGATCCAACACACGAAAAAAAATTGAATTTTGATACATACAAAAAATGTTACGCATTATACGGTCGCCCTATGTCTGAATTGTAATTGGTTTGACTTCAAAACTTGATTAAAGAAAAAATATTCAATAAAAAACTATCTAACCAGGTGGAAGCACTAGATATCAAAGTTAAAAATATAAATTAGAAAGAATTATAATTTTATCCTTCATGGAAAAAAAATTATGCGCTATATGGTGAGCGTCACTTTTAAAAAATGTTATTTTTTTTTTAAAAAACTAGTTTTTGAGGGAGATGGAAAAAGAAGTGCAATCTGATTCCAAAATTTTTGAAAAAAATATATTTAGAATCTATAGACAAAATTTCAAGAAACTCTAGTTTGCATCATCTTCAAATTCCTCATGGTTTAGACGTTATAGGTGCCCGAAAGTGAAGATTTAGTTAAAAAAAATTATGTCAGTGTCCAGTTTGAACAAAAATTGTAAACCACTATTGTGGGATCACCCATAATGTAAACTATACTGATGATAACACAGTGGGACACATTCGTGTCACTTATTCATCCCAACATGAGGAATCAAACATGAATCAAGATATTGTTTTAAAACAAAGTCCACACCAATCAACAGTGTCTATCAATATTTCATACCATATTGGCATCAATTATGTATCATATTGTGATATCCCTCTCTCATATGAGTTCATGATTTGGCATATTGAAGAAATTTCGAAGAAACAAGAAACATCCCTTATTTCACCCATACCTACTAAAAGTTGTGAAGAGTCTTTCACTAATTTTGTACCATCCACCCAAGGATCATGTCAAGAGGAGGCTCCTGATATAACAAAAGTAGCTTTGAATCGAGTTAGGATTAAGAAACCCTAACCCCGCAACATTGCCATGATTTGCAACCCATAAGTGATAGTTTCTCTACCCTAAGTCAAGATGAAGAGCTCACTTTCTCAGAGTTTTATCAAGAGTTGATGAACATCTTCCAAACCATTTTAAACTCCAAAGATATCCCTGATATCACCCGTGAGATGTTTCCTTCTGATGGATATATAGACGTTCATTATCCAAAATAAGGTTCTCTCACTATAAGAGAAAGCAATGGTCAATATTATTTATTCTTACAATGATTGTGCATCATAAAAATCTTCTAAATCGGCATCAATTTCTTTTGAAGTGGCATCAACAAATAAAGGTATCATAGAATCAGAGCAAACAACTAATATTCCTAAACAATAGTAACCCATAGTAATATCATGTGTTCACAACAAGTCATATTTAGTGGCCATTGATCAGAGGATACATTATCAGGGCAAAGGATTAGGTCTTGTTAATACCTTCACAACGTCAGGGGAAATCTTGTCTAATGCAAACATCAACATAGGGGGCACAAAGGATCCTTATGATGAAATCAACACTGCAACTACCTGTATCATGAATCATCATCCACCCATCATCTCATACACAAATTCAAACCAACATAAAAATAAATATTCCTATCAAAGCAAGGAGAAGACCGTCAAACAAAATGAAGTAGTAAAGCAAAGAGGACAAAACAAATACAAATGAATACCAAAGGATGTAAAATAAAACCATCCAAATCATACTCCATCAGTCATAGAAACTATGGGGAAAAGTCAAAAGGGAAATGCATCCATCAAAGATGTCTGAAAATATAAAAGCAAGCTTCTCAAGTGTTGAACAAAGTATATCAAGTGGTTGGTCCTAATTTCACGAAAATTGCCATATCTACTCATCATTTCTCATCTTCCCAAGTTTGGATAATAAAAGGTTCCAAATATCGACCAATCCATCTCATATTCCTTCATACATGTCACCGTACACTACATTCATGATATCCAATTCTCACATTGACTGTGTTTTGGAAACTACTCTTCATCATAAGGATTCTGAAGGCACTCTATTATGATGTGTGCACATAGACAAGGTTAATTCTAGTACCAAAAAGGTAGATCAAATTTCTCCAAAGTTGCGTTCAAGTGCTCGCATCTTACAAAAATAGCTTCTTCAAGCAAGATATTGTTGGTGTGTTATGACAGTCACATCTACATCAATACCACCAAGTGGTTCAACATGAGCATAAAATGAAAAAAAAAAATTGTCCTCCAATTAAAACCACTACAATGGCGCTTTGGACAAGTACTATGATGAAAACCTAGAAAATAGGCGTCATGAGTAGAATCAAGTGTTTATATGAGCCTTTTTTTCAGATGGAAGCATCTCATCTCCTTCATGATAAATCCAATATCCCCTCCATCCATCCAATCCATCTTTATCCAAATCTTCCAGTTTATCTTGATATTGACAAAAGTTTGACATATACTTCAACTCTACTCATGGCAAGCTCTTGACAAGCTCTTTACCATTTTATCTCATGATCTCCCATAGCCCATATCTAGCATGATAAAACTCTGTTGAACTCTTCACATATACATTTCCTATCTTGGATTGTCCGTTGAACTATGAAACATTGCTAGACACTAGGAGCAAGTTCTTGCACTCTTGTTTTCAAATAACTCTCGATCCATGTCTTGTATCTCATAACGTGACATTGACATCATGATATAGGTATCATTTATCTCAAAATCTCTTGAAAAATCCCAAAAAAATTGAAAATCACAAAAACCCAAAAACACTTGAAAAACCATAAAAAAAAATCCAAAACATTCAAAACATCTTCAAAATCCCAAAACATCATCAAAATCCCTAAACAAGTCAAAAAAATAAAAAATACCTTGTCAAACTACGTCATCTTTGAGCTTGAACGTAGACAAGGCCATCACTGATGAGCCCCTAAGACACTTTAGGTAAGTGCTTTAGGAGTTTGTCACAATGAACTGACAATCCATCAATGTTCATATGTCATCAATAAACTGTTACTAGTCAGATTCAGTCGAACTATGTGGTGTTTGCATGTATAATGTAGGAAAGGCCATCTTTGATGAGCCCCCAAGGCCTCAAGTTAGTTTCCCCTTAGTTCTTGGTCAAAATCTCAAAAAACACAAAAACATTTGAAAACTTGAAAATTCAAAAAACATTAGAAAACTTGAAAAATCCTAAACAACCTCAAATAAACTAAAAACCTAAAACATCCACATACAACCGAAAAGATCAAAAATAGCCTCAAAACATTACAAAATATAAAAAACATTGAAATATTCTTAAAAATTCCAAAATCACCCATCATCACCCTTTGGCAACACAAATGGAAAGAAGTGCAACAATTCGTCAAAAGCAAACTTTAAACGTAAAAAAATCAAACTCTTGATCGTTATCAAACATGTCAATCGAACCTTATATCAATGACCTTTCAAACAACCTATCAAACCAGCCAACATCCACTAACATTTCCTAGGATACATATTTCCTACAATGGGAATTATCATTGGTAGTCATTTTGGATACTTATCTTTAAAACAAAACACATCCTTTAACAAGAGATATGAATGACATTGACTGTTTGTTCATTTTGATTTTTTCTTATGATTTATCTTATTGACCCATTCCAAGGACCTCTCAATGATATCTATCAAATTGATTTAGAGAGAAAGGAATGGGGCATTGATCATTATATTTTATTTGTTGTGTGTGTAGGGAGGGTGTTTTGAATAAATTTTTGACTATTGTATATGATTTGGTTTGAAATATTCTAAATTTCTAAACTACATTCCAATGATGGTTCAAGGTGTGAGCAAGGATTATCCTATCTATTTGCATAGTAAAAGTCTGTCACATTAGATACAATGCCATCTCGGTTATCGATACCTTGATGCATTGTATCTATGTTTTATATCAAAAATAAGGAATGGAATGATGAAGTATCTCAATCCCTGAAACAAGAAAATCATCAATCTCGTCATCATATCTAATAAAGTCTCAAAGACTCATAGACTTGTTGGACTTCTGAATCAATCTCGAAACCAATGGTTAATCCATTCATCCTATTCTTCTATCTTCTCTTTGAGCTAACATGGTATCATGATAAACAACAAAAAATAATAATGCATCCATCCTACATCCACAAACCATCAGCATACAGACATCTTGCATAATCATGATCATAATCATAGAAAAAAATTCATAAAAAATACACAAAAAGAAATGCATCCATCTCATAGCATGTCATATAGAAAAGATACTAAAAAAGAGAGTAAATCATTCATTGCATTATATTCACATCATAAATCATACATCACATTGCATCATATGCATAAATAAATAAACACATCCATAACATAAACATTTGCATCCATACATGATCATAAAGCATGAAATAAAGGAGCATCACATCATAAGCATTGAATCAGATCATCTCATATATATTATCATCAAAATGTGACTTTTATGATAAATAAATGAGAATTAGTGTGTAATGTCACGGAAAATGGGTATACATGAAGCTATCAAAAATCAGCCAATGAATGTATATACATATAACATAGCAGGGTTGTACATCAAAAAGGTATCTATAAGTGCAAAGCTATCCTTTTCTCTATTGATCTTCGTGGTGGTATTGATCTTGATTTCCCACTAATGGTTGTCGATGGCCACTACTTGAAGGCTACTGGTGACCACCACCCCCAGGCTATCTATGTCTACCCCCAGAGGGTTGATGTATGGATGGTGCACCTCCTAAAGCATTGGGTACCACCCTACTCTGAGATGAAAAATCTGGTTGTCACCGATGAGGAGGGACATCTTTGTAACACAACATCCTATAATATGTGGCCTCCATCATTGCTTGCCCATCCATGTGGGAAAACACTACCTAGCCCTGTGCCTATTAAGCCTATTGAGCAGTGGCCTCCAATTATTCTTTATGACCTATCTCCTACGCCAACTGGATGGTAAGCTACTGGACCTACTATCAGTCCTAGTCGCACACTCCTATGACCTGTTGTACCTGTTAGTGGGCTACATCCTGCTCACTTGTCACCTGCTAGACTTGTTGTAGGAGTTATTCCCTTTATGTTGTCAATGCTTGAATTTGAGCATCCCTCGAGTTGAGACCCTATGGCTGCTATTGATCTTGTGGTGGTGGTGGTGGTGGTTCCTTCTCAATGGGTGTATCAAAGGCATGTGTCTAGGCACGTTCCCCACACCCTGATCCTGATGTTGTTGGTGGCCATCTCCTAGCACCTGCCCATCATGCCCATCCTTACCATCCTGAGGAGTTTTTTATCCTCTACCCTATCCCTTGCCCTATCCCTTGTCCTGTCCTCTGATTTGTCTGACACCTCTACCCCTCCTGGGAACCTATCCTCCAGCAGGATATATGAGTCAAATTGGGGAAAATTGGAGAAACCAAGAGTCATATGTAAGTGTAGTCCTTGCATCGTATGGTTTGCTAGCATAAACCCATGGTTGTGGTACAAGCTATTGAAAGTCATCAATAGAAACCTATAGTAGGACCTGTTGTCCCCACACTGTCTCTCTAGAAGTTCAAGAAAATATAGCCCTATATATAGGATTTGCTATGTCATGTGTCTCACTAAATTGTCAAGCCACTCGGTTGGGGAGATACCTCTCCACTATAGTATGCTCTTGACCCAAAATGTACCTCTTCTAACATGCATAGAACAAATGAACCTGATTATCATACCATGGGTGTGCCTAAATCTAAGGCCTCTACCTAAAACTATCATGTCATAGATGATGCACCTCCAATAAAGGATGCTTGTGGTACCTGTGTGCTCTAAGGTGGTCATAGCCCCATATCTGTATATTGCAGGCTAATTTGGATCACTGTCAACCAATGTAATAATAAGATGAAGCATGACGATGTGTTCCCAGGACCAGATGTGAAGAAGTGTGACCCCAATTCATATATCCCATCCCCTCAAGTACACAACCTGATGCATATCATGATACAAGGATGCAAGTACAACTAGGCCCCACACATAAAGTGTCATCCACTGCACCATACCCACCCAAGCGAGCCCCTAATTGAATCTAAGTTCTCTTTCATGTCTCTTAGGACAAAGTACTCTACAAATCAAGGCTTTGATAATAATTGTCAAGTTTGACACCTGCACCCTGTAGTCCCGCAATTCTATCTAGTGGCTATCCACCCAAATGGTCTCCACCCATAGCACATCGAAGATCACATCCAATATCATAAATGACCCTATCCCTATGAATGGGGATCTATAGAATGCGCCAAACATCCTCTAAGGTAACCATCACCTCGCTGATGGGAAGATGGAAGGATGAGGTCTCACTATGCCAACGCTTAATCAATGTTGTCATCATCACCAAGTGTGTCCAGATCTCAACATGCAAGTGACAAATTTGAGCCCAATCGCTCCAAGAAAGAAGTCCTCATCATTCCCAAAATGTAAAATGCAGGATAAAAGGCTGGGTTGACACTCCCGAGACATGATAGGTCTAATGGTCTCCTACATGCACAAAGCGAATAGTGTGAAATTTCCTAAAAAATGACAAAATTTGGACTCAAAAACCCTAAATTTTTAATTGCATTATGTTTTGCAATTTCCCCACTCTAGTAAAAAATCCATGGCATCACTAAATGTAATTGCACGTCGGCATTTTTGTGTGACACTAAACCAAAATTGACTAGTGCATCGCTATATGCAATTGTGTATCGATAGTTTCATATGACATTGAACCAAAATTAACTAGTGCGACACTATATTACAATCGCATGTTGGCATTGCAATAGCGATGTTGGACTAAAATAATGCATTGTGTTGCTATTTTGTAATAGCAACACTATTGGGCAATAGCACCCCTGGACTAAATTTGACACCGTGACGCTTCATGATAAAAGTGTCGCCGCAACACAATAGCATTGTCAACCACGATAAAGGCATCGTAATACAACGACACAATTGTCCTGCAAGCCTAATAAATGCATCAAAACATTAAAAACAAGAATTTTTTTGGAAAGCATATCGGGGGTCCTGCATCGGTTAGCTACTGGTACTCTCATACACTATCTGCGAGGTGCTTGGGAAGCGCTGGATCACCCATTTCGTTAGGAGGTTAGAGAAAAAATTAGTAGAATCTCTCTAAGGCAAGTGTGCAAATGAATTGAAAATGACCCCTCCACCCTATTTAACCCTAAAAATTAGGGATTTTTTGCCCTAATTTGAGGGGGAAATGGGATTTAAATCCTTTTTATCAATTTTTGAGCTATAGGGCCTATTTTGAGGCATTTTTCATGTTTCTAAGCTTGTTTTCGCATCTTGGAGCTTATTTTTTGCAGTTGAACCTATGTTGCACCTTTGTCGCCATCTCGACTCAAAAATTAAAATTTCCACCCGGTCTCTTAAGGAGGTAGGGTGCCAGCTTAATTCCTTTTGTTGGGGCAATAGTGGGGCATCCAAAAAATTAGGAATTTTTAAATTTTTGATCTGAGCAGTAGTGAAAATCCAAAAAGCATCAGTCTTTGAACCAATGTAACAGGTACCTCACTTCAAAGAGGGGAAAAATGTACACTTAAAATTGTTTTGATCGATATTACACATATGAATTTGATTACTAACACAATTTTTATTCTAAATTCACCTCTTTTTTGATGGTTTAATTAAATAATCTTCATTATTTAACTAAATCCATCAGTTTCTCATATTAATCAAATGATCAATATTATTTGGCTAATTCATCCCCTTTCACACTAATTTTCATCTTATTTAATTAGGTAATGTAAATTATTTAATTAAATTTCTTATGTCTTCTCATTTAATTAAATAATCTTTATTATTTAGTTAAATGTCATTTAACCCCCCTTTTTATTAAATAAGTTACTTATTTAATGAAACTCCTAATTTCATCCATCTTGCACAATTAAAACATTGTTTTAATTATCTAAATAGCTAATTTCCCTCACCCTCCCACTTGCAAGGAGATATTCCCCTAGAATATTCCTCCATTTGAACTCCTCCAAAATGGAATATTCTTGTGATAAACTTCCTAACAACTTCCTAATTTTTTAGGAAGTGTGCTTCTTTAAATCAGTGAGATTCATTGATTAAATCCTTGATCCTTGTCAACTTGCATTCTCATCCATTGATGAGAATCCTTGATCCATGACATCTCCTCTCGTGGCTTCTCATCTATTGATTGATCAAATTAATTCTAACCATTGATTTATCCATTTCTCCTATAAATACTCCTCCTTTCTATGAAAAATTGATTCACTTTCATTTAGAGTAACTAGACTGTACTGAATTTTAGAGCATTTAGCATCCATTTTAGCATAGTTTTTGCATCCATTTTTATCAATATTCATCAATGGAATCCATTTGAAATCTTGTTTCAGCTAAGGGGTTGGGAAAGGGCTAATATTCCACATCAATGCAACACCAATCCCCCAATGGGATGAGGTTTGAGTCATTAGATTATTTTCCTTTAAGAATTTCTAATTAGTTTCTTGTTTAATGGCTTCTTTGTTTGATGTTTTCAAGTATCTCATTGGGAGCTTGACTTAACTAGTTATATCTTAGTTTATTTCTTGTGGATTTGTTAGGTTTAGCTTAGGTTATGATCATGCTCACAGTTAAAAACTGTATTTCACCAATTTGGGAGAACTTTGTATCTACAACCGCTATCAACACAGCTTATGAGATGGTTGAGAAGGGTGAAAATTATGATTTGTGTGAATTGTTGAGACTGTAACTTCTAGAAAACTTGCATAAAATAGATTCCAAGTATTCTTTTAAGTTTGGAACCTTAATAATCTTTTTGTTATTTTATTTTTTGAATGAGGTACCTAGAATGAAGAATGCAGTGTGGCTACATGATAGACCTATAGCCCATCCAATTAGAGATTATTTGTTTGGATTGAGAGATGTAGATACTCATAAGAATTCCATCTATGAGTTGTTCAAAACCTTTCAGGAAAAGATGCAAGCAAGGCAAAGGATACCAAAGCGGTTATTGGAAAGGTATCAAAAGCATATTACCTTTCTTGTCACAAAAGATGAATGCATAATGGAGGTCATTGAGCCTAGGATAGTATGGATCATAACACTGGGATATGAGGTTACTCTAAATGAAATCATTGGCTTAGCTGGTATCTTGCTAAAAAATTTTAAGGACACCACTAAGGAGAGATTTGACACTTATGAGGAGAAATCAATGAAGGTGCACATGGATCAGAGACAATCATAGATTAAGAAGTTGTGGATAGGATGACAACACAATTTGTGGAGGCTATGGGCCTCACACTGTAACAAGCTGAGATAGATAAGGCTAAGTCTGATGCTCCAGGAGGATCATCAAGTGTAAGAAGATATGGTTGAATAACTACCACACCTCCGGCTACCTCAAAGTCCTTCAGGACTGTGCCTTCAGTGGAATGAAGAGAAAGGAGACAAGTGTGCTTATAGAGAAAAATAGTGCTTCGGTGAAGGAAAAGACCTCTTTGGTAAAGAAAAAAAAATGCATGAGAAAGAAAAGGCTACTCCAGTAGCACATCAAGCTAGCCTGGTGAAAAGGAGAGTTAAACCAAAGGCCACCAAGGAGAAATATGTTGGAGTAAATGTTGAAGATGAAAAAGAAGAAGGACCTCAATTGGTCCACAAGAGAAAAGGTGAAGCAAGAATTAAGAAGCAAAAAGTTGACATTGTGGATACTGATGAAGAGGCAAAAGTAGAGAAAGAGAAACAAGCCTTGGTGATCCACATGTGAGAGAAGAAGGCTGAAGCCACCAAGAAAAGGATACTAAAAGAAAAGAAAAAGAATAAGAATAAGAATCTGGTAAGAACCCATAGTCCAATGAAACTTGATGCATTATTCAATGGGATTGTGCAAAATGAAATGTTAGAGGAAACAACAACACTATATACTAAGGTTGATGAGGTGGACAAGGCCACCATAGTAGAAGCCATTGTAAAATACATTATTGTTCTTGAATTTTATATATGGAACATATAGAAAGAATTACCTATAGGATTATGGAATATTTTGATGGAAAGAAGACAAGAAGTAATAGAAGAAGAGGCCAAATTGAAATCCTATGCATTGGAGAAGATAAGTTCTCCTCTTTATGAGGAAAATAAATCCACATTGGCTATATTATTCAATAAGGAACTTAGTACAAAACAAAGAGTGACAACCCTTATGGTCAGAGATCAAAATGATCTTGAGAGGCTCCGGAAGGAGAGTGTTGAAAAGTTGGCAGACCTTGCACAAAGACTGGGGATGACCCTAGAGAACAAAGAAGAAATAAATGTGGAGATTCCTGCTCTAGATGAGGATGTTGAAGAAGATATACAACATGACGATGCTCAACATGAGCATGAGACAAAAGAAGGGAATGCATGGGATAATGTTCTTCTGGATGTGGAAGACATAGTAGAAGAAAATGTAGAAGCTAAGAAGGATGTTGGAGGAAATGCAGCTACCGAAGAAAACATTGCAAAGGAGGATACTTCTACTCCTCCTTCGGTAACTGAAACACATGTTGAGAGTGTACAAGACCAACTGGATAATACAAAACAAACTATTGGTGAAGGATATATAGGGAAGAAAGATGAGTAGAAGAATGAAGATGCCTCTGATGATGCAAGAAGAAAGATAGAAGTGGAGACACCAGTTAGCACTGGTGATGAGGAGAAGGAGAGAAAAGAGAAGGTTGCAGAAGAAAAGGAAACTGATGAATCTTCCAAAACCTTCAGAGATTCTCTAAAGAATATGTTGAACATGCAATTGCAGTTCTAGCTTGTTGTGTCCGCTCAACTACTACAACTGCCCATGCAATAAGGAAATGTAGAACTAGATAAGATCTCACCCCTCCACAAGATTCGACTAGGAGATGTCTTCTACACATCTACCCTAAAGGAAATAATTGAAACTTATCAAAAGAGTGGAGAATCGATTGAGGATGTGAAGACTCTACAGTAGGACATACCCAGTACAACCAAATTGACAATTTATTATCCGATATGGAGAACCTAAAATTTTGATTGATTCTTTTAAGGAATATGCCTATAGATTAAAATAAAATTTGGAAAAATAATTAGACAAGAAGATGGATGAGAAGAGGCTATTGGAGATAACGAAGAAGTGTGCCCATGCACATGTAACATAAGATCATACTCTTACTAAAGTGGGGGCTTACTTTAGTGTCATAAATTGTCAAACCTGATAATTTAACACTATTTTTGGTTCCCCTTTAAGTCCATGGACCTAATTGTGCTTATTATTTTCCCATTTTATTATCACTTTTGGAAAATCAAGTTAAATTTAGGAATTAAATTAAATTATTTAATTTACGAGCACTCAAAATTTTAAAATAGGACTTGATTAGGGAACCCCTACCCTTTCCCTCCCTACTTTGGCCTAAATTTAAATATTTTATTATCGGTATATTATATTTACAAATTTAAATTCAATTGTCAACCTTTCAAAATATTTTTTACAGGAAATAAAGAAATGTGTATAAATATGTCTTTTTCACCATATGGAACTAGAAAGAAATTTGAATATCAATTGGGCATCCTAAAAAGCATTCAAGGAAATTCAAGAGTGGAATAAGAAGTATTATCACAACACTTTCATCAATCAAGATCATGTTTGCGAGGCATTATTAAGAATCATTATGAGCAAGGCACTATCATGATCAATTTTGCACTTTTATGAAGATGTATATGAGTTATCCTCTACAAGATAGCTACAAAAAAAATATTGCGTTATGTGGACTAACCTCTTGCATGTCTTTAATAAATTCAAACATCCATCAAATAACCTTTGGTGGTAATTAATGGCATGAACATTACTTCAACATAGATTTCATACCCAAGGTAACATTATCATTTATCATTGGTTATTATAGTCAAATATTGTTCATTTGGCCTCTACTCGACATAGGGTAAGCCCTCTTTACCATAATAATTTACTATTTGTGGAGGCAGGAACACTAAAATAGGGTCTGACTTAGGCAAGCCCCAATACAACACAACCTTTCTCCCTCTTTTCATGTATGCAGGTCAAATCTGAGAGTTATGTCAACAAGTTGTAGGAAAGTGCATAGAAGACTTGTACCCTCTAGACCAAACTTTAAGCATTCAAAAACCCTCAATTTTTGACATGGGTGCCCTTTCCCTTGTCCCTCAAATTTAGGCTCAATTTTTATATGCAAGTTCCTCTATGTCTCCATTTTTCAAATCTATAACTATTCTGGACAATTTTTAGTTTTGTCAATGTGATAAATTACATTTTAAAATCTAGGGTTTATGTCAAATAGGCTTATTAAAATATACATCAAATTTCTCCTCTTTACAACTGAAAAGAATCAAACACTAGAAGATTCTCTCTCCTTTGAGTTAGCTAGCCAATCATCTAAACCCTAGTCAGTTTTTATTTGAATTTGAGGGAAATAAAAGACTTGATCCTATATGTAATCTACTTATTAGATCTAGGATCCCTTTTTTTACTCTACAAGGTTGTCCCATAACAAAATACAAAGACACAATCACTAAATTGACCAAAAGGTGAGCTATTTAGAAAAAATAAGAAGGTACTCAAGAAAATTGAGAAGCCCTTCACATATATTTTTAAAATGAATAAATTGTGACATAATAAGGGCCAGAAGAAAGATTTCTTAAGTAAACAACCAAATAGGTACTCAATCCCCATAAATTCAAAAAGTCAACCTCATGTTTGAAAAACATAAAAGATAGGAGAAGCTAACACTGAAGCACTTATAGCCACCTTAGTCCAAAGGATCAAGATTCTTCAAGCTAGGGTTCTAAGTAACCAACGCCAAAAAATGTACATCAACAATTGAAAAAAGGGTCTTAGAGGCACCAAGCTCACACAAACCCTTTTTCTATGGATACAACTAAATAAAACAAAGGCATATCTTAGCCTTCCCTTATGTTAACTTCTATACATGCAATATAAGTAACATAACTTTTATTCCTTCCTTGTATTCATAATCCAATATTGTTGAGCCACCCAATATTATTAGGGTACCTGTAACTAAACATACTATCATAAATAAAATAAACATAATATGACCCACACATAGGGATTATTCTTGCGGGAAAAACTCCTTATATGCATAGCCATTTATTGGGGACATACCTTGAGTATCTTAAGAAGCCTCTAAATCTCAACATTAATAATTTTGTACTACCCCACCCCCTTCCTAAAATTCCTACCTCCAAAAATTTGAAATATTCTAAATAAGAAATCAAGGCATACAACATGGAAGTGCATGAGATCCTTCCATGGGATGGGATGGTAGTGAGAAGCTTTCCAAAAAAAATTGGAAATGTTGTGCTAGATTAGTGTAGACACGTGAAATTGGCATCATGCATTTAATTAGTTCATATTCACCCATCAATTAAATAAACCAAGTTTAATTGATTTAATCTCTAAGGATCGTCCATCTAAAATTAAATAAATTAACTTTATTTAATTTGATCCTATCATTATCCCCCTTAGCTAAATAAATCAAATATTTATTTAAATAAATATTTATCACCTTTCATCTCCCTTTGATTTGATTTAAATCCCTAAATCTAAGTCAAATGGGTCAAAAACATCTAACATCATCTTAATTAATCTAATCCATGATTAAATGCTAATCCTAATCACTTGTATTCTCTAGATTTTGCCACTTGCACATGAAATTGCATTTAATTGATTTATCAAAATCTTTATTTACTTTCAACTTGGCATAAAGGGAGAATATTCTCCAAGTTTGAATCTCCCCCAATTTGACATGTACATCCAACAAAGCATTTATGAGGCCTTACATGTCTCTTACATGTCTCTTGCACAAGGTCAAACTCAGCATTTAACTCTCAAATTCAAATTTGAATCTCCCCTCTTTGGCACATTGACCAAAATGTGCTCATTCCTCAACCTATCACAAGTTGACAAGTGGCTTCATCTCATTGGTCAAATCTTTATCCCACATTGCTCTATTTTGAGAACTCTTAGCATTTGACATTTTATAAATAGAAGGCTTCATTCTTCAACAAATCCTCCACAATCTCATGCAAAGTCACTCTCTTCAATTGAGAACTGATTTTGTCCACTCCATCTTCATAGCATTTTCATATCATTTTCATATCATGGAGCTTAGCAAAGGATTGGGAAAGGGCTTCTTTCCAAAGAAGCATCAATCCAATATGAGATATGATTTACTTCATGTTTTATTGTATGCTTTCAACTAGTTTATCTAATCCTTTGTTGTTTTGATTGCATTATGAAGCATGTTGATTTATTTCATAGGGATGTTGATTGTTGGCTTTGTTTTAAAATACTAATCATGCTTTGTGTGTTAGGATTTTAACCATTTACAGATTTTCACATCCACAATTAGTATTAGTGAATCCTAGAGGAATCAATCTACTCCTTTCAATGAATTATTGGTTAGTTCATCACCTCCTTTAATATAAATAAAATATTAGAAATGGGGAACTGATAATTCATAATGG
Source organism: Sequoia sempervirens (assembly GCA_007258455.2). Taxonomy (NCBI): domain Eukaryota; kingdom Viridiplantae; phylum Streptophyta; class Pinopsida; order Cupressales; family Cupressaceae; genus Sequoia; species Sequoia sempervirens. The sequence continues at coordinate 120,512,803 of VDFB02075321.1, forward strand.
TTAGATAAGAGGTTAACAAATTAGTCATGAACTTTATGACATGATGGAGGAAAATCCTTTATTCCTAAATTATTAAATCAAACATGGATAATAGGGAAATATGTTATCTCTTCCTAAAATCCATACAAATGGACACATGGAAATAAGTTCAAAAAATATCTTATAAATCATGTGAAGCAACCCTCAATATTCCTCTCAACATAGACCAAGCCACTATCAATAGTAGGAGAAATAAGTATAATAAATTTCAAGAAAGTCTTAAGGGTGTGTAGGATTGTGTGGCAGATGCCAAAGTCTTATTCCAATTTTGTATGAAGTGGCCCGGAGCAACAAAGAGAATAAAGGATGAAATAGACTCAATTGAGTCCCAAATTGACAAAGCTTTCAGTGCTTATGATCCGGTACATGACCTAGATGGAAGCACAAGGTCAGCGATAGAGGATTTAGATGAGCAATTCTTCCAACTGCAAGCTCACAAGGAAAAGATCATTATATAGTTTAGAAACCTCATGGATCTAGTGAAATCAAAGTTCATATCTATTTTTAGTTCCATGTTGAGTGTTGATAAGGCTACAAAGCTTAATCTGGTACCTATTGATCTTAAAAGCTTGTGCTTCTCCTGAACAACCTTATGGGAAATTTAGTAAGTGTGGGACATGCTCGCACCTCACTGAATAACCTTCGATATTGTTAAAGAAGTTGGATATTCTTTGGGTATGGGAAAAGGGAGAAGGAAATTCAAAAAGGAAAAACTTAAAGGTGGTGATGCGCCAAATATTTTACAACATTTAAAAGAACCCTAATAGCTCCAGTTTTTTATGAAGCAAACACAGAATGTCACAGACCCTTCATTATTGGAAAGAGAACAAACAACTAAGGTTGATATAGGCACAAAGTAGACATTCAAATCCTCCCATGGGTAGCACCCATTAAGATTCAAATAGAAAAAGGAAACATAAGTTCAAACAAGATACTTTAGATTCTTATGGAGCTATTTCCACTTAACAGCATAATATGAAACCACCATAAACTTTAATAAGAGACTGAAAGAGTATTATAACATGATTCAATTCTTGAAAGCTAGGGTTCAAAGATCATAAAATCTTAACAATTGAAATTGAAAATCAAGACTCATACACATAAATAATGGAAAACACAGAGCATTTGATTATATGAAATTGAGAATAAAATGTAAAACAAAGGTTGCATGGGCACAGTTTGATACAGCTTTGTTCTTTATATTATTGAATAAAAAATGCTAAAGTTAAATAATTGAATGATTCTCTTGACATCAATTACAAAAGAGTGATTAAAGCTCAGCAAGAAATATGTTATATCCTATTCCCACTATTGATTATCTATCTATCTATCAATTTCGATCTCTAGGAAAATTCCCCTTTTATAAGAAAAGGGAAGCACACAAGCACCAAGCACTCTCTGCCACCAAAACTGAAACCCTAACAGGTGTCGTCACCTGATGTCTTCAAAATCTAATAAAAAATCAGATCTGATATGATAATAAAAGTTGAGATGCTTCAATAATGGCAATGGGTGTGACAACTCAATAACCTAGATCTCCTTGTCAGAAAGAAGATATGACCTTAAATGCTTACCTATATCTGATCTGCTCTGATGCAGGAAATAATGGCAATGTCAAAAGAGGCCAACTCCAAGAGTGATAAAGGAAACAAAAGGCACTGCCACCCGACAACGTGTGAGACAGCATTGCCAGATGGTGAAGAGAACTCCCCAATAAAAGATGAGCGATGTGGTGAGTGGGTAGGAATTCTTCAAAAAATGGGCAAGGAGTTTGGAGGAAAACACCCACAAGGGAGCCACATGCATAGCTTTAGGCAAAAAGATAAAGCAAAGCCTGAAAAGGTAGTGCAGCCACTACGTGGTGCAATTTCACACCTTTTTTCCAAAAACCTCTTGTGATCTCCAAAACATGCACCGATGTGACAAGTGGAAGGGAAAATTTGAGAGTTGAAAGAGAAGAGGGACTTGGGGTCAAAAGGACAAAAAAAAGAGAATTAAATACTTAGAGAAAAAATGCTCCACAGTTTTGGTGACTCACAGGGGGCTCTCGTTTGCAGAGGCATGAACCCAGATATACAAAACACCATAAAAGATAGAAAAAATTTGCGATTCTTCAAAAACTAGGGAACGAAGAATGCATAAATTATTAGTCTTAATTAGAGGGAAGCACCAATACGTGTAGCATCTTCGAAGCCTGATTGAGGTCAAATATCTCCTTGAAGGATATTGCTCCCAATTTTACCTAAGCTACTCCAATGAGAGAAAAGAGCCAGGCCAAGGGGATCAACATATTCTTGATCTCTTCGGGTGTAGGTGGTGAGCTCAGCTTTTCAAGCTCTGACTAGTCTTACTACTTGGCCTCTAAGGCCTATTTGAGTTACTCTTTAGTGAGTACCACTCCATTAGGGAAAAACAAAAAGGGGAAACCTGAAAGAACTAAGGCTTTGAAATCCTCTTTCATCTTGTCGATCTTTTTGGTTAGTGTTAGCTAGTGGTTCTTACTCCTCTGCATGACTTGGCTGCATGTGATGAATTCATTTTCCTTCCTGGTAACTAATATTTGGTTTGGAATCCTAGCACTCACCACAGTCTCATTAGTCACTTTATACAACTTGGTTATTAGACTGGTCAACTTGGCAGATCGAGGGTGACTGTATTCAAGATTTAGTTGACAATTGGACCAACTTTTGCATTCAACTCTTGTGCATTAGCTATAAAACTTAGCACTAGCTTTAGGGTCATCGTTGCACCTTTAATTCTTTCCCAATGGGAAAGGAACAACCTTTGCACTATCAAGAGGAGTTCAGACCTTCTTGCCATAGTCAATTCCTACTAGAACTGAGACTCTTTAACTCTTAATTCCTCCTTCAATTGATCAACCTTTGTCTAAGGCTACTGAAGTTCATCTGCTACCTGAGATTGGGCACTAATTAGCTTGCTTTGCATTTGGTTCTTCTCTTTCTTGAATTTCTCACTTAGTTGCTTAGTTCAACCTGTAGCTTTGGACTATTTCTCTTGCATTTCCTACAGTTCTCTCTGTAATTTTGTATTGATATTGTTTCGTTGGCCTGAAATATCAGTGAACTCTTTCTATTTTTGCTACAATTCCTCTGCAATCTTTTGCATTTGGGCCTTTAATTCTTTAGTCATTTTACACTTGGTCTTAACCTTGTGCATCATCTTTTCAACCTCGGCTAAATGTCGATCCTTCTCATTCAGAGCGACCTGAAGTGATGTGGTCGCTTCTCCTTGCATGTCTTATGCCTACCTAAGGCAGGCAATCTCCATTTCTTTTGCTCTTATCTCTACCTGGTGTCTGTCAATTATGGATTTTAGATTATCCAACTCTGCCTCCCACTTCTTTAATTTCTTTTATAGCCTTGTGTAATCAATATACACTACTTTCTACGTGGCTTTGGAAAGGCCAATTTTTTTGCGGGAGAGCACCTCATTCATATTCAGACCTACAGTCTGAATCTCATAGTCCTCATATTACATCTCCCCCTTAGGCTTGGAGACTAGTGGCTTCATAGCCAAAATCATCAAGGACCTCCACTCCTCATCAAAGCACACCTCTAGCCTTGTGGAAGCCATAGCCACCGCGGTCTTTGCCAATTGCTTATGATTTCTCTCCTTTCAAGCCTACCTGGTTAACACTACTTGAGTCCAAAGATTATGCTAGAACTCAATACTTTGTGCAGCAATGGGGACACCAGGTGGGAGGCCATAAAGGGTGGTGCGGGGTGTGCTTCTGAATGTTTGAGCTTGGTGAGAGGAAAAAGGGAAGGATTTCAGTAAGAAAGGTGGGCTACCTCGTAAATGATGTGTTGAATGTGGACTACTCATCAGGGTGATTGGTGCATTAGTCAAAAATAGTGGCATATTCCCAGAAGCAAGCAATGGTGATGAAAGTTGTAGCATGGGTGATTCCAACAATGGGACCTGAGCCTCGGATAAAGCGATTAAAGTTTCTATCGCATCTATGGTGGAAGATGCATGCTCACTATGTGAGGATTCCATATGAGGTTCATCAATAAATATGGGAGGGGGTATATTAAGGATAAGCAGATTGGAATTGGTGGATGAAATATTTTGTTCTACAGATGAGGGGCTCGTAGCTACTAATGATGTAGTGGAAGAAAGAACACTAGGTGTGAAACTTACTTGGATTGTAGGGGAAGAAGACACTTGTGGGAAAAATTCCACTTCTTCACCTTCCTTGTCCACCCAGGTCTTGGATTCTCCTCCTCTTGATAGAGGGCATACTGGTCATTTCAAACCCTATGGTGGCTGACACTGACGAACCTTGGGCACCTTGAACTGTCGAATACACTATTTTTGGAACGTCAAGTCCATTTCACCTCCATCAAAATATTGGCAGAAGATGAGACCTACGACTCCTTTTTTCTGTGCTACTTCTTTTTCTTTCCCTTTCCCTACTTCGATCGTTGGAGGCAGTGAGTTGGTGCCCTAGACATTCTCTTGTTTAGGGTCTCGATTAGTTTCTTCATTTGGATCAAACCCAACCTATTTATCATAAATGTTGTCAAACTCCTCATCTATTGGGATGGAACCACACAAAGGGGTCACCTACTTGGTCTCCTACTGATATCTCCATAAACCAGTCACTTTCCTCTTGGACCACTCCTTCCTCAGCTATGTCTTGAAAGACCTACTCATTTGAAGGCCTGGATTGAACTCTGCTATAACATTGTAAAAAGTGAATCATGGAGACTTCACAAATGGTATAGCATCCAAATCCAGATAGGCACCTTGGTTGTCTAGGGTTAGATTTCATCTTTCCTCCCAGTATGGTTGTGGCTCATGTTGAAAACTTAGGTGCTTATCTAGATTGTACCTCCATTTATCAGAGATGAGCCTAAGGCTAAGATAGCCAATTTTCTCATCAATACTTGCTTCTCTTTCCTCTTCACAAGCATCATTTTTTTATTGCCAATAGTAAGGGGAATTACATAAAGGAGCTTCTTTTTCTTTTTGGTGTCATAGTCAAAATCTATAATCAACAATTGTCGATATATTTCCAGGGCAAGAGTTTTGTCCATCACATATCTAGGCAGCCAAAAAGGTTTTCTTATAAACCCATGACATATGATAAAATTGAAATCAAACCCCATGAACTAGTTGAGAGGCGTCATGTTCTTCTACATCCATTCTAGATACCCAGGAGGAAACCTTTGCAAAGGTTGTTGGGATAAATCTTGAAGCATGGGATTCAAAAAATATTCAATGAACAAATAATAATCGTATGTGCTTGAAAGCACATGGGTCCATACTGAAACTGGTTTTAACAACCCCGACTCGCTAAACCTATCAAGCAATAATCCCAAATGGCTGAAAAATTAGGGTTCTAGTGCAGAATCAAATGTACCAAGAAATATGAATACCTAAACTTAGAAAAATGGTGGTACTTGCTCAACTATTTGACCATCATTTTTGTAATTATTGTGGTGAAGTCGTACAAGCATTTCCATTTTTCTTTCTTGAGCTTAAAAGCCAAATCCATCTGGTCCTCATGGACATTATCATTGTGGTCTAGGCCATACACGAAAGCCAACATCGAAAACACATCTTTCAAGTCCGATTTGAATAGACTAAATGATAGAGGGAATTTGGGCCCTTCATCACCAGGTCCCTTACTTGTTTCATCCTTGTAGAAAGGCACCATATCTCTCCTTCCTCTCTAGTATTTCTTCATATCATTCCACGAGAAAACCTCAGCCTCCATATGACCAGGGATGCATAAAATATCCCTAATTTTCATGAAACTAATGGTGATTTTGAGCTCCCCACCTCTGATGATTCTACTCTCCTTGTCCAGCTTTTCAACAAAGATATCCACCAACTCTAGGCACAGATGTGTGAAGGGAAGCATGCATTGTGGTAAACCATAATGTCAGAGCCTTGCTCCCAGGCCAATGACTCTTCTCACTGGTGACTTGGTGACCATCCTCTCAAAATCCCCTTCCCATAAACTCTTGGGGTTGGTATGCTACTTTGGATCAAAGATATCATTTGTGAAATCCTTGAACACCTTTGGTTTGATGTCACCTCTGGGCATTATGCTTCTATTATGGGGAAAGTCTTGTTTTTCTAGCATTGGTGCATTGGCAAAGGATACATCCCCAGATATGTCAATGTATCATGGCTAAGAGAAAGGGACTTCAACACCCCTACCAAAGGATGATGCTTCAACGGTCATTATCGTGATTTTTTGAAAAGTTTCTACAACACTTGCTTTTGGACTTAGAGAATTTTACCTTGCCAAGAACATACACTTAGAAAAAAAATATTTGGTAATCAATTTACTCATGTGTTAAAGAGTAAATGCATGGCCATTAATGCTATCCTTTTGAGTATTTTAAGTGATGCCAATGAAGGGTAATACATGTGGTATAAATGCCTACATTCTTGGGAAATGGGACCTCTATTTTGGGAAGATAATTTTAGTATATTAATTGCTCAGTTTTTGATGAAGAAAAACCTTGAGAAATGGGAGACGTAATTGGAAAAAATGCTTATATTAATTAAGAAAGAAGTGCACTTTAATGACGGTCTTTTTAAGTGGTGGAGTTGGCTGATGATCACAAAGGTGACAAACACATGGTGATATGTTGTATATATGGTTATTAATAACAGCACCTGCATTAAATTTCAAAGCCCTGTGAAATCCTTATCATACTATTTTCCTTTAGCTCCTTCCATCAACTTGCATTTCCTATTGTCGTTTTGATAGGGAAAAAGGTTTTTCATTTACAAAATTTTTGGTTCACATTTTTCTATAAATAGAGTGTCGCCTTCACAAAAATATTCATTAAGTCTATATTTTCCTATTCTGTATTTTGTAAGGCATGGGTACTCCAATTAGACTGTTGAGTTGGAAGAAGTAAATTTCATTCATGGGAGAAGTCACCAATGAGAGAATTAAGAGGTTGTTGCAATCGAAGGATTGTCTGGCCATCACAGCATTCAAATGGGTACTGGGGATGGTTTTGTTATAGACAAAAACCACTACCAATCGAACATGGATGTCATTTCTCAATTTGTGGCTTCACTTTTGGACCTGAATATTGTGAAGCCATGGATTGTACAGTTGTGTAGGAGCATGTTCTATTTAGACTACCTAGGGGGCCTTGTTAAAATTGTTTTCATTGGTGTTCCTGCTCTTGGCATGCCCTCTACTATAGACATTCGATGACATGTGGACAATGTCGAGATGGTCCCATGGCTGCCTTTTCTCTCTGACTTGAATCCACAATGACTATGGAATGACACCGCTAGTAGGCAAGGCCTGCCAGCTCCTATCTCCTCTACGTAAACAATGTCGAGCCAATCAATGATGTCAAATGGATTACTCTTTTCGATCAGTTGGTCTACTACCCCAGTGAAGTGGTGGTAAATGTTGATGACTGACCCGATCAGTCTCCATGGAGTTGTGTAATGAATATCTTTGTTGCTTTTAGTCCCAAGACTTAAAATATAGCTATTTTTTGCTTGTCACAGCTTAGAGGTGGAAAAATCATGCTTTCCTATATTATTACCTTTAGAGTTTCAGACATCATGATGAATATTGCTTTTTTTCCACCTCTGAAGAGAAGAATTTTGTACTTTTCCCCTAAGCTCACAAGCTCTAGTAAAATATAGACCTCCATGCCCCAAACTATATGTAACCTTTTGGCATTATAAATACAATATAGTTTTTTCTATGTTTTAGCACTTATCTTATTCACAAAAACGTATTTATAAAAATATTTTACACATGGTACATAGAGCAATTTTTTTTAAAGAATTGCTAGCCTTGTTTTAGGTGAATACCATTCACTAGTATTCCTAGAACATTTTTCATCCAAATCTTCAAGCTCGTATGCACTGCTAGCCTTGCATTTAGAAATTTGAAAAGGTCTCTTCCATAGGGAATAGAATTTGGCATGTTGGCTTGGTTTCGTAGCCCGTTCATCAAACTTTAGCACAAGACTCCCCTCCCTGAAACCTGGGTCAGAGGCCTTTTTGTTAAACCATCGCTTGACTACCTGCTCGCACTTTATCATGGTGTTGAACGCCTTCTCTCATTTCTCTTCGAGGATTAATAGCTCAACAAGCCTCACTTTCGTCCTACAACTTTCTTCAACCTCTAAATACTTTAGCAATTGAAGCCCTAGTATCTCCATCGAAGTGGGTAGGACTGCTTCCTTCCCATATACCAACTCATAGGGAGAGGCCTTTATAATTTTCTTAGGAGTAATGTGGTCTACCCATAAGGCTACTCGTAGATGCTTGTTCTGTTCCTTTTGATACTCCAACCCAATGCATTTGATTAGCTTGATCAGGTTCTTTTTGGTGGATTCTACTAGTATGTTTCCCTATGGGTAATAGTTTGATGAAGTCTTTAGGTAGACCCTATGATTGAGAGTGAATTTGGACATCCTAGACCCCACAAAGGCTTGTGTATTGTCTAAAATGATGGTCTTCAGGGATTCAAACCTTGTCGCCAACTCTTCTAGGAAGTTGACGATCTCGGCTTCAGTGGTGGTTTTTAGAGGGGCTACCTCCATCCACCTGGTGAAATAATCAGTGGCTATTAAGATCCACTTGTGACCGAAGCTGGTGTAGACATCCAAATTCAACCATTCCCACATGGTCAAACCCATCTCCTTCATCTGCCTAATTCATCAATATTAATTAAATAACTTATTTAATTAATATTTCCCCTTTCCCTAAGGTTCCTAAAGTATCTAATTTTATAATTAAATACTTTACCTTTTATCCTTTCTCTAAATTAAATAAATACATCAATTTATTTAATTTGGTCATTTAGCCTTTTAGAATTTAAATCAATTTTAAATTCCTCTCTTTTCTCTTTCCTTGTCACATCCTCCATAACCTTCTTCTAATCTGGTTTAGTCTAATTAATCTATGATTAGGATGTACACACCTTTAATCAGGATTAATGTCACATCCTCCATATTTTTCCACTTGCCTCTAATCCCTCATTAATCTTCTTAATCACCTATTTGCACAACCTTAATCTAATCCCTTTGCTACATTTAGCATACCTTTTTGGTCAACCTTCACAATTTCCACATTTAGCCTAGACCCTCTTCCCCATGTGAATTTAAAATTCACATTTATCCCTCCAAGACTCTCCTCTTCCCCATGCAAGTTGTTAGGAGTTCTAGAACTCCTCACTTGTCACATCAGTCACATGGGGTCAAGAATCTTCCATTATAAGGACTTTGTCTTATCCACAAGGTACTTTTCAGCTTCCTTCATAAGAACCTTGTCTTATCCACAAGGTGCTTCTCATGTGAATTTAAAATTCACATTTATTCTCCCAACCACCTTATCCCTTCCAATCATGTGAATTTAAAATTCAAATTTATTTCCCCAACCACTTCTCTCTTCCCCATGGAGATTTTTGAGGAATACTAAAATTCCTCATATGTCACTTTCCTCCCATATGGGAACAAGAAACTCTTTTTTAAGGAAATCTTCTCCCAATTCCAAGGTACTTACAAGTACCTCCACCTCACATGTCCCTTTTCCAACTCATTTGTCCTTGTGACACTTCATCCTCCACATGGCAAGATGTGAGGGCTTGTGAGTCCTCAAATCACCACAGCCCTTCATCTTGCCCATGTTGGAAAAATATCAACCATTCAATTCTCTAGAGAAATCTCCCTTAAAATGGAAGGTTTTCTTCCAATTCTCTCATTAGGCATTCATCACATTCAAGCATTCAATCTCTAGCTCTTACACTTGCATTTTTCACTCACAAACCTCCATTGTTTCATGTTTTCAAGCTTTCATCATTTGCACTTATTCTCAACTATCAAAATACCCAAATAGCTCATTGCATTCCTCATCTCATTTAGAGCATCTTGCATCCATTTTCATCACATTTTTCCATCAAGGAGCATACAAAACATCAACTATCAAAGGGCCAACCAAGGAGCAACTCATACAAAGTATAAATCTGCTTTTCTTATCTTTATTTTGTTTGAGTTAGAGTAGCCCAATCTTGAAGTGTTAAGTGTTCTTTCTTTCTTTTGCATTCTGTTTTGCATCATCTAGGATAGGTAAAAAGCATTGATCATAGCTGGATATGGGATTGATCATCCCAATGAAATCTAGCCCCTACTATGTGAAGGGCTCCTCAATCACGATTGGGTTTAAGGGCATAGCAGAGTTCTTCCTCTTGCCAATGAAAAATTGGCACTAGTAGCATTTTCTTACTAGATTGTGAGCTTCGTAGAATAACGTGGGCCAATAGTATCTTTCCCACATGATTTTCAAGGCATTGGTTTTGGCAAAAAATGTCCACCTTCCTACCTACTATGAAATTCACCCAAGATCATTTCTGCCTATAATTTACCCATGCAGCAAAGGAGAATTTTATTGTAATTTCTTTTAAATAAAATGACCTCAACAAGAATGTATCTGGTGCCTTGAAGCCTATAGTATCTTTTCTTGTGTGTCAAGACATCGGGTGGGTATCAATCAGTCTACATGAATCTTGTCCGATCAACCACCTAGAACTCATATGACTTGAATTAATTTGTAAAGACTTGGTTAGCCTCCTCTTCTACCTTGGTGTTGAGCTCTTGAGAGAGATACTTGCATAGGCATCTTCCTCTGACCAGCTTTGTCAACCGAATGTCAACATCATACTCTAGGATCTTAGTGATCTGGTTTGGTCTTTTCTCAGTGATTTTTCCTTCTATGATGTACTCCCTCACACTGGGATGGGCGACAAGGACTATAATTTTACTGGATGAAACCAAGTGTCAAAATTTTTTGAGGCTTTTGACTATGGAAAAGGCTTGCTTCTTTGCAAAATTATACCTAGTTTCATACCCCTTTATGGTCCTTGAGTGGAAAGCAATGGGTTGTTCCCTACTTCCCTCTTCGCCCTTCTGTGTGAGCATAAAGGCTATGCTATGTTGGTCGCTATAAACATACAACAAGAAGTTTTTTGAAAAGTTTGGGTTGGCTAAGACCAAAGTTGTAGAGATGGCTACCTTGATCTTCTTGAAGGAAAGTTTTCCTTCCTGAGTCCATTTGAATGCTAAGCCTTTTTTTAACATTAGTGTGATAGGTCTCGCAATGCCTATGAAATCTAAAATGAATCTACTAACGAAGTTAATATTTCCCAAGAAATACTACAATTCCTTATAATTAACAAGTAGCGACAATTTTGTTATAGCCTTCAACCTTTCGGGATCAATGGTTATTCCTTCTTTGGATACCACAAAGCTAAGAAATTTTCCTTGTGGTACTCTAAATACACATATTTTGGGATTTAAAGAAATCTTGAACTATTAGCACTTCTAGAAAATCATTTCCAGGTGATCAAAATGATCACCTTTGGACTTTGAAAATATGGTTAGGTCATCCAGATATATAAGGATGATCTTGTCGATCAATTCCTTAAATGTGATTTCCATCACACATTGAAAGGTAGCACCCGCATTTGAGAGGTTGAAGGGAATTTTTACATATGCAAGTGTTCCCCACTTAGTGGTGAACGTTGTCTTGTGTTGATCCTCCTTCATGTAGGCTTGATTGTATCTCAAAAATCCATCGAGTAATGGGAACATCTCTGACCCTACAATGGTTTGTAAAATCTGCTCCATCAAGGGCAAAGGGTAGTGATCCTTTAATGAGGCTTTGTTCAAGTCCCAAAAATCTACACAAAGCCAAATGTCACCATTCTTCTTTCGGATCAAGACTAGATTAGACACCCAAGTGGAGTGCTTAATCAAGTATATGATCTTTGACTCAATTAGCTTCATAAGCTCTTGGCCATTAGGGATTCCACTTTTAGGTTGACTAGCCTTTGTTTTTGTTGGATGGGATTGGATCCTTCAACCAAATCAATAGTGTGCTAGATTATGCTAGGATCATATCCTTTGAGATCGTCGTAGGTCCAGGTCATGAATCCATTGTACTTAGCACATAAGGATCTCAACTTCTCTTTATCATTCTATGAAATGTTCCTCCTAACTTTGAGCTTCCTGCCATCTCCGACATCAAGGTCTTCATAGTACTCCTTGCCAGTAGTGAATCTTCATTTACTGTTTCTAGCATTTTCACAATCAAAGAGGTTCTCTAGAGTAATTAATCCTTGCGAGAGCTTATTTCTTTTGAGTTGGATCATTTTCTCCTCACCAACCTCTTTGAATCTAGGCTATGCTTGATCGAAAAACTCTCTAGATTGTCATAGGAAAGTAGAAATTTGGGCATCGTATTTGAAGACCTGCTAATTTTGATCATTATTGAGGATAGATGGTTGGACGATGAAGCATACTGCATGTTGGTTCTTAACTGACTTGGAGGTTGGCTCAAATTGTGAGCCAGTCAAAGCCATTCTATTTGCAATAGAGTTTTGAGATCTCGTAATGACCTGGATATTAGAAGCCTCAAACCTTTCGATCAGGTCCCGCACTTTATGTCGATAGGACTACATTCTCACATTCTTTATAGTCACCTATCCTTGGATCTATCTTACCACCAATTTAGAGTCTCTGAACACTTGTATTCCTTTTACACCCATCGATTCTGCCAGAGTTAAACCATGAACCACTCCTTCATATTCTATGTCATTGTTTGAACATGGGAACTGAAAGTAGAAATCCCTAAGAGTTTCCAACCTAGTTGGAGATATAAGATAAATACCAGCTCCAGAGCCAGCCTTACATTTGGAACCATCAAAATTCAATGCCTATAATTCATTGTTAATAAGTTCGCTGGAGACCTCTTACTCCTTGATCAATTTCAGGAGGGCCTAGTCCTCATCAAAGATTACATATGTGCCCAGACTAGTAGCATGAAAGTTCCTAAAATGATCAAAATCAATAAATTGGTTCAATAGGACTTCTTCTTCTAGGCTTTGATCACTCGTGGCCTCTTCTTCTTCCAACATCTCTACATAGTACATCTCCTTCTTGGAAATGGAGGGATGTGCCACCTTAAAACTCATTACCATATCCTCCGCTATGTGTTCGGGATGCAAAGGTTTGGACAGTATTGTCATCTTTTCTCCATGCTTGGTTCTTAGTATTAAGTGGGACTAGTCAAGCGCTAGGTATCCACCAAGTTTTTCTATGAAGTCCCTTGACAAGCACATTCCAAAGACAAGGGGAATGTCAATTATGACCACTTCCTGAGTAACTGTTTGGCTTGGACATGAGTACAAGGTTAAAGAGAGGTCCTTAATGCGACCTATGTTTGGGGCCCTCTTTCCATATAAATGCATAATTCCCTTGTCAAGGGGATCATATTTCAAGTTTAGAGCATCAACCACTAGCTTGGGCATGACTATAGTATTGGCTCTTGAATCTATCATATTATTATGCAGTAACTTATCCCCTACAATAAAAGTCAAGAAGAAGGGGGTGGGATTTGGCTTACTTCTTTCACGCCGAACCCCCAAAGATTAGGGGTTCGAGGTCGGTCTTTTTCCCTTATCTTGGTTATGTAGTGGGACTAGATCCATTGGTGGATTTTGTTCCTCTTTATTCAATGCATCTCGAAGCAAAGTTTTCTATTTCAGAATGGATAGGATGTCCCATAGAGATACGTTGGCAGGATCCTTCTTCATTTTCTCTACCATATTAAGCATTATTATTGGTGGGACCTTCAGTTTGAACAAGGGTGCTTCTTTTGCTTTAGGAAAAGATTGGTCTACCATAGGAAAACCAAGAACCCTATATGTGGCTTTTGGCTATGATCATGGTACTTGCAATTGGGGTTGTTGTGGATGTCAGGCTAGTGGTGTTGATGGTACATGTGACATGTATTCTCCAATGAACCTTCTCTTTGATCTAGTGTTATAGTTTGACTATACTTGCGATGTTCTTGCAGTCAGGACTTCATTTGTGAACACTGATTCTTCTCCCTCCATCCAAGAAAAGAGTGTTTGGTCGGGGGAGATATTTCCTTCTCGCTCTAGGGACATTCCCTACATTTGAGCACTAAATCTAGCATTCTCAATCTCGAGGGACTGATAACTTTTGGCATCTAAAGGAATGCCTCAACTTCTTTTTTCTGCCAACTTTTTCTAAATATTTCCCCATGGAAAATTTTGAGGTATGTGAGCATCATTGCATGGAAAGAACCATGTGTTTGTATCTTCCACTAGGTTATTTTGTCCTAGAATCAAGTCCTTTTTTATGCTGGTTTTGACTTTCTGCAATGGAGTGGTCAATGAGATCATTTTTCCTGATGCCTACAACTAATTACCCCCTCTTGGAGCTCCTTGGTACGTATTGTGTTGGAAAGGTGGTCTCCATCCTTGATAATTTTGTGTGGGAGGCTTTGGAGGTACTACCTGCTAATGCCGAATAATGACAAGTTCATTTGCGAAAGTCCTCATTACATTCTTCATTTCATTGACATCTGCAACCAATGAAGAAGAGCCCAACATGCTTGGTTATGTATTTGGATACATATACATCGACGGTTGCAGTGTAGCTGATGTGCTAGGGAGTGAAGCGGGGATGTTGGGAGACACCTCCTCCTGTGTTTCACCAGAGATCTCTGTGAACATCAGCATTGGTGGTCATGGTGGGAGCTTCCCATCATCTATCAAACTATTCTCTGCTCTTACAACTAAATCATATGTATTTGAAAAAGTATCACCTCCGAGCGATTGTACCATGGCCAAAATATATGAATCAGAGGCCTTCAAATAGAACATGAATGCCATGGCCATTGGAGGTCTGGCTATCATGGGAATCCTTTGCTAGGTTTTATGGAACCTGGTGTTAAATTCTATCATGGATTCCTACAAGGCTCTCTTGTTATGATCAATTATTGCAATAAGAACGAGCGGTCTCCCTTCTCCGAAAAATGATCAAAAAGCTTGTCTCTGAGGTTATCCCAAGATCGAATGGAATTAGGAGCTAGGGATCTATGCCAGTCTTGAGCCTTTCGTTTAAAGGATGCAGCTAATAATCTAAGGGTGATATTTTTCTATGTGATGTTGTGAACCCTACAACCCTCTACTATGTGTTGGAGGTGTTCAAAAGGTGTTTTGAAATCCTCTCCAATGAACTTTGGGATTGCTTTGAGGGAATTAGTAGGGATGGCAGGCCACACATCTAGAGGGGTGGGTAGAACTAGTAGACTTCCACTGTCCTAAGTTACAAAATTTCTAGGAGCTCCTTGGAGAGCCATCAGAAAAAACCCCTATGGACTAGGTAAATAGGTATTCTAATTTTAAAGGATCGGTCACTTGAAGGGGTAGATAAGGCTCTAGATTTTGGGCTAGAACTCCTAAATATATTGCTTCAGACAAGTGATACAAAACTTGTGGCTTGTCTCCTCCTAGGGGCCAAAGAGGGTAATTGAGAATACTAAAAATTTCCTCTAGAAGATACCCTCATTTGGACCCTAGGCATGAGTTAATGAGTCTCCTATTAGTCTAATTTAAAATGTCTCTTTAAGGATAAGTATCAAACACTTTGAAAGATCTTGGTACCACCAGGTGTGCCAGAAAAATAACTATTGATCTTAAAAGCTTGTGCTTCTCCTGAATAGCCTCATGAGAAATTTAGTAAGTGTGGGACCTGCTTGCACCTCACTGAATAACCTCTGGGATTGTTAAAGAAGCTAGCTCTTCTTTGGGTATGGGAAAAGGGAGAAGGAAATATAGAAAGGAAAAACTTAAAGGTGGCTATGTTCCAAATATTCTAAAACATTTCAAAGACCCCCAATAGCTCCATTTTTTGATGAAATGTACACAAAATGACACAGAACCTTCATTTTTGGAAAGAGAACAAACAACTAAGGCTAATGTAGGCATAGAGTAGATATCCAAATCCTCCTGTGGGAAGCACCCATTAAGTTTCAAATAGAAAAAGGAAACCTGAGTTCAAACAAGATACTTTAGATTCTTATGGAACTATTTCCACTTAACAACATAATATGAAACCGCCAGAAACTTTAATAGGAGATTGAAAGAGTATTATAACATGATTCAATTCTTGAAATTAACAATTGAAATTGGTAGTCAAGACTCATACACAAAATAATGGAAAACACAAAGCATTTGATATATATGAAATTGAGAATAAAGTGTAAAATAAAGGCCACATGGGCACAATTTGATACAACTTTGTTCATATTACTAAATAAAAAATGCTAAGGATAAATAATTAAATAATTGTCTTGACATCAATTACAAAGTGATTAAAGCTTAGCAAGAAATCTATTATATCTTATTCTACAACTATTGATAATCTATCTATCTATCCATTTCAATCTCCAAGAAAATTCCCATTTTATAAGAAAAGGGAATCACACAAGCACCAAGCACTTGTCATCACCAAAACTGAAACCCTAACAAGTGTCATCATCTAGTGTCTTCAAAATCTGATAAAAAATTGGATCTGATCTAATAATAGAAATGGAGTTGCTTCAATAATGGCAATGGATGTGATAGCTTGATAACCCAGATCTCCACTGAGGCTTCATGCAGGTCTCCCTATCAGAAAGAATATACAACCTTAAATGCTTGCCTCTATTCAATCCACTCTGATGCAGGAAATAATGGCAATGTCAAAAGAGGCTGACTCTAAGAGTGGCGGAGGAAACAAAAGGTGCTACCACCCGACAATGTGTGTGAGAGCATTGCCTTGAAAGTGAAGAGAGCTTCTTGAAAAAAGATGGGCGATGTGGCGAGCGGGTGAGCATTCTTCAAAAAATGGGAAAACAGTTTGGAGGAAAACACCCGTGGGGGATCCACGTGCACAACTTTGGGCCCGAAGATAAAGTAAAGCCCAAAAAGGTAGTGCAACCACTACATGGCACAATTGCACACCTTTTCACCAAAAACCTCTTGCGATCTCCAAAATCATGCACCAACATGACAAGTGGTAGAATAAAATTGTGAGCCAAAAGAGATGAGGGCCTCAGGGTCGAAAGAACAAAACAAAGAGAAATAAATACTTAGGGAGAAAATGCTCCACAATACCCAACACTCTGAAAGAAGGTGAAGAATGCTTAGTGGAGCTAAAGACAGTGCATAATGCTTGGCATATCCAAGAGGATTTGGGAAGAAGGAAAGCAAGAGTGGCAAGCCCACGTTGAGAAGCTCTGAGTCAACTTCTTTTGATTGACAATATTTCTTTACTTTAATACATTTTAGTTTCTTGTTTCAGATTCTAATTGTGTGTGTATGTGAATGATATAAGTTTGATTTTCACTTCAATTTTTTGTTGGATAGCACTCCTAGGGGGAGTTAGTTTAGTTTTTCAGCTTATATATTTGTCAGGGGGAGATCTGGTAAGAGAGAAGATTGTTGTATGTGCTCTTTTCCCTTGATGTCAAAGGGGGAGAGTAATTTTGAAGTTAATTTTGACATGTTTCCATCAATGATAAAGGGGGAGATTGTTGGAAGAATAAGGATTTTGTTATTGATGCATTTGTTGGCAACATGAGCATGTGGGATTAGCACAAGTCATACAGTTATGCATTGTAGTGTTTTCATTGATGTCAACATTGTATTTCGATATGAAGGCCATTGTGTAGATTAGTTTGGATGGCTTGAACATATTTGAGGATGATTATGAAAGTGGTTAATATAGAAATTGACTAAGTGTCAATATAAGTAAATTTTGTGTACATACATCCGATTTTGGGTCCGCATTGGTCTGCTGATTAAGATCTTGCTTTGCGCTGCTAATATTATTTTGTTGGTTGATAGAGGAACCTAATTCTAGAATTTCATCCTTTTTTGGCTCCTAGTGTGGAATTATGAGTAATAGAAGTTTGGACTGGTAGTTATAGGCAATTTCTAGTTTAGTGCACATGTTTTGATGAATCCGCACTTCTCCACAGATTGGAATCTAGCTTTATGGAGTTGCAGAATGGTTGACAAGTGTCAATAGAGTGTGTATTCTAGATGGCATAGAGTTTTGAAGTCTACGTGTTTGAATGTGGATGTACAGTTGGTAAATTTTGTTATTAGGTCATTACTAGTGTTGACCTAATGAGTTGGGTGTATTACAAAGGTTGAACATATTTTGATCTATTATGTGGGTGCTATTTTAGGTTCATTCTAACCTATCTCAAATTGTTGAGTTTTAAATCTTGGCGTGAAGCATGTATGAATGGACCTTAAGTTGAAAAGTTATATTTTGTATATTACATCTAATTATGCCAACCTAATTGATGTTGTAGGTGAAGCAGATATATATGAAGGATCCTTTTTGGTATTTTATGAGGTGTGATATGCGATAATAGTGTGTAGATGCAAATTGTGTGAATACAGAGTAGAGCAGAGTATTAAGTCATATCAATATGAAGTGTGTAAATTCTATATTTTGAGCTTCATTGGAACTGTATTTCATGCACACGTTAGATGTAATTGTAACAACTCAAATCCTGGTTGTGTGCCATAATCTCTTCTATCTATTTCTTCTTTCATTGGGCAGTGATTCCACCCACAGTGATCACTTTTGTAATATATTATAACTAGTTATAATATATTGTGATCTAATCCTCACTGTGGCTTTTCGTATTTTGGGTTTTACCATGTAAAAATTTGGTGTTCATGTGTTATGTGATGTTGTTGGTTGTTTTCATGCTTTCATTCATTACTATAAATTGATTATGATATGTGGATTGAATGTTTAAATGCTTAAGTGATTTCAAAGAATACTGATTCACCCCCCCTCTCAATATTCCAGGTGTTGTCATTGATGTCAATAGGCTTATGTCTATGTTGTCAACTAGTGATGGTTGAGAAGTTGCGATGCTTTGATTAGTTTCATTATGTTATCATTAGTAAGTGTTACTAGTGTCAACCTCTAGTGTTGCTTTGATAAGCTTATGTTTGTGGATGTTGTTTGTTTGGTTGAGTTGTGTTGTATTTAGTTTGGTGTTGATGAGGAAGTGTTGAAGATTATGAGAATGTGTTTATGGTGCCTAGTTTCCTAGTTCTTTAAGATTTGAATAAAATAAGAAACAAAGTGTTAGAGGTGTGTTCTGGCATATAGAGTGGTGTACTAGTTTTTCTCTGCATTTCTTTTGTGTTGAAGATTTTCTTGTGTAGTCAGATATTTTGATCAGAGATGTTCATAGTTGTTATATCCAGAGTTTCTTGTTTTGGATTATTGTGCAGAAAAAGATGTGTTCATCAGTGTGTGAACTATGTATTGCAGTGGTGTCTAGGAAAAATGGTTTTGATCCACATTTCTCCACAATTTGGTTTTTGGTCTTGTAGTTTTGGAAGTGTGATGATAAATTTCATATCTACCTTCACTCAAAGTTGTTTGCAGTTTGGTGCTTTGCAAGTTAGTTTCTTGAGTTATAATGTGTGGAAGATTATTTGGGTGTACAAGATGAGTTTTTTCTTCAAGTGAAAGTTGTTGCAAAGTAATTTGTTGGATTTCAAGGTGTTTTTGGAATATTCCATATTGTGTTCAATTGATTTTTGTTGTTTGTGAGTCATCTTTGGTTCAGAGGAAGCATGTACTTAAACTTTTGATGGTGTTTACATAGGTTTAGCCAACCTTGGGTGTTTACACTAATTACGGATTTGCTTCAGTGAGTTTGGAAGTGTAGTGTGGCATGTATGATTGGATTTAGGTCTAAGTTAAGGTTTGATGTGGTCCTCCTCCATTCCTTTCCATCGTAGGACGGTTTTGGTGTCGACCTAATTTGAATTTGCATGGTTGAGGTGCATAGTCAACCTTGGAGAATGTTTTCAAGGTTTAAGAAGGTATAAATAAGTGTTGTGTTGATGGAGGATTAGTGTGTGTAGTGTATGATGCAAATTGCAGAGGTGTGAAGTGTGAATTTATAAAGTGTAGTGTGAGCTTTAATGAGTTAGACTATTGGAAGCAATGAGCAAAAGGTGTCTACAATCTTTAGAAAGGCTATGAATGTGTGGGTGATATTGTGGTGGACCTTTTTGTTGCATTGAGATGGATTTATCATTGTAACATCCTTCTTTTCTTCTTTTCTATAATTTGGTAGTGAGCCTATTGTATTTGATGTTGCAATTACTTTATATTGTGAGATAATCCTCACCATGGTTTTTCCCTTCTTGGGTTTTCCACATAAATTTGGTGTTCTATTGTGCATTGTGTTGATGTGTTTCAGTTTTTGTTATTTTATTTCATGCTAAATCATTCTAACAAATTGAAGGTTGTTAAAGTTGATGTGGGTCTGAATGTTAATGAAGGTTTTGATGTTTTAATGTACAACTAATTCACCCCCCCCTCTGAATTGTCTTGTGCATTCAACAATTGGTATCAAAGCAAGGTTCCTTGGAAGAAAACTTAACCGCTTGAGGTATATTTGGGATAGTGCACAAGAGATATGCTCCTTTGTTTAATGGATCAGATTATGCATTCTGGAAGACAAGGATGGAAGGTTATCTAGTATCCCTTGGATATGGAGTTTAGAAGTTTTTTGTGATTGGATACACCATGCCTATGAATGGTCTAAGTAATATCAAGGCTTATGAAAACAATGGTAAAGCAAGGTATGCTCTTTTAAGTGGTCTTTCTAATACTGAACTTGTGAAAGTTATGAATCTAAAAACTGGTAAAGAAATATAGACAAAGTTGGAAAGCATTTATGAAGGATATGATAAGGTCAAGCAAGCTAAGATGCAGAATCTAAATATCATGTTTGAAAATATGTGGATGTCAGAGGATGAAAACATTACAAGCTACATGTAGAAAGTGGACAAAGTTGTCAACTCCATCAGAGGGCTTGGTGGAAATCTTGAAGATGATGAGGTGGTAAAGAAGGTACTGAGAAATTTACCTAAATCCTATAGTCATAAGGTTTCTATTATTGAGTAATTTCATAATCTAAATAATTACTCTAGAGATCAGTTACTTGGAACTTTAACTAATTTTGAATTAAGAGAGTTTGGTTCAAGTAATGCAAAAGTTGAGACTGCTTTTAAGGTTGGGAAATCAATGAAGACCAAGGAATCAGAACAAGAGGATCTTGATGATGTTGAAGTAAACTTTGTGAGGAGAATGAAAAGGGTACTTGAAAGTACAAAGGTAAGTTACCTTTCAAATGTTTCAGTTTTGGAAAAATAGGTCATTATGCTTCAAGATGTCCAAACAGAGCTTTAAATAACAAGAACAAGGAAAATAAAGGTAAATAAATTAAGAAAAATTATTATGTTAGAGAAGATGTTAGTATATCTGATGATGAATCTGACCATGGGGATGATGAGGATAGTGAATGATTGTTCATGGCTATAAAAGTTGAATCTGATTTTGCTAACTCTGAGAGATGTGTGAAGGAAAGTGCTCTGAAAGTAGTTCATAATGCTATGGTGATTGTTTTTCATGTTAAGGAGGAGAAGAATTATTGGATCATTGAAAGTGGATGCTCAAATCATATGACCAGTGACAAAATTAAGTTTGTTAGACTTGAGAAAGATGAAGGAGGTCTAGTTAAGTTTGGTGATGATACATCTTTTGAGATATGTGGAAAAGGTTCAATCAATTTTGTTGGCAAGCATAATACAGATGATGTTAAAGATATCGAGTTTCCACAATCCATAATTCTATTCAAATTTTGTCTCTGGATTTTAATGTGTTAGTGATTTTTTTATCAATGTTTTAGATCACACTTCGTAATCCATCATCAGGATGAAGAGAGCATAAGGAAGAGAAACAGATTGTTGTAGACAAACACTTGCTAAAAAGAAAGAGAGTAGAGGGGAAGGAGTTGCACATGGTTCAAGGAAAAATTAAATTACAAAAAAAAATGAAAAAAGATAAATAAGAGATAGAACAAAAGGAAAACAATAAAGATAATAAAATAAAAGAGGAAGAGAAAAAAAGGTTTTAAATCTAACTATTTATAAATAGAACCAAGAAATAAAATAAACATAAATAAGTAAATAAAAATTACAAATGAAAAGAAAAGAAAAGAGCTATATAGAAATAAATTTAAATTATATAGATAAAATTTAATTTATACGATTATTTATTAGAAATATTTATACTATATAAAAAATTAAGACTATATATTAATAAAAATTAGATATATATTAATCAAAAGGTTTAATCAATACAATATTTTATATAATAAAAATATTTATACTAATAAAATTAAGACTATTAAGATCTATATAGTTCAAACAGAATAACAAATAAGAACTATAACGCTCAAAATAAAATAACATGAAATACAAAGAGAATAAGAACAAAAAAGCTAAACATAGAAAGAAAAGAAATTATAACAAAATAGTTCTAATACTATAACAAAACAATTCAATCTCTATCTAATTTTATATAGAACTAAGAAACAAAATAAATAAAAGCGAGAAAATAAAAAATAACAAAAGAAAAGCAAAGAGAAGAGTTATATAGAAAAAAGTTTATATTGCATAGATATGTTTAATGTATACAATATTTTATTTATTAGAAGTATTTATACTATAAAAATTAAGACCACATGCTAATAAAAATATTTATTATACTTATTTTTATTATTAGAATATCTATTTGTATACCTATTTTATTAATTTTTAAAAAAATTATGTACTAGATAAATGATAAATAAAAAGAAAATAATAAAAGAGAAAAAAAAAACAAGATCTATATATTAATAAAGTTCTAAGACTATCTATAATGAATAGAACTTCAAGAGAAAGAACAAATACTAAAGCTTCAAGAGATAGAAAAGTATATATTACCCAAAAATAATAATTAAGAAGAAAAAGTATTAAAAATAAAAAGGGGGGATAAAGTCCAAGCTAAATAAAGAAGGAAAATCACAAGAAAAATTAAAAAGGGGGGCTTGGAATAAAATACAAGCTAATCTAATCGGCCCAAAGCAAGAAATTAAAAAGGAAACCCAAAAGAAAACCACCCACAGACAAAAATGGAGGAAACCCACCCAAAGAAACTAGAAAGGAAAGAGAAAGGAGAGACAAGGAGCCCAAAGGAGGGTCAAGGTAAGGTTTGATGCCTATTTCTAAGGTTGGATAACAAATTATTTCAAGAACGACTCAAACTCCAACCCTCGTCATGATTAAGGTTGGTAGGATGATTGCTAATTTCAATGGCTTCTTTGAGTTTCCTCTTGAAAAAATTGTCTTCTTTGTACAAGACTTGAAACTTTTCCAAGCAAATATGGTGTTTGGTTGATGAAGGGTGGTCGGCAAGGGAAAATTTAAGGACATGCTCACATTTGATTTCAATGTTATGCTCTTTAATTCTTGTGCTAAAAGTACGACCTATTTCACCTATATAAGGTGTGCCACATGAGTAGACAACCTTGTAGACTCCAAAATAATGAAGGATGTCCTTAGAGACCTTGAGAGAGGGAACATGGTTTTTCACTGTTGAAAATGGCTTGAAGGCACACCGAAGACCTTTTTTGATAAGTATCTTGGATATTTTGTGGGAGATGCCTTCTGTGAATGCTTGATCTAGACCTACAAAAACATGAACAATAAACACAATATTAGTCAATTATACAAATCAAAACCATCATTCCCCATGCAATTCATTCAAATGTCAAGAACAAGAAACAAAGAAAATAAACCAAATGAAAGCTATCTAATCTTGCTCAAAACACTCAAACCCTCAATCCCATGGGGGAATTGGTGCTATTTTGATGTGGAAAATAGCCCTTTCCCAATTCCTTGCAAGCTTGATGATGATCAATGGTGCTCCTTGATAAAATTTGCAATAACCTAGCTATGGTGGATGAAAAACTCTGAAAACCTTGATGAACTTGGATGAATTTGCTCAAAACCTATGGATAATGACTTTGCATAGAGTTGTGGATCCAAATTTAGTAAAAGAGCTCTCCATTTATAGAATAGAAGGATGGAAGAATGAGCAAAAAAGGATGAATGTGGGACTAAAGATCAACCAATAGAAAAATTCCACTTGTCAACATGTTAGTGGAGAGAGGTGGAGCACATTTTGATGAATGTGCACATAAATTCCATTAGGGGAGATTTGAAATTCAAATGTTAGCTTGTGGAGGAAGATGTGGAAGAAGAGTTATTGCCACTTGGCTCAAGAAAAAGGACTTGTAAGAGTCATTAATGTCAAGTTGGAGGATAAGACATTTAGGAGGGAGAATTCAAATTTGAAGAATATTCCAACTTGATGCCCTTTTTTAATGAAATAGAAGAATTTATAAATCAATTTAATTGATTTACTTATGCAAGTTGCAAAATCTAGAGGATTTGATGGATTAGTGTTAAGATTAATCATGATTTGATTAACTTAGATGAAGATTTAGCTGATTTGACATTTTGACTTAGATTTTTAGATTTATTTAAATCAAAATGAGAGGAAAATAAATATTAGATTTAATTAAATAAAGTTTGATTTATTTAATTAAAAGGGGATGATGTTAGATTTAAATCAAATAAAGTGATTTATTTAATTAAAAGAGGAACATTAGGATTAATCAAATAAAATGGTCTATTTAATTAGCATAAGATAATGATTTAATCAAATAAAATTGATTTATTTAATTAACAGATGAATTATGATGAATTTAATTAAATAAGGGATATTCAATTAAATGGTTAGTAAAGAAGATGATTTAGGGTTGATGTTAGTAAACCAGGATCAGGTGCACAAGATCAATTAGTATAATTTACGTGTCTACATTTTTTCCCTCTTTGAAGCAATGTACATGCTGTATTGGTTCAAAGAATAAACCTACCAAGATCAAAATTCAAAAAAAAAATCAACTTTTTTGGATGTCGCACTGCCGCCCTAGCGAAAGAATTATGCCGGTAAACTACCCCCTCGAGAGATCGAATGGAAATGTTAATTTTCTTATCGATATCACAATAAAATGTGAGGGGAGTGGTTCTACTGATCAGAGGATGAAAGATAATTCTTTAGAAAGATTAGATATTTGACGTCAACAATTTTGATGATGTATAGACAGTCATCGGCCATGGATAGCCTCATGTATATTTTTGAGATATCACACAAACTTGATACTTGGATAGAAATGTTAGTAAAGATAGAAGAATAAGAAGAATAAGATGGATGACAAGAGGATCCAACAAGTCCATGATCTGCCGAGACTTTATTAGAAATGATGATGAGTGATGATGATGATGCTTTGTTTATTAGGAATTGGGATTTTAAAAGGGCTTACTTACCTTATGTTTGATAACACACATAGATATGATGCATCAAGGTATAAAGAACAAGGATGGCATTGTACCTAGTGCAATGGAATTTGACTTGACAAACAGATAGGAGTATTCTTGTTCACACCTGACATACATTAACCTTACTAGGATGTACTTCATATATTTCAAATATCTTAGACCAAAACACGAAAAGGTATAACCTATCAATGCAATAGTCAACAAGCTGCCCAAAACATCTTCCATACATACCTAACAAAGCAAATATTTGCCAAGTTCTATTACAAGAACATCCAACAAGCACAATAGACAAAAGATAATGATCAATGCCCCATTCCTTTCTCTCTAAATCATTTTGATTAGACATCATCAAGAGGTCATTGGAATGAGCGCAATAAGATAAGTCAAAAGACAAAGATCAAGTAAACAAACAAGCTAATGTTCTTCATACTGCTAGCCAAGACTAAAATACGGTGATGCCTGATGTTGATGTCCATTGTAGGAAGGATGCATCCTAGGACATGATGTTATCAGATGATTTGGGATTGACTAGATGATAGGCTATTAGTAATGAGAATTGACCAACTTGTTTACTTACTGACCTAGACTTGAGACCTTGATGCTTTGAGTTTTCACTTTTGAACCTGCTAGGCTTGTTTCGGATTGCTTCACCAAAGGTTGAGGATGATGATGATTGATTTATTATGAGCGAATGTTTATTTTGGGTGAAAGCGAGATGAGACGGATGGATTTTTTCAAATATTTGGATGTTTTTGATGTTTTGAAATGTTATGAGGTTGCTTTTTGGATTTTCAAGTTATTTAAATGTTTTTGTACTTTTTGTTTCTTAGGGTTTGATCGAAGTTTAGCCTTGCCTACGTTTAAGCTCAAAGACGATGTAGTTCAAATACCATGTTTTTGACATTTTCTGACTTTTTGATCTATTTTTGAATTTTTTGATATGTTTTGAATTTTTTTTGGATTTTTGCGTGATTTTGATGATTTGGATATGGACATATGTGACGATATCAAAGATCTATTTTGGGATTTTGCTGGAAACCAAGCTAGGGTTGATTGATCAGATCAATGGATTGATGATGATAACATTGTTGAGGATACACAACAATGCAAGGATAGTGTTAAGCAACACAAGGATTAGGATGGATATCCCAAGATGATAAGGGATTGATTGAATTTCATTGATTGATGATTGATGATGATAACATTGTTGAGGATACACACAATGCAAGAATAGTGTTAAGCAACACAAGGATTGGGAAGGATATTCCGAGATGATGATGGATTGATTGGATTTGATTGATCAAGATTGTGAAGCTCGGTTTTAGAAAAAAATCTATTTGAATGATTTGATGTGACGAAGTGTAAATTAGATGCAACTAATATTGATTGTTTGGATTGATGTTCGATGAAAGATAATGCTTGATAAGGAACATCTTCTTGTCAAAATATGCCATGGGCTAGTGATTTGGATTTTGGCTCACAAATGCTTTGACCGATTTGATTTCACGTTTTCCCATGTTCGGATCACCACATAAGTTGGAGGATATAGATCAAGATTTATTCCCGAAGCAAGATGTAAATATCTACCCCCAGTTTCTAGCAATGTTTGAAATGTCATGGGTGGATGCTTGGATAGGTGTATGGACGGATGGATGTGGTAAGCACACAAAGGATGCCAAGGATTATCTTGTGATAAGATAACAAGTTCAGATAGAGGATGGCTATTTGGATAATGCTTTATGGCTCAGATAATGTTAGGTAGGATAGGATCAATGAAAATGACCCATGTTGAGATGTTTACCATAAGCAAGTGTAAAGTGTGCACCAGACTTTGCTCAGATAATGCTAGGTAGGATAGGATCAATGAAAATGACCCATGTTGAGATGTTTACCATAAGAAAGTGTAAAATGTGCACCAAACTTTGTCAAGATCAAGATAATTTGGAAGATGGATGCAGATATATGAAAATGGATTGGATAAATGGTTCATGGATGAATGGATTTATTATGGATAAGATGGATGGAATGTTGGATTTATTATGGATGAGATAAGATGCTTCCACCTAAAGTGGTGCACGTAGATGCTCGATTCTACACATGATGCATGTTTGCTAGGTTTTCATCATGGTACCTGGCCAAAGCATCGCCCATGCGGTTTTCACTAGAGGACGATTTTTATCTTTACTATTTTCATGATTTTTTTATTTTTTATTTTTTTTTGTATTTTTATGTGAGATTTTTAAGCTCATGTTGAATCACCAAGTGGTGTTGATGTAGATGCTTCTATCATAATGTGCCATCAATATCCTTCCTGAATAAGTTGTTTTGCCAAGATACATGCACTTGAATGCAACTTTTGAGATTCCCGATCTGCTTTGTTTATACTGGAGTTAACTTTGTCTTTGTGCACATATCACAATAGAATGCCTTCTAAATCCTTATGATGAAGGGTGGATGCCAATACATGGTCAATGTAAGAATTGGATATCATGCATGGAGGCTTGGATGGAGTGTGTTTAGGAATAAAAAATGGATTGGTTGATAGTTTGGAACCTTTGACTCTCCAAACTTGGGACGATGAGCAATAATGGGTGGATATGGTAGTGTGAATGGAATTAGGACCAACTGCTTGATATACTTTGTACGTTGCTTGAGAAGCATGCTTTTTCCTTTGTGGACATCTTTGATGGATACTTTTCCCTTTTTTATTTTGCCCCATAGTTTCTTTGACTAATGGAGTTTGATAGGGATAATCTTTCTTTGGTATCCACTTGTATTTGATTTGTCCATTATGCTTCCCAACTTATTTTTCTTTGATAATGTTCTTTATACTTCGATTCAAATCTTTCTTTTGATGTTGGTCCCAATTCTTGGATGGGGTGATGGGTGGATGAAGATTCATGACATGGCTGGTTGTAGTATTGGTATTAGTTTCCTCATAAGGACTCTTCGTGCTCCCTATGTTGATGCTTGCACTAGATAAAGTTGCCCCCAGTATTATAGAGGTATCACTGATATCTCTAGATCCATTCATTGTCGAATAACTAATACCTTGATGCTTAGGATTTCCAATTATCTATATTGGTTCTAGGATACCCTGTTCATGTAGGCCTAATCCTTTGCCTTGATAATTCATTTGTTGAAACATTTTATTTGCAATAGGATATGATTTTCCTTGGAAATAAGGTGTTAATCCTTCTCTACTCTATTGTGGATCTTCAAAGGTGATAGCTTCTTCATTGATAAGATAGCTTGCCCTAAAAAAGGTAAGTGATCCAAGTTTATAAGTGATAGGATCCTCCATAAGTGGGATAACTTCCTGATTCATATCTTTGGCTTGATCTTGTGAGGTATCAAATTGTAATGCTTCTTCAAGAGGTTTTGATGATTCACTGTCCACGTAAAAGTCTCCCTCATGATTCATTTTTGATATGCCTTCATAGGATGTTTCTGATTCACAACTTTTGTAGAAGCCTTCTTCATGACTCATTTTTGATATGTCTCTAGATTTTTCTATATCTTGATCATGTGTACAAATGTTAAGAGTAGGAGACTCTTGTTCCTTGGTAATAATATCAAGAGTATGAGACTCTTGTTTTGAATGAAGATCATCTACATGTCCATTATGACTAAGCATCTCATGGGTAGATGGAGGAATATGTGCTATATGGATATGATCATCATTTTTGATATCTTGTATAGATAAGAGAGTATCCATTAAATCATTGTAATATTGTGGAGATACAAATTCTTGATCTTGGTTAATGTTGGAATTGCTTCAGATGTACTTTGGATCGAGTTCTTGACATGGGTCAGTTTCAAAGGATGGATTGCTTACAAAGCATTTTTGGATATTTTCATTAGGCATGGGAAGTGGATCAATATCCTCTTGATCTTTAAGTGAATTTGGATCAAGTGTTGAGTTGAGGATTCCTTTAGTATTTGCAACTATGAGGTCAAAGGATGTAAATATATCTTGGAAAGGACCATTGCTAGACTTCAATGAAAGATGTTGATCATGATTTGGAATAAATTCTTGAGATATGTCCTCTAACTCATTAGGTGATGTAGGGACATTTTCCACATGATTATTGGTGGAAGGATTCTTGATTATAGGATCAAATAATGTTAACACTCCTTTGAATAGATCATCGTTGGATATTGTTGAGGGGTATTTATCATGATCAAAAAGTGAATCTTGATGTATGTTGAGTTGATCTTCGGATGAAGTAGAAACATCTTCAAGTTTCTCATTGATGGATAGATCTTGACCATTGTTTTCAACAGTTGTGGTGGATAGATTGTCAATGCTATCACTAGTGGTTGAATCTTCATTGTTGTCCTCAATAGTTATTATTTTTTTATCAATAAGGTCTTGGATGAGATTTTTGAGTCGAATACAATTTGATGTTGTGTGTCCCTTTATTTTGTGAAAGTCACAAAGGTGCTTCTCATTATACCCTGGTGGTTTAACTTGAGGCTCTTGATAATTTTCATAAAAGGGGATTTTGATGAGATTTTCTTGTACCAATTGTTGCATGACCAATTTGATTGGTCCCCCAAGTGGTGTGTATTTTCATTTGTTACCTTTTGAGATTTGTACTTTAAATTGACCTTGTGGCGATTGATTTTGGAGATGTGGTGATTGATCTTTGAGATGTGGTGATTGATCTTCGAGTTGTGGAGGTTGGGTTTGTTGTTGATGTTGTTGATCTTGATGTCCAACCTTTTGACATTGGAGATATTGTTCTTGATATGGTTTTTGACACAACTCAATGCTTTGATGACATGGTTTAGCCAATGGAAGAGTATTGATTTCGGGGTGGAGATGTCTCTTGGTGCAATGAATCAACTATTTTGGTAAGTGTAGCAATTTGATCTCACAAAATTTGATCTTGATTTTTATCTTGACACCCTTGATATAGTTAATTTGGTTTTTGTTCAAGTAGATTTGGAATGTATACTTGCGGTATTTGTATGGGATCATGGACGAATTGATTTTGGACAATGTTCTAATTTGGGATGATGTTAAGATTTGACATTATAGGTTGAAATTGAACATTGTTGTGGTTGGGAATCACATTGCCTTGATTTAGGTAACTTTGATTTTGCATGGTGTTACCTTGACTTGGATCAATACATGGAGTCATTAACATATTTTTTGAAATTTGAACAACATTTGTATGATTCGTAAACATATCTATCCCAAAGTTTACCAAGTGTGGATTTGAAATGTCCATGCCTGGTAAATTTGTACTTGGTATATTCACATTTGGCATGTATGAATTTGGTGGGATAATGTTGTTTTGTTGAAGGCTCATGCATTGATTGTTTGATTTAAATCTACCATAGGGAAAGGTGTTCCAAAATTTAGATTGGGCATACTCACATTTGTTGTACCATTGAGGTTTGTAGGAGATAATGATGCCATGTATGGATTGCGTAAATGTGAGTTTTGATAATCAATTGGCATTGTAAGGCTTTAATAGTTTGGTTGATTTAGACCACTCGTGATGTATGAATCAAGTTTATATTCCATGTTTTTCTTGTGTTTTGACCTTGTTGACCTCTAAGGGATTTAGGACCAATGATGAGATGAAGGATGAAAGGTTTGAATGATATGGGTGTTGAACTTTTTAGGAATTTTGGATCAATGTTAGACTTTAGGATTTGATTTTGATTGTTTTGATTTGGATAATGAACTTGTAGATCCCAATATGTTGGATGTTACCTTAGGATGAACTTGTTCAAAGGGATGCTAATTTAACTAGAGGTATGAGAAAGGATGCATTCTCACACTCCTAACTAAACAAGGTGATTTTAATGTGTTTTAAAGATGTACCCAAGTCTAGATAATGATGTTTCTAAAGCTCTAAAGTTATTTGTACGATGGGATGATAAATGTTTGGGATGGATGAAGTGTTTGATTGTGACCCTAGATGAACCTAAGAGGGACTTTGTTTACAAGACTGGGATAGTGAAGAACATGCTTTACCCTATGAGTAGTTCAAACCAAAAGACCAATGTTTTCCTTGGAAGACCATAAGACAAAAGATAACAAGCACATGTGTGGGGTTCAATTGATTTAATCTTGTTTAATGACTTGATTTTTACCACATCCACTTGTCTTGATTAAGTTTCAAACTAAATGTTTATGCCAAGGCCTTCTTTCATTCCATAAGGTCCATTATGTGAGAATCAAGAAGTCAAAGCCATAGTTTCCTTAATGTTGACTTTAGAGAGCAAATTGAGAAATGGGCCCAAATACTTAGAAGCCTCTAAGGATGAAATCCCAAGGGACAAGCAGTAGCACTTGGATTCTTTCAAAGGTATTTGCTTCTACTAAAGGGTTTGAAATTTGATGTAATTTTTGAATGTTTGTTTTCAATATTTTGGATCCAAACAATGTGTTTAACTGACTCAAAATTGCACAATCCTAGGATGGAACAGAAAATATTTGTTGAATTCCCACTTGGATAAATCCAACTACACTTATTTAGAGCATATGATTAGAAGCTTGACCACACTAGCTCCCCTCCATGACACTCACTTCTACAGGTCAACCAAGATTTAGTTCTCATGAATCTCCCATGATGAACTTTTCATCTCTATAAAGAACCGCAAGTATGTGGGACGGCTCCGGAGGTCCGACCTCCTGACGCCAACAAATATTGGGATTTTGGATTCTAAACAAAGGTTCATAGTAAGGGCATCCAGTTTAGGGGGTGTAATGATAAAATCCTTGTGAGAGACCTCCCAACCCTTAGAACAAGGGCTTTACACATCATAAAGATACTGGGGGAGAGTTATATCATACACCGCTTCCCATTGTTTACGATTTTCATCGTAACCACAAATTTATATAGTGGTTTGGAAGAGCTTGGCTTATGCTCATTACCGCTTGGGTCATTCCCTTGGGGTGAGTACTTTTTCCCACCAAGGCAGGCCCTCTAAAGGTAAACAAAAGTGAGTAAGTACATTCGTAGTTCGATCAATCTTTGTTTGTGTGAACAAAGAGAGAACACATGCAATATACTTAACTCACACTAGCAAGATTTGTTCAATTTTAAGAGTCCAAATTGAAGTGTGGAGGAAATCTTTTAGAAAACCTAATATCACCAAAAGACTTTTGATTCTCAAGATTTTCGTGAAGCACGAGAGAAGTGCATACACTTTTTAAATGATATTAACTTGTAAAAAAGATTACAAAACACATGTTCATTTTAACTTCAAAAGCAATAATGGATTATTTTTATAGCACCAAGATGAAGTGTGAAGTTTTCTTGTTCAATTTTTAGATCCAAAACCAACTCTAGTAAGTTCCTAAAGTTCTTTTTAACCCTTTGATTGTTCTTTTAAAACCCAAATGAAATTTATTTGAATCCTAAAAACTTGAAGATAACAAAGGCCTTAAAAATTGGATTATAATTGCTCCCAAAGTGTTTAAAAACACTTGTTACAATCATGAAATAGTGTCATAGGAGGCCTTCTCCTTGTTTCCTTCTTTTCCTAAACAATGGATATCAAATGCTTTTTCTTTCACTTCAATGCTCCATGCTCCTCTTAAAACCTGGAAGCCATGCTCAAAATGTTAGATGAGATCAAGAAACAAGAAGATATGAGGGTTAGATGAATGATTAAGCGTAAAAACCCTAAAATTTAGATCATGTTACAATGTGATTTGAATTTACGTGAAAATTTGAAAATTTTAACTCTATCAAAGTCAAGAAACACCTAAACCATTAGATAGCTTATGAAATTCTACCCCATTTTTTTAAAAAAGCTTTGAAAAAGACCAAAATATGACCAAGATACGGTCATTTTAAGATTGAGTGCAAAAGCAAGAAATCAAAGGCGTCGTCATTTGAAACATAGAGGTAGCGGCACTATTTGAGTGCAAACAACGATGCTGGAACGATAGCGTCGTTGTTTGAGGATTTCAACGTTGCTCTTTGGAAACTAGCGTCGCTCTGTGGAAAAACAGAGACCACGATTGTGTCACTACTTCCTCCAGCATCGTTGTTTGACCTGGAAAGATGAAAAAGAGAAAAAAAAATGACGAAAATGGCCAAAAAAATTTGTTAATTTTGAAATTTGTGCCCTCCTTCTAGCACCAAAATGTGAATGCTTGGTCTAGACCTGCTCCAACATGAACAAATAATCAAACATTAGTCCATAAACAAATCTAAACTAACATTCCCCATGAGATTCATTCACACATAAGAACATGGAAAATAAAGCAAAGTAATCAAATGAAAGCTAATTAAATCATATTCTAATGCTCAAACCAACATCCCATGGGGGGATTGGTGTTTCTTTGATGTGGAAAGAAGCCCTTTCCCAATTCCTTGATAAGCTTGATGATGATTGATTGATCCTTGATGAAGAATGAAAATAAACTTGCTATGATTGATGAAATATCATGCTAACATGGATGAAATGTGAATGAAAATGGATGCCTTGAATTCAAAATGACTATAATAACCTTACCTAAACTTGTGAATGACAATGGATTCAAATGAGTATAATGATCTTACATGGATTGTGGATGCCAAATCAAATAGAGAAGGCCTCTATTTATAATGGAGAAGGATTGGAGAATGAAGAATAGGATGAATGTGGGATTAAAGATAGACCAATGGCATTGTGCCACTTGTCAACATGCTAATAAAGGAGAGTGGAACACATTTTGAACAATGTGCATGTTAAATGCATGTAGGTGAAATTTAAATTTCAAAAGATGGCTTGTGGAAGAAGAGTTGTAAGAGGAGTTAATGCCAAGTTGGCTTAGGAAAAAGGACATATAAGAGCCTTTAATGCCATGTTGGAGGACAAAATTCCTTTGGGAGGGAGATTTCAAATTGGTGGAATATTCCAAGAATATGCCATATTTGAATGGAAATAGAGGACTTAATAAATCAAATAAATTGATTTACATGTGCAACTTGCAAAAGCTAAAGGAATGGAGGATTAGTGTTGGTAGTTAATTAGGATTTAATTAACTTAGATGGAATTAGTTGATATGACATTTGATTTAGATATTTAGATTTATTTAAATCAAATGAGAGGATATTTGGGAGATTAGTGATTTAATTAAATAAAATGATTTATCTAATTAAATGAAGAACATCAGGATTTAATTAAATAAAGATGATTTATTTAATCAAGTGAAGAACTTTAGGATTTAATTAAATAAAATTAATTTATTTAATTAAATGAAGACATTAGGATTTAATTAAATAAAATTGATTTATTTAATTAAATGAAGACATTAGGATTTAATTAAATAAAGTTGATTTATTTAATTAAAGGAAGAATATGATGAAATAATTTGATAAAGTGTATTATCTGATTTTAGGAGAAATTAAATTGATTAAATAAAGATTATTCAATTAATTGGTTAGTGTAGAAATGATCAAAGAAGAAACGAAGTTAGTTAATCAGAATCAAATGCATGATATGAATCAGGATATTTTGAGTGTTTACACCTTCGATGTAGGGAAGGGAAGCAAAAGGGGGAACCACAGGTTTGTTGGATTTAGAGTTAGAATAGAAAATGTCCTTGGTTTGGTTGAGGGCTTTGGAGATTTTTTTTCTTGTAAACCCATTCAAGTTGAAGATTTTACGAAGGTGAGCTAATTCTTGGTTCAAGTTGTCTTCATCACAAATACTATAGGCTCTCATGGCTACAGTTTTAAGGACACCAATTTTTTGGCTAGGCTGGTGGTGAGAAGAAGAGTGGAGGTAGAGATTGGTGTGGGTAGC
Source organism: Sequoia sempervirens (assembly GCA_007258455.2). Lineage (NCBI taxonomy): Eukaryota > Viridiplantae > Streptophyta > Pinopsida > Cupressales > Cupressaceae > Sequoia > Sequoia sempervirens. Next base: position 120,547,766 of record VDFB02075321.1, read on the forward strand.
TTTACGAAAGGCACGACGGCCAAGGGAGCCATTTTATTTTTTGATGAGCAATATATCAAGGAAAGGGATTTGGCCTTCAAATTCATTCTCCTTTGTGAAGGAGATGCAATGGGTTAAGCTATTGAGATGAGCATGAAATTCTTCTAACTTTTCCATACCCTGTGGCCAGTAGATGTTATTTTCATCCACATAACGTTTCCACCATTTTGGTTTGAGAGGGAAAGAAAAAAGGGTAATTTCTTCAAAATATTCCATGTAAAGCTCACCTTCAATTTCTTCAACATGATTATGCTTTTAAGAAAAATTGAATAAAATAAGAAACAATGTGTTAGACGTGTGTTCTGGCATACAGAGTGGTGTAGTGGTTTTCCTCCACATTTCTTCTATGTTGAAGATTTGCTTGTAGTTCAGATATGTTGATCAAAGGTGTTCATAGGTGTTCTATCCAAAGTTTCTTGTTTTGGATCGTTGTGTAGAAAAAGATGTGTTCACTAATGTATGAACTGTGTATTGTAGTGGTGTCTAGGAAAAATGGTTTTTCTATGCATTTCTCTGTAATTTGGTTTATTGTCTTGCGGTTTTGGAAGTGTGTTGATAAAGTTCATATCTACCTTCAATCAAATCCATTCATGGTTTGGTGCTCTACAAGTTAATTTCTTGAGTTACAGTGTGTGGAATATTATTTGGGTGTACAAGATGAGTTTGTTCTTCAGGTGAAAGTTGTTGCGAAGGAATTTGTTGGATATCAAGGTGTTTATGGAATATTCTAGATTGTGTTCAAGTGATATTTTTTTTCTATGAATTGTCTTTGGTTCAAAGGAATCATGTACTTAAGTGTTTGATAGTGTTTACACAGGTTCGGTCAACCTTGGGTGTTTACACTAATTACGGATTTGCTTCGGTGATTTTGGAAGTGTGGTGTGGAATGTATGATTGGATTTAGGTTTGAGTTAAGGTGTGATGTGGTCCACCTTCATTCCTTTCCACCACGGGAAGTTTTTGGTGCCAACCTAATTTGAATTTGCACAGTTGAGGTGTGTAGCCGACCTTGGAGAATTTTTTCAAGGTTGAAGAAGGTATAAATAAGTGTTGTGTTGGTGGAGGATTGGTGTGTGTAGTGTATGATACAAATTGTAAAGGTGTGAAGTGTGAATTTATAAAGTGCAATGCAAGATTTAATGAGTTAGACTACTGGAAGTAGTGAGCAGAAGGTGTCTACAATCTTCATGAAGGCTATGAATGTGAACTGGTGATGTTGTGGTCGAATTTTTTGTTGCATTGAGATGGATTTCTCATTGTAACATTCTTCCTTTTCTCTTTTTTGTAATCTGGCAGTGAGCCCTCCAGTAGTGAGCCTATTGTATTCGATGTTGCAATTACTTTATATTGTGAGCTAATCCTCACTGTGGTTTTTCCCTTCTTGGGTTTTCCACGTAAATTTGGTGTTCTATTATGCATAGTTTTGATGTGTTTTAGTTTCTTTTATTTGATATCATGCTAAATCATTCTAACAGATTGAAGGTTGTTAAAGTTGATGTGGGTCTAAATGTTAATGAGGGTTTTGATGTTTTATTATACAACTAATTCACCCCCCCCTTAGTTGTCTTGTGCATTCAATAGTTGAAGGGTTATCCTTGTCTTTAAAAAAATTTGCAAGACCCTTAGCAATGAGAGCTTTTTCAATGTTAATACCCCTTTCAATGACCTCTCCAAATGTATTACCACCTTGAATTTGAAGGTGAAATTCCAATTCATGGTTTAGGTTTTGGTTAAATATAGGGACAAGTTGTTTTTCAAGAATAGGATAGGGAATTTTACTTTCCAAGTTTCTCCATCCTTTTGTTTAGCACTATAAATATCAGTCAAGGAAGTCACATGTTCTATGTTATACGAAAAATGTTTAATGAATTTGTCTACCAAATCATGAAATGTCTTGGTCCTATGGGGTAAATGTGAAAACCACTTAATCTCAAAACCATAATAGAAAAAAGTTAAGTTAGATCTCCCAATTATGATAATGATATCAATTGATAATTATAGGATTCTTACTTGATCTAGACTTGTGAGTCCAAGAAAACTTGATAAAGAGTGGAGGTTTCCAACTCAAGAATATATTTGAAGCACTTAAGCTAGTGTATCCACAAATAATATGATATAAAGATAAAAAAAAAATATGGGAGATCCAATTTGAACTTTGATAAAATTTGATAATGATATGACAAGATACAAAAAGTTGTCCACTCCTCAAATAGTATCAAGGACAATAATATACAACCAATGAAAGATCAGCTTAAGATTTGTTTATTTGGAATTTTATTGTTTTACCAAGTTTTGATTTTGATAGTGTGATCCTAAATGTTTATCAACCCCAAATATGCAAAAACAAAAATAATGCAATGAAAGAAAACACAAAGGGACACCTCAAGATTAGCCTAAGAAATGATAAAGCAAAGAAATAAGCTAAAATAAATATTACAAGATGATTATACCTTATTTGCTGCTAAAATTCCTTGGTTGGCCCTTGATTTGGATTGCTTTGTATGCTTCTTAGATGGCTATTGATGTGGTTGAATGCAATATTAAGTAGATGGTGGGATGCAAATACAAATAGCTAAAATGGATGGCTAGATGAAAGAAAATGAGTGCACAAATTGACAGCATAAGGTTGCTCAAATGACTAAGTATTTTTTTAAATGCATTAGAAAAGGGGGTATTTATAGGGAAATTTGAATTCTCTAGAGAATTCAGTGGTTGAGATTGAGCCACCAAGGTCAAGATGTAGGGCTATGGTGAGTTGAGGACTCACAAGCCCTCACATCTTGACATGTGGAATGTGAGATGGCCTAGGATAAGATGATGTGGAAGTGAGGTGGAAGGGAGGTACATGATGTGGAGGAAGGACAAGTACCTTGGAAGAATAAATGTGAATTAAAAATTCACATGCTTGGGAGAATCTAGTGGATAAGAGAGGGTCTCCAAAAAGGTGGGAGTTTGTCACATGTGACTTGATGTGACAAGTCAAATGTTCTAGAAGTTGCATGGGGATAAGGTAAACCTTGAAAGGATAAAATGTGAATTAAAAATTCACATGGAAAAAAGGGTCAATGCCAAGAAAGGAAAATGAAAAGGTTGACTAAAAAGGGGTGCTAAAAGTGGCTAATGACTTTGATTAATGTTGTATAAATACCTTATTAGGGTAATTAATGAGAGATTAGAAGCAAGTGGAAAATGTATGAGGATCTAACATTAATCCCTAATTAAGAGGATGTACATCTTAATCATGAATTAATTAAATTAATCCATATTAGAATGAAGAATTTTAAACTGATTTTAATTCAAAAAGGTTAAAATGACTAAATTAAATAAATTGATGTATTTATCTAATTTAGAGAGGAAAAAGGAGTAAGGTAAAGCATTTAATTGTTAAATTAAATAATTTAAGGACTTTGGACAGAAAGTGCAATATTAATTAATATTGACGGAATGAACCAATAAAGAGATGAATTTGATTGTATGGGAGCGATCAAATTTAGATGTCTACATATAGGTTTGGAAATTTTTAAAGACATTGTTTTACAACCAAAAGTAGCTTGGAACAATCCAAAAGCATAGTAGAATAACCCATAAGTGTTGCAAGGTAGACCATAAGCATTGTAGAATCACCCAAAAGTGCTACAAGATAAGCCAAATGTGGCCTAAAATAGGCCAAAAGTGGCTGAAGATAACCAAAAGTGTAGTTTTAGCTGTTTGATAAATGTTTTAGGTTGATTTTTATTATGATCAATTTTATTTAGCAAGAGATGCAAATTAGGCATTGAAATGACAAAAAATGCAAAGTGAATGCAAGATCCAATTTTAAAAGCTATGCAACAAAATATTTTACATGTTTTCTTGAATTTTTATTTTGATTTTGATGTTTGAATTTTGTCTCAATTATTTTGAACCTTTACAAATTAAACTAAAGATAAAAACACTAAAAGAAATAATGCATATAACTAAATTCATAAGCCTCAATTTTGGATGGATATCCCCACTTTGGTTTCAAGTGGAGATGGGTGATCTAAACAATCAAGCACTAAAACACACCAACAAGCCTACTTAAGTAGTTATGGCCAATTATTTTTTACTAGGATTCACAAGCTCAACTAAGGGTATCCTCAAGATATACCACAAGGGTATGTGAGTCCTTAATCTGTAGATGAAAGAGAATACTCCCAAACAACTGAAAGAAAAGGGTAACTCACTCTCCACCTTCACTTCTCTAAGGTATAAAGTTCTTAGAGGCTTATTTAAGATTAGCAATATTACACTTCCAAGAGGCGTGTCTCTTGATTCACCCCACTATTTATACCCTAGCAAAACACAGGACTTGAAGTTGTCTCCTAAAGTGATCACTTCTCTAGGTAGGCCCTCTAAAAATAAAAATAAGATCACTTAATTATGGTCCTCAAGATCACCATTGGGCGTGAGAGGAGAGCATATGTAAGTAGATGTTGGGGATTAAAAGACATTGGTTTATTTTAGAGCCCAAATCCAAATATGAAAGATTAATTTTATCCCAATTTCCAATATGGGGAAGACACGCCAAACAAGATTTGATTAAAGCAAAGCAAATAATGTTAGTATTTAAGCACTTTTCAAAATTAAAAGTAATAGGGTGATTAGAATTAATGAACTGGAGTCCAATGCTTACTTGAGATTCCAATTTGATGTAGATCTCTAAGTCTACTTTCCTTTGCAATCGTTATGATTCCCTTGAAGATTTAATTTTCTACATTCAAAAATCACCAACAATGGATACCAAGACAACAAGATCTCAAATCTGGGGTTAGCTTCAGATTAGATTTGAGGTTAGATATTACGAAATGCAATTTTTTCAAATCTAAAATTAATTAAATGCAAATTTGAAATTGAACCCTAAATATTTCCCAGATGTACAACGATAGAAACCAAAAGTGTTGCAGAGCAAAACAAAAATGTGGCGATAGACTCTAGAAGCACGACGAAAGACATAAGAAGCACCACACAATATACCAAAGGTGATTCAATAATGACCAAATACACAATAACAAAGACCAAAAGCATGGGAACATAGGCCAAAAGTATAACACTATTAGTCAGATGATTAGCATAATATTTCAATTGACCAAAAGCATTGTAGATCTAATCAAAAGCACAAATTTGTCTTATCGACCAAAAAATATAAATTTTGCAAATGTTAATAGATCTGATAAATATATGATAAATATGGTATGTGTTGGCCTAGAAGTAATCTCTATTAGCCCAAAGCATCGTGAATTGATCTGAATGCAAAAAATCCAAAAAAAAGAAACACAATTCTTGCAAAATTTCTTATTGAATCTAAGACATGGGTCCCATTGGGCACACCAAAATGTGGATGATGAAAATACAAATCACAAAATAGTAGCAAAATAAAAACTCACACTTTCAACAATCACTCAATAAAGTTCAAGATCTTGGCTCAAAATATAAAATTTAGATAACAAGAAAAGCCATCATAGCTAAGATCTTGATTTGCTCCATTATTGGTTGCTCCTCAAAGTAACAAGCTATGAAGCACAATAATGTTATGATGTAATGCTAATGATAATGATAAAATGCTCAAAGATAAATGATACCTATGCTTGACAATGATAATGATAAATGTTTGATAATGTTTGATAAATGCTTGAGTGATAAAAGTGCTAGAGTGATTTTTTGGTCATAAGAGTGTAGGGGTTTTGAACAAAATGAAAGCTTCTTATTTATATGCTTCACTTAATATTTGATCAATGATGGAGATTAATTTGCAAGATCAATGGATATAAAAATTTAAGATAGGGTAAGACCCAAGTTTGAATTTTGATGCAAGGAAAGTTAGAAGAATTAAATAAATAATTTATTTAATTCAAAATGATAGTTGGAGAAATAAATAAATATTAATTTATTTATTTTAGAAGAAAATATTTATTTTAAATAAATTATTTTAATTTATTTAAAAGAGAAGTGTTAGCTAATTAAATAATATAGAGGAAAATATAAATTTGAATTTGAATTTAATTAATGTTGGAGGGAAAATTATGGATGATGAATTAATTAAATAATTAAAAATTATTTAATAAATAGGGATATGATAAAAAGATTAAGATAATTAAATAATTGAAAATTATTTAATCAAAAAATTATAGATAGAAGAAATGATAAGGATAATGATAATTATTTAATTAATAGGGATATGATAAAAATATTAAGATAATTATTTAATTATTATGGATGAAAAGAGGAAATATTAGCAAGTAATTAAATGATTAAAAATTATTTAATCAAATTAATTATCGATAGAAGCAATGATAAGGATAATGATGAAATAATAAGGTCATTTTTGGTTAAACCTAGTTCTACCCTTCATTAGTGCTCCTAAGTCTACCCTTCAAGTTTCCAAGGATTAGTACTCAATGTTGGTCCTGCACCGACTAGTCATTTGAATGCTCGAAGGTGCTCAGCTCGATGTGTATCCCTTAGAATGCTTGTCATCACGTCTTTTGCTATGCTCTGGAGTGCTTTGGATGATTTGGATCTCTGATAGTGTGAGAGTGCAAGTGAGCCCTTTTGGCCTCCCAACCCTATTTGTAACCCTTATATCCCTAGCATTTCATCCTTGATCCTTTTCAGCAGTATTTTTCCTAGCCTAGTATCCCTTTCTCACCCATTTCTTAGTCCTATCCTATGTTTTCTAGCATATCCTTCTTGTTGTGATCCCAACCAAAAAACTTCTTTTTTTGAGTGATCTCTCAAGGGGGCATCATATCTCCATCTCAAGGTTCATTGGGGCATATCACTATCAATCTTTTTTTCTTTGAAATAGCATTATAAAATTCATTGTCTCAAAGAGAGACAAAAGATAGACGCCTAAACATGACTAATGTATTTTCATCTTATCATTTCAGCATTATCCTTATCATTTCATCTATCTATAATTAATTAAATAATTTTTAATTATTTAACTAAGCTAATATTTCCTTTTTTTCATCCATAATAATTAAATATTTTGTAATTATTTAATTATCTTAATCTTTTTATCATATCCCTATTAATTAAATATTTTTTAATTATTTAATTAATCATCATTTATCATTTTCCCTCTAACATTTATCAAATTCAAATTCAAATTTATCTTTTCCTCTATAATTAAATAATTTTAAAAAAATTATTTAATTTTCTAACGCTCCTCTTTTAAATAAACTAGCACTTGCAATGAAAGGTGCAATGGTTGCATGGATTGTATTACATAAAATATTTTACATAATAAAATAATCCAACACCCATTCATTTCATTTATTCGAGTTTTTTTCATAGACAATATTAATTTATTAGGAAATAATCTAAATTTCATATATTGATGATCATTTGTTTTTTGTTTCCAAGTAGTGACAAACAATGACCACATCTATTTATGATCTTCAATGCATCAGGCTGCTAAATGGTGATTTTCAATAAAATTAATACATGTAAGACAATGGCCCAACAACCTACACAAGCATCTCATATTGGGTTATTCTGCATGGATTCAATCCTTCTTTATCACTCACATTAAACTTCTACAGTCCCACTAAACACAAACAATATATTCATAGTAACAGATAGGGATTTGTCTGTTTGTCTATGAGAAAACACATACATGAAAACTATAGAAGGTGCACAGGCTGTCTAGGACGCATCACTAATATTTTTAATAAAGCTAATAAATTTATAACAAATGAACCAAAAGGAGTAGACAGATGGAATATGCATGCACTAATTTTCCTGGAAAGCTATAGTTATCTACCATTGTATTTGTTTATGCATTCTAAATAAATTGAAGCAACACTTGTAGGGAGACTAGTCTAAGGCATTGGAAAAAACTGTTTCACATTCAATATTTCAATTGGCTAACATTTCAGTGGAATGTTTGGCATCAAAACTCACCTTGACTTGCAGTAATTTGTATATGGTAGTGAATGAATTAGTTACCTGGCCACATTATTAGCAATTTAATAGAGTAGCAAGTCAAATGATATTTGAGCTTGGGTCACTTGCCAAAATTCACTTGACTCTTGCACTCCAACCTTATTTGGTAGTGGTCAGTTTAATTAGCACTAATATCTCTATATAGCTTAACATATATATTTTTGTTAATATATTATTGAATTACTAAACAGATCATTTGTTTCTTTTCCAAATCTCATGTATAATTTAATGCATGATTTGTGCAAAGGGGTGCATTTCAATTAAGGTTGAGGATCACTTAGTCAGATCTAAAGGGGCTTTCAATGTCGCATTCTCTGCCATTTACAATTCACTTATGTCAAATCTAGATAGTTCATATTAATATCTGTGAGATCCTAACATATATTCCTTGATTTCAAGATTAATCTTAGGTCACCTATTGAACAAAGAGCACTTTAGTCATTGGTGTCTCTACATTGGCCAACTTGTCCATACTTATCACAATACCTCTCTTGAGCATTGTTTTAACTCTTGACGACACATTGGCATGATTCTAACTAATATTTTTCCTATTGATTTCAATTATAAGCTGAATAGCATTTCCTTCACTAATATCTCTATATTTATTTTCATAATTATAACTTTACCTAGCTTATCTTAACAATATTTCATAGCAGATACCTTCTTTTGTTGCCTTTTACCCTTTACCAATTAATAGTCAAGCACCATGTAACATACATAACAAAATGCATGTAAAAATGTTAATTCTTCTATAAGAATTAAATTATGTCTTTCCAGTTTGGATGTCTTTACAATGTGAAAGAAGAAACCAAATAAGCCCAACTAAGATGCTTTCAAATTGCATGCCTCCTGTGTATGGATAATAACTGTTCATATAGATCATATCCTTAATGTTTTTCTATAGATTATCTTATTTATGCCAAAGGATTTAGTTATGTCCCTAAAAATTTTGCATATTCTATATTGGCTTTTGTGGATAGTGGTTATAGTTAGTGTAACAATGTTTTGGCTATCAGTTGTAAGCTAAACTCTTTAATTTTTCAACAGATAGATCTTCTGAGTTGGCTGAAAAGTAATTGTCTAGAGCAAGTAAACTTATCTTTTGTGCCTGCCCCATAATATAAGCCCTTCTTTAGATAATATCATTTTTCTAGGCTCAAAAGGATGAAGCATTGGGAATTCCTAAAAGTTCACCCATTTTAATACTTAACCATGGAACCACAAAGCTCCCCTTAGCCTGTAACTAAACTCATTGTGAATAGAGGAGTTTATGATGTGGTTGTTAATGCCTCAAAGATGGCTAGAAAATGTGAATGGTATAGCATGGTTCTGCACCTACTGTATCATATCTTCCATTAGCTTGCAAGAAAACTCATTTTGAACAAAGGAGTTAATGATGTGGTTGTTAATGCCTCAAAGATGGCTAGAAAATGTGAATGGTATAGCATGGTTCCCCACCTACTACATATCATATTTCAATTTTATGACACTTTCAAACAAAACTTATTAGTGTCATTGATAGCATGACCATTTCTTTAATAATTGGAAACAAATTGTTTTCAGTGATATGTGTTACTAATTCAAAACATCTATTCAATATAATTCATTAGGTAACAAAAATGATATGAAGAATCCACCATGCCACATAAAAGAAATAAAGTATCAACTTGAAAACAATAAAGGCGAGACATCCATTCTATGATTGAAGTTGGGAGAAACATCAAAACACCAACCATCAAAAATTAAAGAGTAATGCCTTCATTAACTGAAGCAGAGTATAATGAGATCATAAAGTAAATACACACATTGTTATTGGAGTTGTGAGAATCATCAAATCACGAAGCACCAAAATCATTTGCAAGTGATGTCTACATTTACTGAATCATAGTATGACAAAATTCTAGTTCCAATCTTCTAACAAGTAACACATGATGAAGCACTAATAATTCCTAAAAGGTCACCCATTCTAGTACTTAACCATGAACCATGGAGTTCTCCTTAGCCTGTAATCAAACTCATTATGAACATAGAATTTTATGATGCAGTTGCTAATGCCCTATTGAAAACAAAACTTCTTAGCATAACCATTTCTTTAATAAACAATATTTGTTAATAACTCAAAAACAAATATCCAAAATAATTCATTAGGTAACAAAAATGCTACAAAGAATCCACCATGCCACATAAAAAGAATATAGTATCAACCTGAAAATAATAAAGATACCCATTCTCTCATTGAATTTGGGAGAAACATCAAAACACCAACCATCAAAATAAAAGAGTATTGCCTTCATTAACTGAAGCAGAGCATAACGAGATCATAAAGTAAATACACACATATAGTTATTGGAGTTGTGAGAATCATCAAATCACCAAGCATCAAAATCATCTGAAAGCGATGTCTACATTTACTGAATCAAAGTATGAAAAAATTCTAGTTACAATCTTCTAACAAGTAACAAAAGTCATAAACTCATACTTTGGATTTTTGTTTCCTTTTCCACTACAACCAAGACTTTTTAAGGTGTTCCCAAAAGGTAACACTAAAAAATAGAAATTCTCTAAAAATTAATAGAAACCCTTATAAATTTGGTTGTGAATGAAAGCCATGAAAAACTAATCGGGGAAATGTGGACAAGGTGGTTGCTCCTTCAACCACCTTTGGAAGCAAAGTAGTAGACAGGGGTCTTACAAAGGGAAGTACATAATTATACCCAAACATAGTAGGAGTTGTCTGTATTTTGTGAATTCCACCAGATACATTATTTAAAACTTAAATGAGCTTGAAAAGTATAACAAATACCATGATGAAGAAACTTTTGAGAATTCAAAATATTGAACCATCTTATATGATCTATGGGAGTTGATAAAACTTGAATGTACTAGCTTGGTAGCTCAAAACTAGTTGAATCATTAATTTCCCAATGCTAAATTGTCATTGCATTTCTATAGCCATCATTGCATATTACAGTTAGATACCTTTTACCATAGACTTCATTATATAAACTTTGGAAAAGAGTTACGTCTGTTTGCTTTTAATACTATAAAAAGTTACAAAAGATACTGTTAAAATATCAAAATAAATTCTTTATAAACCTTGGGAAAAATTAAAGACAATATTTCCACATTGTAAAATTTATTTTCACATTACACAAGGGAATAACTATCAAACAACATCAAAGTTAAGAGATCAAAGGATGCTAATAAACCTAGAAATATTATATATAGTATAATTAGTTTACAGTGTAATTATAACACTTATAGGCAACATTACCCATCCACACAATGATTATCCTAACATATTTCCATCCCTTCAAATCCTCCTATAGTTGCAGTATTTTTTAGTTGACTATAAATAGCATCTCTAAATCTTGCACTCCAAAAAATGTAAGGATGGAAGCAACATAATAAATGGGAGAAAAAAGTTAGGTTTTTGAATTTAGTATTGACTGTTGATTCCCATTAGCCGCATAAGAAATGGGAGAAAAAAGTTAGGGTTTTGAATTTAGTGTTGACTGTTGATTCCCAGTAGCACCACAATAACAAGAGATAAAAGGTTAGGGCTTTGAAAACGGGAGAAAAAAGTTAGAGTTGTGCTGATAAAGCCAATCCAAGTATCAATTCCACAGGGTTGCGGGCTCTATCTCCAGCCCTTTCTTCTTCAAAGAACTCACATCAAGCACATAAATCTCTCAAGCCATAGCATTCGCATGAGTTCAAGTCACAAGCCAACATATTTTCACGCTATTGATGTCAAGCTTTGAAATCTTGGGTGAAATCATGTTGTTGGGCAACAGGCAACTTTTCGCACAGGTTGATGTCTGTGTTCCTCTATGAAACTTGAGACACAAAGTATTTTGTGTCATCATACTTCCTTTCGACGCCTAAGGAGACTTGATCCCTTGACCACCACGTATTCATAGTTCGGTTTGATTTGGAGATCTATGAGATTTCTTAGTGGAGATCGGCAAGACTTTTCGATGTTTGCGAGATTTCCCGGCATGAGAATTCCAACGTGAGACAATTTTGGTGGGTTGTGCCCATAATAAATAGCCTATTGGATAATTTAAATATTTTCTTTTAAAATTTAATAAATTAATATTTATTTATTTCTCCAACTATCCTTATGAATTAAATAAATTTATTTAATTAATTCTCCTAACTTTCCCTCCATCAAATTCAAATTTGGGTCTTACCCTATCTTGAATTTTCCTATCCACTAATCTTGCAAATTAATCTCCACCATTGATCAAATATCAAGTGAAGAATATAAATAAGAATCTTTCATTTCATTCAAACCCCCTAGTACTATTGTTATCAAAATCTCTCTAACACTCTTATGATCAAAAAATCACTCTAGCACTTTTATCACTCAAGCATTTATCAAGCATAGGTATCATTTATCTTTGATAATTTTTTCATTATCATTATCATTGCATCATATCATTATTTTTCTTTCATAGTTTGTTACTTTCTAGAGCAACAAAAAATGGAGCAAATCAAGATCTTAGCTATGATGACTCCGCTTGTTATCTAAATTCTATATTCTGAGCCAAGATCTTGAACTTCATTGAGTGATTATTGAAAGTTTTTGGTGTGAATAAAGTCTTGTACCTAGTTAATTCTTTACTAGGGACTTAGGGGACTTATTCACATGTTAAGTTTACTTAGGATATAAGCTTTCTTCTAGAATTCTTAGTTATCTTATGTAGATTTCACATTATCCTAAATAGTTGAGTTAGTTGTCTCATGTGATAAGATTAAGACACTTTTCATGATCTTGTATAATCCTATCTCTCACCTTGCATTTATAAGCAAGGCATCTCTTGCATATTTTGCATCTTGTATAGCATCTTGAGCATATTGATCACATATTGATCATATTGTATCATATTATAATTCTTGTTTGGTGGAATAGCATCTTTCATTGTTTCTTCTCTCTATTTCTTGTGGAGGTTATTTGGTGTTGTAGTGTGAGTTTGTATTTTGTTACTATTTTATGATTCACATTTCACCATCCATAAGAGTAAATATTATTTATATTTATATACATTATATATAAAAGGAATAGGCATCTCATGAAGGATATCTCTTGGTGTCTTTTACATAATTTTTTTGAAGACAAGCATGCTAGTTAATTAATTATTTACATTATTAATTATGTTTAGGGTGATCCCACAATACAGGTTTACAATTTTTGGCCAAATTGGACACTGAACTGATTTTTTCTAACTAAATATTCACTTTCAGGCACCTATAGCGGCTAAACCGTGAGGAATTTGAAGATGATGTAAACTAGTGATTTGTGACATTTTGTCTATATATTCTAAATATATTTTTTTCAATTTTTTTGGAATCAGATTGCACTTCTTTTTCCATCTCCTTCGAAAACTAGTTTTTTTCAGTAAACACCATTTTTAAGGAGTGACACTCACCATAGACAACATAAATTTTTTCTGATGAAGGATAAAATTCTATTTTTTTTGAATTTAGATTTGTAACTATGATATCTAGTGCTTCCAATTAGTTTCATAGTGTTTTATTGAATATTTTTTCCTTAATCAAGTTTTGAAGTCAAACCAATTACAATTCAGACATAGGCGGACTGTATACAACATAACTTTTTTTGTATGTATCGAAATTCATTTTTTTTGTTGGATCAAGGACTTCAATATCTAGTGCACTAATATTTTTCAAAAAAAAATTGATAATCTTCTATTTTTCCACATGTGCAAAATAGAGATCTTGATTTTTCGATTAAAAACCTATGTTTAATCAAACTAAAAAAAAATACATAATAAAACCAAAACATATTGAAATTATATTCATTAGATAGCTCGTTTCGAGGACTACCATCATCTAGTTGGGTCTGTGAAGTCTCCTCCATTTTCATCCTCAACTTGAGCTTCGAAGGGCAAAATTTTGGAGTTTTTTGGTGCTAGAGGGGGAGAAGGGGGGAAATGGGGGGTTCGAGTGAACCCCCCTTGGAGGTTCACTCGAACTAGGGTTTGCTCGATCCCCCTTTCCACAACCCTTTCCTTTTCTTTTTTTCCCAGGAAATGTGGGACCCAGCATTTAATGGGTTCACTCAAACCAGATGTTCGTTCAAACCCCCAAAAACCATTTTTTTTTCATGGGGGCATTTTTTGCAACTTTTTTTTCCTCACTGGAATTGTAAACAAGTTTTGTGGGTTTACCCTTTAGTTTATTTATGAAATTTGTGAGAGGATAATTGATTAATTATGTATGCATATATTTAGTTAAGAATTAATTAATTAATTTAATAGTAAATTGATTAATTGATTATAAAGTGATATTAATGGATTAAAATGGTAATTAATTAATTAATAAGGATAAATTAACTAATTAGTTATGAAGTGAATTTAATTTAAAAATAGTTAATTAATCAATGATATATTATAATTAACTAACTAATGGAATGTGATGATATAGTGTAATTAATTAATTCAATTTAATTGATTAATCAATTTGGTGGTGTTAGGGTGAATTAGATAGGATGAACTAATTTATAAAATTAATGATATAAGGTGGTGAAATGAGGATGGTGAAATCTAGGTGTCTATGTTTTCTCCTCTTTGAAAGGGTGATGTGACTAAAAGAAGTTGTGCCTTTTTCAAGAAAGTAGAAGAAGACAAAATATGGATTTAGGAGGATGCATCAAGTGGTTTGATGGTTATGGAGATGCCCCCTCGAGAGGGCGTGCAGAGATGAAAGATATGGATAGACAATCAAAATGAGAAGAGGTGTAGGTAATTATAAAAAATCTATGATGATGAATATTGTGAATCTTGTATGAAATTTTAAATTTTTGAGCAACTTGATTTATCATAACATATGATAAGATGCGCCATGATATGAAAAACTATGATGACAATGTTCTCATGCAATGCATCGAGAATTGACTCAAAAATAAAAGAAAAATAAGAAGCACACAAGTAATTAAGCAAGCATGCACGCATGCAAAAACAATGAAATGAAATAATAAACAAGATTTTGTCCCTAACCAAGATAAATATTAGATTTGGATGATGATGATGATAGCATTGCTCATTTGGGAATGATATATCATGAAAAAAAAAATGGATTGAAAATGATATATCTCAATAACAATTTGATAATAATTTTGAAACTAAAGAAAGATTATAGCAAGGTTGGGAGAAAAAACTATGGATGATTTTGTTTAGATGCATTTATATTGCTTAGTAATATTATTTTTATTTTCTACTAAGATGGATTATTCTAATATTTATATGGGTTTCTTGTGACTATTTCATTTTTCTAAATGAGATTGTTGCATTATATGGTCTTTAGATTGCTTGGTATTGTGACCATTACTTGTAGTCAATGATAAGAGAAACCAAATCTAGTAACAATGATGAAGGTTATATTAGAAGGAATGGTTAAGGGATAGTAGATAGTGAATGAAATGGATGTAGGGATTATAATGGATGGTTGAAGGATTCAAGATGTGTATCTCTAAGGACCACATCACATAGGAATAGTATGCCCCATTCTATACGTGGCATTCATGATTCTATACTTAAATACTTGTTGATGTCAAGATGTGGTTAAATTGATTATTAAAAAAAATATTTTATAACCTTTTATAGTATATTAGAATTAAATTATTATAAAATTGTATAGGAGCGATTTTGCACCCCCCTTGCAAATTCCCCTTTTACATCCTTCACCTTAGAAAAATCAAATTCAACCATGTAATTTCACGTCCTCATTTCGAACTCCATCCACTTGGTGCTTATTTTTAGTGTCGATGGGGTAATTTCTGTCGGGGACGTGTGCATGATGTGTGGATGTCTATGTGGTGTGCTACCGTCCTAATAGGATTCTTGCCTCTGGAATCTACATAGGTGTTATGTTCTCCATTGGCGATGAAATGTAACACCCCTACACCTTCCTGTCGACCTTTGAATGGATTTTTCCCTCTCAAACTGACCTTCATTTAATGGTTATTCTTCATTCTAGTTCATCTCTCTACACACTTGAACATTCTTGAAGGAAATTCACACATCTTCTCACACTCGTGAGCTACTTGTTGCACTATTGGCTTCACATTTCCAACATCACAACATTCTTCACATCTACCACAAAAGCCACAACTTAGTGTCTTGTGAGACCTCCTCTGACATCGTTGCGGCCATGTTGACTTTTCTACAGCTATAAACTTGCATTCCTCTCTCATTGGCCTTGAGTGCCTTTGATCGAGGGTGGTATTGCTTTCTTACTATAACTTGTTGGATTTTAGTAGCATAGTGTTTCTCGTAGCATTCAGTATTTTACTTTTTAGCATCATTTATTTATCGTATTTCTATCTCTCTATCTATTTGGTTGTTTGTGGAGGTGGAAACAACAAAATGGAGGTTTGATTGTGGCAAGCGCTAAAATAGCCCTAACATTTTCCCTTCTTTATTGTGTGTAGGTACTCGTTCATGTGGAGCTTGTGGGAGAACTAGACTTTTTGTGAGTTGTATCTTCACCCTCTTTGTTCATATCATTCATATACCATCTTTCTCATTATTTCAGTTATTATGTCATTTATCATTTCAATTATCACTTTAAACCTCAACTGCTAAACTTTCAGTAGGCTGGAAACACCTTTGATTTTCCTTTCACATTGTCTATCCGTACGAACGCCGGCGCATCGTGCTAATGTCCCTGTTCTATGCTACTGTCCTCTGGTAGAGAGTTGTTCGAGGTATAGTCTAGGTTCTAGGAACCTTCTCGTTTAACCCCATCAAAACTCTCGAGTTAACAAAGTGGTAGAAGCATTGCGAGTGCTCTTCATTCTCTATTATTGGTGTAAATAAGTATTTTACTTATTACACTTTACTTAAGCTTACTTAGGGAATGCATATCATTATAGGTTGCACTTGTGACACCTAGTTATTTGCATCTTGAATCTAGGTTTGTGCATACATTGAGAGATATGAGTTGGACACTTAGGGAAGTGTGTGTAGGAGAAATCCCACTCTTTGTGGTGTGATCTAGTTATCACCTTTTTATCTCCACTTTTCATGGCATGATAATTCCACTTTAGGTGGGTGATCCACCTTTCATGGAATTATCTATTATTTCTTTCTACCTACCCTACACATGATTGGGACACTTGTCTCATTCACATCCCTTCATTATGTCCTAGTTTTCCTTTATAAGAAAGCCTTGTACATACTTGTAATTGTACATCTTCATGCATATTGAGAATACAGTCATCATATTCTCTCATCTTCTCTTTCTCTTTTGTGCTATCTTTAGTCTCTTGATCCTATTGTTGCTTTTCATAAGTTCTTACATCTATCACGAGTATAAAGCATTTTCCAACTTGAGGTAGATTAGGGTTGTGGACTGAGGATTGTCAGTGTGGATTGATTATGCTTTATCCATGATGAATCGAAGCATAACTTAGCCACTAAACCTCAATCACAAACAAGATCATTCAAATTGAAAGTTAAACTAAGCATTCATTGAAACTAAAAAATTACAAACTACTAAAACAATTAAATTCCTACTCTAACCCATTTTAAACTTATCCTATTTTGGAATTAGTGTCGTGTTGATGTGGAACAATGACCCTTTCCCAATCTTGTGATTAGTGAGCTTGTTTCAATTGATTCTATGGAAGAGAATCGATGAAACCATTGTGATAAGTGGATGAAAACCTTATTTATGCTAAATTAAACATGATGCAAACTAAATTAACTTGATTTTATGCTAAAAATGAACTAAGTATGCAATTGCTAAGCTAATCTAAGTTAATTCTAAGCTAAAATATGGAAACCCTAATTTATATACAGACTAAGATGGATGCATGGAAGCCATTAATGGATGTATTAAGCTATTATGCAACTAAAAAATGAATTAAAATTAGCTAAAAGTGAGTAAATTGAGAGTGTGAGTGTAAGTGAATTCCACAACATAAGTTTGCAATTGAAAGATGGATCCATTTGTCTCCAAATAGTGTTCTATTTATAGGAGAGAAAATGAGAAATAGAGGGTTGAGATTGAAAAGATTAATCAACAATCTAGGAATGGAGGAAATAGGAGGCATGTATCATGGATTCTCATCAACAGATGAGAATGCATGATGGGTTTTAATCAAGGGCTCACATTTGCTCCAAACAAACATACTTTTGACCTGCTCACATAGGTCAAAGGTGACTTGTTCAAAAGGTTAAAGGTTTAGCTTGCTCAAGAGGCCAAGTGAGTTGATTGGAGGAGAGAGAATATTGTCATGGGTGAGGATAAAAGATATTTTGCAAATTAAAAGAAATTTTTAATTATGCAAAAAAGGGAATATTCCCCTTTTTAGAGGAAAATTAGTTTAATTGCTAATTAAACAAGGTTTAATCATGCAATTAGGGGATTGAAGAATTAAAAGTGATATTCATTAATTTAAATAATTTAATGAATGGGGGAGAGATGAAATGATACTTAATTTAAATAACGTAGGGTTATTTAATTAAATAAGATGACTTAGGAAATTAAATTAAATATTTTGATCTATTTAATTTAATGAGATGAAATGTTAGCATGAAAGGGGGTGAATTAACCTGATTTGAATTAATTAGGTTAATAGACGAAAAATGATGCAATTAATTGATTAACTAGGTTAATTCAATTAATTAAGTGAAAAGAGGATGGGTTTAAAGAGGAAATGATGTTAGTAAACCTGATTCGAGTGTATGATATCATCTAGGACATTTTTCAGTGTCTACATTTTGTCCCTCTTTGAAGTGAGGTACTTGTTGCTTCAATTCAAAGAATAACGCTTTTTGAATAAGAACTGCTGCTTAAATCAAAAAATATAATTTTTCTTATTTCTCATATGCCCCAACGGAAGGACAAAGTTGATTCCCTACCCCCTCAAGAAATCAGGCAAAAAATTTGAATTTTTGGTTGATTTCTCAATAAAGGTGAAAAGGTTGCCCCAAGGGTCCAAAAAGGCTCCAGGATACAAGAATTATGCCAAAAATGCAAAAAATGATGCAAAATTAGTTTCTGATTGGCAAAATTGGTGAAAATGATGATAAACCCTAGCTTGAAGGTGAAATTAGGGAAAAAACCCTAATTTTCTAGCATAAATAAGCCAAGAAGGGTCACTTTCAATTCATTTATGCATTCACACCTTAAGGAATTCTAGCGATTTGAGCTTTGATCCTCTAACGAAATGGCACAATGAGAGCTCCCCAAGCACATTTCCAACCGAGTGCGAGAGTATCAATGAATTCCACGCTCAGGACCACCAGTATGTAACTCAAAACTTGATTTGAAATTTGAATTTTTGATGCATTTATTGCTCTTTGAAATTTAAACTTTGGCAGCATCGTTATATAGTGACGCCCATTTTGCAATTGACGATCCTAAAATGAATTATAGCAACAGATATGTATATGGCAATGTTATTTGTGATTTAAAATAGGGTTTCTAATTTTAAATTGTGATGCATGCTTATATAGCGACGCACTTTCCGATTTAGAAATTAGGGTTAGGGTTTTCCAAAGCTTAAATCATGATGCCAGTGTATTTAGCGATGCACTTTATGATTTGCGATTTGAAATGCCTTCGAGAATCGCAATTTGAAATTTAAATATAGCAACGCTATTATGATTTTTGAATTGAAAATTTCAAATTAAGTCAAATTTCTTTGTTTTTTTGTTGTTGTGTGCTTTGTGGGTGTAGGAGGTCATCACGCCACTGATGTCGCATGAGCACAGGCCCATCATTTTGGAGATACTGGGCGATTTGTTAGAGTTACACCAGGAGCACCTGGGTGAGATTGGGCTTTGGTATGTTGCATATGCACTTGTCATTCAGACTCATTTATCCATGATGACTGCTTTGTGCGAGAGATGACACAGTGAGACTTCATCCTTTCATCTTCCTACTGGTGAGGTGATAGTGACCTTGGAGGATGTATGGTGTATTCTACATTTTTTGATGCATGGTGATTGTATGATTTACAATGTTGATGGCGGGTTTGATGCCTATCATGAGGTAATGGAGTTGGAGAACATTGCTCTTGTTACATCACAGATCGACCTCGAGATGTATAGAGGTCACGTTCCTACATTCAAATTAATCATCGCAACCATCATCTCAGGTTTGGTGGCTCCTGACAGATGCAACAAAGGGTTCAACCCAAGATGGGACCTGGCATAGCATCGTATGCTCCATAGGACTCTTTTTACATGAGGGCCAATGATGCTAGCCTCACTTTATCATGACATGCACAACTTTCTTTATTATGATGGGAGAGCCATTGGTGCAGGGGTGACTCTGCTACACATTTGGGTGTGGGAGCATATCGTCATGCTCCGACTAATAGTGCAAATGGAAAACGTGGAGCCAGATGATCCCATGATTTGGCGATACCGAGATGCCATTACTTTGCGACACACTAGATAGATTGGGCTCCCATACTAGTGGCAGATTTTGGATGACATGACAGTTTTCAAGTGGCGCTTGTGGCTACAAATGCCACCATGGTACAATGATGTGCAATAGCTATACTTTGCGAGATAGACCCAATACATGTAGGGTCGTGAGCATATAATTATCGAGCGATATCTGCCAGATAGAGTGGCATGGCAATTCGAAGAGCAGCAGGACAAGCCAAATGATATGTACAAGACCATTTTTGTGAGGTCTGCTCGAGAGGTTCCCACATGGGGACTGACTATTATATCCCTAGAGGTAGTGGAGAGCTTCAGACAGTTAATAGCTCAATCATGGGCCTATGACCAGGGTCAAGCAATAGCGCATACCACACCTACTTATGATGCTTGGTTCACACCTCCTTGGTGCTTGACAGATCCGGCAGGTGCTCCGCCATGAGGGAGACCCAGAAGCAGGGAGCCAGAGGCAGAGGACAGGGATAGGGCAGCCAATATGGGCAAGTTCCTGGGGCTCCACTAGTTGGGAAATAGCCTCCTCAAGTTTAGCCATAGGTTCAACCATAGGTTGTATAGTAGCAGGTAGCACTGCCACCGCCACCAAATGCTAGAGATGCACAAATATAGTAGGTGCAGATTTTGATTGGTGAGTGGGATCAAACCCATCAACAGGTTTTGGCTATTACTACTGAGTGGGACCAGGCAAGATGGCAAGTGGTTGCCATTACGGCATAGAAGGACCATGCCCGACAACAATTATAGGTTGTGACTGCAGAGAGAGACCAAGAGATTGGTCAACGTCACCAGATAGAGGCCATGACAGCAACATCATAGGACAAGATAGTTTCAGTGAGATTATATAGAGAGGTCGTGATAGAGGCCACATACTACAAGATACATTACCACTGGGATGTATCGTAGGCACTCAAACAACCTAATTTTTCATAGCATAGCGATGCATGACTGAGAGCTGAGGAGTAGCCAAAGAGGCAGGCCGGAGAGGGTAGCAACCATCAGGGCTATCCCGATTTTGTATAGACACTTTTTGACTTTGTTGCCCCATTCTTTCACACATATATACATTCATGGGATCCTTTTTGATAGCCTTGTGGATATTATATTTTTGATCAACATGCATACACTGATCCAAATTTTGTACCATGACATTCATTTTTTGATATATATGACACAGATACAAATGATTTATGTTGAGTTGTGTTCACTTTATTTCATGCTTATTATGTATGGATGTATATGATATGAGATGCTTATATTTGATCGTGTATGGATGCACTTTACTTATGCTTATGCGATATGTGATGATATGTGATGGATGGATGCTATGTTATATTCTTTTTTCAGTATTTTTTCATGATATGCTATGGGATGAATGATGAAAATGTTATGGATGCAAATGATGTGGATGCATTTCATTTTTGTGTATTTTCTATGCAATTTTATGATGATGATGTATGCATATGGATGTATGGATGCAAATTATAATGCAGTGCATGTGTATGATATGTGATGCAATGATTCAAGATGTTCATAATAACAAATATATATTATTCATCACAAGTCAAATGATAATGCAAGATGTATGATGTGATATACCATGATTATGTTGATGGATGTTTTATGATTATGCTATGATTATGAGATGCGTGTATGTTGATGGTTTGTGGATGCAGGGTGGATCCATTGATGATTTTTTTGTTGACTATCATGATACCAGGTTAGTGTGGAGAAAAGATAGAAGAATAAAGAATGACTATTAATTTTGATAATTGCTTCAAAATATCCAATAGTTCTATGATCCATCAAGACTTTATTAGAGATGGTGATGAGACATGCAAAATGAGGATGAATGCAGGATGATGAGTTGCTCACACTTTAGGATTGGTATTTTTCGTCATTCCTTATTTTTTGATATAACCCATAGACACGATGCATCAAGGTAATGACAACCAAGACGGTGTTGTATCTAGTGTAATGGACTTTGACTCGGCAAATAGATAGGATAGTTCATGTTCACATCTTGACATACGAAAAACTCGTTGGAATACAAGTTAGAAGCTTAGAATATATTGGACCAAAGCATATGCAATAGTTAACAACGTACTCCAAACAACCTTCTTACACATAACTAAGCAAGTATGCACCAAGACTTTTTTACAAGAGTACCCACAAGCACAACACACAAAAGATAATGATTGATGCCCCATTCCTTTCTCTCTAAATCATTTTGATAGAAATCATTGAGAGGTCCTCGAAATGGCTCATTAAGATAAATCACAAGAAAATATTAAAGAAAAATAGTTAGTGTTATCTATATCTCTTGCCTGTTTTAATTTTAGGTAAGGTGATAACTGATACTGATGTCCATAGCAGGAAGGATACATCCTAGGACATGTTGATCAGATGGTTTTTTGATGTTAGGATGATGATGCTAAGATGAGTTGTTGATATACACTTCACTGACGCACTTACCTATGATCTAGACTTTACATTTTGACACTTAGGTTCTCACTTTACAACTTGTGACACTTGTTTTCTACTTGTTTTGCCAAAGGTTGAAGGTGGTGATTGATTTATTATGGATGGAGGTTTATTGCGGGTGAAAGCGAAATGGATGGGTGGTTTTGTATTTTTTTGGAATATTTCAATGTTTTTGGTATTTTCTAAATGTTTTGAGGTTGTTTTTGGTTTTCAAAAGTTTATGCGAATGTTTATGTTTTCGATTTTCTGAGATTGTTTAGGGTTTTTTGAGATATTCAAGGTTTTTTTTTTAGGTCTTTTGAATGTTTTCTATTGTTTTTGGATTTTCAATTTTCTAATGTTTTTGTGTTTTCTAATTTTCCAAAAAAAAATAGTTTTTTGAATATTTGGATGTTTAGGGATTTTCAAAATATTTGGATGTTTAGGGATTTTCAAATATTTTGACCAAGAACCTAACCTAAAGACCTATCCTAGGGGTCTCGAGTGCTGATCAAAGATAAGCCTTGCCTACATTATACACGCAGAGATCATGTAGTTCGATAGACTCAACTTATTAACAAGATGAGATATGAATAGTTGAAAATGATGTCAGTTTATTATGATGGACTCCTAAAGGACTGACCTAAGGTGTCTCGGGGGCACATCAATTATGGCCTTTCCTATGTTCAAGCTCAGAGACAACGTAGTTTGACAAGGGTATTGCTTTTTGGATTTTTGATGTTCAACCTTTTTAGGGATTTTGATGTGTTTTGGATGTTTTGGATTTTGACTTTACAATTTTCTGAATGTTTTTGGATTTTAGCTGTACAAGATTTTGCAAATGTTTTTGGATTTTCTGATGATCATTTTACACATGTTTTTCAGATTTTCAATGAGATTTTATGAATTTTTTTAGTATTTCTGATGAGTTTTGATGACCTCAAGATATACAATAATCTGATATGATCCATAACAAAATGCCCCTAGTGTGACATGTTAGACTACTTCGATAAAGGCAAGACAAACTGACCTTTGGAATATGCCAAGTAGTGCTAAAGAGTTTATGATACTTCACAATATCAAGCTATGATAAGGATGCAAATGATGGATGAATGGTAGTGCAAAGAATGATAGGAAAAAAGATCCAAAGAATAGATGGAGGTGCTTTATTTACGCAAGGTGCCTATTTGCCAAGTTTTCACCAAGGTACTTTCCCAAAGCGCCACCGAAGTGGTATTCACTAGAGGATGATTTTTTTCTTTACTTTTTTCAATCATTTTTCTCATTTTTTTGGAGTTTGATCATTTTTTAATTTTTTTTGTATTTTCAAATTTATACCCTTCAAGGACTAGGCATAAAACTTTTTGAGATGCAAGTTGTTAGTTGGATCCTACAAGGGTTCACCTTCAGGTGTTGACAATTGGTATGCTCCTGATTCATAGCTAGTTGTGATGACAAAGTGACCCAACCGGTTAGGTTCAAACTTTCCTTTATTGTTTTGATATGGAATTTTTTCTAATTTTGCTTTAGGACAAGATCCCCTACTTGGAAAGACCAACATTTTATCCTCTTTTTATAGCTTCGTTTCAATCGGTTTTGGTATACTTTCAAGTGATTGAGAGCATTGAGACAACGCTCATCCAGGAATTCTAGCTCATTCATCTAAGATACATTATATTTTTCCTCGATGATTAGGTTCTGTAGTGACACTCACAATGATGGGAGCTCAACCTCAATAGGCATAATAGTTTTTGATCCATAGACCAAGGTGAAAGGGGTTGAACCTGTTAGCGTGTAGATACTAGTTCAATAAGCCTAGAGAGCAAGATTTAGATGTCAGTCATGACCAGCTTCATTGACTATTTTCTTTAGAATTTTCAGGATAGTTTTGTTCGTAGCCTCAGCCTGGCCATTACCTTGGGGATAATACAAGGTGGAGAATCAATGTTGGATATTGAATCTTTGGCACAACTCTTTCACATCTTGATTCTTAAAGGGTGTTCTATTGTCTGAGATTATGGTTTGCGGAACACCATAATGGCAGATGAGGTAGTTCAGGATAAACTTAGCAATTTGTTTCCCCATTATGTAGGTCATAGGAATGGCTTCAACCCACTTAGTGAAGTACTTAGTGGAGTGGCAGTTATGATAAACTTGTGGCCATTGGACGAGGTTGGGCTGATTTTTCCTTCGAGGTCAAGCCCTCATTGTGAAAAGGTTAGGGTGTAATCAATGGTTGTAATTCCTAAGCTAGGGCATGGATTAGATCTCCATGTTGTTGACATTGGACACACTTTTTTACATTTTAATGAGCTTCCTTTTTCCATGGTTGGCCAATAGTACCCTGTCCTCAACAGTTTCTTAGCTAATGTCATACTGCTAGAATGGGACCCACATATTCCTTCGTGTACTTTTGTTAAAGTAGTTAAGGCTTCCTTTTGGTTAAGACATCGTAGTAATGTCCCTTCGATGCTTCAACAGTAAAGGGCATTACCTAGGATCATGAATTAGGATGCCTTTTTAACAAATTTCTTCTTAAGGTTTGAGGTGATATCAAAAGGGAGGGTTTCTTTGCTTAAGTAAGTGAATATGTCATGATACCATGGGGATCCAGGACCAATAATGACACATGTGAATTCAAATTCAGGGATTTCAAAAGTTGGTACGAGAAGTTGTTCTACCAAGAATTGAAATTGGAGAACGTTGTTCAGAATGTCTAATAGTGATCCAATTGTTGCCATGGCGTTTGCTGCTCTATTGTTCAGGAGAGGAATCTGCTTAAAAATTATGTCTATGAAAAGGTTCTTGAGATTCTCCACCATCTTCTTGTAAGGAGTAAGCTTGTCATCTTTATTTTGATAGTCATCATTGACTTGGTTGATAACCAATTGTGAGTCTCCATAGACTTTCATCTCTTGTATCTTCCATTGAACTGTTATCCTTAGACTTGTGATTAGGGCTTTGTACTCAGCAATGTTGTTCGTACAAGGAAATGAGAACCTGTATGGCTTTGGGATACAATCACCTTGAGGGGTGATGAAAAGAATGCCTACTCTGAATCCATGTTGGGTGAATGATCCATTAATGTACATCTTCCACTGAGTTGTGAGGTTGATAAGGGACACTGATTCATCAAGGAATTTAGATACTAAGGGGTTCTCAACATAGATGGGTGCTTCTACTAGTTGGTCTGTGATCACTTGTCCTTTGATTGCCTTGCACTCCACATACTCTATGTCAAATTATGTTAAGATCATCACCCATTTGGCCATTCGTCCTATGAGAGTTGCTTTGGATAACAGGTATTTGAGTGGATCAATTTTTGAAATGAGCTTGATTTGATGTGACAGCATGTAATGTTTAAACTTTTGTGAAGCAAAAACTACTACTAGGCATGCCTTCTCAGTGGGTGAATAGTTCATCTCATATCCCACCAAGGTTCTACTGATGTAGTAGATAGCCCTTTCATTTCTATTTTCATCATGTTGTGCTAAAAGAGCTCCTAGTGATGCTAGTGTTGCTGAGATATACAGGATCAGTGGCTTGTTCGGTATTGGTGGCATGAGCACTTGAGGTGTTAGCAGGTAATCTTTGATCTACTGGAAAGCTTTACCACATTTTTCATCCCACTTGTAGGTTATCCCTTTATGGAGAAGATGCGAAAAGGGGTGGATTTTATCTGATAGTTGTGCTATGGACCTTCTGATGGACTGCAGTCTACCTTGTAATCCTCTCATTTGCTTTAGTGTTTGCGGTGGTTCCATGTCTAGGATGGCTTTTACCTTTGTTGGATCAATTTCTAACCCTCTTTGTGAGATGATGAAGCCAAGGAGTTTCCCTGATGTGACCCCAAAGACACTTTTTGTAAGGAAAGCTTAGGTGCAGACAAACTCTCCTAACGTCAAAACCTTAGGGAAGAATGCAGAGGTGACTTTAAATTTTCAATTACAGTCCAATTAAGATACTCATGAAAGAAACAGCAAAAACAGAGAAATGTACATTCACAATTTGGACACCAGATTTATGTGGGAAAACCCTTATGGGAGAAAAACTCACCACACCAAGAAATGCCTCTTTGTATTACAGTAAACAAAATTACATATAGAGTACAGACTTCACTTTCTGATGTCAATTTACAACAGCAACATTTCCTTGATCAACCTTGTACAAAACATCCCAGTTATAATGCTCTCTAAATTTAATTCACACATCGAATTATTCACTGAACCGATCATCATCTTTGATTACAGAGTATATCCATGTCATTCATGGTCTATTGATCTTCCTCATAGGAACGGCCGCAATAGTCCAACTGCTAGCGGTTCACATTCTGCTTCTCTGATTGGTCAAAAACAAACCACATAGGATAGACATTCAGTCAAGGAGTTCAAACAATATCGCATGTCGGTGAGACACTAGGACGTGTCTCCCCGATGCCACAATGTCCAACTGTCATTATCGGCCAGAGTCACCACCATCGGCAAGAGTCATATCGAGTTCAAAACTATCACTCAAACTCACCCTATCACTAAGGCATTACATCGATATCCACTGCAGAACCATCAGCCAGACCATCGCTATCGCTAAGACTTCACACCGTTGTTCAACTCATGTAGCTCTATCGGCAAGACCATCGCTATTGGCGAGACATCATACCGAATACAGAATAGTCAAAGAGACCACCGCTATCGCCAAGAGGTCATATCGAATGCACCAGCCTGTCAGCGAGAGAAACACCATCGCCAAGAGTTCATACCGAAGTTATATACCCATCGGCGAGACCACAGCCATCGATAGGAGATCATACCGAGTGTAAACCTTTCAGCGAGACCACAGCGATCGCTTAGACTCTTATCGAGCCTTCATGTCACCCCGATGACTTCAAGTGTATAACCGTCGATGAGACATATCTTGTCAGAGTGAGTCATTTTGAAAGTTCACATCTCTCCCCAATGACTTCTGTCGCCACGAGTCTCCTCGATAACCATTAGAAACCAAACCGTCGACAAGAGGTCTGCCCAGGCAGAGAGAGATGGGAAACTCATAGCGATCGAAATGTCTTGCTGATGACTCCCGTCGGCAAGACAGAAACAAAGTCTCAGCAACCTGAGCATTTCAAATGATTACAACACAGCTGCTAGTTGGTAAGACTTCCAGAGGGTCTCACCGACTTTGCTCTTTCAAGAGTTTCATGCCAATAATATTGAGGCACATTTTCCAATAATCTCCCACTTGACAAAGATCTTACTGACTCCTCTAGAGCACAACAAAACTACTAAAATTCATGGGCACTAAGGCCCATTGAATTGGCACACCACCCGAACTTGTCTATGCTCACTAGCTTCATCAATGCATCTACAACATTTTCCAAAGTATCCACTTTTTCTAAAGAGACCTTTCCATCCTCCACCATAGCTCATACAAAATGATACTGCACATCAATATGTTTCATCCTAGCATGGAAAGTAGGATTTTTTGCCAAAAAAATAACACTCTGACTATCATAGTATATCGTAATTATCCCTGCATCAAACCCAATGTTAGAACACAAACATTTTAACTAGATTGCTTCTTTACAGGCATGTGTTGTTGCCATGTATTCTGCCTCTATAGTGGACAAAGTGACTACAGCCTACCATTTACTCATCCAACTAATTGCACCACCATTCATCATGAAAATATATCCACTGGTGGATCTTCTGCTATCAACGTCCCCTGCCCAATCACAATCCACATAGCCTCGAATGCTAAGAGTCCTCTATGATTAAACCAAACTACCATGGTAACACAAAACATATTATGAAGTGCCCTTCAAATATCTGAACACTCTTTTCACAACATCCCAATGTGTCCTTCCAGGATTTGCCATAAAATGACTAAGTAATCCCACTGCTTGGGCAATGTCTGGTCCTGTACAGACCATTGCATACATTAAACTACCAACTACACTAGCATAAGGCACTTTGGTCATGTGTTCTATCTCAGTAGGAGATTTTAGACAGTCTTCAACAGATAGCTTAGTTCCATCCAAAATGGAACAACTAGCTGCTTGCAATCATTCATACAAAATCTCTCCAGAACAGTATTAATATACTTACTCTGACTGAGCCAAATTTTTCTACTTTTCTTATCCTTGGTTATTTCCATTCCTAGGATATACCTAGCTACACCAAGATCTTTCATTTTGAACTTTGCAGACAATTGAGATTTTAGATTAGAAATCATTAACTTACTATTGCCTATGAACAACATATCATCAACATAGAGAGCAATAATAAGAATACAATCACTTTCAGCTTTGAAATATACACAATGATCAGATTTCGATCTTACAAATCCCAATGACAAAACAAAAGTGTCAAATTTTTGGTACCACATTCTAGGAGATTGTTTTAAACCATACAAAGAATTTTTCAACTTGCAAACCAATTTCTCTTTACCTTTTTCCACAAAGTGCTCAGGCTGGGACATATAAATTTCTTCTTCAAGGTCACCATGAAGAAATGTTGTCTTCACATCCATATGTTCAATCTCTAAGTCATACACTACTGCAAGTGACAAAAGAAATCTGATAGACGTCAACTTAGCTACAGGAGAAAAGATTTCTCCATAATCAATTCCCTCTACCTGGGAATATCCCTTCTCAACCAACCTTGCCTTATACTTTTCCACACTGCCATCCACACCTATTTTCTTTTTAAATACCCATTTGCAGCCAACAACTTTTCTGCCTTTAGGTAAGGGCACCAAGCTCCAAGTATCATTCTTTTCTAATAATGCCTTCATTCATGGCTTTCAACCAAGAGTCTAAATCAAACATTCTAAAGGCCTCTTTCACAGTCCTAGGTTCATCAGTGCTAGAAATTAAAGCATAGGCACAAGTAGAATCTAACAAAGAAAACCCATACCTATCAAGTTGCTTTCTTTCACGTGTTGACCTCCTCACAGGCTAAGGCTGAGGTTGTTGTTCTTCTTCAGAACTCTCATAACTACTTGAGCTCTCCTCAGTTTCAGGTACATTTTGAATTTTCAATTCCTCTTTATCTGGTGTTGGAGGAATTTCAACTACATCCTTTTTATTTTCTGATTTTGTCTCTAACTATAGATCCAAGGTAGAAGGCTTTAGCTCACAAAAGATAACACTTTTGTTGTATAAAACCTTCTCTGTATTAGGATCCCAAAGCTTGTATCCTTTTATGCCAGCACTATAACCAATAAAAATACATTTGATAGCCTTGTTTTCTAATTTAGATATTTTCTCATTCAGCACATATGGATATGCCTCACAGCTAAAGACTCGAATGTGTCTCAGAGAGGGCTTCTTTCCAAACCATGCTTCCAAAGGTGTTTTCTCAACAAGAGCAGAATTAGGAGAACGGTTTATTAAATAACATGTTGTTGCAACTGCCTCAGCCCAGAACTTCTCCTCCAAGCCAACACTGCTCAGCATACTTCGTGCTCTTTCCATCACTGTCCTATTGAACCTTTTTGCAACTCCATTTTGCTACGGAGTCTAGGGTGTAGTTTTATGTCTTTTAATCCCATGATCTTTACAATACCTCTCGAACTCGTCAGAACAAAACTCACTGCCATTGTCAGTCCTTAAACATTTTATTTTTCTTCTAGTCTGATTTTCCACAAGGTTTTTAAATTCCTTAAAATGACTAAACACTTCTGATTTACTTTTTAAGAAATAAACAAATGCCCTTCTTGAATAATCATCAATAAACGATACATAAAATCTTGATTTAGACAAAGAAGGAACATTTACTAGACCAAAAACATCAAAATGTATGTAATCAAGTAAATCAGAAGATTTGTGAGGACTCGAGTAAAATGAAACACGGTGTTGTTTACCATATATACAATGTTCACATAATTCAAATTCAAGGTTACAATCATCAAGCCCTTCAACCAGGTTTTTAAACCTTTTTCACCAATGTGGCCTAGCCTATGATGCCAGAGCATAGTCTTTTCTGCTGGAAGTTTAACTTTCATAGAGTTTGCACTATCAAGAACTTTTTCCTCTTTTTCTCCATGAGTAGCTTTATGTGACTTTACAGAGACACTATTGCATTGCACAACATGTGAATCCAGCTTATACAAGGTACCAATTCAAACACCCCTAGCTCACACCATTGAGCCTCTAGTCATCTTGCAGCCATTTCTAGAGAACGTGACTTGCACTCCAATATCATTCAGCTTGCTAACAGAAAGTAGATTTTGAGTCAGACCTGGTATATGCATTACATCATTGATTCCCTTCACTCTTCCATCAAGGAATTGAATTATGACTCTTCCACAACCAACTATTTCCAGAGATGAATCGCTTGCCAAGTACACCCTTCCACCATTGTATTGTTCATACTTAGTGAACCAGTCTCTATGAGATGTCATGTGGAAAGATGGTCCAGAATCAATCAGCCAGAAATCATCTGATGCCTGTGTAGCCAAGGCTGTAATGAAGGCATTTGCATCACTCTGAGAAGAATCATTGTCGGAAGAATACTTCTTCTTCTTTTTCTCCTCTTTACAATCCTTTTGGACATGACTAGGTTGCCCACAATTCCAGCACTTCACCTTGGACTTCTTGCTAGGAGACTTTGATCTCCCTTCTAATTTTGATTTGGACTTCTTGTTCTTCTTCTTGTCTTTTTATTTTGATCTGCCTCTAATAGCAAGAGCCTCATTTTCCATCTCAAAAGATTTTCTTCTCATCTCTTCTAATAACAAAGAAGCAACAACATTTTCCATCTTAAAAGTGGATGTCGTACTCCCAATAGCCATCACCAAGTGATCCCAAGAATCTGGCAAAGAACATAACAGCAGCATACATCGATCTTCTTCATCAATCTTCACACCCACAGATGCCAACTAAGCAATCAGCATGTTGAAAGCATTCAAATGATCAGCAACAGACGCTCCTTCCTGCATTTTCAAAGAGTACAACTTCTTCCTCAAGAACAAATTATTTACCAAGGACTTGCCTTGATAAATAGCTCCCAGTCTTTTCCACAAAGAAGATGCAGTCTTTTCTTCATGAACATTTAGAAGAATAGAGTCTGCTAAATAGAGCCTTATCAGCCCCTTTGATTTTTGATTTGCAAGGTCCCAATCCTCTTGCTTCATGCCTATAGGCTTTGTTTCAGACACAACAAGCCAAAGATCACGATCAACCAACAGATCTTCCATTTTAAGTTTCCACAACTCAAAATTGTTGCCATTGAATTTCTCAATTTCAATCTTTCCTAACGTGCTTGCCATCTTAATCTGTAATTTAAATTACCAAACTTCTACAAGACTCCCACTTAATAGAATTGACTCAAAAAATCCAACATACCCACAAGGATTAACAACTAGCCAGGCTTTGATACCACTTGTAAGGAAAGCTTAGGTGCGGAACAAACTCTCCTAACGTCAAAACCTCAGGGAAGAATGCAGAGGTGACTTTAAATTTTCAATTACAGTCCAATTAAGATACTCATGAAAGAAACAACAGAAATAGAGAAATGTACATTCACAATTTGGACACCAGATTTACGTGGGAAAACCCTTACGGGGAAAAACCCACCACACCAAGAAAAGCCTCTTTGTATTACAGTAAAAAAATTACATACAGAGTACATACTTCACTTTTTGATGTCAATTTACAGCAGCAACATTTCCTTGATCAACCTTGTACAGAACATCTTAGTTACAATGCTCTCTGAATTTAATTCATACACACTGATCACACATCGAACTATTCACCGAACCGATCATCACCTTCAATTATAGAGTATATCCATGTCATTCATGGTCTGTTGATCTTCCTCATAGGAATGGCCACAACAGTCCAACTGCTAGTGATACACATTTTGCTTCTCTGATTGGTCAAAAACAAACCACGTAGGATAGACATTCGATCAAGGCATTCAAACAGTATCGCATGTCGGTGAGACACTAGGCCGTGTCTCCCCGATGCCACAATGTCCAACTATCGTTATCAGTCAAAGTCACCACCATCAACAAGAGTCATATCGAGTTCAAAACTATCACTCAAACTCACCCTATCGCTAAGACATTACATCGATATCCACTGCAAAACCATTGGCTAGACCATCGCTATCGCTAAGACTTCACACTGATGTTCAACTCATGTAGCTCTATCGGCAAGACCATCACTATCGGCGAGACATCATACCAAATACATAATAGTCAGAGAGACCACCGCTATCGCCAAGAGGTCATATCGAATGCACCAGCCTATCGGTGAGAGAAACACCATCGCCAAGAGTTCATACCGAAGTTATATACCCATCGACGAGACCATAGCCATCGGTAGGAGATCATACCGAGTGTAAACCTTTCGGTGAAACCACAAACATTGCTTAGACTCTTATCGAGCCTTCATGTCACCCCGATGACTTCGAGTGTATAACCATCGGCGAGACATATCTTGTCGGAATGAGTCATTTTGAAAGTTCACATCTCTCCCCTATGACTTTTGTCGCCACAAGTCTCCCCGATAACCATTAGAAACCAAACCATCAGCAAGAGGTATGCCTGAGCAGAGAGAGATGGGAAACTCACAGCAATTGAAATGTCTTGCCGATGACTCCCATCAGCAAGACAGAAACAAAGTCTCGGTGACCTAAGCATTTCAAATGATTATAACACAACTGCTAGTTGGTAAGACTTCCATAGGGTCTCACTGACTTTGCTCTTTCAGGAGTTTCATGCCAGTAAGATTGAGGCACATTTTCTAACACTTTTTTGGATTCAATCATACCTTGTATTCTTCAAGCCTGTCAAAGATGGGTCTTAAGACTTGTATGTGCTCACTTCTTT
Organism: Sequoia sempervirens; assembly: GCA_007258455.2. Taxonomy (NCBI): domain Eukaryota; kingdom Viridiplantae; phylum Streptophyta; class Pinopsida; order Cupressales; family Cupressaceae; genus Sequoia; species Sequoia sempervirens. The sequence goes on from VDFB02075321.1 coordinate 120,581,509, forward strand.
TCCTTGATTTTTCCAAAATATCATCCACATAATCTTCAATTGTTTTGTGGATCATGTCATGAAAAATGAGGGTCATTGCTCTTTGATAGGTTTCTCTTGCATTGTTTAACCCAAATGGCATCGCATTCCAACAATAGGTTCCTCATGGACAAGTGAATGTAGTTTTATGTTGATCCTCCTTGGCGATTATGATTTGATTATAGCTTGAAAAACCATCCATGAGTGATAGCATTTCATACCTAGCTATTAATTCCACAATGAGATCGATGTTAGGAAGAGGGAAATCATCCTTTGTGAATGCTTTGTTTAAGTCTCTGAAATCAATGCATATTTTGATGCCCCTAGTGGGTTTTGAGACTGGTACTAGGTTTGAAACCCACTCAAGATAATCTATCAATTGGATGAATCCAACATCAAGAAGCTTTTGCAACTCTAGTTTGACCAAGATTGTTATCTCAAGGTGCATCTTCCTTAATTTATGCTTGATTGGCTTGGCTTCAAGATAAACTACTAAGTGATGCATAACTACTTCAAGATCAAGGCCTAGCATATCTGTGTTGACCATGCAAAGTTGGCTCTTCGCTCTTTGAGGAATGCCACTAGGTTTTGTTCTTCATCCAATAAGGATTAAAAATAGAAAGTGATCTTAGGTGCTTCTTCTATTCCCACATTAACTAGAGTGGCCTTTTTTGCTAGCACTATAAACTTTTATGGATGCATTGCACTAAGGGAGATTGAATCCCTCATCCTTGGGCATCTCAGAGAAGTTTTCACCATTGGATGCGTCCTTTATTTTTACTATTTTAGGATCAGAGAGTGCCACTAGGTGGTTTTCACTTAAGGATCTACATGTTAGTTGTATTTCATTAATTTTTTGACTTAAGGATTCAATCATCTCCCCATAGTATGCCCCTATGTCGAGCTCTATGTCAAAGCCTGCTTTGTGATCTACCCATGGTAAGTTGGCACAGAGTCCTATGAATTTTGAGATCGCTTCATCATTTTTGAATAAATCTAGAATCGGTGGTCCTTGTTGGTCCATGTCAATAAGTTATGGGTATACTAGGCGTATTTTAGTTGGTAGATTGCTTGGAACAAAGGATGTTATGAATATCATAAAGAGGGTGTTGTTTTCAAATAGGTCCACAACATCAAGGGGAAAGTCATCTAAGGTTGTATCATGTGATATAGGTAACCAAGAGGAAGCCTCAACCCATTTAGCAGAAGTACCTTTGCCAATAAGTGTGACCTTGCTAGTAGTACAACCTAAGCCCAGATTCTTTAGTCATTGAACTCAGGAACGATGGGTTCTAGTAAACCATTGTCATTTTGTCCTAGCTTCTCGTTCTTGTTATATCCCCAAATTTGCATGAGTTGTAAGCCTTTGTTATCATCTTCCATGGGAAGTACAAGGATAGGTCGTTCATCTTGATAGAGGGGTTTAGAGATATCTTCTTCATTGATATCTTCCTGGTTCAAATCCCCCCACTTGGTGAAGGTAGTAGCTACCATCTTGATTGTTTCAGGTTCTTTGGTGCTAGATGTGGGTTTCCCATGAGATTGAGGAGAAATATGTAACTCTCCTAAGACAGAGGTGTCTTTTAATAGCTTGTAGTTCCCACAACCATCATCCTAGATCATTGCTTTGACTTTGGGTATACTCTGCAAAATGGGTATTTTTGCTACTAAGGTAGAGGCAATGGATGTTGGGTCAACAAATGAGGTAGATGGTGTAGGCCCTTCATCATTTTTGTGTATTTGGGGTATCTTATAGAACTTGGCTTCGAGACTTTTGTAGTAGTAAAAAGGCTCAAGATCTCCATGGATACTGATTTATTTTCCTTCAAAAGGAAACTTCACACATTGATGATAGGTCGAGGCTACAACTTTTAGGGCATGGATCCATGGTTGGCCAAGTAGGATGTTATAGGGAAGATCAAGATCAAACACTTTACATGTAGTTTCTACAATAAGAGGTCCCACTTGGATGGGAAGTGTAATGATTCCTTGTGATACCCGTTCTTGGTCATCATATGCCCTGATGGTGGTACTCTTTATCCTCTCAATAATGTCTTCTAAATAGCCCAGATGTTTGATCAACTAAAGGGTACAAATGTTCAGACCAGCACCTCCATCTACCAAGACTCTTTTGACCTTGTTTTTATGAATGACAACCTCAAGGTGTAAAGCATGGTTATGAGATGGTTGTGATGGTAGGTCTTGCTCTGAGAAGGTGAGAAGATGATTGGTGATATGCCCTACCTTAGCTTGAAACTGATCAGTACCAATAGCCTCAGGGACGGATGACTTAGACAAGGATTTCTCCAATATTTCCCTATGTGCGGGGGATAACCTTAAGAGTTCTAAGATTGATATTTGTGTGCGGGTCTGCTTAAGTTGGTCTAGAAGATTGTACTTGCTAGGATTATATGTGGGAAAAGTAGGATGTGTCCTAGATTGAGGTGGGACTCCTTGAATGGTAGCTTTTCCACGTCGTGTGGTGACACCACATTTCGTACTAGCTCCTTTGATGGTGACAACAGTAATGACGCTATCATAGGAGGCAACTACATTAGAATAGGTATGTTGCACATTTGTGTAATCCTTAGCTTTGCTATTGTTGTTTGCTTTGTTATTATTTGGCATAGGGTTCTTGTATATCTTAAGATCTTGATTCCCAGTTGGTACCTCAACAGATATGGTGTCATTCTCCATGAGATCTTCAATGATATTCTTAAGTTTCATGTAGTTTTTCATTTTGTGTCCTTTGCTTTAGTGAAAATCACAAACATCATGCTCATTATACTAGGATGGTGTCTCTTGTGGCTCTTGGTAGTTTTCAAAGTTGGGAATTTTTATCAAATTTGATTCTACCAACTTCGTCATGATTGTTTCGATAGGTTCTGATAACTGTGTGTACTTGCATTTGGGATAGTTGTTCCTGTTAACAGTTTTCCTTTGTTGCATGTCAGTGTTATTGATGTGATTGTTCTAAGGAGGTGCTATTTGTTGTATCATTGGTTGAACATTGGCAACTTGATTATTGTTGGGTCTAGGAGCACTTAGAATCACCTTAGCATCTACCACACCGTCATTTGTTACATTTTTGTTCTTTTCCTAGACACGAGGTTTCTCATTTGAACTAGTTGATGGGTGGTTGTCTTTGTAAGATTGGGTATTTCCTAGTGAGATTAGAGCTCTCTTGATGTTAAGGGCTCTAGGGACAAACTCGTCATAAGATGTGATGCATTGTATTTTCAAGTGGAAGGATAAATTTGGGTATAGATTGGCTATGATGATTCCCATTTGTTGTTCATCGAGAAGAGGCCACTTGCTTTTACTAGCGAAAGATTCTCCTTTGTTTTTTCTAAGGGTATACAGTTCTTCTAGACTGGCATCCATGTCAAGATTGAAGGAGAAACGATTGAAGAATTTATCAACGATTTCTTGGAAATTTTTGATGTCGAGAGGTAGATGAGAAAACCAATCCATTGCAGGACTTGTTAAACTTTGAGGTAAGAGGCACATTGGATAAGAATTATTGTAGGCTACCTCCATACACATTATGTTAAACTCTTTGCTATGGTCCACAAGACTTCCTCTCCCTTTGTATTTGTTGAATTTGGGGATTTCAAAGCTGGGAGGGAATGGTACCATTGCAATGTTTCAATCAAATGGATACGGACATAGATTATGTGTATGGGGCTTATTTGTCTTACCTAATCGAAGGTCCTGTATTTCTTGTGATAGCACCTTGAATTGTGATGCTAGATCGTATTGGGGGTTTGGTGGAGGAACATATGGTGGCATGATGGATGAGTTAAATGGAGGATTTTGGTATGATAAGGTGTTGTATGGGGTGTATGGTGGTGTGAGATTTTGTGAAGGTGATTGCGGTATTGATGCATATGTTCATAATTTGTTTGGGTTGACGATATTCTATTGAGGATTATAGAAGGAACTTGGTTGTTGTTGCTATTATTGTTGTGCCACAAGGGCTTGCTATTGGGCTTGTTGTTGTTGATGTGTTGCTAAGGCTACTTGTTGGGCTTGTTCTTGTGCTGCTAAGGCTGCTTGTTGGGCTTGATGTTGTTGTTGTTGTGTTAAGGCTACTTATTAAGCTTGATGTTGTTGTGCTAACAGTGCTTGTTGAGCTTGATGTTGTTGTTATGCTAAGCCTGCTTGTTGAGCTTGATGTTGTTGCTTCGCTACTTGATGTTGTGGCTATTGTTGGATAACTTGTCGATAAGCTTGTTTTTCTTGTTGTAAAGCTAGGGCATGTGCTTGAAATATATGATCAGGTGGTTGAGACATTTGTGATGGATTGGGGACGTTGATGTTCTGAGTGGGTAGCAGATTGCTAATGAAGGATGAAGGGTTCCCTTGGTTTGACATTCCTTGTAAGATGGTAGATGAAGATGGAGGAATGTAAGTTTGAGGTCTCATTTGATTTTGCATGGTAACGGGAATTGTGGGGAAAGATGAGGATGATGTCATTAGATTTTGCAATGGTAATGAAATGCTAGGACCTTGATTCCATTTATTAAAAATGTTCCCTTGTCCCATGTCTTGAGGATTACCTTGTGCCAAAGATGTAAAAAAGGGATTTGCGATTAAGGTATTTCCTAGGTTGATAGAACTTCTAACCAAGAGATTGCTTTGGGATGGATTGATAATGGATGGGGTGGGTATGCTTTGTGACACCAATGGTATAGATGAACCCATTAGAGGATTGGATAAAGATGTTCCCATCTGTGTTAAGGGGTGGCTCTGTGGTATGGTATTGACATGCCCTTGTGTGCTATTTTGAGATACTTGGTCTATATTGCTTTGCGCGATGGTGGGTACAGTTGTGGTACTTATGGGTGCGGATGAAGAAGGGTGTCCCCGATATGTCAAAGTGGTTGTGGAATAATGAATTTCAAGAGGTGTGTATGGTTGTTTAGAAGCTTCGGGAACTACAGGAGCACCAAAGGTAGGTGTCCAAGTGGTGGTTGGAGGTGGGGGATTAGTGTCAAGGGTGCCCAGAAGTGTACTGCTTTCAAATGGAAGAGTTAGACCAAAGTTTTGGGCAAGACAAGTTGCAAGACTAGGAGTGAATGTTTGATTTAGCCCTAGTGATGGAGTTGTGAAGCTTTGTGTCAAGTTTTGTGCAACAAAGGATGGGGAAATTGTAGGTACATTTTCAAAGGCTTGATGTTCCATAATTTCCTCTCTAGTAAGTTCAAATGGATTATTCATGACGTCTTCAATCTCATATGGCCCTCAAGGAGATGACGGTTGTTGTGATGGGGTAACGTGACTTCTTGGATCAAATTATAAAGGATTTGAATCACTTGAGGTGAATGTAAATTTGGCTTTCTCCATGATTCTCTTATTTTGTGATCTCATTTTTACCATAAATTTCGTGTCACCTATGGGAGAGTTGTGTTGTGATTTGTGATGTTTGAACTCTCTAGTTGACTCAAATCTAGGTAAAAGGGATGCTCTAAGTCTTTTTGGAGCAATGATGATAATGGGGGGTGAAAAGGTGGGTGATGTGGGAAGTGATATTTGCAAACGCTTTGGGGCAACACTTTTGACTTGAGTTTGATATTTTGACATTAGGATAAAGGATAGTTTATGAACTTGGAAATATTTAGGGTAGACTCATGACCTTCAAGATAAACTAGTTCAAATATGATAACTAACTTCACTAAAAACATGGAAAAGGATACATTTCACATGCAACATAGCCAAATTAGGGGGTTGGTTTGATAGATGTTCAAGTCACAAAGTGTTGGTGTATTCAAAATTTTTGCAAAGATAGGTGAAGTGGAGGATGAAATTTTGATGAAAGGGGTGAATGGGATGTTTGACCCAATGTTGACTTAAAGTGAACCTTTGTTTTGACAAGACCAAGGTAGTGAGAATGATACTAGACCTCTAAAGTTTTCAAATCCTAATGGGTATGTAAATTTGTTTGGTTCCTCCTAGCTCAAGCATAATGGTTTCTCAACAAGAGATTGCAATTATGATAAAGTATTAAGGCCCATTTCCTACTGAATTTGAAATTATGATACCTATGTTTGTAAAGGTGATTTGTAGATCTTCCCCTACGTATTTTGATTTTGTGATAGATCATTTAGGGGAGTTCAAGGTCGTGATTATGTGAGAAATTGAAAATGTTGGAAAATTTTAGGATTCTGACAGTAATAGAAGGAATACAAGTTTGGATTGTGCCTTGAAGCACATTTGTAAAAGTTGTATACCAACCTAGTTCTAGTTTCGTGAAGTTCCCAAAGATGTTTCTTGAAAGATTTTGGACTAAGATGTCTAAGTCTGAAATGATGACCTGTAGACCTTACTTTAGGGATCCTAACTTTACATGAGATCATTTAGAAACAATTTAAGTTTATGGAAGAAAGGAAGATATTTATTGCCACGTGGGTGGTGGTAATGTGGGCCTTCCAGCCTCAATATCAGCCTATTCCTTTTCTTCATTTAAAATGGTTGCTACGTTTCTCCACCAAGCATTTGTTTCTTTTGTTTCAAAAGTGAAGCTTCTCAAACTGCTAATGAGGTTGGTTTGTTCTCTGTTAATGAGTTCAAAGTTTGGTTGAATTATAGCACCTAGAAGATCAAATTGTTCAACGGGAGCAATCGGTCTCCAAATAGTCATGCATTTGTCAATTGATCTTGCTTAATGAGTTTATTTTACCACAAACACTTGTCTTAATTATGTTTTCAAACTAAATGTTTATGTCCAAAACATCATATTTTTCACAATGTCCATTTTGTGAGAATCATGAGGTTGAAGCCATAATTTCCTATGTTGTCTTTGTAAAATATGGATTTTGATATAAGTCAAGATATTTAGAAATCTCTAAGGATAGAATCCTTAGGACAAGCAGTAATATCAAGGCTTTTTCAATAGGTATCCATATTTAGGTCAAAGTGTTTGAAATTTTGAGGAAGATAGTGGATGTTTGTTTTTGTATCATTTTGGAACCAAGAAAAGTATTAAACTGACTCACAATCATTCACAAACCTAGGTTTGAAATGGCTATACTTCTTGAATCCCCACTCAGATTTCTCCAAACGCTAAACGATGCAAATAGTTAGAGATTTGGCAACATTGACTCCCCTCCACGACACACACTTCTTGAGACCACCAAATCTCAAAATCCTTAGAATTTGGAGATCAAAAGGAATTTTCTATTTCTATAATTGGATTGTACAAATGTGGGCCAACTTCAGAACGGTCGTTCTTGCACCAAGTATTAAGGATTTTTGGCTTCTAAACAAGGGTTCGTAATAAGGGCTTCCAGTTTAGGGGGTGCAATGATAAACTTCTTCAAGAGGTCTCACAACTGTTAGAACAAGGGCTTTATGCATCATAAAGATATTTGGGGAGAGCTATCATGTACTGCTTCCCATTGATCACAATTTTCATTGCAACCACATATTTATATAGCGGTTTGGAAGAGCTTGGATTTAGCTCATTACCGCTTAGGTTATTCCCTCCTTTCAAAGTGAGGAGGCAGGCCCTCTAAAGATAACAATAGTGAGGAAGTACATCAGTAGTTCAATCATCTTCATTCATATGAACAAAGAGAGAACACACACTATGTCTTTCTCTCACATTCGTAAGGGGGTTCAGTTTTAATCCAAATTGAAAGATGTAGGTGATTATACAAAGTGTTAAGGAATATTTTTGTTTCTCAAGATCGTCAAATGGTGCGAGAGAATTGCATACGCATTCAATAACAACATTGTAAACCACAAAACATGAAAAACGGTTGTAAATTTTAACCCCTAAGCTAAGATGACTTCATTTTATGCACCAAATGAAATATGAAATTGCTTTGTTCAATTTTAAACCCAAAAGACAATGATGAAATGAGGATTCAATTTTAGTCCCATTTGAGCATTCATTTTAAACCCAATTGAAATCTAGAGAGGTTCTATGACAAAAAGTAGAAAGCATAAAAAGTTGGGTTATAATTGCCCCAAAAGCATCAAACGCTTGTTACAATTATAGAATTCCAAGCTAAGAAGGCTTTCTTCACTTTAGCTCCATGTCATCCAACCTACAAAACCTTGTTATTCTAACAACTAGAAAAATGTTAGAAGTGTGTTAGTGATCTTACGAATCGAGAAAATTAAAGCACATGTTAAAAAAATGATTATAAAACTTCTTACCTTGGTTGGGCATGTTGAAAACGAAGGTGAAATTGTGTAGCTTAAAACTTGTAAAACTATTATACTATAGATTTAATTAAGTGTTCTTTGTCACAATTATTTGTGTATGATTATTTGTTTAGATCAATTATACCAATTGTAGAAAGAGACAAAAGATTGTAGAAGAATGAGACAAGAAGATAAAAGTGACACAACATATACGTGGAGAAACCCTTTCAAGAAAAAAACTCCACCAAAATCAATAGTGCTTGTATTATTTAACCTCGGAACAAGATTACAATAATATTGTATCAATCCTTGATTGATATGCTTCCTTACCTTTAACAATCCTTTTTCACAACTTGCAATAAAATCTCATTGAATTCTCATACACTTTCTACAGCACAAGCTATCCATGCATTCCTTGTGACCAAGCATGAATCCACACATCCCATGCCATGCTTCAAACCCTCACACATGTACAAGCTCAACCTGCTAACCTACAATAAACTCTAATGCACTTGCTGCAATTAATAGACACTAATTGTGCATTGTAAACTCCAAAGAGTTTTACAAAACAAGAGCATAAAGATCCTCTCAAAAAACCATGTCTAGATTGTGCGAGTAGAGTTCCACACTGTAACATTAAGTCAAAACCAAAGTCTCCTCAATTTAGGCACCTCAAACTAAACACTTAACTGATCGTTGGTCAAGAAAATATCTTGCAAGCATCACCTCAAAGTTGGCACCCAAGAATGGGCCCACTTAACTAAGCCTTGCAAATATCTTCTCATGCAAAAGGTGTTAACTCAAAGATTCCAACTTGGGCGCCCAAGGTGGGTCCAAGTCAATCTTAGTTAACTAAAACATATCTCTCCACCAATTCATGCGAACATTATGCATGTTTGATCATCCCAACTTAATTGAATGTATCCACCTGTTATCTATCATACAACTGAAGTCATTAGTCATGCAACTCAAGTCAACTGAAGTAAACTAGCATTCAACTCAAACTAACTGCATGCAATTGAAGATATCTGAACCATAATTGAACTGAATTAAACTGACACTAAACTAAACTAAACTCAACTCAACTCATGTAAATATCAATCCCTAACTTATAGGATCTAAAACACACATTACTGAAGTGCTATATATCCTCCAAATAGTTAACTTAAGCAAGGTGGGTTCCACCTTCCATGTGGGCACCCCATGTGCTCCTATCTTGTAGGAGCTCTTCTTGGACGTCCCCACATGTTCCTATCATTTAGGAATAATTAAAAATGTCAATTTACATGTTCATTTCATTTAAATTTAATCTCCTTCTAATCCTAGTGTCGGGGAACACTTTCCAAGGACTTTGGAGATACATGAAATATGTTTAGGATTGCAATTAAATGACATATTATTCCCAACATTCTCCCACTTGACATTATACATTGCAATTATTCTAAACAAGGAATCATTATTATAAATCAAGTACATGACTCAAGGCCAATGGTCTTCCTGTACCAAGAGAACTTATCTGCAACATTGATCAAAGTGTCAACTTTCTCAATCAATACCTTTCCCAAGTCTCTGTAACCAAACTAACATAGGTATAACTTCATGCTATCAACATAACAACCCAAATCTGCAAACAAGTCCCTGTATATCCACCATCCTGCAAAATAAGACTTCAAGGTAATAACACACATAGACATGCAATAAAAAACCTCTAAAGTAATTCACTGTAGTAAAGTGTAACTAGTCCAAGAGAGGTGCCCCTCTCATACATAACACATATACCTTCTGAAACTCCCACTACATAGGTAATGTCAAATCTGAAAACAAGATGACAACATTAACAAGTCCTCCTATAGCACTACACAGAGGATGTGGCTAACTCCTCTATCATAGTGTCAAAGAAGCATATAATGATATGCAAAATACATCTCTCATAACATAAGAACCTTCAAGAAGAATACAATATTCCCACAAAGAGAGAACCTGCAAATCAAACCATGTTCTTATACCACACTAACATGTGCCAAATTGTGTAAAGTAAGATATCCTTCAACACTCCCAAATTGAAAGGATATCAACATCTAACCATTCAACTTATAATAAAACATGGCAGAACTTAGATGTAAACCTCTCACAGAAAGTAGATCAAATTTAGCCAAACATTCCCACAACAAAAGGGAATATGCCCAAAGCCACTAACTATCTCTCGTACCTCTCCTACCCAAATCATCAGAACTAACTCAAGTTCAATATTGCAGGAGAACAATGGAAATACATAAAATCATGCATCTACTTCTCAACAATCTCTCTGAACTCAATTTTCAAGACTAATGCATAAGAGAAGACAAGATACATATCAATAATGCATCTAATAATTAGGCGGGAAACACCTCTTAGATCATTTACCTGCCGAGTAGACCAAGAGTGGGATACAAGATTGTTATGTGCATACAACAGCAAGCAATATATGCTTTCAATAAAGACAACCTTCTCATCAGGTCTATGATGGACTCACATCTATTTCCAGGTGTAGGCTCCTCGGTCTTTACTATTGAAAAGCTTTTATAATAAGTAACCATTCCAACACATATCTCTTAACATAAGAAATATCTAGCCTAACCCAAGTCTCTCTAGTATCCATGAGCACCCACCAATCAATCCATGCCAACTTCAAATGCAACTTGCATAATCATGAAGCTCCAAGAAAATGATTAATACTCAAAGCCAAAGAGAACTACATCCTCTCCAAAGGAAGAACAATAACACCTTTACCAAAGACTCTAAGGGTCTTCTATGAAACAAGATGTTAAAACCTCTTCAAATCACATGAAGATAACCATATCCTACCAAAGCTCCCATTGAACTATGATACCGAGCTATACATGGCAACAACATAAACATCAAACCATCACTGTCAAAAGCTCCCATTGAAACATGTAGCCAAGCTATCCATGACATTGTGATAACCATCTCCTAAATGAAGATCATCCATGGCCTCAACACAATCAAAGAATCTGTTGTAAATGACACGACTCCCAAAAGGTCAAGAAAACCATAATCTCTAAACCAAGAAGATAAAACACACTTCTTTTACAAATCTGCAATAACACAATAGTAAAATTTCCCACTACAGCCAAAAAACCTTCAAACTTTTAAGAGAAAGGTGTCCCAAACTCTACCCAATCGTTAGCTCTGATACCAAATGTTGAAAATGAAGGTGAAATTGTGTAGCTTAAAACTTGTAAAACTATTATATTGTAGATTTAATTAAGTGTTCTTTGTCATAATTATTTGTGTATGATTATCTATTTAAATCAATTTTACCAATTGTAGAAAGAGACTAAATATTGTAGAAGAATGAGACAAGAAGATAGAAGTGACACAACATATACGTGGAGAAACCCTTTTGGGAAAAAACTCCACCATAATCAACAGTGCTTGTATTATTTAACCTTAGAACAAGATTACAATAATAATATATCAATCCTTGATTGATATGTTTCCTTGCCTTCAATAATCCTTCTTCACAACCTTGACTTCAGTTAACTAAGATTGACTTGGACCCACCTTGGGCGCCCAAGTTGGCATCTTTTAGTTAACACCTTTTGCATGAGAAGATATTTACAAGGCTCAATTAAGTGGGCCCATTCTTGGGCGCCAACATTGAGGTGATACTTGCAAGATATTTTCTTGACCAATGATCAGTTAAGTGTTCAATTTGGGGTGCCTAAATTGAGGAGACTTTGGTTTTGACTTCATGTTACATGATGAAACTCTACTTGCACAATCTAGGAGTAGATTTTTGTGAGGATCTTTATGCTCTTGTTTTTTACAACTCTTAGGATTTTATAATGCTCATATTTATCTATTAATTGCAACAAGACCATCAGAGTTTGTAGCAGGTTAGCAGGTTGAGCTTGTGCATGTGTGAGGGTTTGAAGCATGTCATCCTATTCCCAATAGGGCGTCGTTGAACATGATAGTGTTGGGATTTAAAATCTGGGTGTCGCTCTGCAACAGACACAAAGAGCACAATAGCGTTAAGATTTTGTCAGGCGATGCTCTAATGAATTTGGGGGCATCATTGTTTGAAGTCTTCAATACCTCTATATTAAATCGACATCGTCAGATTTAAATCAACGATAGTGCATTTAATCAACATCAGTGTTTCAAATTGCAATAGTGTCGCTATATGATGACACTCTTTAAAGGGCGTCATTGTTTAAGATTCAGGCATCACTGTACCCTGCAAAATAGCAAACAAACAAAAATTGAGCTAAAAACTAGTTAAATTAATGGTTTGCCCTCCTTCTAGCACCAAAATGTGGACCGGGGATCGTCAGTGTGGGTACACTTGATCCATGATGAATCAAAGCATAACTTAGCCATTAAACCTCAATCACAAGCAAGATCATTCAAATTGAAATTTAAACTAAGCATTCATTGAAATTGAAAATTACAAACTACTAAAACAATTAAATTCCTACTCTAACCCATTTGAAACTTATCCTATTTGGAATTAGTGTCATGTTGATGTGGAACAATGACCCTTTCCCAATCCCATGATTAGTGAGCCTATTTCAACTGATTTTGTAGACACCTAAATTTGACCACTTCCATATGGTCAAATTCACCTTCGCATTCCTCTATCCTCCATCCCTTAACCGTATTAATTAAATAATTTATTATTTGATTAATATTTCCTTTCAGCCTAATGTCCCTAAGGTATTTAATTAATCAATTGAATACGTTACCTTATTCATCTATAAATTAAATAAATAGACCAATTTATTTAATTTAGTCATTAGCCCAAATGAATTAAATCAATTTTTAATTCCCCTTTTCTCTCTCCTCATGTCAACATCCTCCATAATCCTCTTTAATCCATATTAATTTAATTCATATGTGATTAGTATTTGCACACCCTTAATCATCAATAGGGTCACATCCTCCATAATCTCCCACTTGCCTCTAATCCTTCTTTAGCCTGTGTAATCTCACATTTGCATAACCTTGATCACCTAATTAAGCTAACCTAATCTTCATGCCATGTGTCCTTAGTCAACCTATATTAAATGATTTCTCTATTCAGAGAAGGCATCCCCTTCCCTATGTGAATTTTTAATTCACATTTATTCCTCCAATGTATTTTAAGGAATTTTAAATTCCTTCTCCCATCACCATGAGGATTTGTGAGGAATTTTTAATTCCTCACATGTCCTCTCAAGGCACATGTTGACAAGGACCTCCTTTATGAGGAAATCTTGTCCATTCCCAAGGTACATCAAAGTACCTCCATGTCATATCCACATCATCCTCTCCTTTCCACATCATTCGCCACATGTCAGCTTGTGAGTTCTCAACTCACCCTAGCTCTTCATCTCCTCCACCATGGCTTAATCCTGGCCCTCAATTTCTTTGGAGGCACTTCCCCTAAAAATGGTGGAGATGTCTCCATTTTGATCATCACTCTCTAGCATCCACTTCTATAATCACACAAGCACATACACTTAGCCATTTTTCAAGCCATCAAGAATCCACCATTATTGCAGCATTTTGAGCCACAATCTTGTATCCATTTCAATACCCACATCCTCCATTGCATTCCTCATCACTTTAGCTTCATTTTGATCATATTTGCATGTCATTTTGTCCAAGAAGGAGCACACAATTTAGCATCAACAAGGACCAACCAAACCATCAATTTGAACAAGGTGAAAAGTTCCATTTTATTGTGCTTTGTTTGAATTCAACTAGGCCTAATCATGAGAGTTTGTTTTGTGTTTTTCCTTGTTGCATTTCATTTGGTTTTACATCTTAGAGTAGGTAAAAACACTTTGCACACAAATTATATGGAAGAGAATCGATGAAACCATTGTGATAAGTGGATGAAAACCTAATTTATGCTAAATTAAACATGATGCAAGCTAAATTAACATGATTTTATGCTAAAAATGAACTAAGTATGCAATTGCTAAGCCAATTCTAAGCTAAAAGATGGAAACCCTAATTTATATACAAACTAAGATGGATGCATGGAAGCCATTAATGGATGTCTTAAGCTATTATCCAACTTAAAAATGAACTAAAATTAGCTAAAAGTGAGTAAATTGAGAGTGTGAGTGTAAGTGAATTCCACAACATAAGTCTACAATTGAAAGATGGATCCATTTATCTCTAAATAGTGTTCTATTTATAGGAGAGCAAATGAGAAAAGAGGGTTGAGATTGAAAAGATTAATGAACGGTCCAGGAATGGAGGAAATAGGAGGCATGGATCATGGATTATCATCAATGGATGAGAATGCATGATGGGTTTTAATCAAGGGCTCACATTTGCTCCAAACAAACACTTTTGACCTACTTGCATAGGTCAAAGGTGACTTGTTCAAAAGGTTAAAGGTTTAGCTTGCTCAAGAAGCCAAGTGAGTTGATTGGAGGAGAGAGAATATTGTCATGGGTGAGGATAAAATATATTTTGCAAATTAAAAGAAAGTTTTAATTGTGCAAAAAAGGGATAAGGAATATTCCCCTTTTTAGAGGAAAATTCGTTTAATTGCTTATTAAACAAGGTTTAATCATGCATTAGGGGATTGAAGAATTACAAGTAATATTCATTAAATTAAATAATTTAATGAATGGGGGGGAGATGAAATGATATTTAACTTAAATAACTCGGGGTTATTTAATTAAATAAGATGACTTAGGAAATTAAATTAAATATTTTGATCTATTTAATTTAATGAGATGAAATGTTAGCGTGAAAGGGGATTAATCAACCCGATTTGAATTAATTGGGTCAATAGATGAAAATGATGCAATTAATTAATTAGCTAGGCTAATTCAATTAATTAAGCAAAAAAAGGATGGGTTTAAAGAGGAAATGATGTTAGTAAACCTGATTCGAGTGTATTATATCATCTAGGACATTTTTCAATGTCTACAAGGGTAGCCTTCTACTCTTGGCTCTCTGTGACTTGGAGCCTTGGTGTGGTCGGTCCCCCTCCTCTACATTTTGGTGAACCCGACGTGAACACCATTTATCTATTTCTTTGTGTCAATATTACTTCCATCGCACTCAATGATTGTTATAGACTTGGGTGTTGTGAGGTTTTATGAGCATCACAACCTAGTCTACGACCTCCAGGTACGTTGTTAGAAGAAGTGTGCGACACTTGAAAATGGAAAAGATGAAGGTCACTTCCAGCTTTACTACTAGTTTTACCACAAGCTTTACTATTGGGCAAAGGAGGTTTCGATTGACGAGACCACTCATGTACCCACTCCTCCAACATCCCCTATAGCTTCATCTGTAGATGAGGATGATGTTGTGCACATTCCTATAAAAAAACCTTTTGGAATTAGACAGGAGGCTATTAGACCTCGGGAATCACCTAGAGAAAGCACTGAATATGGCAAGAGCCATTAAGATTGTTAACGAGGTGAGATACATGTTAGGGAAGGATCAGACGGGCATAAAATTCTTGTGGTCTCACCGATCTAACCGAAGCATATAACACTAAGTTGGGTACTACCTGAAGGATAGTGCTCAATGCCTATAAGAGACCTAAGGTGTCTTGATGCCTACCATGTCTGTATGCATGGCCGAAATGGGCCCTTTGATCAATTTTTCCTTTGCTCCTCAAACATCCCACACAATCAAGGTGAGTAGAATACCCCTTGGTTTCAACTTCACCCCTCTTACTACCCTTGGTGGTGGGGGCTCTGGTGGAATGAGTGGTGGTGGCTTTGGTAGCAGTGGCAACACTAGTGGTGGTGGCTTCGATGGAGGCCATGCAGGTGGCCCCCATGGTGGTTCTGGCAATGGTCACGTTGGTGGCTCCGAAGGGATTTTGGTGGTGGTGGTTCTGGGGGGGTTCCACTGGACCTTTGTCATCTTCATACCCTATTTTGAATGTTCTCTTATAGAATATGGGTCAAATGCAAAACCAATTGGTGAATCTGTCTCGGGCCTCTTCCCAGCCTATCTTCTAGCCCTTCTCCTGACATAGTCTATTGTCGATGACAATTTTGAGCACTCCTTTCCCTCAGGGAATGGAAATTCCTAAACTTGAAAAGTATGATGGTAAAGGAGATTTGCAAACACATGTATCATATTTTAACACCATGTGTACAGATTTATTCCACCATGATTCCCTAATGGCTAATATTTTCCCTTGATCTCTCAAGGATATGGCACTCGAGTGGTATTGTTCCTTGCCTGACAATTCTATATTCTCATTTGACCAGCTTGTCAATCAATTTCTTTGGCAATTCTAGGCTAACATCGGTTCGAAGATGACCTTCTTGGATCTCGTCTGATGTAAGAAAGGAGAGCACGAGAAGATAACCGATTTCATTGCTTGATACTAAGTGCTCTTTTCACAAATCTCGTACCCGTTGCCCAACTCAGACATGCAAAAGGTATTCATAGGAAACCTACAGCGAGCTTGGTAGGAGAAATTTACCATGATGAAATATCCTTCTTTCACACATTTGTGTGTTGCGTTGTCGGAATACTAGCAGACAATGGTTCAGTTTAGGAGCTCCACCTCGCACTCCCATTCCGAAGGAAAATCTATAGTGTCCATTTCAGGAAAAGAGAAGTCTGTTGTGAATGTAGTTGCTACAACTAATGATTGAAGCCTCAAACACAACATAAATATTACTATATTATATGAATCTTATTCTTCCATCTTGTAAAATTTATTGAAGGATAAGATTATAACATTAGAAGATCCTTGACCTTTGAGGGAGCCTTACCTTGACTGGTATGATGGAAACACGTTCTACCAATACCATCATGTTCATGGGCATGATACTGAACATTGCATGTGCCTGCATCATGAGATACAGGACCGCATCAATGATGGTACTATCCACCTCGATGAAAAGAAGCAAAACATAAATAAGTCAGTGGAAAAGGCAAATAGTGAGTTGTAGATTTATACGAACCTGTTTTCGTCTCACTCTGTGAAATTAATTATTGATCCTTTTGATGCTTCTCCTAAAGCCTTGACATACATAAATATGGTCTTGTTCACTCCTACTCCTCCCCCTCAACCTGCAACTGGTTCACCAAATGTGACTTTCACCTCGCAGGATTTACCCATGAACAACAAACCCTCTCCCCTATAAATTCCTACTCGTGTAAATGGAAATATCCTAATGGGAGTCCTTGTGGACCCTGCGAGTCAAGTGAATGTTATTAGGAAGGAGACTTTGTGGCTAAATTCATTACAAAGGGAGGAATGTGAGAAATGAAATCTACTATATGTACGCATGATGATCTCTCTCTTGTTTTATATGGTTTTATAACTCTTTTCATCCTAGTTGGACCTGAGGCTATGGATACAACTTTCAATGTCATTCTAGAATCTGATCTGTTCAGGGTGAAGTTGGGCATCCCTTGGTTGGCTTCCATGAATGAAATCACTTTCGTTATTCATAAATGTTTGAAGTTCTCCCATGAAGGTGTCGTGCATGACACTAGATATCAACCATTGGTATCCCATGGGGGTTATTCTTTGGATCATTTTTGGCCCACCCTAGTTGTTCTACTTCCTCCTAGAATAGATCTACTTTAACATAATTACGTGAAGTACAAAATTGGGGGCAAAGGAAAGCTAAAGGTGACTCCTTCTATGGCACAACAGTCAGCAGCCTCTTCCTCTCAAAAGGGGAAGGGAAAGCCTACTCGCGCTCGAGGATCCTCTTCTTCTTGTTCTTTTGTTATCCCACTTGCTACTTCCTCTTGCCCTACTGTGACACCATCAACTTCTGCTCCTATACGTTTGTTGGGGAGTCTGATGGTTCCCACTTGGCAAAAGCCTAAGCGTCCAACATTTGAACTTTGTGTCTTACCCACAGTGCCTTGGCCCATTTTGTATGGTAAGGGGAAGGGTCCTCATGGAGCGTCCTTTGGCTCGGCCTCCATTGCCTCCTACTGCTCCTGCCTCTAAGGCAGTGAATGGGAAGAGGCCTACTATCGTTGGACCCTACTCCCCCCATTGTTGTTTTGTCATCCTCTCAATCTCTTCCTCTTGTTCTCGTCCAAGATTCCATCCCTCTATCAAAAATGACTATGATGGATACTCTGATGGTTGAATATGAGTCTTTCATCCCTTCTCAGGCTGTGACCTCTAGCTCTCAGAGTCATAGAAACCACCTTGTGCATGAGCGCAAGTGTCAGAGGAAGGCTCTAGCCATTGAGTAGGCTGCCTTGCAGAAGAAGGAAGAGGAGCCAACAACTCCTGCTTTGGTGCCTTTTGTTGTGTCCTCCTCTTTTGCTCCTTCTACTTCAGTTCCTTCAGCTCCAGTCTTGCTTTTGGCTCCCCCTACGAGCATGAACAATCCTCACCTAAAGAGGGAGCAGGTATTCATTGCTCCTTTAGTTGAGCCTCCCCTTTTGATGTCCCTCCCAGACATCCCGCCGTTCTTAAAACCCGTGGACATGCCAAACACCTCGATGGTGTCCACCATGGTTTTCTCCTCTTCCTCCACACCCTCTGCTTCATTTGAGGGGATTTTACATCATCTGATGAAGCAAAATATGGAGGACAACCTTGCTAGTAATGGGGGTCGGAAGAAGGTCTCACCTTCTTCGAAGGGTGGTTCTACATTGGCTTGTGTCATCCTAGTGATAAAGGAAGCCCTGGCATCCCTGGAGTTCATCACTGCTCCTAAGTCATTCAGTGAGCTTAGTAGTGGATCTCGGGTGCCACCTCCCTCACATGTTGAATTGACACATGGAACTCCTATGAAGTGCATGTTTAACTCTATGGATGAGGTCCCAACCCTATCAACGATCTTTGTGAAATCCCTGACATTCACTTTTTAGGAATTGAGTGGAGAAGACCTTGAGGGGACTTCTTCCTTAGCTCTTGTTACAAGAGGGTTGAAGGGTTCCCCCCTTAATATTCCACCATTGCAGGCTCTGCCCTCCCCTTACAGTGATCTAGATTGGGCGAATGACGACCTATTGGTTGATGAGGACTAGGGGGTTCCTCTTCTTTATTTGTAGATTAGATTGTGTATGTGTTTGTGTTCCCCCATGCTTGTGTTATGTGTTCCTAGATGACCCTTGTCACCCTAGTAGGTGCTTGGATACATGAGTGTTTTTGTGTCGTAAAGATTCTTCTATTTGTCACATCATTCTTCTCTTTGTCGTGTATTGTTTTTTGACAATTGGGGACGATGCAAAGTGTTGGGGGAATTTAGGCCTCCCTTCCATGTTGACCCAATTTTTTAATTCTCATTTTGTCTTCATGTGCCTTCTTCACATGGTCTGATATAGTAGGGGGTTGATGACAATTCATTTATATACTATTATATCTATTTATCTTTATTTATGAGCAACTCTGACCCTAAAATATCATATCACCCCTGTCTCTTGTTTGTCATGTCATTGTCTCCCTTCCTTTTTATCTTTCTCTCTTCTTTTCTTGTTCGTGATGTTGTGGTGCCTATGTTTTGTCCCTTGCGTGTGCGAAAACATTACCACAGTTATATTTTGTCATGTTCCGTGGGCCACAACATCACTTTTTCATTCTTACTTTTCTCTCCTTAAGATGTCACGTGCCTTTGTGTTCGACACACACCATCCTAAGGGGGGCTATCATATCACTTTGATTTTTTAGAAAATGCATTCGGTGGCCAACAAATCTTTTCTTGAAAATCTTTTGAGAGCATTTTTCAAGATTTGCATTCCTCGACAAGGACTCCTAGTGGAATAATTTTCCTTCATCATGGGTTTGTAAAGAAAGAATTTGAAAAAAAAATCCTCTAAGGAGGGAGCAACTTTTCCCATGGGAGAAGTCTTAACTTTCCCCTTGTGAGGGGACATTCTTCCTTTCGAATTCCTTGATGAAGCGAAATCTTTCAAAAGGATTTCTTGATGTTGAATTGATTTGCAAAAATACTCTTGCGCTTTTAAAAAGAGTATCCCTTGAGTGGACCTCTTTTCTTTTGAAGGGTTCTCGAGGGACCCCTTTAAAAGCTTCTCCAATTTTCAACTATTTACGCAACTGTCTGCTTGCTTACCTACGTGGATTTTTGTTTTCTAACATGTTTGGTCTATAGATTAACCTGTTGCTTTGTAGGTGCACCTATGAAGCTACTTTATAATCTAACTTTGTGGAGTCCCTCAGATTAGGCTTCCTTTAGGAGAGAGTACTTGGGGGGCCTTCTTTGCAAGTTTTAGGACCTGTGAAGTGCTTACATCCTACGGGATCTATTCATCGTTGGTCTGCAAGCCTCTAGTGTACTTTGTTCAACTCTATAGCTCTAAGGACCTACAGGGCCCTTTGTTTAATCCTCCTTAGGAGAGAGTATCTGTGGAGTCATTTGCCTACCCTGTGCTTTCGAGCATGCTAGATTGCGGTATGCTTCCTCAACGATTCAAGTATATTTTCTTGGAACTTTTTTGACCTACTTTATCGAACACTAATTGGCACTCATGTTCGCTAAAGTGGTGGCAAAATGTATAGGAGCGAATTTGCACCCCCTTGCAAATTCCCCTTTTACATCCTTCACCTTAGAAAATTCATATCTAACCATGTAATTCCACGTCCTCATTTCAAACTCCATCCACTTGGCACTTGTTTTAGTGTCGATGGAGGAATTTCTATCAGGGACACGCACGCAGCACACAGACATCTATATTGTGCATTATCGTCTTGATAGGATTCCTACCTCTGGAATCTGTAGAGGTGTTACATTCTCCATTGGCGACAAAACGTAATGCCCCTACGCCTTCCTACCGATCTTTGAATTGCTTTTTCCCTCTCAAACTGACCTTCAAATGGTTATTCTTTATTCTGATTCATCTCTCTACACACTTGAACATTCTTGAAGGAAATTCACACATCTCACACTCTTGAGCTACTTAGTGCACTATTGGCTTCATGTTTCAACATCACAACATTCTTTACATCTACCACAAAAGTTGCAACTTGGTGTCTTGCGAGACCTCCTTCAGCATCATCGCAACCATGTCAACATTGACACGGTTGTAGACTTTCATTTTTCTCTTATTGGCCTTAAATGCCTTTGGTCGAGGGTGGTATTTCTTTCTTTCTATTACTTTGTTATTAGATTTGAGTAGCATAGTGTTTCTCGTAACGTTCGGTATTTGTCTTTCTAGCATTGTTTCTTTATCGTATTTCTATCTCTCTATCTATCTGGCTATCCATGGAGGTGGAAACACCAAAATGGGGATTTAACTGTAGCAAGCCCTGAAACAACCCCAACATTTTTCCCCTCATTATTGTGTGTAGGTACTTTTTTGTGTGGAGCTTGCGGGAGAACTAGACTTTCTATGAGTTGTATCTTCACCCTCTTTGTTCTTATCATTCTTATACCATCTTTCTCGTTATTTCAGTTATTCTATCATTTATCATTTCATTTATCACTTTAAACCTCAACTGCTAAGTTGTCAGTAGGTTATAAACACCTTTGACTATCCTTTCACACTGTCTGTCTGTATGAACGCTAGCGCACTTGTGAGACACCAACATGTCGTGTTGACGTTTGTGTTTTATGCTGCTATCCTCTGGCAGAGAGTTGTCTGAGGTATAGTTTGGGTTCCAAGATCCTGCTTGTTTAGCCCCATAAAAACTCTTGGGTTAAAAGAGTGGTAGAAGCACTAAGAGTGCTCTTCATTCTCTATCCCTAGTATAAAGCATTTGTCCAACTTGAGGTAGATTAGGGCAGCCTTTTACTCTCGACTCTTCGTGACCTGGAGCCTTGGTGTGGTCGGTCCCCATCCTCTATAAAAATCCTAGATTACTCATTGAATATTGGAAATATCAAATATATTTCCAAAGTATGCTTCAACAATTTGGCCTTGTCCTTGTCAAGGTCAAAAAAGGGTAACAAAGGATGGGTATGATGGGATGGATAGGTACGAGGGAATGGATAGTTATGTTTGAATGAATAGGTACAATGGAATGAATATTATGATGGAATATACCTACCCTCAAGTGTAAATTACACATAAGCAATTGATTGACATGTGATGCCCAAGAAAAAAATTTCATTGTTGAACATTTTTTTATCTTTACTTCTTTTTTTTTAATGTTTTTTTTTCTTATTTGTGATTTTTTATTTCCTATACAACACTAATATATTTAAATGTGGAATTACTTATGATGGATTATATACAAGGTGTCTTTAGGTTTCTATCTATTTTGTATAGCTAACTTGTATGCTCTTATCATTACATGCTAGTAGTAACCTATTCTAAGTAATTAACGTGCTTTAAGATCATGCCACTAGTGTACAACACATAAATGTTATGATCCTCTTTGATAAATAATTTAGCCTTATTTTAATGTGAACATGTTGATAAAGTACCATCATAGACCGTATGATAGAGTGATGATGCTAAGATGTGGAAAATTTAGGATTTTGGATGTTTGGATTGGGTTCTTGATTGTATATTCTATTTTATGATTTTAGATTATGAATTAAGATTTTTGGAATTAAAATTGGAGTTGAGGTTAGTTTTTGGATATTTGTATTTGGATTTTAGAGTTTTGGATATAATATTTTTGGCTATTTATATTTGGGATGTTGGATATTCAAATTTGAATTTGGGATGTGGATTTTGATTAAGACCAACAATTACACTCACCACATTGGAGTTGGTAACTGCATATGTTGGATTCAATAATTGATACAAACATGGTGCACACCTTTTGTATGCAAATTGCTTCTTTTGATTATTTTGCATTGTTTGAATTGTTTACTGCATATTGATGTTCTACTTTATTTGGATATTTAATTCATTTTAATATTTTCTTGATCTAGATCATTTTTTGTAGTTTGATTTGTGGTGTCTTTTCGATTATTCACCTCTTTTTTATTTAGGATTGATCTTTCTTTTTCTCTTTATTTTTTTATTTATGGACTTATGTTTCCCTTTGGATTCATTTTGATCTTTTTCTTTATTTTCATATTGTGATTCATGTTGATGCTTTTCTTCATCAATTATTTTAGATTTTTTGCTTCATATTTTAGGGCATCTAGATTACTTTCAAAGCCTTTGTGATGATCCTTTGGTGGGATGTTATATTGAAGTCCCGTTATTTTTTATGATTGCTTTATCATTTTAGATTAAATCAAATGATGCGTATTCTTGTTGGTACTAATCCATGGGTTTTAAATGTTGGAGGTCAAATTTGATGACATGAATAGTGGGATTGATAAAATAATTGATGGAAACAATATTTTCATAGGGGTTATGGATGGTTTCTATTTTGATGTCTACATTGGATGAAGTTAACTATAATATTTTTAAAGTGTCACAAACATCATTAGATTTATTGGTAGAAAAAATGTATCTAGTGCCATGACATTTATGATTTGCATAAGCTTATATAGGTTCTAGGGCTCTTTGTGTTGGTGAAAAGAACATTATTCGATCCAATTATTATTAATCAAAACTCCATTCAATCTATGATACCAATTGGTGAGATGCAAGGTTTAAACTAATACAAGTGAAAATCTATAATTAAGTTTCCTTAATATGGAATTACCATGTAGAGTTTCAATCTCCTTATCATGCTTTAATTAGTCACTTTAATATTCTTAAAAAAAACACCTTAGATGAACTTAAAACAATAATAAAAGGAAGATAATATCCCCATAATATAGCAACAACAAAGAGGCACAAATCAATAACATAAGAATGCAAGAAACTCTAGAAGATCATCTCACAACACAAGATTTACATGGAGAAACCCTTTTAGGAAAAAACTCCACCAAGAAGAGAGGCCAAACATGTATCATCTTCAAATGAAATATTACAATGCATTCACTTCCATCACTCCTACTATGTCTTCAATCCAGCAAAACCTATGTACAAAGCTATTCCTCACGTCTCATGCACTCCCTCAAGCACCTATAAATATATTTTTCTTACTAATTTCCTTACATCACTACTACCTTAAGCACCTCTTAAATATTATATTAATCCTCTGAATGGGATGTTCAATTTGGTTTTACATCCCAACAACCCTCCTTGTAGATCTACAATATTTCTTAACATATGTCGATGTAGGTTGCAACCAAATTACTATCCTACTCCATTTGGGCACCTAGTTTGTTATTAGTTTAAAGGTGACTAAAGATATTTAATAACCATCCCAAAAAAATCAATTATAAAAACAACCTCATGGGAATTTTCATGCCCAATTCCACTATAGCAACCAAGATTCTTTACCCAATAAATAGTAACTAGCTTTTGGTAAATAAAGTTTACTACCCCCCAATAAATAAAAGTTACTACTCTAGTAGAACCCTAATGGTAAAAAATAATTGCCACTATCAATGAAACCTTCATCCCTTATGAGTGTTTACAAATAATATTATAATTAATTAAATACATAGGGTTTACAAGGTTGATGACACATTAATCCTAATATTCTCCCACTTAACATAACACATTATAAATACATCCATATGAAAACCAACAAGGGAAAAACATCCACTAGCCAACCATGTACCACTTGATTCTTCAAATTCTCTCATGCTCCAAAAAGACACCTACAATAGCAACCAAAATAACCACCATATCAAGCAATAATCTCTCTCATCCTTCATCATGTCAACTCCTAATAGGATAAGAACCATGTTGAGGTGAAACATACATATTATCACTGAATCCTACATCAATCTATATGAACAGAAGCATCAAATTAAAATGGTAAAAAAAATTATAAGGAGATTTGTTACTAATACCATTTAGAATAGAAACCATAGAAAGTTTCTATCTTATCCAATTTATCCATACCTCAAAACCAAGGTAAGAAAAGCCAGCTATAATGTGGAAAAAGAGATCCTAGACCTAACAAGTAGATTACTTGGATCAATATTTATTCGCATCAACATTAGAAGCCAAGCCAACAAGGTTGTCAAGATTGGCTAACAACCTAGAATGAGATCCAATCTTCCCTAGACTTGGTTCTTTCATGCTTTAAAAATTGATTGGATTTTATGTGTATTTATTGACCTAATTAACTATGAAACCTAATTTGAAAAATATAATTTATTAGAACAGACAAAATAAAAATTTGAAAAAAATGAAAGTAGGTCTGAAAATGGTAGAGGTTTGTGCACTTGTCATGGAAATTTGGAGCTAAATTGGAGGGTCAAGGGTAATGGCACCCTTGACTAAGAAGTATGATTTGAAGATATATAACTTTCTAGGCTGAAACATACATGTCTACATTATCCCTTCCCACTCTGTAACTTATCATCTTTGAATTTGAACTTGCACAAATCACAAAAAATAGGGGGGAAAGGGTGGCTATATAGGAGTTTGCCTAGGTCAAACCCCTATTTTGGTATTTCTATCTCCACGAATAACTGATTTGTTGATGGATAAAGTGTGTGATTTGAACCTTAAGTGTGTCTAGGTTTATGATGAGATAAAATAAAAATTAAATGATAAAAACCCTACTCAAATGTGTTAGAGAAGGATTCCTAAATGACACAACCAATGATCAACCCAAGAGAGTCAATTAACCTAGGGAAAATCAAAATAATCAACTATCTTACTTAGGGTAGCAAGGAGATTAAAGTTTGAAGATGAGAACATGTTGAAAACAATTCATTAGGATCTTGAAGGGAGCCAAATCTATCTCCAACTATAGATTCCAGGTAGTTCTTCCATTAACATCAAACTCCAATCATTGTGTTGGCTTGATCAAATCTAAAAATTTCTTTGTAATTCTATAAAAGTGGATGTATATTTTGGTAGAGCTTTCTTGTAATTCTAATTGCCTCTTTTTTTGAAATAATAATTCATATTTATATATTGAAACATAGGAATAAATTGAAGTGTAGGATGATTCAGATAAATTTAATTTTCAGGATTAATTTACTGCCAAGTATCTAATTTGAATTCACATAGCTTAAATTAGAGATTAATGAAAATAGATTGATGATAATAGAAAATCAAAATTATTGGGCAAAACACCTAGTCTAGGGTGGTGTCGCCCTAGTCCAACTATTTTGCACACTTTTAAGTTTGATTCTTGAGTTTAGGGTCTACTTAATCAAGATTCATTTAGAAAATGAGCACTTGTTAGGGTTGAAATAGTGAAATGTGATCGAGAAGGCACTTTTAGGGTAGCACTAACATGTTCTCTTAGGTTGAAGGGAAAGGTCAAGACTAGGAAGTGTTTATAAAATGTACTATTGAAGTGGACACCAAAGTGAGCCCCAAATAAAGCATGAAATTGTGCTTTCACCTTTCGAGAGCACAATTTTTTATACTACATTTAGCCCTCACTTTAGCAGACATATGACACTATGTGCATATGTAAGCTAGAGTACCAAAGATTAAATCATAACATATAAAAAAGGGCACCCAACAAGATATTCTAGAGGATGTAGAATATTTGCTAAGTGAGAGAAGTAAGTCCCCAATGTAGTAACCTGCAAACCATAGCATTAGGAATTGCATCCTACAAAGCCAATTTATTAGAAATCCAAAAATCATCCCACACATACAAACAAATGAGCTAGTCCAAAACTTGTAAGGAGAATGAAATTTGAGGGTAGATGTATGTCCCCTATTTCTGCTTGTTATGGATATAGAAATAGGGTGGTGATCTTTCCACATCAAATTGATTAGATTTTTGATGAAAATGCCTTTGGTAGGGTCATGTAAACATAATTCCAAAGACCCAAAAAGAATTTGATGAGAACAAGAGTGGAACAAAGATTCCAACATAATAGATGACACAAAAATCAAATTTTGCAAGCCCAAGTTATGATGATTTGAATGAGGCATGCTTGAAAATGATATGATATAGTACCAATTTTTACTATAAGTAATAACTTTTTTACCTTTTTGTTATTCATTTTGACTTTTTACAGTTTGAGAGCATCTTGAGCTAGGCTAAGCATCCCTAGGAGAAAAAGTTCCACAACAAAGACCATATTGTGCACCAAGACTAGAGACCTTGAGAGACCACATTGTACGAGGGGTGTCGACATGACAAGTAAGTCATGTTTTCACTTTCCACATAGTTAGGAGCTTAATTTGCATTATTTTTGGGGATTTTGCTGAAAATAGGGTGCCCCAATCCAGCATAGGTGCCCTAGACCTATATGGGAACCCTCATCCAACTATGGCACCCTAACTAGGCATATTGTTGAGAACTTACTATTTGTTACTTTAATTTGATTTAATATTGATGAAAGAATAATTTGATGATTAACAGGTACCACCATGCATGCGAGAGCACCTAGAGCATCATTTATACAAAATTATGTGCAACCACACCATGTTAATGTGAGTAGCAGAGCAAACACACATGAGAGATGTTGGTTTACTTTAGATCTACACCATGCTCACCATGAGGTACCATGATGCTATGTTGACGACACTTATGGAGCGATGGGACACAAATACCTCTACCTTTCATCTTTTGATGGGAGAGATGATTGTGAAACTTGAGGATGTGTATCACATTCTACATTTACCCATACAGGGTAAGACTGTAAGCCATAAGGAGGGGAGGACATCATATGATATCTTAGCTGACCAACTATACAATATCATCTGACCTATACTAGATGATGGCAAGAACCAAATACAACTATGATGGCTCTTAAATGGAGGTGTAGAGATCCCTATCATTTTTTTATCTTGATCATGACCATAGTATTGGTGGTTGCACCAAATAATGACACACACCTACATGCGGGCCTTGTACACACTATATGAGCAATGGATGAGAAACAAACCATGTTTTTCCGGGGGAAAAGCATGTTATCCCACCTCTACTATGATCTTGATTGATATGTACACTATGAGGCACAAAGCCTAATGGCATGCACTCTTCTCTAGGTCTGGGTGTTTGAGAACATTTCTTGTACATGACCTACAAGATATTTGATAGAGGTAGCATGGATATATCCTCAAGCCTACTCTTACCCATTGAATATGTCATGGAAACATGGATCTTTTTGTATAAGTGTGTTTCATTTGATCGATTGGATGCTACAAACATGATCTAGAGGCCATACAAGACCCTACATACCTGGACAAGTTTGTCACAATAGCTTGCTTGGATGCAATGAGACTATTTTTTTGTCGATTAGTATGAGTATATCGTTTTGACATTCTACTATGACCAAGTGACTAGATAGTTCGATTGCCCTTAAGGAGTTCCCATCCTTCGATTGACATATTTTAGATCAACTCACAACTGCACCAAACCCCAAGATATAGCTCACCTGACCATCATGGGCATCCATTTGAGTGATTTCGATGATGAGGAGCAAGATGCACATCCTATGTTTGATACAAATGATGTTGGAGTGAGCATCCTATATAGTAGGTGGTGGAGCACTGCATGTCTAAATATTATATTTTTTTCTAGCCATCCTACTGACGATCTAGGGCCATGGCCATGACATCACGAGGATTACAAGGAGGAGGAGGATGACAATGATGATGATGGTGCATTCAAAGATGTCATCGAGGAGGATCAACTAACAACATTAGGAGGAGATCTAATGGAGTAGGAGGAGGTCGATGATGCCCCTGAGGAGAGACCCAAGTCTTGTCCTCATGTATCGTAGGCACACCCTACTACACCAAAGAGACTGATTGTATATGAGCACAAGGAGATGAGTAGAGCAGTTGATACCATGCCTCTAGTCTCACAAGCAAGACTAGATATAGCCATAGTTTCCCTATGTTGGAAGAATGAAGAAGCCCTCTAGTCTATTGTCATTGATGCCAACATTGGTTGGTAACAGTCTTGTTAATTCAAAAAAACTTTGTTTCTATTATTTTGATCTGGTAATTTGGTCTGGAAATTCTCTCAGAAGAATATCACTCCATGAGATATTAATATGATGATCAAGACTATTAGTTGCATCTCTAGATAAGTTTTCAGTGGTTTTTGTTGAAAGGGATGGAAGATATGAATGATAGAGTTCGGCTTACAGTATTCTGCTTAGTAATTGTGCAAATGGTATGAGTTTTCTTCTGGCGGACATAGATAAGTGGTGTGCGCTTCGTTGGTGATTTAAAGAGTTCCTTATTAGGTCCAAGCTGACCTAATTTAGGCTTTGCATATTTTTTTTTTAATGAAAAGGTGTTATGGGTTGAGTCGATAAGCTACATTTTAATTATGTGTACATCTAATTATGCCGACCTAATTGATGTATGAAGTCGTAATAGCATATATATATATATACACATCTATGAAAATTCTTTTTGTATAGAAGAAGAATATATGTATGTATGTATGCATGCATGTATGTGTGTGTAGAGTGTGTCATGCAAAAAAGCAATAAGCAGTGATGTGCGACTATGTAATATTGTGTGAAGTTGTAGTTGTGTGTACCTACAATCTGGTACAAGATTTTGTATTCAAAAGCCTAATTGGAATTGAACCTAGCACACAAAAGGTGTATTTCATCAATTCATCTTTTGGAAGTGAGCCACACTCCTTTTTGTAATTACTTTAGGTTGCGAGCCATTCAAGGATAGTAAGTCCTGACAGTGTGCCCTGTAATATCTTATAACTGGTTATAACATATTGTGAACTAATCCTCACCATGGTTTTTCCACATAAAAATATTGTTGTTCATTTGTTATGTGGTGTTATGCTTCCTTTCATGTTCTTGTTTACAATTACAAATAGATATGTTTAGTTATTGAATGGTTAGCAATTAAATGGTTTAGTAAAATAATGATTCACCCCCCCTCTCAGTATTTTGGATGTTCAACAATTGGTATCAGAGCTTGGTTCCTTTTGAAAAGTTTAACAACTTAAGGAAGATCTTGAAGTTTGAACATATGGCTGATAAAAAGCATCCTATTCCTCTGGAAGAGATCTCTACAACTGAAGAACTCCATGTTGCTCTTGAAGACCTGGACAAAAGCGAAAATGAGAAAGAAACTCCAAGGGAGAACTTAAAATAAGCAAATGAATGCATCAAAAATTTAAGAGAGCAAATCAAGAATTTCAAAGAAAGGCATAGAGAAGTTAGTGATCAGTTGAAGAAAGCTAATGAAGACATCACCAGACTAAAAGTGCAAGTGGAAGAAAAGAAAAGAAGTGAAGAATGTTAGAAAGCTGAAATTCAAAACAAAATTGATGAATGCACAAAGCTTGAACAAGAAGTGGTAACTCTAAGGTCTAACTTGGAGAAAGCAAGAGCTCATGAGGAAAAATTCAAAACAAGTACTACAATGCTTGATGAATTGATTGCATTCTAGAAACCCTCTAAAGACAAAGGTGGTTTAGGACTTGAAGAAGGACAAAGTTCAAAGGCAAATCAAATTCCCAACAAAGTTGACAATCAAAGGAAGACTCAAGGAAATAATAGACAGATCAAGAATCAAAGAAGCAATACTGGAAGGATTCCTATTCAACAACCTAAAGCTCAAAGGTACCCATCTTTTAATGGTATTTGTTTTTCATGCAATAAATTTGGTCATAGGGAAACATAATGTAGAAGTAGAATGAATTAGAATGTTGGATTCTTCCTTGGACAATGTTTTGATTGCAAAAAAATTGGACATAGAGCTACTGAGTGAAAAAGTTAGATAATGATGAATATATTCAATACTGGTAGAATGACTCAATCTTTTCAAGCATATTATTATACATGTTATGCTTTTGGACGTAAAGCTAACCAATGTAGATCAAGGATAAGTTCAAATTAGTTTGGTCAAAAAAATGTTGTGTACTACACTTGCAATAAACTAAGGCATATATCAAAATTCTACAGAAGCAAAAATGGGAAGAAACTTGATCTGAAACAAAAGAATAAATCTATGAATAAAGTGGATCCTACTGAAATGAGAAAGGAAATAGAGAAGATATGGAAGACAAAGGAAGAACTTGAGAATAAGTATGAATCAAATGCATTTGTACCTACATCTGGTGCATATACTTCTAAAAAACTAAGCCCAGTGGTGGTTTCAAGGGGAGCAGTTACAAAGATATCTAACAAACCCTCGATATAAGAGGTGTCAAGCAGTGACATGAAGATACATGATGTAGAATGGCATTATGAGGAAGTTTAAAAAGATTTTGGCAAAAAAAAAACAAATTTGGAGGTTTGCGAAGCTTTTTAGGGTTTACAGTGTATTTCATAAAGTGTTTATTAGCTTTTTGAAGGTGGAATGCATTTAATGCGAATTAGGGGAAGTCGGTAAAACATAAAGTGAAAGATAAAGTTGAATTAAATCAATTTTACACACTCAAAAGAAAGAAAAGCAAGCTGAAGCAAGGTGAAGGCGATTCAGTGTACTTGGCATCAAACTCTAATTCCATCGAAGCTTGAAAGAGGTATTTGCAGTTATTGATACTCTATTGGTTTGAAGCAATTTTCATTAGCATAGTCAAAAGAATTAAGGAAAAATGGCCACACCAACTGTTATTGAAACCTCTGAGAGACCCTGACCTAAGTCTAGAATATTTTCATGGAAAGTTTACAAAATGGACCCCATGGGTACATTTTCACAAATCCCAAGTAGTGTCTTGCCTACGGATACCAAGACCTATATTCACACAAATTAGAAGAATTTGACCATCAAAAACTCATGAATCAATGGGCAAAAGGAATTGACTGGAGATGACTACTCCGTGAAGCTAGAATATGAAAACCTAGTATGAAAGAAACTAGATGTATGGAATTTGTTCCTAGATTTTTGTGGTGAGATGTTTGTAAAATTTGTGAGGATGAAACTTAGTAGAGTGCACAAAAAATTCGTATGGACAAGCGTTGGTGGAGTAATTACCAAGAAAGTGATTAAAGATGTAACAAGTCTCTATGACACTAGACTTGTACTAGTGTTGAAAGTTGTGAAGAATGATGTGGTCATGAAGCTAACTAGTGCCACATATTATGGAAGAGCACTAACAACAAAGCCCATTACAAACCCAACTGTGAGGTATGCTACTGTTATGATTGGTCTAAAAATATATTTTACTAACCAAGGAAATTCAGTGTTTGCTACAATAATTCATGTTGCACATGAAATGGTGGTTAATGGAAGGGATTACGATTTGTGCAAGTTGCTCCAACAACAACTTATGGATAACCTAAACCAGACTAAAACAAAGAAATATCCTTTCAAGTTTGGCTCATTGGTGATTTTTTTGTTATTTTACTTCTTGAGGGAGCTACTTGGAAAGAAAAATATTACATGGGATTGTAATAGACCAGTAGCACATCAAATTTTTGAACATTTGCATAGCCTTGGAGACTACAAGGCACAAGTTAATGCCCTCACTACATTCTTTGTAGGTTTTTAGAACAATATGTATGAGAGAGATAGAGTTCCAAGAAGCTTAGTGAAGAAATATGCAAAGGATATAACCTTTTTAGTGTCTACTGATGAATGCATTATTGAGGTAGTAGAACTAAGGACTCTGTGGATAGCTCCTATTGGATATGAAATTGAAGAAAAAGTAGCTGAAGGACTGATTGAAATATTGTTCAATAGTCCTAAGGATCCTGCTTAGCCCTGACATGGTACTTATGAAGAGAAGTTTGTTGAAGTGCATTTGGAGACTTCAACATCACAAAGGGCTAAAAGGGTGAACAAAAATATTGAGGCATATTTCAATCTACATTCACTGTCTAAGGATGATGTCGATAAGCCGAGGGAACTTGTAGATGAGAAAAGGGATAGATTAGTTGATGTCCCCTTTGGGCCTAGGAGATCAGGAAGAGCGTCTTCCACCACTTCCTCTACATTACCAGCAACCCCTGGTGCAGCTACTACAGTGAAAGGAAAGTAGGAAGTGCACAATTCCCTTGCAATAGTTAACATAATTGCCTCCTCCATACCCAACACTAGGGCCTCTAAGAAGAGGGATGTACCCCTTGTTGTACCACCTACCACCCTTAGAAAGAGAGTAAAGCAAAAGAATAATAGGAAAAGGAACATAAGTGATGCTATATAGGAAGAAATTGATCTTGGTTTGCAAGAAGAGAAATAGCTGAAAAGGAATATAAGAAGCAACACCTCCACAAGCAATGAAGAAACACAAACTCGAGAGAATGCTGATATCTCATCTGATGATGAAGAGAAAAAAGATATGGAAGCTTTCAAAATTCATGTGCATGAGAAGAAGAAAGATGAAGGCACATGAGGACCTATGAAGGACATGCCCAACTCTCCTCCTTAGTGAATAATATGGTAGATTATGAGGATTTGCTAGCTATTGCTAGGTTATTTGATGAAGTTGATAAAAAAGGATAAGGAAACAATTATAGATTCTTTTGTTCAATACATGGTTATCTTTAATGAGTCTATGGAATCTATAAGGAAGAAGTTGACTGACAATGTGTGGGAAGCATTAGTTCGTAGAAGGCATGAAGCTATAACGATTGAAGAAAAATTAAAATCTGATGCCTTAAACACATATGGATCCTCTTTACCTGAGGAAGATGCTGCTTCCCTGCTAAAAGAGTGTTCCCAATTGTTCAGGGTCAAACAGAGAGTGATTCCAACTAAAAAATGTCTTTTAGAAGGCATAAAGAAAGAGGAGTACAGAGTTGTACCCAAGGGTGACGATGAACAAGTGGATGTAGCAATGCTAGGGAAGGAAGTAATGCATAATGTTTTGATTTTTTGTGATAAAGATATGACTAGGTTTTGTATAAATGAAAGGAAATTGCAGTAGTGAAAAAGAGTATGATGCATTGGTTAAAGGACAAGAAGGTGATACAGTTGCTTGTCTTATCAAAGGCATGAAGGAAGAGAATGACGTTGAAGTTGCAACAAGTGATGAGAAGGTAAAATTATTTCTTAGTGAATTTAAGAAATATGATTTTCATGTTGAGATGGATGAGTTAGTGAATGCATATGAGATGGTTCAGTTAGAGCCTGTTAGGGATGATTGGTATGCAAAGAAGAATTTTTATTGCATTACAAAGTTAAGTGCAGGTGCAAATTGGTGGGGGTGGACAGACTATGGTGGGCTAAATCCCACAAGATTTGAGGTGAATGAGATACATTTGGAGGAGGTGGTTGGGTTGTGGTGGAGTTGATTCCACATCAAGGAAGAGAAGTGAAGAAAAAAGTTTTTAGAGGAGGAGATTGCTTGTTCCAGCTAAGTGTTGGAAGAGGAGAAAGAAGAAGCAATTGTAGTTACCAATTTCAGCAATGGGGTTGGTTAAGGATTGCTTGCAGTTTGAAAGGGTGGTACTACCACTCAACTCCATTTTGTGAATCCATATTCACAAAATTCTTCCTACCCCGAGTGTTTGATGCAGGAGCATCTAGGGTGTGAGAGCAATCTTGCATCAACCAAAAACATTAGTGTTGTTTCTTTCAGAATAAGGGCTAAGTTGGCTAGATTTTGCTGAGGAGAACAAAGGTGTGTCTTGAAGATGTGCAGAAGCTCGGGCTTCGTACCTTGGGCTTACAGCTTAGCACATTCCAAAGAAGGAAATGCAGATGGAGTTGGTCATTTTTGGATTAGACTGGTCTGGTTTCAGACTTCGGGCTTGTGGCTTACTCATGGATGTAACAGGTGGACATCAACATTCAGTGTTAAGGATGACTTGTGTTTCGGTGTTTGGTGAATTGGCTCATTGACAAGATATGGAGATTTCAAAGAGACATTGTTTTGTGTCTCTCCGACATGGTGATAATAGAAGGTGTTGGCATCGGTGAATGGTTGTGAAGGATTCTTATAGGAGGGAGATGCATATATTGGCAGGACAACAATGTAAGTCCCCTTGATAACCCGATAACACCTCATCAGAGAGAAGGGTGAATATTGGTAGGACGAAATGATTAGTCCCTTCGATAATGTTGATAAGGTGGAACCAAATGACAGTGAATGATGACATGTGAGGACAAGTGGTGATGTGTGATTGATCAATGTGTCTAGTCACATAGGTGTTGGTTAGTTGTATGATGATGACATGGGTGACACATAGGCAATAGAGACCACTCGATCAAAGCTGCAAAGAATATCAGCGAGACTTTCTTATTTCATTGTGAGTTGCTTTAGTATCTCTTCGACACTCTGATGGGACTTTATTGATGAGACTTCACCATATCAGAAGGAGTCATTTGGGATTCCCTTTGATGGAGTGATAGGCATATCAAGGTGATAGTGGGAATTTAAAGAGAGTTGCTTTGGTGTCCTCTCGACACAACAAAGTCATGGCAAAGACCTTGGTGGGACCCGATAGGGAGGTGACGTTGGAGTATGATGACGTGGACGACCAAATGGCGAAATGCGATTGGACGATAAGGTCAATTCGCATTGTTGTTGCAAATTGCAAATGATGACGGGGATGGTGATGAGGTATCGGTGAAAGAGATCAATATTGGTGAGACTTGAATATGTCTTAGCTCGATAAAGTAATGTGTTTTCGATAGCAAGGCGATTTTCATGGCGCAAATGTGGTGATTGATAGTGTGTTGGAGACTACAGAGTAGACACCGAGGAAACTATTTTGATTGCTGGTTGGGCGATTGAAGCGGTACTAAGGAAAGATGAGTAAAAGAATTAAATGAAGATCAAATTATAGGGGAACACATCAAATGGGGAAGAAACCCTAGATGGTCATTTGCTAAAATAGGAAATACGATGAATCTGGACGAGGTTACAGTGAAGGAGAAGGCTTGCTGGTGAAGACAAAGGTGAGGATATAAACCCATCAAAAAGAGGAAGTAGAGGCAGCTATGAGAGAAGCTAGTGGCTTGGAGGTTTGGTTGTAGGGATTTGACTATAAGGTCATGAGAGCCTAGAGCAGAGTTTGGCTCAGATTTGCAAATTTACAAATGATGTACTCAGGAAGCCCATATGATGGCATGTAATGTTGTAATGTCATTTTAGTAATAAAAGAAAGCTTTGCTTTTCTCTTGTATTTTTGTTATGTAGATCTGTGTTGTCAGGGTGAGTTTTAGTTTGTAAGGGGAGTACCCTTCATTAGAGTTACACCCTAAAATTTGAAAGGAGAGTATGTCTACACACATTTTATCTTATTCTAGAGTTTCCATAATTTATATTCATCAAGTAGAAAGTTTGAAGTGACAAAAGGGTCATTGTGTTAGTTAATTAACCAAGTTGATATTCCCAATCTATGCGAAAGGACTTATTGCATGTGCTCTCTGAAGATAATGTGGGAAGGTGAAATAGGTCCATGTTAAGGTTCTCGAGGGAAGCACACAAAATCATGTTCTATTAGTGGCAACAAATTTGATTTAGGACTGAACCACTACACATTTCATGCGAATTTGAATTTAGGTCCACCTTAGCTGACTTGGATAACTATGGATGGTGTTAAGGGATTCCTAGACAACATGTAATGATGTTAATGTAAGGGGATGCATATAATGACTAATCATCATAGTTTAGAGGTAAGAATATGGAGTGTGCATGTGAATAATTACGTGAGCAAGTGTAATTTCAGGTGATCTCAATCATTATGCACCATCATCAGAAGATCATAAGTTGTGTGAGAGAGTGTCTAAAGGAAGATCATATCGAGTGTAAGTTGTGTGGTCAACATTGAAGATCCATAAACCTTATTTATATATCTAGTAGGACCTGTGTCTTACTTGGTGAGCTGGTGCTCTGATCTGTGCATTAGAAATTGGTGTCTCTAGTAGGTTGGTACCTACAAATACAAGGGATTGGTGTCTTTGGTAGGTTGGCACCTACTTCATGATTGTAACTTATTCATTATTTTTGTGAGGTTGGATTTGGACAATAGATCCAAGCAACTCTTCTCACCATGGTTTTTCCCATTATGAGTTTCCACGTATATTTGGCGTTCATTGTGTGAATGTGTGCATCTGTGTTGCTTGATTGATACTAGCTATTTTCATTCATGGTTGGATAAGTGATTAATGGTAATTCATGTTGAATTAAAATTTTTTAAATAGATTTGATATAATGATTCACCCCCCTTTCCCCCCCTCTCAGTATATTATGTGTCCTTCAGTTACATGCTTGGACACATGGAGGATGCATTGGAGGAGCTTCATGTTTTAGAAGTATTCATAAAGACTCTATAAGTGTATTGTAATCTTTCATTATTGAATAATACATTGAATGTGAGTGTATTTAGAGGCTTGGTTTTTTCCTCTTGAGGATTTTCCTAGGGTATATCTTGTGCAATCTTTGGTATGTCTTTGATCTTTGCATTGTGATTATTTTATGTTTTGTATACATACTTTTATTTCATGGGGTTGTGTAGGAAATGGTTTGATCAACTTGGTAATTTTCTTAACAAAAACTCCACAACTTTACAAAAAATATAGAAACTCTCAGATTGACTATAAATGATGGGAAAAATGAGGCCAAATGCACTTAGGGGTTGGGACTCCAATAATTGCAATGTTAGATTGAGCTCCAACATACACCATGGACTAAAATTTGTGTAGATGCCCAATTATTCCTACCAACAATGTCTTCATCTTTTCAATGTAGATGATCTATATTTTTTTTGTGTGTTATGTTATCATTTGTATTTGACTTGGTTTTAATAAAAACTCTTCTCACGTAGTCTATGAAAAATATGTGTGAAAAACTAGTCAAGACTAAACAAATCATCATTAATGGGGCATATATGAGGAGGTTGTAGCACTTTAATTAGTTTAGAGGATCACATATAATACACATGCTCCTAGTTAGCTTCTTCTTTGTATTGCCATCATTTTTACATTCCTTTAAATATTCTATCACATTGAGGTGTACGGGTTATTGAATATTCTACTAGTGTAGGAGAATGGATGTTTGATGTACATATTAGTATAAGACTTTGTTTCAATATAACTACATTATAAAATCATATTAAACCTTAAAAATATTCATCTCTTAGATTTCAAGATATATTAACAATAATTTTTAGATCCAAATTGATTCATAATCTAAAAGACTACACAACTTTAAAACAAGAGCAAAGTTTTTTTTAAGGGAAAAATCATTCACAATTAGGTTAAATTAATGGAAAAAAATTGTTCTTCAATTTTAACACATTTCATATATTTGTTTGATTACGATTTCCTCAATAAAACTTTTGTTATATAATGTTTACTTTAGTAGTCTCCTTGAATGTTTTATTGATAAAAGTTAAGTGCTAGGTAAATAATTTCATGAAAGAAGCATTCTTTAGCATATACTTTAATAAAATCTATTAGAATGACTTATAACAAAGAAATTTAAGAAAAATATTTTCATTCAATTTGGTTTAAGACATTATTATTTTATATTAATATTTAAGACTATATTTTATGATCTATGATTATGATACACTAGACATTTGTTGATTATAATAATGGAATATCATTATAGTACATATTAGATAGTTGCAGATTGTAATCATATAATATGATTCAAATATAAATATAAACTTAAAATATTAATGTATACCACACAATTTACACCAATTTCTGTTAATATATTCATTGTAATACATTTTCTTTTTCTAGAAGACATCACAAATATAATTTCTAATAGAGTTTCAAATTTATAAGACACTTGATTTATTAAAAAACTTTATACAACATCAAATCTAAAATATGCATATTAAATATCAACATCTCAAATACTTTAAATTTAAAAATAAATTTAGTTTTCTAATTTTGTATTCTACATGATACAACCATTACACCTTCTTCCAATACAAATAATAATTTCAAGACAACCACCTCAAAAACTAAACTAAAAACAAAAAGCCAAAATTATATATTTCTCTTGAATACCCAAACCTAACCCTTAGGTTTGTCAACCTTGAAGCATACCCCAAAGTAGAGCTAT
Source organism: Sequoia sempervirens (assembly GCA_007258455.2). Lineage (NCBI taxonomy): Eukaryota > Viridiplantae > Streptophyta > Pinopsida > Cupressales > Cupressaceae > Sequoia > Sequoia sempervirens. Next base: position 120,620,453 of record VDFB02075321.1, read on the forward strand.
CCTTTCACTCGTTTAAGAGGGTTCCAGAAATGCAATATATTCTATTTTAAGCAAACTTAACTCCAACGCCATCGTAGTCAAAATAACCAGTCCTTTTCTTAATTAAGCTTTGACCCTAAGCGTCGTGTATTAGGTGAATTACCTAGGTATCCCCCATGTCTAGGCGTAAATTCCAACTATAGGAGATATTTTTTCATGCGTGGAAGTGTTATCGCCAACCGCAAAAACCCATTCTGTTAGCTTTTAAAAGACAAAAAAATAAAAAATAAAAAATAATAAAGATAAAACTGGTTTGTGTACAGCAAATGACCACGAGCACACGTCCAGACAAAGTAAACCGAAGATATGTGGAATCTTTCGGAAAAAGTGCCCCTCCACAGCTTATCCATCCACCACTCAAAATTTTAATAATAATAATTATTTATTATTTAATATTTGAAGCCTTGAAATATCACAGATTATGGCAAAGCATTATGAAACCTAGGGTCAAGGCCGATTTGTATGGAAATTTAGGAGGATATAAAAAATCTAATATTTTTTTATTCAAAACCCTAATCGCTGAGAAGGCCGTGACCTTTTTGGAAACCGTTTGCAAATTAGGGTTAGGAAAGGAGCGTAGCGGAAGAGGGCAGGCGGTATAGAGAAATCGACCGGTTTGGTAAATACGGTTTCGAAGATGATGTGGTAAGGTGTTTTGCTATTTGAGAGACTGCCCTTGGTTTTGTTGATCTCTTTTGAAGCCGCCGGTTGCTGTGTTAGAAGGAGAAGGAGAATCGAACCCATACCGTATTTGGAATAAATTTTTTTGTTGGCGCAGAAGGAAGCAAAGGTTTTTGCTAAAACCCTTTCGGTATTAAAGATCGAGGGCTTCTTCTGGAGTCAGTTTATATATATTTTTTTTTTGGGTAAGAGAGAAGCAAAGGTATTTGCTAAAACCCCATCCATATTCGAGATCGAGGACTGCTTTTGCAATCGACAGGTCGGGAGTTCGGATTTCGGTGGTTAGGATTTTTAGATGCTGTAGCGGGCGGTTTTGTTTCGAGGGTTTTAGTGGGATTCTTTCTCGGGGGTTTGGGATTCTTTTTTAATCTATAGGTGTGCGGCGCAGATCTGTGCAGTGCAGCACTTTGTTGCGCTTGTGGGTTTGTGAGGGGTTCGTGGATTGTCTATTCATTTTTCTGCGGACGGCGTCGAAGATTGAGGTTTTCGAGAGGCAAACATGGCGGCTCCTGCGCAAGAAACTGAACGTATCGTTTCTGCTGGTGACACTGGTATTTTTCAAACCTTTGAGCTCTTGTTATTTGTTTATTATTGGTTGCAGTTATTTTTTAATGTTCACATGCATTAGGGAAATGTTTTTTTGACGGGTTTAATTAGATCTGCAGGGGATTTGTAGATCATGGCATTGGGCGTTAATTCTTATTGCCTTTCATGGATGTTTTAGTCGTGAAATTTCAGTTGTTGAATACGGCGTCTCGTTTTGCTTATTAAACCCTTTGTGAGTTTATGAATGCCTGTATGATGTTGGTGTGTGTTTTGGGTGCTGCCTGCATTTACTATTAGTTGTAAACATCAGTATTCTTCAAAGATTCTATAGAATACGATGATTTTTCCACATATATTGGCTGCCTTATTTACGCAGGGGATTTGAACTTTGGTTATTAGCTTATGAGCCCCCCTTTAACATTGCAACGAAACCTTTTGAACTGTAATTTGTTGTTTTAATTTTTTTCCCTCTTGAGCCGTATTTTTGTTGTTTTATTCTAGTTTTTGTGGATGGATTCAACCGGGTGCCTTAAACGGATTACAAAATGTTGTAAAACAAATTTTGTACTCAACTAAGTCTACTTGTATGCCATTTCTAATTCTCAATCCAAGTTAATGTTTGCGTAGGTCTGCCTCAATTGCTTTCGTTTGCCAGTCTTGAACTAATCAACCATGAAAGCTGGTTCCTTCAAGAAAGCCTGCAGCCAAATATTATTTTTGATTTGCACTAGTATTAGGCAGAGTCACAAAAGGCTCTTTGAGACACTACACAATTGTAAATAACTATTTGTAGTGAGGATTGTTGATAATATTCTATGCTGTTTTCTTGATTCTGTTTTTGTTCATATTTAATATTGGGCGTTTTTAGTCACAACTATATATTATTTTTGATTACACCGGTATTAGGAAGAGTCAGTAAAGGCCCTATGAGACATTACACAATTGTACCTACCGAGCATCAGTTTAAATAACTATTTGTAGTGATGATATCTGGTTATATTCTATGTTGTTTTCTTGATTCTGTTTCTGTTTATATTTAGTATTGGGCGTTTTTTAAAGATTACTCATTTGATGAATCATGTTGATTAGTAGGGGTTTTGTTTTGAGCAGTGCTTTTGTGATGGTTGACCCACATAAAATCATTTGTCTTACTAGAATATTTTGGGCTTATAATTAATTCGCTGGGTTACTGTGATAAGTGACTATCTCAACTCATCTTCCCTGTAGACCGCCATAGCATGGTGTAACTTTTTGTTGTTCTTGTTATGCAGTTGTTATCGAGCTATATAGATTTTTAGTCACGTTTCACTCTTTGCTTGCTGGTTTAAATGTGTTCTCTTCTTTTTCCTTAAATTTAAGTGACACTTTATATGCTTATTTTTCTTTACTTGTGGGGGATCTTATTTGTGTTTAATAGTTTAATTTTTTTAGAGAGATGGAATAATAAATACAAATGAACAACCTTCATAATTTTCTTTATTCCTTGGTTATCCAAGATTTATTGTTATACAGTAGATGTTATAGTCTGAATTCTGGGGTAAATATTTTTGTTTTCCTTGATGTCCACTTCCAGAAGCTACAAAACTACTACAAAATTTGACACTGGATCCGCAGGCAAAGCCTGCAGATGTATCAGAAGCCCCTAAACAGGTACTACTTAGTTTTGAAAGTTTTGCTTTTTTGGTGTCAAAAGTGTTATTCTATGAACCATGTAATAGTATGAATTTCCTCTTTTTAATGCTAATTGTGTTTTCCCCAGTCTCCTGATGCCAACACCACTAATGAAGTGGCTGGAACTGGACCTTCCACTGGTAGGACTAATACTCCTGTTCTACAAGACCTGGTGGTGGATCCTACCATGTTCTATCTTCCAAATGGGTACCCTCACCAGGCTTATTATTATGGAGGTAAACCTCTTTTATTTGGTGTGCTATTGTTAATTGAGCTTTAGGTCAGGTGCTACAAACCAGGAGATATTTGGTTGTTTTGAGAATTTAATTTGTTTCCATCAGGTTATGATGGTCCTGTTGGTGAATGGGAGGAGTACAGATATGTAAATGCTGATGGAGTGGAGATCCCTGCCACTGTAAGCCACTCCTTCTAAAAATGAAATGCACTTCTAGTTATCAAAATGAAGTTTGTTTGTGATTATAATTTCATGGCAATCCTTTAAAATATTTTCTTGCAGGGAATGTATGGTGACAATGGTTCACTTGTTTACCATCATGGTTATGGTTATGCTCCTCAAGTACCTTATAGTCCCTATTCTCCAGCTGGCACACCTGTTCCAACCATGGGGGCAGATGGTCAGCTATACGGGCATCAACAATTCCAGTTTACTGGTCCTTATTACCAGCAACCTGTTCCTCCTGGTGCACAGTACACGCCTTCAGCAACTCCTCCCTTAATACAGACAGAGGTGCCAACATCTGTGGGTGCAGATCAGATGACTGTAGACAACACAAGTGGTAATAGCACTAACGGAAGCAGTAATGGTGTGACCTTGGGCCCCAGACCTACATATCCGATGCCTGTATTGCCATCTAATGGTTCATATGGTAGGGGTATATTGCCAGCAAACCATGAAGGAATCAGATCAGTTGGTCCTTGGCTTGATGGGCCAATGGTTTCTGAGGGGCAGTTGAGGCCTCCCACAGCTAATCCTGTTCCCCCAATGGTCCAGCAAACAACATCTCCTGGGCCACTTGGGCAAAATGTTCGGCCTTTGCCACATGTTATGGTAAGACACTTCTATAGTTGGTTTTATTTGGAGAACAAACAAGTTTGGTGGGATTTCTTACTCTTTTCTTTTAGGGCTATGATTTGTTCTTGATTTTTGTCTGCATTTTGTGCTTTCTGAAGCCACATATGCAGGGTGTACCACATCCAAGGCCAGCTTCTGGAATGGGACCTGCTCCTGGCTTCATGAACAGAATGTACCCGACTAACAGGATGTATTCTCATAACAATGCTTCTGGTAGATCAAGTCCAGGCTTTGTAACAAATGGATTTGAGGCCAGGCCAAATGGACGAAGTTGGAATGCTTCTGACAGGGGTAAACCAAAAGGAAGAGGTAGTGGGTCCATGAATAATAATGAAAACTTGGATATACTAAATGAGCAGAATCGGGGACCACGGACTGCAAGATTTAGGAATCAACGGCAAGTTCCAGGTGCACCATGGGCAGTGAAGGTGCAAACTCCAAATGTGAATGGGAGCAGTGAGGATGCCAATGTTGTTCCCAACAGAGATCAATACAACAGGCCTGAGTTTGTAGCCAAGCCTCTTGATGCGAAGTTTTTTATAATCAAATCTTACAGTGAAGATGATATTCACAAAAGCATAAAATATAATGTTTGGGCTAGCACTCCCAATGGGAACAAAAAATTGGACATAGCTTACAAGGAGTCTCAAGAGAAGGCAGGGCCATGTCCTATTTTCCTGTTCTTCTCGGTAAGCTGTTTCAATGGATGATTAATTATTGTGTTATTTTCTTTTAAAACAAGTTGGCAAAAGATATGAAAACTGACTGTTTTTTATGCCTTTCAGGTTAATGCTAGTGGCCAATTTTGTGGTGTCGCAGAGATGATGGGGCCTGTGGATTTTAATCAGAGTGTAGATTATTGGCAGCAAGACAAGTGGAGTGGTCGATTCCCTGTGAAATGGCACATTGTTAAGGATGTCCCTAACAATCAGTTACGCCACATAACATTGGAAAACAATGACAATAAGCCAGTGACAAACAGTAGGGATACCCAGGAGGTTAGTTTGATTATTTATTTGCAATTAAGTTTCTAAATAATAATTACTGACCTCTTTCTTATGCAGTATCCCGTGGTTATTTGCTTCAATTCTAATCTATTTTTGTGCCATGTCTCTGCAGGTGAAACTTGATAAGGGTATAGAAATGCTAAAGATATTTAAGGATTACATTTCCAAGACATCTATTCTTGATGACTTTCTATTCTATGAGAACCGTCAGAAGGCGATGCAAGAAAAAAGAGCAAGGCAACAGATTCAGCAACAACAAAAGCAAGTAAGTGCTTAATCTAAAGTTTTGTGTAACTGTATTTTTTGTTGTCTACTTTTTTACTGATTTCTTTTGTTCTCAGTTCCGTTCTGGAAGTGAAGTTGATCAGCTGAGCTCTGAAGATTCAGCATCGAAAGCACGGACGGAAGATCCATCTGTTGAAGATAAAGATTCTACATCCAGATCCAATCAGTCATCTGATTTGCCTTCAGTTGCTGTGTCTGCAAATGACAAACATCATGACGAACAGAACAATCAAGAAGGTAGTTTGTCCTTGGAGGAAAGGGCTGTGCCTTCTGCTCCTGGAGAAGCATGGAAGGGATCAAAAACACCCCCAACCATAGCCAAGAGGGAGGCCAACGGAGATGCAATCGATAAGTTAGTGCATGCAAATGGTTCCTAGTATGCAAGCCTAATCTCCTTGCATACTTAATATGGATGAGGATCTTTGTTACATGAACATAGTGTAAGGTGTAGAATCTGAAGCTTTGGCAAGGCTTTGGTGGATTTACTGATAGCAATCTGTACAGCTTTAGATCTGCAATAGATATTTGTCATACAAGTATTGTGAGGATCTCAGCCAACAATGTCAAGAGCGTTGGTGGACTGGTGAACCTTTTGAACTTTGGGCAGAACTATATCCTTGGCCTCAGTTATCACCTGGAACCTGTGAGTTATAATAGTTAGGATTGATCCTCTTCGCTCATTCCAAGTTTCTGACTCGCTAGCAGTAGAATTTAGATCTAACAGTCAATGTCTTTACCAGATAGGTTATCTTTTAGATTATTTCGTTTCTTTGTATATCTTCTTCGATAGAGTTATTTTGGCATTGTAAGTTTGGTTTTTTGAGGAAAGCCTGCAGTTCCCATGTGCTCAGCTTGCGTTGTCAAGTTTTTGTAAAAAGTTCGTCTAAACGCATGGATCAATAAGAGATGAATCCTATTTGTGCTTGTGCGAGGTCATTGTCTTTTGATGGGTACTACTCTCTATGCCATGTGATCATATTTTGGATTTGGTAGCAACATGGAAAAATCTTCAATTTGCTTTGTGATGTGATTTTTGCTCTTTATTTGTGCTGTGGAGTAGGCAGTTAAACTCTGATTACTAGATAGCAAGTATGCATGGATCCCAGTGAAATGGCGTCATTGAAGGTTTTGCTCATCAATGGGTATAATCCTTTAACTTGATTATGTTTGTAACAATTTTTACTGTGAATTAGTTACTTCATTGGATGCTGATAAGGTGAATTAGACACTTTATTAGTTGCTAATAAAATGATTTCGTCACTTTATTTGTAATAATTCTGTTGGTATTGTCATTGTTATCTTCTATGTTATTGTTTGATAATTCTGTAATGTAATAATATATTGATAGTTATCTAAAGGACTAAGGTTTACTGTTAGCTAAAGCCTAATTAGGAATTTTGTCTAGTTGTAAATGCCTATTTGCTTTTAACACTGCTAGGGTGGATTTTAATTTGTCAGACGTAAATGGCACCGACTTAGACTAGTAGCAATCACACATTAGGTTAGGAGCAATTGCACTTGAAATTACAGTGCTAGGTGTGATCTGAAGAATTGTATGCAGCAAGTGAAGGTGTGAAGTTCTGGTTTGCTATGTGTATAATTAAGTTCTTGTTTGGAGAAGACATGGTTCTGCTTAGAGTGATTGGAGTGGGGTAAGGAACAAGGCATTTGCATTGTGAAGAATGATTAATACTTATCTACTAAGTTAATAGTATTGGGCGGCAGCTGAATTTTTTTTGTTTGCAATTTTATGATGTACTATATTAGATTACACACGGAATTGAAAAGGAAATATTTAGAATAAATGCATATTCTTAGTAACTTAGCGTACTCTTCACAGAAGAATATGTAAATAAATAGAAGAGATTTTTTGGAGTTTTGATAGTAAGGTCTGCGAACTGTAACGTTATTTATACAGTAGAATTACTGACGAAAACAAATATGTAGACAGTATACCTTAATAAGGAAGAAGAGGGCATTCCATTTACGGAGAAAGTATTGTAGATAATCAGAAATTTAAATCCAGAATCAAATGTGGTAAGCATCGAGTGTCCTCAGATCAATTGACGGCAACTAACATAATATTTGACTCGTTTTGTTCCTTCAATTGACAATGGAGGCATCTTGATTCCATGGGATGTACATGTCACCAAAAAGGAATACCTCATACACGTATGCAGGGGAAAACGAAGTGAAAGTGAGGAAGTATAGGGGAACAGGCCTGGACACGCTTATTTCCAAGGCGAAAAAGTGTAGCAGTCTTTTCTAGGTGGGAGTTGATTCTGTGGCCTCCTGAAGGGTTTGGGGTTAGCAATTCGTTCATGTACAGCTCCAGGAGTTCCCAAGACAATTACATGTTGCAGATGGGGCCAGGAAAAGAGAGCTCCAAACTACAGGTGTGGACCACGGTAAGACTCCACATAAAACCAACCAAAAAAAGAAAAAGAACTACGCTTGAAAGATCCATTATATACGACAGCATAGAAGAAGCTGAATTTAAGTTATACAGCTCCATCCCACGCTGACTCGAAAGATCCATTATATACGACACAGCATGGAAGGATAATCTGAAATTAAGTTAAATATTCCCCCATGCCAATGTACGGAATCAGGGGAATCCCAACCCTGTAAATATGTAAACTATGAGAGTCAGTTTAACAAGAAAGCTAAAGGTTTCAAGACTTAATAAACAGCAAATATACAAACTGTTTAAGAGCAAATGGATAATACCACTTGAACTGTGATGCTGTATGATCAAAAACTATACATAGTAAAGGTGTATAAAATATGAAAATGAAATATAAAAAATTAATTGCAGACGGTTTATGAAGAAATATCAGCAAGAAGTCTCGCATGCAAAAAAAAAACTTTTTTATTAAAGGTAAATTTATATATAATTTGTAGTGCTCTAATCCTGACGTAAGTGATTACGACAAACTAGACAAAGGTAGTGTGCACTTACAAATGTATTTTAAAAACAATTATTTTAAATGAAGAAAACAAGCATTTGCCTATATTCCACAAGCGTTCTTTCTCTCTTTATCAAATAACTTCATTATAATTTCTCTTTAAGCTTTTAGCTTTTATTTTTTATTTTTTATATTGAAAAAGTACTATAAGAATGAAGTTATCAATAGATAGCTGAAAAAGAATACAAGTGTTAAAAAATAACATAACAGCAGTTGAGCATGAAGCAAAAAGAACTACACAGTCAACAACACACCTCCATTATAATTTTTCTCTTTGAAGCTTTTATTTGACTTTGTTCTCTTCTAAGCTTTTATTTTGTTTTCTTTTTCCTCTATGCTTCTTGGCGTTTCTTCTTCTTTTTGTCGTTTTTGTTCTCCCAGTCTTAATTTATATGTGCTGAATCCTGCAATTTTCACCATAATTCTCTCTTAGCCTGATGAGAGATCATCTAAAGACGATTCAAAATTTTCTCGACACAGTTTTATCCAGAATAATCAGAACAAAATATAATTTGTGTTTTCCAAGATAACAAAATTGATAGGTATTTATACTGACCTCTTGGGAGACATTGAATGATTAAAGAGGAAAGAGGATTAAATAAAGGTCAGTTGAGAAGCTTCGGAATTCACTTTAGTGTTGGGAGGTGCATGCAGCGTCACGGAAGCATTCCTGCCTAGAAGCTTACCAGCAACTATAATCAACACTAGAAAAAGTACTGGATATTCATCAAAGGTGTAAAAGTGTAGAAAATATAGAAAATATTAAATATAGAGTTGCATAACGGACTTCTGCCTGAAGGCTTTATATCTTCAAGCTCTCTTATGTTCGCCCTTCTTAAATTTGTTTGATAACCGCATTTTTTAGAGTGCTGTCCGTTTTGGCTTTCCTTACACCAATTATTGTTGGCTGTGTGAAGCCAAGTCTGACTTTTGTTAGGAATATTATAATTTGTAACTGCTGCCTATATTTGGCATATTGCAGTCTGCCCCGGTTGTGCATGTCTTTGCATGACTTACATTAAGAATCTTCTTGGAAGAAGATGTAATTAACTTCATACTATACAATGGCTGAGAATGCTGTATGTAAAAAAAACTGAACAGAGATGAATAGAGAGTGCAATCCCCCTGCACAATGTGGATGTAGCCATTCTGGTGAACCACGTTAAAATTCTGTCTTTCCTTGTATTTTGTTTTGCTGCAATTTCTTTCATTGTTTTCTGCTGTTTTAAAATTCAACAATTGGTATCAGAGCTTGGTGAAAAAGCTCATTGCAGACTTGGTTCATTGAGAAATCGATAAAGAATTTCTAGAGTCATGGATGATCCAGAAAAATGGAAGATAGAGAGATTTGCAGGTTAGAACTTCGGACTATGGAAAGTTCAGATGGAGTCATTATTGATCAAGCAAGACCTTGCACCTGCTTTGCTCGGAAAAATGAAAGGAAAGGGCTCTATGTCAGATGAAGATTGGGACAGGGTGGATCAAAAAGCTCGTGCAACTATTTTCTTATCACTGTCTAGCAATGTGCTCTTTAATGTCTCAGCTGAGAAGACTACGAAGGAGCTATGGGACAAATTATCTTCACTATATGAAATTGCATCAGCTTCAAATAAGGTATTTATTATGAAGAAATTGTATAACTTGAAAATGCGAGAAGGGGGTATTATGTCAAATCATTTAAATGAGTTCAATACATTAGTCAATCAATTAATTTCTGTGGGTATTAACTTGGATGATGAGATTAAGGCTATTTTATTATTATGTTCCTTACTGAATAGTTGGGAAGGTGTAGTAATGGCAGTAAGCACTTCGGTGGCTGCCAAAAGCAAGTTAAAGTTTGATGATGTTGCAGCCACTCTTCTCAGCGAAGATATGAGAAGAAAACATCAAGAGCCTTCTTCCGGCGATGCCCTAACCGCTGTAAGCACCGACAACAGAGGGAGAAGTCAAGAACGAGGAAGAAATAGAGATCATAGAAGGTCAAAATCAGTGAAACGATCAAAGTCTAGAGGACGGCCTGGTGCTTGTTGGTTCTGTGGAAAACCAGGACATGCACAGAAAAATTGCTTGAACTACAAAAAGGCTCAAGAAAAGGTGAGTCACAGTGAAGTTAATGCTGTTGATGATGGTGTTTTGATTCTCTCAGCAGGTGATACAACTGCAGCTTCGTGGGTACTTGACTCTGGCGCTTCATTTCATGCTACTCCGTGTCGGAGTGCTTTTATAAATTATCAGGAAGGTATGTTTGGTAAAGTTTTTCTGGGAGATAACAAGGAATGTGATATTGTAGGCAAGGGAGATGTGTTATTGTCCTTGAGGAATGGTAATAAATGGTTATTGAAGGACGTGAGGCATGTTCCTACCCTCCAAAGAAATTTGATTTCTGTAGGACAGTTGTATGCTCAAGGGTTCAATGTTAATTTCGGTTTAGATTTTTGGAAAGTAACAAAAGGTGTGTTGGTGCTTGCTAAGGGAAAGAAATTGGGAAGTTTGTATGTTTTAGAATGCAACGATGCAGTGGGAGCAGCCTTGACAGTTGTAGATAACGGTTCTGAAATCTGGCACAAAAGGCTCGGGCATATGAGCAAGAAAGGATTAGAAGTTATGCTGCAACGAGGACAACTTCCAGGCCTAAAATCCATTGCTTTGGATTTGTGTGAACATTTCCTTTATGGCAAATAGAGCCGGAGCAGTTTTTTGAAGACAGGCCATAAAACTAAAACCACTCCATTGGAACTTGTGCATTCCGATGTCTTTGGTCCTACTGAGGTAACATCATTTGGAGGTGCAAATTATTTTTTGACTTTTCTTGATGACTGAACACGCAAAACTTGGATTTATATGTTGAATAAGAAATCAGAAGTTTTTTCAAAATTTAAAGCTTTCAAAGCTCTTGTTGAAAATCAAGTTGGAACTAAGATTAAGTGTCTCAAAACTGACAATGGGGGCGAGTTCTGCTCTTTGGAGTTTGACATGTTCTATGCAGACAATGGCATTCGAAGAATCAAAGTGGTACCATTCACACCACAGGAGAATGGTGCAGCTGAGAGGCTGAATCGAACTATTTTAGAGAGAGCTCGGTGCATGCTCTCTAATGCTGGTTTAGGAAAAGAGTTTTGGGAAGAGGCCTGTAACACTGCAGTTTATTTGATTAATCGAGCTCCCTCATCTCGATTGGACTTTGATATTCTGGAGGAGAGGTGGACTGGAAAAAGAATTTCATATCACCATTTGCGGGTGTTTGGCTGTGAAGCGTTCGTGCATATTCCAAAGGAGCAGAGGACGAAGCTTGATTTCAAATCAAAGAGGTGTATTTTTCTCAGTTACGGAGAAGATCAGTTTGGTTTCCAACTGTGGGATCTCGTTGCAAAGAAAATTGTTCACAGCCGTGATGTTGTCTTTAATGAGCACAATTTCCCAGGTTTGCAAAAACAATGTTCCTCTGCACCTGAATTTAATAATGTTGATTTGTTTCAAAATTACAAACCAACTAGGACAACTTCTGTTACATTCTCCCAACCTCTTGTAATTTCTCCACAGTCAGCGACTTTAAGCTCTCTTCCCTCAACCATTGGCTCACAAGTTCAATTGCTGCCCACTCAGCTTCCTTTGGGGGAATCGCCTCCCTCTTTATTTCCTGCACAGCCTTTAGAAATTCCTACGCAGCCTTTAGAAAATACTGTGTAGCCTTTGTTTCATGCGCTACCTCCTCTCACACATTCCCACCCTCTCCCTAGTCCTACGCACCCCTTAATAAATGCTACGCAGCCCACTCTAGTTGGAACGCAGCCTTCTAATGCTCCATCGCTACCTTTTGCACATCCTACACCCCCCCCCCCATCTTGGTACGCTGCCTTCACAAGCTTCAATGTGGCCTTCTAATGCCATTCTGCCTCCTGCTGACCCAGGTTCGCTACCTTTACCTGAAACGCAACCATTGTCAGGTGATTCCCAGAAAAATAGAGATATAGAAAACCTAACTATTGGAGGTATACAGGGACAGAAAATTGTGGAAACACGGCAGAGTAGTATGCAGGGAAATTTAGACACACCAGGTGTTCGTGGTAATTTAAAAAATAATGAAGGAAATGTAGAGAAACATGGCACCTTACAATCTGACAGAGGACCACAACTTAGGAGATCTACCCGGGTGAGAAAACAACCAGAAAAATATGATGATTATGAGCTATTGTTCTCTGACAATTATGAATTATTGCTTTGTGGTGAAGTAGAGCCTGCCACATTTAAATAGGCTTGTAAATCTACAGATTCTGTGAAGTGGATGGAAGCAATGACATAAGAGATAGAGTCTCTGAGAGTAAATAATACTTGGGATTTGGTTCCTCTTGCACCAAATCGAAAGCCTTTGAAAAACAAATGGGTTTACCGCATAAAAGAGGAAGATGGAGGACGTCAAAGATACAGGGCCAAATTAGTGGTGAAAGGTTTTGCTCATCAACAAGGTATTGATTTTAATGAAATTTTTTCACCAGTTGTAAAAATGCAAACAATTCGTCTTGTTTTAGGCATGGCAGCTGCTTGGGATCTCGAGCTTGAGCAACTTGATGTTAAAGCAACATTTCTTCATGGTGATATTGAGGAGGAACTGTACATGGACCAACCTGAAGGTTTTGTTAAAAAAGGTCAAGAGCATTTGTGTTGCAGATTGAAACGGAGTTTGTATGGGCTTAAGCAAGCCCCAAGGCAGTGGTACTTGAAATTTGATAGCTTCATGACTCAACAACAGTTTGTTCGCTGTGAATCAGATCCGTGTGTTTACTATAAGAGGCTTCCTACTGCTGAGTTTGTTATTCTTTTACTCTATGTTGATGATATGCTGGTTGTTGGCACTAGTATGCGGATTGTGAATGAATTGAAGCATCTTTTAGCTCTTCATTTTGCCATGAAAGATTTAGGGGCAGCAAAGAAGATTCTTGGCATGAATATAATTAGAGATCGAAATAAAAGAGAACTTAAATTGTCTCAAGAGAAATACATTTATAAAATTTTGGATAAGTTTAACATGTCAAATGCTAAGCCTGTCAGCACACCCTTGGCTGACCACTTCTGTCTATCATCAGCCATGTGTCCAAAAACTCCAGAGGAGCAAGAATCCATGAAAAATATTCCATATTCTTCTGCAGTTGGCAGCCTCATGTACGCTATGATTTGCACTAGACCAGATATTGCTCATGCAATCGGAGTTGTGAGCAGATTTATGAGTAACCCAAGTAAGCCACATTGGCATGTTGTTCAGTGGATTCTTCGTTATTTAAAAGGGACTGCTGATTATGTTTTATGTTTTGGAGGAAAGCATACACAACTTCGTGGTTATACTGATTCGGACATGGCTGGAGATTTGGATAAGAGGCGCTCTACTACTGGTTATGTTTTTACTTTTGCTGGAGCAGCAATCAGCTGGGTATCTCACTTGCAACAAACAGTTGCTCTCTCTTCAACAGAGGCTGAATACATGGCTCTAACTGAAGGAGCCAAGGAAATCATCTGGTTACAACAGCTGTTGGGTGAACTATGGTGTAAGCAATCTGGTTTTCCTTTGTTTTGTGACAGTAATAGTGCCATTCATTTGGCCAAAAATTCTGCATTTCATAGTCGCACCAAACATATAGAGCTGAGGTATCACTATATTCGCCATGTTCTTGATGAAGGCAAGTTGCAGCTACACAAAATTGACACGAAATTGAATCCGGCAGATGCTTTGACGAAGGTTGTAACTCGGGAGAAGTTCGAATTCTGTAGAGCTTCTCTCGGCATTTTGAAGAAGTGATCTTAATCTATTGTGGGGGATATCTCTGAGCATTCTTGTTTTTTCTGATATGACTTGTCTTCAAGTGGGAGATTGTTGGCTGTGTGAAGCCAAGTCTGACTTTTGTCAGGAATATTATAATTTGTAACTGCTGCCTATATTTGGCATATTGCAGTCTGCCCCGGTTGTGCATGTCTTTGCATGACTTACATTAAGAATCTTCCTGGAAGAAGATGTAATTAACTTCATACTATACAATGGCTGAGAATGCTGTATGTAAAAAAAATTGAACAAAGATGAATAGAGAGTGCAATCCCCCTGCACAATGTGGATGTAGCCATTCTGGTGAACCACGTTAAAATTCTGTCTTTCCTTGTATTTTGTTTTGCTGCAATTTCTTTCATTGTTTTCTGCTGTTTTAAAATTCAACAATTATTGCTCAAGCCCTCTGCGTTTGCGGCGTCCTTTCTTTCTTTCCTTTATTTCTCAGGTGTAACAATTTAACTTGCTAACAGAAAAACATTCTGGGCAAAGGAGTCTTCATTCCCAGTTGTTTGGAAAATTAGTTTTTTTTGTTTGGTTGAGTTTCCTATCTTTACCCTACCCTTGGGGTTTCTTTCCTTTGCAATTGCTCTCTATTGATCTCTTCCTTTTAAGTGATCCTCATCTTTGATTTTGAAAATTATATTTAGTGCTATTGAATTTCTTGATATTTGAACATAAATTAAATGCTATGGTTTCAACCATCATAGATCTGTTAAATTACTAAAGTCAAGAGCTTCTATTATAGCCAAAAATAAAAATAAAAATCACAATCACTTAAAAGACTAAACTAAAGCTTGGATACTAAATGTTGATAAAATTGGGTAAACTATTAAAAATGAAATTTCAACAAATAGTCAACAAATTTGAAGTAACATATGAATAACTATTTAAATATTGTGGAGATTCATAAAATTAGCAAGCATAAAAACTTAAATTTATCACCAAAGAATAATTCTTTCGAAAAACTCTTAAAAAGAGAAGTCCATATTAATCCAATTGCAATATTACATTAATACATCTAACTTTCTCTCTAATTTAAGGATATTTTGGCAATATACAATGTTCACTTGTAAAAGATTCATAATACAACTATATAGGGCATCCAATTTGTAGAGAATTAGAGAGGACAATGTTCACTTGTAAAATATCTACAATTAGAGAGGACAATGTTCACTTGTAAAAGATCTACAATTCAACTATCCAAGACATCCAATTTGTATAGAATTGTAGAGGGAAAACAATAATGTTTTCCCAAAATCAAAACCATCAAGAGCTATTGTATGATCAAATTTATCAATGCCCTCGAGAATAGCAAACTATAATTGCAATATTTTTTATCAACAATTCAATGTTCCCTCCTCAATGGAATTATTTAGTATTGGAGATAGATTGCTGTGATTTCCTTAATGGACTAAATAAAAATATAATTACATATTGTTTCCAACCAAGGGGACACTTGAAGAGGTGCTTTCTATTGGAAAAATAATCTACTTAAGAGGGCCCAAGTAAGGAGAAGAGGACATCATAGAAATTATATTGTATATTTGATTTTCATTTCTTGTGGATTATAAAGGTGGTTTAACAAACATAGGGTGAAACTCTTCAAAGACTAGAGATTTAAGGATGAAAAACCTTATTTTCTCTTACCAAGTTAGTGGACGAAAACCTCTAACTTTAGACAACAATTTAGGAAACATTTCCAGACAATTATATAAGCGAAGAAGTTGCAGATTGGAGGAAAGATTACAATATAGTATAAGTTTAATATTTTCAAATTTGTATTAAGCTTTAATTTCAAAATTAATAATTATCAAAATTAGTAGTTTGAAGTTAAATTAATATTTTTTTAAGCATGCAAGTATTATTGTGAGTATGGAATATCTATTTAAGTTAAAATAAGGATTCAGAATGGGACATTACAATTGGTATTAGAGCAATAGTCTTGCTAGCTTATGGGTCTATTTTTTTTAATGCAGTGGAGCCAAATAGATCAACGAGCCTTGGAGAGATAAAAGAAAAAACTAGAGACAACATTACAAGAGGCTAGCAACCAAATTAAATGTAGAGGAAAGAATAAAGGCTAGTCAGGAGGTAGAACAAGAGCATGAGTAGAAGAACTGTTGGTGTAAATAGTGACTTTATCAAACTAGTTAGCTTTTAGCCTACCTAGGAGAGTTCTATTCACTTTGCTTAAATATCCACTTAGGGAATTTTAAGGCTTTTGTCCAACTTCATAGCATTGAGAGATGTGACCTATCACTTGAGACACATATTACATGCATACTTGCCACTTGCTCACACACTTGTCAAGTGAGCTCACAAGTGTCCCACCTTTGGAGGGGTAGTTAGAGTTTCATTCCTACCTTCTCACCTCCTCACCTTTTCTTATATAAGTAAGCCTTGATCATTGTATTTACACACTCCATATATGATAGATATCCTATTGTGTTTATTGTTTCACTTGTGGAAGGTTATCAATTCGTGCTTTCTGATCTTTGCATTCTCCAACATGCCATCGAAGCCATGAGAGCACATTCCTTCCCACATCATGGTGATTTCTGCACATAGCCCTATCATCGAAGTGTCATAGAGCCATTCTGAAAATTGGGTATTGATTTATTTGTTTTTAATAAGTTATTCTTTCAAAATCTAGTGCACGTATACTTTGGTAGATGCATTTTTGTTGAAGGCATTTTATTTCTGCATCAAATTCGTATCTTTTGCATATAAAACAGAAACATTATTTCTAGGTTTTGTTCACATCAACGAGAAACCATTTGGGCATTTGTTAGTTTTTGTAGAAAGGAAATGAATCTTGTAAAAAACGTCAAAATAACATGACACAACCATTTTTCCTTGTAGATAGAAGTTTGTTTTTTAATCAAATTGCATCTTCAACATGCTAGAAATAAAAAAATGCTTTCTTGGTTTTGATTGCAATATCAAAAAACTTTGTGGGTATTAGTTAGTTTTTGCATACAACAAATATATTTTGCAAAAACTAAATTAGAAATGTTCAAACCATTGTTGATAGAAAAATAAAATATTATAATAAATTTGGGTTAGTAACTCGAAATTGAGTGTCATTTTCTTCAAAAGTTTATATTTTTTCATTTTCAATCCATTGGACTTACATTGTAAAAAGCACTAAATTATAAAGTGTCAAATTTTGGGGGGCTCTCAAATATTGAATCAAGGGGGTGTCTTTTGTTGTGTCTTTGAGCACTTTCGTGAGTCGTGTCTTTGAACACTTCCACATTTCCCTTAAGTGTTTTCTTCCCACACTTCATTTCTGCTTTAGTTGATAATAGTCATGTCTCCAAATCTATGAAAAGTCAAATATGATTATTATAAGAGGAAAAGACATACCATAGATGAATGCATGTTTAAATGACTTGATGACTTGGAACTTTCTTGGTAACTTCATCAATCACAACAATTTTGTATTAAAAATGGAATCAACTTGTTAGATTCTTCTAAACTAGCAATTGCAGAAACATCCAATCTCATTCGGTTGTCTTGTGAGACATCACCATCATTTGAAGATTGAACACTTTAGTCCAATGACATGCATTGTGATCTCTTCACCTGATGCTACTCCAAAATTGAGAGTTGCTTCCTTGAGAACTTCCAAAGATTTAGTGCACTAGGATATTGTCCTTCCAAATCCACCACATTAGGACATATTTCTACCAAATATTGCATCTTGGTTTGTAGAATTCCACCTTGCATATTTAGAAGACACCATTGAGGACATTCATCTCCTCTATGATGTCTACTTCAATGAAGTTGCATCACCATTTCTATCTTTGGATATTTCTCTTGCCTCACCTACATCATCTTCCATCAATGAAAAACTATGCAAACAATCTTGAGTCCAATCCAACTCGACCATCATCTATTTTGACATCATCTGCAATAGTACTAGATTCTCATCAGTCCAATTGCCACCACACATCCATGGTCCCTATTCTTGAATCATATATGGTACTTGATCCATCTTATCAACATTTGTCACACATCAACATTGGCATGGAGATCATTGAGCATCACTCGAAGGCATCATTGACATTATTTCAATCATTGGATCACGCGCAACATTCAAAGACATTAATCTTACTTCCTACTCATTTCTATCCATAATGGGAAGTCATATTGCACATATTTGTGGTGTTTTTTCTTCCCAGGGGGAGAAATGTTGTTCAATGATCATGGATCACCTTCAACATCCAGTGTCAAGCATCTACCAACACTACAAACATCATTTTGAGGGGATGCTACATAGTTTCTCTTTTTTTTTTGGGGGGGGTCATATGACCACCTCTATTTTCTCTCCTATGGGGGGAACATCCATTGTACTTTGTGCTAGAAGTAGTCTTTGGGGGGTCATGATGAGTTCTCCATCTATCACTTATCTTCTTCACTAGTATATTTTATTACATTTGTATCATTCCTCTTTTGGAGAGGAGTTTTATTTCCCTTTGGGTTTTCTCCTTTACTCCACTTTATGAGAATTTTGTACATGAGTACCTAACATGGCCTAGTAGTTGAGACTCATCATCTTGCATACATTACTCTGTAAGTTTTACTTAAGGGGAGGTGTTGGTGTAAATGGTGACTATCAAACTAGTTAGCTTTTAGCCTACCTAGGAGAATCCCATTCAAATTGCTGAAGTCTCCACTTAGGGAATTTTAGGATTTTGTCTCACTTCATAGCATTGAGAGATATGTCCTCATCACTTGAGACCTATTACATGCATACTTTCCACTTGATCACACACTTGTCAAGTGAGCTCACAAGTGTCCCACCTCTGAAGGAGTAGTTAGAGTTTCACTCCTACCTTTTCACCTCCTCATCCTTGTCAATATAAGAAAGGCTTGATCATTGTATTTACACACTCTTCATATTATATGATAGATATAAATGGTGACTATCAAACTAGTTAGCTTTTAGCCTACCTAGGAGAATCCCCATTCACATTGCTTAAGTCTCCACTTAGGGAATTTTATGATTTTCTCTCACTTCATAGCATTGAGAGATATGTCGTCATCACTTGAGACACCTATTACATGCATACTTTCCACTTGATCACACACTTGTCAAGTGAGCTCACAAGTGACCCACCTTTGAAGGAGTAGTTAGAGTTTCACTCCTACCTTTTCACCTCCTCATCCTTGTCAATTTAAGAAAGGCTTGATCATTGTATTTACACACTCTTCATATTATATGATAGATATCCTATTGTTTTTATTGTTTCACTTGTGGAAGGTTATCAATTCACGCTTTCTGATCTTGGCATTCTCCAACACAAACAACACAATTTCTCTTTTAGACACTTCAAAATATGAATAATACAATTAGTTCCCTCAGCCTTGCACAAACTAATGGAGGTGAAGGTAGTAAATCAAATAATTTAGGGCCAAAACACAACAATAGAACTCCACTTTGATCACCACCCAAAATCAAACAACTCACATTCTTACCAATAATTAAGTAGCCACATGAAGAAGAGCCAAACATGACATAAAATGACTTTGATGAGTGCATACATGCATATTCAAGACCTAATCTAAATATTATAAGACAAATTCCATTTATACGAGATTTCATAATGCAAGATCAAATAATATCTTGAGAGGAGAAAAAAGACATCCCAACAAAGATCTGCAACAAAGATTAAGTAAGTTGACTCTCCCCACTTTTGATGGTTCAAGGAAGGTCACTACATGAGCATGGGTCTAAAAAATAGATACCTATCTCTGTGCTAGCTCCATGATAGAAGAAGCCGTTAACTTTCCATCCTTTACATATAAGCAATACCACATGAATGGTGCCATCATGGGCTAATCACCCAAGGGCATCATCAAATCATGATATACACCAACTTCACACAAATGCTTATAGAAATTTTTTATAGAAAAGACTTGGAAGTACATTTTAAATAGTTGAAACAACTTAGGTAGCAAGGTATAGTAGAAGAATATGTAGCAAAATTTTGAAAGCTTTCAATCATGGTGCCAAATATTATAGAGAAGAGACTTAAATTTTTATTTATTGAAGGGTTTTTAGAGTCACTTAGAGGGTTGGTTTGAGCTTTTGAGACATCATCTCTACAAGACGCTATTCAAAGGACATTAAAATTGGAAGATACTACATCTTAGAAAAAGTCCTATTCCAAGAATGTACCATTAGGGTTGCATAAGCAACCACTTCACAAAGATTTTTTGCAACCAAAGGCATTACCTCCCCAATCCCACAAGGTGGAAGAATCCAAGAATGAACTTCGAAAGAAGAAATTATGATTTTCTTGTGAAGAGCCATGGGAGCTAGGGCATAAATGATTGGGCAAAGGACATGCTGATTACACAAAGGTAATCACAGAAGAGGGTTTATAAACAAAAGAGTTTGATAGTGAGGGTATTTTAGAGGAGATTGAGAATGAGGATGAAGAATTAGAGAAACCTTCTAGACGTACACTCACCACACTTTTAGGAGCAGCTAGATATCACCCCTTTCATTTGCAAGGAGTGCTTTAGGGACATAAGGTAAATTTTTTAATTGATAGTAGGGCTACCCATAATTTCATTGATGAGGGGTTGGTGACTAGGTTAAACTTGAAAACATATAACTTTGAAGGTTTCAATGCGGTTGTGGTCAATGAATTTACTCTTCCATGCACACAAAGGATACAAAAAATTGAGGTCACTTTGGGTAGGCACAAGGTTCATGATGAGTTTTATGTGGTGGGAATCAATGAGATGGATATAGTTTTGGGGTACAATGGTTACACTCAGAGAATTCATGCAAAATTATCAAACTATGGAACTTAAATTCAATTTTTAGTTTATAAGATACTAGCATTAAATCTATCTAAATCATCTAATAATGTTACCCAATTGGATAAAATGATGTAATTATCATTGGGGAACTTAATCACATTCATATACAACCAGTTTCTTATCCACATGTTCAACATTATATTGATAGTCAAGTAGTGGATATCCCATATGTGTATGGTATTTTACTAAATTGGGATTATTCCAAGACCTTAAATGGATACATGGAAACTAAATTCTCTCATATTTAGCCACCTTAGAGGTATTACTAATTGGATAAAAAATTGATAAATAACCTAGAATGATCCATCTTATTACTAATTACAATAAAAATAATGAGATCTTGTGTGTTGAAGTGGAATTAGGTGTGTATATCCTTTTTTCATGAATTTTGAAGAATAATTCTTGATGGATACTGTTATCTATAGATTCCTATTAGAAGTGCAACATTAGGATGCCACAAAGATATTGTCAAGTACCAAAGTGCTAGTGGAATAGTACGAAGGATACCCTTTTGACAATAAAGGTAGATTTATTAAAATATTCCAAGAGTTTTTTTAAGTTCACCAAGGATCAAGTTAATTTTGGGAAAATGGTAGTGTTTGAAGACTTATTGTTTCCTAATTATCATAGAATCCACAATGCTACCCATTTCAAGCTAACTTGTTCCTTGTGCATGATGGAAATTAGTAAAGTAAAAAATAATTAATAAGCCTTCATGATATTAAAATCCTATCTACAATCATCACAAGAGTCAACATTCTTGTTCCTAGGACCATCTCGTGTATAATTTATACATGAAGTAAACGATTTTCTAAGTTCAAAATAGAAAAGGAAACCCTAGTTATGAACCCTAAGGTTTGATGTCCATCTAAATCTAGACAAGAGGATAGAGTTGGTATTGAGTTTATAAATCCTTATGGTAATTTATTTATAGCTACTCATAAACTATAATTTTATTACATGAATAGTATAATTAAATATTAAGATCTTATTCATGGATTTCTTTTGGTTCACAAGAAGAAAGTAAAGTTGATACAATTATTTTGAGGTTCTAAACTAGTCATAAAATAGATCAAAAATAATATGTATGCCATGATAAAATAATCTCTAGTTATATGAATAGAGTTTGGGACTTGATTAAGAGATTTTATGATTTTAATATCTGGGTCATTCCTATAAGAAAGAAAAATAACACTGATGTTTTGGCTTCAACACATAACACCCTAGAGCCTCAACTCTGTTAGGATTGAAAACATTTTTTATTATAGTTAATACTCATTCCTTCTATACCCAATAATGTGATGCATTTTAATTACTTCAATGATAATCAAAATTTTCTATAATTTATTACTAATTCTTGGGGTTTTGAAGCCTAAATCATTGATGGGTGTGATAGAGAAGATATAGCAATTGATCATGAGGGTATAGTGAATTTAAAGACAAATACAATCACAAAGGGGATGGTATAACTATAATTCCTATTTACTTAGAAGGTGAAAATAAAAATTCAATCTTGAACATGTAGAGAATCCATTCCATATAACATGAGAGATTAGTAGTATGTAAATAATGTATTCATTGGAAATGTTCATACTACTAAAGAAAATCATAAATTTATCCAGGCCTTAAAATATATTTATGATGTGATAGCATAGAGCTATAAATATAATAAAATATATGATACCTTCATCATCACCTATACTATTCCTCTAGCTACTAGCTTCTCTAGATGAAGTTTTTAAGATTGTAAATGAATCACAAATGGAATATTTTCTTGATGGATATTCTAGGTATAATAAATTCATGGTAAACCAAGAGGATATATTAGAAGCTATCTTCACCACTAAGTGTAGAAATTTTGCATATGGAAGGATGCCCTTCGACTTGATCAATACAGGTGCAAATTTTTAGAGGGAAATGTACATAGTATTCAAAGGCCTAGTTAGAAAATGCATAATTATATATGAATGATCTCATAGCGTTCTCAAAGAAGATATGTGACCACATAGCTAATTTAAGGAAAATACTTTAAAGATACAGAGAGTGTAGTATACCATTGAATCCAAAGAAATGTATCTTTGGGGTTACTAAGGGAAACTCTTGGGTCATCTTATTTTTGAAAAGGAATTGATCCAAAAATATTAGAATCCATATTGAAGATCCCTCCACCAACAAGATAGAAAGAGCTCAAGTCATATTTTGGTAAGATTGATTTTGTATGCAACTTCATTACCAATTTTACAAAAATAGTTAAGCCACTTAATGCTATGTTAAAGAAAGATATAAAAATGGAGTGAACACCCCAAAAAAACCACTTTCATTGGGATCAAGGTCATTGTTGAGGCACTAGTATTGGTTAGTCCAAATTTTTTTATATTGATTATTTTTCTTTAGAACATACTTGTGTAACAATGCTAATACAAAGAAGAGAACATGAAGATGAAAAAAAATTACATTCATGAGTAATCCTTTCAAGGATGCAAAAATAGATATCCCAACATAGAAAAATAATTTTATGCATTAGTCAAGGTTGTTAAGAAATTTAGATACTGTATATTGAGAAGCAATGCATTTTCTATTATTCTAGATGCAATTGCAAAGACCCTTTTGATGCAAAGTGAATTGTGTTACCAAAGAGGTAAATTCAAGAATTATACTTAGAGGTAACTCTTATGAAGTTGGTTAGAGGACAAGTTTTGGCACATACAATATCAAAGATATATCTTGAAATATAATTTCATCAATATGTATTAGATGTAGTTTTACAAGATGAATGGTATGTTGATGTGATATATTTTCTAATAACAATAAGTTTCTAGCTCGCCTAAATTCCACTTAAGGAAGAGACTTTCATTTAAAGAGTAATGGTTTTATGATCAAGGTTGGATTGTTATTTATCAAGAACCTATTGATGTGGTTTTTGACACACTAATGTACCTAAAGCTATGAAACCTATAACATGAAAACAAAAATATCATTCCTCTACTTGAAAGGTGGTTAGCCTCAAGAATATTCATTTAACATCAATAAAATATAATAATGATTACAAAAGGATTACTAAAATATTCAATTGGAAATGATCTTTGGATGGTCTCTTCACAAGGACTATATGAATATTAGAATAATACACATGAAAAATAAACCTACTTAATAAAAATATACACTATTATCTACTGTAAGTTTTTAATTCATTTATCTTTTAAAATACAAGTTGAGGATGAACAATCATGTGCATAAAAATCACAATTTTATAAATTTATTGTATTTCTTTATATAATTTAAAATTTATCATTATGATCCTAATTCTAATACCATGATTAAAAAAATAGAGAAAGAATGGTTAGAAGAAAAGGGGTAGAAGAAGAAAATAAAATTTCAAATCTAGTCTCATTCTTCCTACACATAATTTTTAAAATGGATAGATTCAACACCAAAACCAATCCCCATTAGACTAGGTACCCACAATACAAATGAGAAATGGTGCAATATTCAAAGGAACTAAATATGAGTGAAAAATACACTTCCATTTTACTATTATGTCAATCTCCTTTTTTGGGAAATCAATTGAAGGGTGGAATCCGAGAATCCTACCACATTTCTTCACAAAACATCCCATCAACTTGTGGTTTGGAATACAACATATGCAATAACACCCACACATCATGTCCAAATCCCATGGAAAAAGGATCATATACCAAAAATATGTCACCATTAGAATATCACTCGTCCAGGCTCGCTATACTAGATAAAAATCGCTTCTAGGAAATCCTCTACATTCCTCTACAGGAGCACCTTATGGCTTGTAGTTCAAAACATAACATCTACGATGCCACCCACACATCATATCCAAATCTTGAGGGACATGGATTTGGTACCAGGAAGATATTTCTATTAGAAGATGACTGTGTTGAGCAATTGGCACACACTTTAGTAGGCACAATGGATAAGACACCTCTGGATCATGCATAATCAATTATGAAGTTTCAGGAAGAAGGAAAGGGTCAGGGGAGTGTGTGGATAGGTCTATAGGGTGACATGCTAATTCCAAAAGAATCTAGTTTGGCCTTAAGGCCAACCTAGTGTAGCATGTGAAATTTAAATTTTAGGCTTTGGTGCCACTTTGGCTCAAGGCCGACCTATTCCTTGAGGGAAATTATTAGCATATAAATATAGGGCGTCAATTCTTGTAAGAGGCATCAAATTATCATGTCATTTTTCTATATTTTGGGACACTTGTGTTCTCTGCCCTTCTGTGGACGAAAATCCATAGGAGTTTGTGATCATTAGATGAAAACCCAGCGATCACCAAGATCAGAGGATGAAAACCCTTTGGTTCCTTAGGGAATTCTCATTTAGGGATTGAATTTGAGCTTCAAGAATTCTGTAAGGAAGTTAATAATGCTATTGTTGATTTGTGGTAACCTTGTATATCATTTCAAATCATTGTTGTGAGTTGTAGTTGATATATCATATATGTGAATGAGATTATGAAGTTTATCAATATATATCGGAGTATTATCTTTGTGTTTATATGTCGATGTATATTGAATACAATCTACAAATCATTTAAAAAATAAAATATATTAGGGACATTACAATGGCATTAGAGCATGATTCTACCAAGGGTGCTATTGCAATAATGGGTTACTCTTTCTAGGACATCCTGATTTTTGTTGAATCACATATTTTAAAAAAATATAATGATTTAAGCCTTGAAAGGTTCCATTTAAAGTATTTTAATTGAAGAGGGTTTGATCAAACCCCCTTAGATCAAACCCCCCTAGATAGAACTCCTCGAGTTTTAAACCATACCTATAATGGAGTCTCCTCTACACCTATCAAAATGCTAATGAAAAACCACTTTTGATTCACCTTTTGGGGGATCAAATGAATTCATTTAAAATTTATGTTTTGTAAGTATGTAGTCCTTATTATAAGCTTCCCAAAAAGTATAATTTTAAATATATTTAATTTGATTATTATATTTGTTTTTATTTCTTGTGAATGTAGGTTTTTCTCTGAAAATCAAGCTCTTTATTCTGCACATTTGGAAAATAGTAGATTACAATTTTATTTTTGAAAAATATCTATGATCTTGGTATTGATGTCCTTGATCCAACATTTTTTTTTTGATATATACAAAAAATGTTGTGTTATACAGTAAACCTATCTCTAAATTATAATTGGTTTGACTTCAAATCTTAATTAAGAAAAATATATTCAATAAAAAATATGAAACCAAATGAAGGAGCTAGATGTCATAGTTGCAAATCTAAATTTTTTAAAAATAGAATTTTATCCTTCATAGAAAAAAAGTTGTGTTATACAATAAACATCACTCTTTAAAAATGATGTTTACTATTAATAACTAATTATCAAAGGAGATGGAAAAAGAAATGCAATTTGATTCCATTTAAAAAAAAAAATTTAGAATCTACAAAAAAAATTGTCACAAATCACTAGTTTGCATCATCATCAAATTCCTCATGGTTTAGTAGCTATAGGTGTCAGAAAGTGAAGATTTAGTTAAAAAAGTTTAGTTCAATGTCAAGTTTGGTCAAAAAGTGTAACCCACTAGTGGGATCACCCCTAGCCTGTAGGGTTATCTAATGATTAATCTTGCCAAGCGAAAGGGAGATTAGGGTTCGAAGGAGATAATTGAAGAAACTAGGCCAAGAAGAAACCATGGATGATGAAGTGAAAGAAACCAAAGCAAGATTTTAGGAAATGATATAAGGGAAAAATCATCTTGTCGACATGTTTGGCTAGATGTTTTAGTGGATGTAGACTAATGCTAGGAAAGGGAATAATAGTATTAATGGAGCTGGAACTACCGGTGAAACCAATGGTGGAAAGGGGAAGGAGAAGATGGTTACTACCCAAAGCTCTAGAACTGACTTCAATAATAGGCCTCCCAAGCCAAAATTCATTCAAAGAGTAGAAGTTCCAAGGGAAGACACTACCCTTCAAGATGACATCTCATGAGCTTATGAAGAGTATAGGGCTTTGGAACCTCAGATCAAGGAGATCTTATCTTTAAGAGATTTCACGACAATAAAGAAGAATAAGAAAGAAATTTACCATTCACCATCTAAGAAAAAAAAAATGGAGCACTCATTGGGGAAGCTATCTATTTCGTCCTTTGATGGGTTTGAGAAAAGGACTGCTAGGGCATGGTTGCAGAAACTTGATACATACTTGGCACTCAAACCTTTGTTTGAAGAATATGCCATAAAATCTACCTCCCTAATGATGAGATTTGTAGGAGGCGAGTTGAGATATTTGATAGGAGAGATTCATAAGAACATTTTAGGGAATTACCTCGCCTCAAATAAAAGGGAAGTGTGGAAGAATATGTTGCAGAGTTCTAAAGGATATTATTCATGGTGATTGAAATATCAGAGAAGAGACCCATAATCCTATTCATCGAGGGCTTGGCAGAACAACTCAGGGGCTTGGTGAAGGCATTCCACCCCCCAACACTTCAGGAGACTATTTGAAAATATTTCGATTTTGAGAATTCTATTCCCTAGAAAAAGTTAAAACCCTCAATATAGAATAAGCAAAAAGGAAGTTCCCAAAAGAAGCGTTGGATTGATCAAAAAACTTCTCCCCCTGCCGCACTTAAGAATATTGATGATGAAACCAATCATGATCTTAGAAGGAACAAACTTTGTTTCCCTTGCCGAGAGCCATGGGTTTCAGGACACATATGTCTTGGAAAGGGGAAAGTTCACTATATAGAAGTATTTTTTGACAAAGAGTTAGAATCAGATGAGTTTGACAAATTCCATGATCCGGAAGACACTCCTCCAGTTGAAGAAGATAAGGATAAAGACAAAGGTGATAATTTGGCATCACTATCTGGTGCACATAGGTACCATTCTTTCAAATTCTGAGGAGTCTGTTCCAGAAAAAGAGTGACTAATCTGATTGAAGGAGCTACCCACAAATTCATTGATGAAGGAATTGCGAGGAGAAGAAGGCTAGATGCGCAAAATTATAAAGGCTTCACTGTCACAGTGGTAGATGGGTATAACTTACCCTGCAAGGAGAAATTCTAGAAGTTGGACATAACATTTGGAGATCATAAGGTTTGCGATGACTTCCATGTTATTGGTTTGGGTGAAAATGATGTAATTTTGGATGTGTAGTGGCTACATTCATTGGGTGAGTATACTACAAACTACCAAATGATGGAAGTCAAGTTCAAAGCCAATGGGAAGGATGTAGTTCTAGAGGGAATGTCTAATAGAGGTCTACAAGTAGTATCGACCAGGAGAATGGAGAGGATCTTTCGAAAGAACCAAGTTGCTTGGATTGCTTGTTGTTCAGTTATTTCAAAAGACTCTTCTGAAGGTAAGAAAGGTCAAGCTCATTTTGATATATAAAAGATTTTGAATAAAAATAGTTTGGTTTTTGGTGACATACCTCCCAGTTTGCAACCGAATAAAGGGTTCCATCATATTATAGAACTTGAACCAAGGTCAAATCTGGTTATGAACACTCCTTACAACCATCAAAAAATGTATGAGGAGATAGATAAAGCGATAAAGGAGCTATTGGATATGGGCTACATTAGACCCAAATCTAGCCCTTTCACATCTTTTATGGTGTTGATAAAGAAGGATGACACTTTGCAGATGTGCATAGAATACCGAGCATTGAACAAGAAGACCATTAAGAACCAATACCCCATACCATAGATAGATGAGTTGATTGATGAGCTACATGGTGTGGTGTACTTCTCAAAGATTTATTTGAGGTATGGATACCACCAGATCCATATGAGGGAAGAGGATGTATAAAAGACTACTTTTCTATGTCACTATGGGTATTTTGAGTTCTTGGTTATTCCCTTTGGTCTCACTAATGCTCCGACAACCTTCCAATCATGCATAAATCATGTTTTTGGTAAGCACTTGAGGAAGTTTGTGTTGGTTTTCTTTTATGATATCCCGATCTATAACAAAACATGAGAAGAACATTTGAAGCATTTGGATATAGTTTTGGGAATTTAGAAGAACAATCTTTGAAAAGATGTCCAAATGTGAGTTTGGTTTGACAAAAATATTATATTTGGGACATGTTATAAGTGCTAAATGAGTTCAAATTGATTAACAAAATATCTAAGTCATTCTAGATTGGCCACCTCCTACAAATTTATCTCAGCTAAGAGGTTTCTTTGGACTGTGTAGCTATTACTGGAGGTTTTTTAGAGGATTTTCTTAGTTTGTGGCACCTCTCACCAATCTAACTAAAGTAGGAGCCTTTGAATGGTCAGAGGAGGCGTAAAGGACCTTTGAGAAGCTAAAAGAGTGAAATATGGGGAAAGAGATCCCCAAAGTTTTATATGTGGGTATAAAACATAGGAATCTCAATATATATGAATCTTTCCCTAGGGATTTCATTAGGAAAGAGATCACAAGGTGTAGAGATTGAATTTCAACCTCAATGGTGAGTCAATCAGATCTAGATATCAGTCCTTAGGACAATAGGAAAGATCTAGAAACAAATGAAAATGACTTGAAGTGTTCAAATTAAATGAACAACAAGTCCTAATACCTAAAATATATATTTTAGAATGTACAAAAATAGAAATTTCAGTTTGCAGGTAGATCTGAGAAGGGTTTGGTGACATGTACTTGTCACCAAAAGATATTTTTGAGAGTTGCTAAGGGACTGGTTTGCCTCGGGGTGAATGGGTCTCAGTTAGGGCTTCCAATTTTTTTTTTGACAGTCCTCTAATGTTGGATCTTGGCTTCTGTTTGAAACTGATCCCATTGTCAGAATGTCAAAAATAAATTCTACAACTTAGTTTCCATGGCTTGACAACAATGATGACAACTTATGCAACAATGTGAAATTGCTCCTTCAAGATCTCTTCAATTCTTCATCAACCTATAATTTGCACATACACAAAGAGGAAAACTTGTTTTGTTTATATGGGGGTTTTCCTTGGTCAAACCCTAGTTTGGTAATCAAACCTTGATAGAAAGATAATAAACAAGACTAAGTGTACAAAGTTGAGTCCACGAAACGTGGAAGTTTTTTGCCTTAGCCAAAAAATTGAAACCAACATCGAACAAACGGGATCCCGATTTAATAAACGGGATCTCGATTTTTAAAAATCGGGATCCTATTACGGTTCGGGATCCCGAGCCTGAGATCAAACGGGATCCTGCTTTTTAAATATCAGGATCCCGTTTCCCATTGGACTCTGAACCAATGGACACAGAACGAGATCCTGATTTATAAGAAACGGGATCTTGATTTATAAAATACGGGATCTCGATTAATAAATAACGGGATCCCGAGTTGTATAAATCGGGATCCCGTTTTATACTACTATTTATTTTTTTAAAAAGAACAATTTTCACTGCTCTGCGGACGGGACCCTGAGTGAGTGTTGGCGACAATGACCCCACGACTAGCTACAGGTACCCCACCTAAACGCCATTTTTTTGCATTTTTT